>CM072923.1:97181360-97781360 GCA_036971965.1 Nyctalus aviator | reverse complement strand
CTATGTGGACACAAGGCGACCGCCACAAGATGGCCAACAGGGGAGGGTATTTGGGAGGGACCGAACCTGCAAGGGAGGGCAGTTGAGAGTGATCAGGCCTGCAGAGGAGGGCAGTTAGGGGTGATTAGGCCTGCAGAGGAGGAAAGTTGGGGGCGACCAGGCCTGTAGGGAAGGGCAGTTGGAAGGGACCCAGGCCTGCAGGGGAGGGCAGTTAGGGGCAAACAGGCTGGCAGGGGAGTGGTTATAGAGTGATCAGGCTGGCAGGCAGAAATGGTTAGGGGCAATCAGGAAAGCAGGCAGGTGAGCAGTTGGGAGCCAACAGTCCTGGATTGGTGGTTTCCAGATTGGTGAGAGTGCAGGCTGGACTGAGGGACACCACCCCCATGAATGAATTTCATGCACCGAGCCTCTAGTGTATGTATAAAAGCACACAGGTGTTGGCATCAAGGAGGATAACAGCACCCCTGGCCTCACAGTAGGATAGAGCTCTTTCCCAACCTACATAAAACCTTCTGACTGTGGCAGAAACATAAAAAGCTGTTGCTTTGAAACACTACATAAGGGGTCATCCTAGATGAGAGTGAAGAGGTGTTGCCAGTAGAAAGTAAAAAGTAGTAAGATATTTGCTCTCTGGGGAATGGGGTCAATATATATTTCAAAAAGATTTTGCTTCTGGTCTATTATTTTATTTTATTTTTTTAAATAAATCTTTATTGCTCAGATTATTACAATTGTTTCTCCTTTTTCCCTCCATAGCTCCCTTCCACCCAGTTCCCACCCCACCCTCTGGTCTTATCTCCCCCCCCATTGTCCTCAACCATAGGTGTACAATTTTAATCAAGTCTCTTTCTGCACCTGCCTTACCCCTTTCCCCCTGATAATTACCAATCCACTCCCCTTCTTTGCTCCCGATTCTATTATATTCACCAGTTTATTCTGTTCCTCAGATTTCTAATTCACTTGATTTTTAGATTCACTTGTTGATATATATGTATTTGTTGATTATAATTTTTATCTTTTTTCTTCTTCTTCCTCTTCTTAAATAATACCTTTCAGCATTTCATATAATACTGGTTTGGTAGTGATGAACTCCTTTAGCTTTTTCTTATCTGTGAAGCTCTTTATCTGCCCTTAAATTCTGAATGATAACTTTGCTGGATACAGTAATCTTGGCTGTAGGTTCTTGCTATTCACCACTTTGAATATTTCTTGTCACTCCCTTCTGGCCTGCATAGTTTCTGTTGAGAAATCAGCTGACAGTCATATGGGTGATCCCTTATAGGTAACCAACTGCTTTTCTCTTGCTGCTTGTAAGATCCTCTTTTTGTCTTTTGCCCTTGGCATTTAAATATTTGTCTTGGTGTAATCCTCTTTGGATTCCTCTTGTTTGGGGTTCTGTATGCTTCCTGTACTTGTAAGTCTATTTCTTTCACCAAGTGGGGGAAGTTTTCTGATATTATTTCTTCAAATATGTTTTCAGTATCTTGCACTCTCTCTTCTTTTGGCACCCCCATAATTATGATGTTGGTACACTTGAAGTTGTCCCAGAGGCTCCTTACATTATCTTCAACTTTCTGGATTCTCTTTTCTTCTTGCTTCTCTAGAAGAGTATCTATTGGCTCTTTGTATTCCATCTCTTTGACTGATTCTTGTGTTCCTCCATTCTGCTGATGGATCTCTGTATAATATTTTCCAATTTAATCAGTTTATGTTTAATTTTTAGTTGGGTCTCATGAAATTTATCAGCCTTTTCTAGGAAATTCTTGCATAACCTTAAAACCATGATTTTGAACTCTATATCCCCCATCTCTTTTGTTTGAGATCTATTTCCTTGTCTTGGCACTTTCGCTGCTTCTAAGAGTTCGTAAGATGGCTTTGAGTGTTTGGTGTCCTATATAGCCCAGTGGGTCAGCCTTCTCAGTTACCTAAGGTAGACAGTCTTGGTGCTCCCCTTTCTGAACTGCGTGTACAGCCTTGTTGTAGTTCAGTCTTAATTGTTGTTGATATCCCTGAGAGGAATTGACCTTCAGGCCAATTGGATGTATCAGTTGTGTCTACTCTGGGATACCTTCTGTATTGGAGACAGTCTTATAGGGTCAGGTTTGCAAAGTTGCAGAAGCCTCTGTGCTCAGCTTGGATGGGGCAGAGTTTCAGGGCTGAGCTGACAGTCTTGGCTTCCCATCAGCCCTGCCCTTGTGTGCATGCCTGAGTTTCCACCTGCCCTCTGCCTTCCTCGGCTCCCCTGAGTTTTCCCCTGGCTTTCCCAGATTCCTCATGCAAGAGCGTGGGTACCTCAGGGGCTCACCCAGAATTGGATTGGATCTCTATAGTCTGGAGCTTCTGACTCCTTCCGCTATGGAGAGGCAGTGGCAACCTCTGAGGTGGGACCTCTCTGCTCGCACTCACTCACGCGACTATAGACCCTGCCTGCTGCGGCTCCAGGCTCCCCCAGTCTCCCAGTCTCTGAGTCTCTGAGTGCCTTTCTTTACAGTCCAGACTCCACCCATCTGAGCCTGGGTCCATGAGGTTTATGCCGGGGTTGGGGTTCAGTACAGTCAGAAAGGGTTCAGTGCAATCAGGAATTCCTCACTTTCCACCAGCCAGGCATTTGGCTGCACTTCTTTGGGGACGAGCTTCTCCCTACCTCAGCACTTTGCAGCTCCCAGTCCAATCCGTGAGCCTCTCTCCTTCTTTCTAGTTGTAGATTTCCCACTCCACCAGCTTTCCTGTGTTTTTAGGTGAAGTCCGTTCTGATTTTAGTTGTTGTTGTTGTTTTTTGAAATTGTTGTGCGAGGCGGCAGCTTAGGTGCTTACCTAGGCCACCACCTTGGTTCCTCCCTGGTCTATTATTTTTTACCTTTACAATACATGTAACTTAAAAGTCATATATTTCTAATCTAGTAAACCATAAACTGTGGAGTAACAAAATTGAGATTTAAAAATAAAATTTATAAATAACAACTATAACAAAACCCTTACCCTAGCCAGTTTGGTTCAATGGATAGAGAACATTGGCCTATCGACTGAAAGGTCCCAAGTTCAATGCCTTTAAAGGACACATATCTCAATTCCAGGTTCCTGGCCCTCGTCAAGGGCATGTGGAAGGCAACCAATTAAAGTGTCTCTCTCACATCAGTGTTTTTCTCTATCTCTCCCTCTCCCTTTTACTCTCAAAAAATCTATGGGAAAATATCCTCAGGTGAGATTTAAAAGACAAACAAAAACAAAACTCTTTACTTCTCACTAAGTTCTTAAAGTGTTTTACATGTGTGTTTTATGGGGTATAGGTTGCTTTTAATATCCCGGAGTATTCTGGAAACAGTGTTTTTCTTAGCTAAAAGTTTAAAGAGGCAACTGCAATTTTGCTTTTTTGAATGATTTTGTGGTCATTTTGACACTGAAAATTATTTTCTAGTAGAAGAGAAACCGGTTCAAGAATAAACATATTTCAGACTATCTTGACTCTGTAGTTAATGATTGAGTTTATGGGTTAAAGTTGTTAAGTGAATAATACTTTATTTTTCAGGTCAACACATTTGAGAGTCTATAACATGATTTTCTATTCAAATTGTTTCTGTGAAAACTAATTTAATAGCAAGAAAATTGGTATAAGAAAACTAATTTAATAGCAAGAAAATTGGTAAATTACTAAGAGGTGTCATAGTCAAGTTTTAAAAACACAGCATTAAACTGTTAAAAAAAACTTTTTTGTTGTTTGATAGTTTTACTGTGTTGATATGCATATGATCATGAGACACATTTTTCAGAACCACAAAGCATACTTCAGGGTATTATGCATATATATTTGGTAGTATCGCTGAATATGAAGGTTAACCCAAAGTTAAGTTGTTGAATTACCCATGACTCAGTTATTCTCAAACAACCGTAATGCTATTCATGAGAATCACCTGGGAGTCTTTACATAAAACCCATCACCCTGGCCAGGTTACTCAGTTGTTTAGAGTGTCATACCCTACACCAAAAAGTTGTAAGTGGGCAGATACCTAGGTGAGGGTTCCATTCCCAGTTAGGGCACATATAGCAGGCAGAAATCTATGTTTCTCACATTGATGTTTATCTCTCTCTCCCCCTTCCTCTCTCTCTAAAATCAATAAAGACATATCCTTGGTGAGGATTTTTTTAAAAGACAGAGAAAGAAAGAAGGAAAGAAGGAAGAAAGAAGGAAGGAAGGAAGGAAGGAAGGAAGGAAGGAAGGAAGGAAGGAAGGAAGGAAGGAAGGGGAGAGAATGAGAAAGACTGATGTGAATATTGCTGTTATTTTTCTCTCCAATTTTCACCTCAACTTATATCTCTTATCCACTGTATCGTGTGGTCTATATTTTATAGCTCTACATTTTTAGCTCTTTACTGCAAGTCAAATTAAAATAGAAATAGTCTAGAAAGTTTTTAAGCATATTATAACTTTTTCTTTTTAGTGACAGATGATTATTCCCACTCCCAAGTGTGACTGCTCTCATATACAGCACACAGGTGTTGGCACCAAGGAGAACAGCACCTCTGGCCTCAGGGGGAAAATAAGGCTCTTTCCCAGCCCTTGGCCCCACATACAAGATGAGAGAGATAGATGCTTATCTTTTTTGTCTTCAGTGGGGACTTAAGCAAACTCTACCCTTTTCACCTCTCAGCCAAAGAGAAGCCACCTCGGTAAGATGTTTTGTTCCAATTATTATAGTAAGTGGAGAAGGGATTGTTCCAACCATTACATATATAAATGGTAAAGGAGAATTACAGTTTGAATTAGGCCACCAAAAGGGGCAGGTGATACTATCAGAAGGATGTGTGGAGTGGGGAGAGGAAGGAGCAGTTATTGGTCTTTTGATCTTCATAGTCCTTGACATAGCAGGAAGGGTAAGGAGATGGATTTGGGGGATTATTGTTTGGCATTGATGATGTCCACAAATTCAGGCTTGAAGGATGTGCCATCCATGTTGAAGCCATCCACGTCAAGCTGGCTTGCCAACTCCTTGCAGATTGCCCCAATCACAGAACCTCCTAAATGATGTGGGTGCTCTGAGCCACTTCATCACAGGCATTGGACTTAAGCCATTCTCAGAGCTTTTCATGTACTTCCTGGATCTATTAGGGGTGTTGCAGTATTGCCTGTACCAATGGCCCACACAGGATCATAGGCCAGAAAACACTTGTTCCAGTTCTTCACTTTACCTTGGTTTGTTCAAAATTGACCTTCTCAGTGATGCCATCTTACCTCTCATCTAGCTTCTCTCCAATGCAGGTGATCACTCCAAGTGCCTTGGTCAGGGCATGAACTACTTTCTGCCCAATCAACTCATGTAACTCACCAAAGACATGCTTTCTCTCCGAGTACTCCAGGACTACCCATGTGGTTCCAGTCTTTGATCATGCCAGGGCTGATCTGTCCAGTGAAGGTCCCATTAGTCACTTTGTAGCAATTCTGGGTAGCCACAGAAATCTTGGGATATATCTAGCTTTTGCCTGGCAAAGTCAATGTAGGTGGAGGTGAGTGCACAAACCACCTATGTGTTAGCTGGCACCTTGGCCGCATTTAGAGTGGTGACGAATTCCCTCAGAGTCGACTTCTGCCCATTTATCTTCCAGTTTCCCACAAGGAAAAACTTCCTGGAAGGCGCCATGGTGCCTAGGTCAACAGACTGAAGGTCAGGATCACCAGTATATGATAACTATTTAACAAGAATATTTGTCATATTAGATGCTCTAACTGAAGGTATATCAGTACATGAAATAAGATAATTAAATACAAAATAATATGGAAGAAAAATAATTTATCTAACAACTCAAGGTCATCCCTCCTTCAGAATTCAAATGAGTATTTACCATATTTTTGTACTTTACCTATTTTAAAAAACTCAGATAACTTTGTTACTTAAATTCACTTATATATTTACTGTAACATAATTGCAATTGTTTACCATTTAATTTTTTTTAATCACAGAACCTCATTGGTTGGAGGGATCTTAGTGATAATTGACTATTACTTTCCAACCAGTGCTGGAATAGTCTCTGACATACTTCTCATTCTTTGATTTACTTACCTCATTGTACTGTATGTTTTTCTTATTTCTATTTCTCTGAGCATTATAATCTTCTCTCCTATTTCTTTTCTATCCTTATCAAATGCAATTAATGAATGTTGTGCACTGATAAGTAAATGAATTAGTCTTCCATAACATTAACTTTTTAATCTTCATTTGTTTTTTGGCCATGATCAACATGAATAGACATTAATTTTTAAATGCTTTATTTATTTATTTATTTATTTATTTATTTATTATTTATTTATTATTTATTTATTTATACTAATTTATTTATTTTTTACTAGAGGCCCAGTGCACGATATTTGTTCACTGGCAGCAGGGGTAGAGGTGGGATCTCTCAGCCTGGTCTGTGCCCTCTCGCAGCCCAGGACTCCTCAGGGATGTCCAACTGCTGACTTAGGATGTCTTGTAGAAGTGCACTAAGCACCCCGGGGCAGCTCCTGTGTTGAGTGTCTGCCTGGTGGTCAGTGAGCATCATAGAGACCAGTCATTCTGATGTTTGGTCAATTTGCATATTAGCCTTTAATTATATAGGATTAAGTTTTATTGGGATGGCATTAGTCAACATGAACATATAGTTTCATGTGTGGATTACTAAATTATAAAATCTCTATATAGAACCATGTACCCACCACCCAAAATGACATCTTCTGTCTCCTCATATTAGACCCCCTTTTTCCCCTCACACTCCTCCCTCTGGCAATCACCACACTACTGTTTCTGTTCATAAGTTTCAGTTTTATATTCCACATATGAGTGAATTATATAATTCTTAGCTTTTTTGTCTGAATTATTTCACTTCACATAATGTTCTCCAGGTCTATCCATGTTATTGTAAATGATGCTATTTCATCATTTCTTATAGCCATGTAGTACTCCATTGTGTATATATATGTCTTCTTTATCCAGTCCTTTATAGCACGGAACTTAGGCTGTTTGTCTCCAAGTCTTGGCCACCATGAATAATGCTGCAATGAACATAGAGGTGCATATATCTTTGTGTATAAATGATTTCAAGTTTTTTGGGTATATATCCAGGAGTGGGATTGTTGGGTTGTATGATAGCTCTATTTTTAATATTTTGAGGAATGGGCAGATTGATTTTCATAGTGGTTGTATCATTCTACATTCCCACCAGCAGTGAATGAGAGTTCACTTTTTTCCATAACGTCTCCAACACTTACTGTTGCTTGTCTTGATAATGGTTACTCTAACAGTGTAAGGTGGTAAATTTTTATTTATTTTATTTTTTAATATATTTTATTGATTTTTTACAGAGAGAGATAGAGTTAGAAACATCGAAGAGAACATCATTGATCAGCTGCCTCCTGCACGCCCCCTACTGGGGATGTGCCCACAACCAAGGAACATGCCCTTGATCAGAATCAAACCTGGGATTCTTCAGTCCGCAGGCTGACCCTCTATCCACTGAGTCAAACCAGTTTTGGCTATCTCATTGTAATTTTAATTTGCATTTCCATGATTGCCAGTGAGGTTGAACATTTTTTTATGTACTACTGGCTGTTTGTATTTTTTCTTGGGAGACGTGTATTTTCAGGTCCTCTGCCCACTTTTTGATTGGATTGATTATTTGTTTGCTGTTGAGTTCTATGAGTTCTTTATATTTTTTGGAAATTAAATCTTTACTGAACTATTTGCAAATGTAATCTCCCATCTAGTTGGCTGCCTGTATGTTTTATTGGCCTTTTTTTCTGTGCAGAAACTCTTCAGTTTGATATAGTCCCATCATTTATTTTTGCCTTTACCTCCCTTGCTTTTGAAATTAAGTTCAGAAAATTTTCTCTACCACTCAGGTCCATAAGTTTGGTACCTATAATTTTTTCTATGTGACTTATAGTTTTGAATATTATCTTTAAGTCTTTGATCCATTTTATATTAATTTTTTTTTACACAGGAACAAACTGCAATCCAGCTTCATTAATTTGCATGTGACTTTCCAGTTTTCCCAGCAATACTTACTGAAGAGACTATCTTTACTCCAATGTGCATTTCTGGATCCTTTGTTGAAAATTATCTGTCCATATATGTGTGGTTTTATAGCTGGGCTCTCTATTCTGTTCCATTGATCTGTGATCCATTTCTCTGCCAATGCCATGCTCTTTTGATTATTGTAGCTCTGTAGCATATTTTGAAGTCAGGTAGCATGATACCTCTAACCTTGTTGTTTCTTTTCTTTCTTTTATTATTATTTTTTTATTTTTTCAGGATTACTTTGGCTATTCTGGGTCTTTTGTAGTTACAAGAAAATATGATGATTGCTCATTCTATTTCTTTAAAAAATGACATTGGGATTTTGAAGGAGATTGCATTAAATCTGTATATTGCTTTGGGTAAAATGAACATTTTAACTATGTTGATTCTTCCAATCCATAAACATGAGATATTTTCTCATTTTATTGTGTCTTTTTCAATCTCTTTTAATACTGTTTTGTAATTTTCAACATATAGGTCTTTCAAATTATTTGTCATGTTTATTCCTAGATATTTTATTCTTGTGGTTGCAATTGCAAAATGAGTTGTTTTCTCCATTTCTTTTTCTGAAGTTTTGTTGTTGGTATACAAGATAGCAATGGATTTTTGCACATTGATTTTGTATCCTGCAACTTGACTATATTTGTTTATTGTTTCCAGTATCTTTTTTTGTAAAGTCTTTAGGATTTTATATATACAGCATCATGTCATCCACAAAAAGTGACAATTTGACTTCTTTCTTCCATATTTGGATGTGTTTTATTTCTTTCTCTTGCCTTATTGATCTGGCTGGTACTTCCTGTACTATGTTGGATGGAGGTGAGAGTGGATTTCCTTGTTTTTTTCCTGATCTTGGGAGAAAAGCTCTCAGTTTTTCACTATTGACTATGATGTTAGCTGAGAATTTATCATATATGGCCTTCATTAAATTGGGATACTTTACTTCTATTCCTATTTTTTGAGTGTTTTAATCATAGATCAATGTTGTATCTTATCAAATGATTTTTCTGCATCTATTTACAAGATTATATGATTTCTATCTTTTCTTTTGTTAATGTGGCTTATTGTGTTGATTGATTTGCAAATGTTGAATCACCCTTGCACCCCAGCAATGAATTCTACTTGATTGTGATGTATTATTTTTTGGATGTACTGTTGTATTCAATTAACTAGCATTTTGGTTAGGATTTTTGTGACTGTATTCATCAGGGATATTGGTCTGTAGTTTTCTTTTTTTGTGTTATCTTTGCCAGGTTTTGGTATCAGGGATATATTGGCCTCATAGAATGTGTTAGGAAGTATTGCTATATCTTCAGTTTTTTGGAAGAGTTTGAAAAGAATAGGTTTTAATTCTTCCTTGAATGTTTGGTAGAATTCACTGGTGAAGCCATCTGGTCCTGGACTTTTGTTTTTGTGGAGGTTTTTGATGGTTGTCAACTTCCTCACTGCTGATGGGTCTATTTAGATTTTCCAGTCCTTCACAAGTTAGTCTAGGAAGGTTATATATTTCTAGAAACTTATTCATTTTTTCTTGGTTATTGAATTTGGTGGCATAAAGTCTTTCATAATATTCTAGTATGATCCTTTGTATATCAGTGATGTCTGTGGTGATATCTTCTCTCTCATTTCTGATTTTGTTTATATGGGTCTTTTCCCTTTTTTCCTTAGTGAGGTTAGGCAGGGGGTTGTCAATTTTATTAATCTTTTCTAAGAACTAGCTCTATTTTTATTGATTTTTTTGTAGTCGTTTTGTTCTCTATTTCATTTAATTCTTTTCTAATTTTTATTATTTCATTTCATCTAACTTTGGACTTCTTTAGTTCTCCTTTGTCTAGTCTTTTAAGGTGTGATGTTAAGTTGTTGGAATTTCTCTTGTTTCTTGAGATAGGCCTGTAATGATGTAAACTTTCCCCTTATTAAAGCTTTTGCTACATCCCAGAGATTTTAATATGTTATGTTACCATTCTTGTTTCTTTCTATATATCTTTTTATATCATTTATTTCTTCTTTGACTTAGTCACGTTTTAGTAGTATATTGTTTAATCTACACATATTTGTAGTATTTCTTACCTCCTGTTTTGCAGTTGATTTCTATTTTTAAGGCATCTGGTCAGAAAATATGCTTGGAATAATTTCAATCTTTTGAATTTTTTGCTCCTTGTTCTGTGATTCAATATATGGTCTATTCTTGAGAATATTCCATGTACCCTGAAGAAGACTGTATGGTCTGATGTTCTGGGATGAAATGTTCTGTAAATGCCAGTTATATCCGTTTGGTCTAGTGTTTCATTTAAGACTAATATTTCTTTACTGATTTTTTTTGGTTGATCTGCCTGGAGCTGTCAATAGATATTAAGGTCTCCAACTATTTCTGTTTTGATCTGTTCCTCCCTTTAGTTCTGTTTGTAGCTGTTAAATATATTTTGGTGCTCCCTGGTTGTGTGTGTAGGTGTGTGTGTGTGTGTGTGTGTGTGTGTGTGTGTAAAGAAGTGTTATGTTTTCTTGAGGTAGTATTTCTTTTATTGTTATAAAGTGTCCATCTTTGTCTCTTGTTATCTCACAATCTATTTTGTCAGATATAAGTATAGCTACACCTGCTTTTTTGTGGATGTTATTTGCTTTGATAATCATCTCCCACCCTTTTACTTAGAATGTACATTTGTCTCTGCTGTTTAGAAAGGTCTTTATATGCAGCAGATGGTTGGTTTATTGTTGTTATTGTTGTTGTTTGTTTATTTGTTTGTTTTTATTTGTTTTTTATCCCCTTTGTTACTCTGTGCCTCTTTACTGGTGAATTTAATCCATTTACAGTTAGGATAATTATTGATATACTAGAGGCCCAGTGCATGACAATTGTGCACTGAGGTGGGGGAAGGGCAGGGTCCCTCAGCCTGGCCTCCACTTTCTCACAGTCCAGTACCCTTCAGGGTCTTTAGCATTGTGAAGGAGGCAGGAGAGGCTCCCACCACTGCCACTGCACTTGCCATCCATTAGCCCGCTGGTGAGCTTGGCTTCTGTCTAAGCAGTGCTCTTCCCATGGGAGAACACTGACCACTGGGAAACAACTCCTGCATTGAGCGTCTGCTCCCTGTTGGTCAGTGAGCAGTAACGACTGGTTGTTGTACCATTCGGTCAATTTGCATATTAGCCTTTTATTATATCAGATGATAATTTCCTATAGTTATTTTATCTTTTGTTTTCTGGTAACTCTGTGCAACCACTCTTTCTTTTCCATTATGCTTCTACTTGTGGTTTTTGTTTGGTGGTATTCCATAGATCTCTCCTTTGTTTCCTCTTTTTTTAAAGATATGTATTGTTTGGGGGGTGTAATTTTGCTGGCTACATTATGCATACTAGTAATTTCACTCTTTCAGATACTTGAATATTCTGGCTTGTAGAGTCTGTTGAGAAATTGGGTGAAATTCTGATGGGTTTTCTTTTGTTGTTCACTTCTTTCTTATCCTTGGATGCTTTCAGAATTTTTTCTTTGTCACTAATTTTTTACAGCTTCATTACCAAGTACCTTGTAAACAGCTTCTTTCGAATGAGGTAATTAGGTGTTCTGTTTGTTTCTTGGATTTGAGGATATAGTTGTTTCCATAGATTTTGGAAGTTCTCATCCACTGCTTGTTTTAATAGACTCTCCATTACATAGTCTCTCTCTTCCTCCCCTGCTATGCCTATGATTCTGATATTATATTTTAATGGAATGAGAGAGGTATCATAGAGCTATTTCAAATTTCTTCATTCTCAGGTCTCTCTCTTCTTCCCTCGGCATCTTTTCTTGATTCCCTTCAATATCATTGGTTCTTTCCTCTAACTAGATGGTTCTGTTTTCTATGCTTCAGTTCCAGGATTTCTGCTATATTATTTTTTAACAATTCAATTTCTTTGGAGAAATATTCGTTTTGTTCATTGATTTGTTTTCTGAGTGCACTGAATTGACTGTCAGTATTTTCTTGCATCTCATTGAGTATTTTCAGAACTGCAATCTTGAAATGTCTGTCATTCAACTCACATAATTCCGTGTATTCCAGCCTACTTTCTGGGGATTTTCCATTTTCTTTTTGCTCATTGTTGTTGTGGTTGTTCATAGCATTTGCCTTTCTCTTTTGTTTTCCCATTTGTCTCTGAGGAGGTTTTTCTACTCTGTTCCAGTAGATGGCACTGAATTTCAAGATTTTTATCCTCTGTGGCCTCATAGTTTTGAGCCTCTGTGGTTTCTGTAGGGTTATACTATCTCTGTCCCTTGAGGGTCAGGTTTGTTTTTCCCTTAGAGTAATGGCGACCCCTGACCTCTAGCCCAAGCTCCCCTCCTGGGGTTCAGTCACAGAGGGAAACTATGTTTCTACTGCAACAGCTCCTGGAGCCAACTTCAAGGGCAATAGGAAGTGATATTTGGGAGTATAATCAGTGGCAGGGCTCTGTGATTTATTTTCTTTGCCTGAAAGCCCACAGCCAGGCTCAGCCGTATAAAGCAGCTCTGTAGGGTGGGTGACTTATGACTTTTAGCATAGGCATGCAACTCAGACCCCATTCACAGCATGTCCCCAGGTTCAGACACTCTTTCAATGCTTATGTGCAAGACCACACAATGCCAATACTCCAGTGGAAACTCCAACAGATAGCCACTTGCTGGGTTTGCTCTCTGTTCATCCTAACTGGCTGAGGGAAGTGCCCTATAACCGTGCTGCCAGTTCCCATATGCACACTGCTGTGCTGTAACCATGTCTGGCTTCCCTCTCTTCTCATTTCCCCATTTATCTCAAGGAGGCTCCCTTGATTGATTTCTCAGGTGTGCATCCATGTTGAGCATGGACTTATTTGTTGAAATAGAAGTGTTTATTTTGTTGACATGTTAGCGGAGAACATAGATACATCCTTATTCTGTCTTCCTCTAATGTCACCTTTCAAGTGTTTGATTTAAAAAATAATAAAAAGATGAACAATAAATGTCATAATTGTATCATCTACCTGTTAAAAACTCAGACCCTTGATTGCCAGTGATAGCAACCTCACTTTAACTACTTAAGTTAAAAAGAGATGGATGCATTGCTTTTTATTAGTTTTTACTTTAATTTTTCTTTTTTTTTTCTTTTTTAAATATATTTTATTGATTTTATACAGAGAGGAAGGGAGAGAGATAGAGAGTTAGAAACATCGCTGAGAAAGAGTCATCGATCAGCTGCCTCTTGCACACCCCGTACTGGGGATATGCCCTCAACCAAGGTACATGCCCTTGACTGGAATTGAACCCGGGACCCTTCAGTCCCCAAGCCGACGCTCTATCCATTTAGCCAAACCAGTCCTGGCAGTTTTTACTTTTATTTTTCAATCACAGTTTGCATTCAATATTATTTTGTATTAGTTTCAGGTGCACAGTATAGTGGTTAGACAATCACTATATTTACAAATTTTCCCCTGGTATTTCCAGTATCCACCTGGCATCATACATAGTTATTATAATAGTATTAATTATATTGTCTAGAATGCATTGCTTTTTAAATGTCAAAGGCAGACTAAGGCAGCCATTAGCAGAGTTATATCCAAGTGTTTAAAAGAAGCATCAGCAATTTTCCTCTTTTCTGCTCTAATCTTGCTTTTATGGTGTTGGCATTTTTCTAAAAATTGCTTTCCCCATTAGCAAGAAAAATGGTCAACCAGCAGTTTTAATCTCTTATTTCAAACTAGAGGTCTGGTGGACAAAATTCATGCAGGGGTGTGTGTCCCTCAACCCAGCCTACATGCTCTCAAATCTGGAACACTTCAAGGGATCTCCAGCTGGATCAGGCCTAAATGGGCAGTTGGGCATCTCTCTAACAATCCAGGACTAATGGCTCCCAACTGCCCGCCTTCCTGCCTGATTTCCCCTAACCACTTCTGCCTGCCATCCTGATCACCCCCTAACAACTCCCCTGCAAGTCTGATTGACGCCTAACTGCTCCCTTGCCAGCGCAATTGCCCCCCACTGTCCTCCCCTGCTGGTCTGGTCACTCTTAACTGCCCTTTCCTACCATCTTGTTCCCCCCAACCACCCTCCCTTACAGGCCTGGATCACCCCAACTATCCTCCCATGCAGGCTTGGTCACCCCTAACTGCCATCCCCTGTAGGCCTACCCTCCCCCAACTGCCCTCCCCTGCAGGTCTGGTCCCCCCAACTGCCCTCCCTTGCAGGTTTGGTTCCTCCCAACTGTCCTCCTGTGTTGGCCATCTTGTGGTGGCCATCTTGTGTCTACATGGGGGTGGCCATCTTGTGTGTTGGAGTGATGGTCAATTTGCATATTACCTCTTTATTATATAGGATACATTAGCTAATGCAAAAGACCACATGCCCCAAAGTCTGGCATAAATTCTGGAGTTAACTCCTATTAGCTCAGCTTCAGTCATAGACCCATCCCTTAGTTAATTAGCATCACTAGTATTGGTATAATATGCTAATTGGCCAGATGGTTCTGTCCCCAGTTCCATTGACTGAAAGTGATTAGTGATTGACAGGTTTTTCACAGAGGAAATAAAATATACTGCTACCAAAATATTGTAAAGATGGGTAGATAAAAGTAAGAAGTATTTTCTAAGATCTAGGATCATATTATACTGTACCAGTTTGACTTGTGTTTTATATGAAAATAGAAGGCCAGCATGTGAAATGGTGCACGACCCAGATGCAGTGTGCTGCAGGACCCAGAGTCAATTCTCACTGGTGCCACAGGACCCAGGGTCAAGTCCCTTCTGGTGACTGGTCTTTGGTCATTATGGTGTTACAACAACTGGGATTTTATTATATAGACTAGAGGCCCGGTACATGAAATTTGTGCATTGGGGGCGGGGGGGGAGGGTTCCTCAGCCCAGCCTGCACTTTTTCCAATCTGAAACCCCTCAAGGAATGTACAACTGCCCACTTAGGCCTGATACCATCAGGATCGGGCCTAAACAGGCAGTCAGACATCCTTCTCACAATCCAAGACGGCTGGCTCCCAACTGCTCACCTGCCTGTCTTCCTGATTGCCCCTAACCACTTCCCTGCCAGCCTGATCACCCCCTAACCACTACCCTGCCAGCCTAATTGATGCCTAACTGATCCCCTGCCAGCCTCTTTGCCCCTAACTGTCCTCCCATGCGGGCCTCGTCCCCCCCTCCCCCTTCAACTGCCCTTCCCTGCAGGCCTGGTCGCCCCCAACTTCCCTCTTCTGCTGGCTTGGCCACCTTTAACTGCCCTCCCCTGAAGGCTTAATCATGCCCAACTTCCCTCCCTTGCAGGCCTGGTCCCTCCCCAACTGCCCTCCTCTGATGGTCATCTTGTGGTGGCTCTGATGGTCATCTTGTGGTGGCCATCTTGTGTCCACATGGGGGCAGGATCTTTGATCACATAGTTGTAGCCATCTTGTGTATTGGAGTGATGGTCAATCTGCATACTACTCTTTTATTTGATAGTATAGAGGCCTAGTGCATGGGTGGGGGCTGGCTGGTTTGCTCTGAAGGATGTCCCAGATCAGGGTGGGGCATGGGGAAGCCTGGGTGAGGGGCCTGTATGGTTTGCAGGCTGGCAATGCCCCCTGGCAACCCAAGCAGAGGCCCTGGTTTCTGGGGGTTATTTATCTTCTTTTTAAAAAAATAGATTTTATTGATTTTTTACAGAGAGGAAGGGAGAGAGAGAGAAACATTGATGAGAGAGAAACATTGATCATCTGCCTCCTGAACACCTACTGGAGATGTTCCTGCAACCAAGGTACATGCCCTTGACCAGAATGGAACCTGGGACCTTTCAGTCCACAGACTGACACTCTATCCACTGAGCCAAACTGGTTTTGACTATTTATTTTCTAAATTGAAACTTTGTAGCTTTGAGCAGAGCCAAGCCTTCTGCTTGCTCTGTGGTGGCATCCTTTTCTGTTGGGATTTATGTATCTTCTATAATTGAAACTTTGTAACCTGAAGCAGAGGCCTCGGCCAGCCAGGGTGTGTGGAAAGCTTGGATTCCTCCATCACCCAGTACAACCCTAGCCTCTTGCTCTTTCCAGCTCAGTTGCTGCTGCCATTTCTGTTTGGATTTATGTGTCTTCTATAATTGAAACTTTGCAGCCTTGAGTGGAAGCCTAAGCCAGCAATGGCAGGCAGAAAGCTTGGCTTCCTCCATTGCCAGGGAAACCCAATCTTCCATCCTGCTCTCTGTGGCCGCAACCATCTTGGTTGGGTTTATGTGCATATTCGCTCCTGATTGGCTGGTGGATGTGCCTTGTGGGCATGGCTTGTGGGTGTAGCAGAGTGGTGGTTAATTTGCATATAGCTCTTTTATTAGATAGGGTACCTTGTCTAGTTGATTTCAGATTTTATTGGTGAAATTAATATTTTGGAGAAGGCAACTATTTTCATTGCTGGTGAAAATGTAATTTTATATATTCTTTAAGGCATATGGTTAATTAGATTTTAAAAATTAGTATCTTTAATCCTGGAAAGCATTGCAGCTAACCATTTGATTAATACCTAAAGTTTCAAAATAAAGTAAATGTATTAATTTACTGATCATAAACATTTGCTTATGGCATATCGAGGATGCATAAATATATTCTGTGTTTTCATAGTCATGAGAATAAAGTAAATAATATACAAAAACATAATGTAAATTTGATGTTAAAAGGGGAAAGAAAAGGGGACATATGTAGTACTTTCAACAATAAAAGTTGCTAAAATATTATACTATAAATATTGAGTCAAATATAAAAAAGAACAAAATATAATTACTTCCAGAAATTTAACATGAAAATAATGTATTGCACTGGTGTTACCACCACAGATTTTACATATTCTGGTAGCTTGGCCGTTAGCTTAAACATTTTGAAACACCTTTTGGGAAAGATTCTTCAAGATGAGTTTATAATCCACTTAAGAAAAGAAGCTTTGTTATTTATTTTCACATCACTTACCTTATCTACAGTTAATTAAAACAATAAAAACCACACCTTCTTCCACAGACTTGATTTTAAGTAACTCCCAACTAATTCCTACAATCATACGTATATCAAAATATGAACACTTTTCATAGTCAAGACATTCATTTGAGCACATAAAGTCAGTACCCAATAAAAAATATTTTTCTTATCCAAAATTATTTCAATAATATTTTTAGTAATTATATCTTCAGAATGGATGGACACCTATCAAGTGGGACAAAATTGAAAGGAAAAGTTTTCTTCTGGGACAACATGTCGTTACTTTACAGTCACCCATAATATATACATGTTTATTGTACATTATTAAAATTGGCAATAAATAATTTGCTTTTTAAAAATATATTTATGGCAGAGGCTGTTCCATCTTGATGGGGAGAGCTGCTATTACTGGTTGCCCAACCTCACCTCCACACAGGATGCCCTCAAACATCACACAGAACCTTACAGCCACACCAGCCAGGGATCTACTGCCTTGGCTGAGAACCCATGAACACCAAGACTCCAGCGTCCCCATCTGCAGGCTCCTAAAAAGTTTGTTCAAGGGAGACAAAATGAAGGTGGACATATCTTGCACCTTCTCACAGAACAGATAGTAGAAACAACTAAATCTATTAACATCTACCCAGAATTGGTGAATTAAACACAGCTGGTGAGACAATCCATGGTCAGAAAAGATAGAGGATGCCTGAAGATTAGGGTTGGGTTTGGGGTTTGAGAGAGAGACCCCCTATTAGGATGAGAGGGTCATAAGGAAATTGAGCTGCACCAAGTCCACTTCCCTTAGGGAAAAGCATAACACTCAACTGCGGAAGGGGGTCCACAAGAATTCTGGCAGCCAGGAAATCCAGATATAAGTAGAGTCATGGGAGGCTGCACTAAGAAAGGCAGCCTGAAGATCTACACTGGATGCAGAGTGCCGGGGGAAAAGAAACGTGCAGCAACACAGTTGTTCTGCCTTTATATTTTCATTTCTTTTACTTGCTGAACCTAGAACATAGAATATTTCAGTTACATACACTCACTGAGGCAGTGGTGCAGGTAGAAGTGCAGTTTTGTGGAGGTTGGGGAGAAGCAAAGGAAGAGGTGACCAGGAATCAAGCACTGGGACATTCCAGTCCCTCTAAGCCTAAAGAGCTATTTTTCTCTTTAAGAGCCAACCTCCTCCCCTCCTCCCCCCCCCACACCCCCCCACACCCCCCCTCCCCGCCTCTAGCTCTGCAGGGAAACAAGGTATCTGGATAATCCCAAGGAAGCCCTCAGAATTAGGTTGAGGGGCCATTTGGTCCTGGGAACTAATACAGCAACACGCCCACCTAGAGCCTGTGTCAGAAATAGATGCTTGTATAAACACACCTGAAAATATGCAGACAAACAAAGTGGGAAGATTGGTCCTGCCTGCTTGAAACCAAGGCTGCGGAAAGAGATACAGAGGAGCAGTGTATACTTGGGAACTTAATGTGGCACTGATTAACTAACAGGAAATTGAGAAGTGGAAGACAAAATGGTAGAGAGGGGTCTTAAACAGCCCCCATGGGACATTAAAACTCAGCTGAGGCAAATGACACTTTACTACTTCACTCTTTAATTTTTATATTTTACTTAAGAAAATTTGTCTTTATTTTATTTTATTATTATTTTTATTTTTAACCTTTTATTTTTTTGAATAAGTGTTCTTCATTTTATTTTTATTGTTTATCATTATTTTACTTTATCTTCTTTTTCTTTTTGCCAACATTTTCTTCCTCAATTCTCCCTTTTTCATCCTATTTCTCTTCTCTTGTTCCTGCTTTACTTTTCTATCTCCTTACTTTTTACCCCGTGTTAAAAAAATTGATCTTCTTTATCTGCTTTATTGATGCATTACTACCGTGTTTCCCCCAAAATAAGACATCCTCCGAAAATAAGACCTACCTTCAGGTTTCCTTCTGAGTGAAATATAAGGCATCCCCCTGAAAATAAGGCCCTCCCTAGGCTAAACATGAGAGATTTGATCCACTGATTCTGAAAGAAATGGAGTCACAAGAAATTCACCAGGAAATTCAGGAATTGGATTGTTATAATGATGTTCCAGAAGATGATGACATGATTGTCACTGAATAAATGAGTAAATTCTTGATACTGTAGGATTCACAGTTTGTCTGGCTTGTGTTGACAACTACTGTACTACCGTACCATATACAGGTAATAAATTTCCTTTATTTTCATTTAACAATAAATGTGTACCGTATTCTTCTTCATGGAAAAATAAGACATCCCCTGAAAATAAGACCTAGCACATCTTTGGGAACAAAAATTAATATAAGACATTGTCTTATTTTCGGGGAAACAGGGTATTATAGTGGTCTCTATTGACTTACTCATATATCTAATTTTCTATTCCCTACACCAAGTCCATGCACCCTTTTCTTTACTCTGTCTTCATTAGATACTTTATTATCTTGTTTGTTTGTTTATTTACTTATTTAATTATTTTTTCCCCCTCTCTTCTCTCCCTCTCTTCTTTTCCTAATGGTTTAATTAGTTTCACTCACCTAACTCAAGCCTATTTGCTCTCTACTTTATTCTGTTTTTCCAAGAATAGGTGAATATATAGATAGAAAAATTAAAGAAAGGATTTTTTAATTGATTGATTGCAATGTATTTTACTTTTTTCTTATCCAGCCCTTCTCTTCCTACCTCCTATATACTGAACCATGGCTATTTACCCATTCATTTAATTCATTTACCTTACTTTCTAGAAATAAGCTCTGCCTCTTCCAAAACAGTTCCCCTGCTTTTTTTTTGGGGGGTGGGGGGGTGGGGGGTGTTAATTTGTATTTTCTGGTTAATTTGTTTGTTTTATGGAGTTTTCTCACCACATACATATATTTTCCCCTTCTTCTTCCTTTTTCTTTGCTCTCTTCCCTTATTTTCTTTTCTCAATATCATTTTTATGCACTTTTCTCTTCCCTAATTCTGTTTTCTTTAGTGGTAACCTATATTGGGGTTATAGGTGCCATGAATACATTTGTGTTTTGTTCCTTCTATGGCATGACTTGTTGATTTGTATTTTGTGCCTTTTGGTAAATGTGGTAGAGAATGAGTGACATAACAAGGCACCATGAGGGGAGCAAAAATGGGGAGATAAAGAAACAGCCTTCATATGAAAGAAAAGCAGGAACCATCAGAAAAGGAAGTAAAGGAAATGGAGGCAAGCAATTTGTCAGAGAAAAAATTCAGAGCAATGGTCATAAGGACTCTGAAAAGGTTGGAAGACAAATTCAACAAAATGTGTAAGAATCAAGAGGAAATGAAGGAGAATCAAGAGTAAATGAAGACGACATAGCTACAATAAAGAACACAACAGAAAGCATAAACAGTAGATTAGAGGAAGCTGAGGAATGCAGTTAGAAGACAAGGTAGGAAAAAACACCCAACCAGAGCAGTAACTGGAAAAAAAATTAAAAATAGGAGGAGAGCCTAAGGGAGCTTTGGAACAACATGAAACAAAACTATATTTGGATAATAGAGATGCCAGAAGAAGAGGAGACTGCGAAAAGAATAGAAAACCTGTTAGAGGAAATAATAAAAGAAAACTTCCATGATATTGGGAAGGAAAAATTCACACATGTTCAAAGAAGCACACATAGTCCAAAATAAGAGAAACCCAAAAAGACTGACATAAAGACACATCATAATTTAAATTGACAAATACCATCGACAAAGTAAGAATCTTTTTTTTTATTGATTTTTTGCAGAGAGGAAGAGAGAGGGATAGAGCATTAGAAACATCGATGAGAAAGAATCACCGATCAGCTGCCTCTTGTACACCTCCCACTGGGGATATGCCTGCAACCAAGATATATACCCTTGACCGGAATCAAACCTGGGACATTTCAGTCTGCAGGCCAACGCTCTATCCACTGAGCCAAACCGGTTTCGGCCAAAGTAAGAATCTTAAAGGCTTCCGGAAGAGACAAAAAAATTACTTAAAAGGGATCTTCCATTAGAGTATCTACTGATTTCTCAACAGAAACACATCAGACCAGAAGGGAATGGAATGAACTGTACAAAATGATGCAAAGCAAGAGACTGAATTCAGGAATAATATACCCAGCAAGGCTATCATTAAAAATTGAAGATGAAATCAGGAGCTTCACAGCCAAAATAAAGGGGGTGTGCGCTATGAGAATTTATTACTACCAAGCTAGCAAAGCCAGAAATGCTAAAAGAAGAAATAGGAAGGGAAGAAGGAACACAGGCATAAAGAAATGGCAACAAACAAGTACCTATCAATAATAACCTTAAACATAAATGAATTTAATGCTCCAATCAAAAGACATAAGGTATATGAATGAATAATGAAACATGACCCATATTTTTCTGTCTATAAGAGACCCACCTTGGATCAAAGGTCTCACACAGATTGAAAGTGAAGGGATGGAAAAATAAGTTTCAGGCAACTGGAAATGAAAAAACAACCAAAAAAAATAAAATGGGGTAGCAATGCTTATAGCTAAAAAAAAAAAAAAAAGACCTCAAAGAGAAGGCCATAATAAGAGATAAGGAAGGCCACTTCATAATACTTAAGGGAGAAATAAAACAAGAGGTTATAACTTTGGTAAACACATATACAAGAGAACCCAAATACATAAAAATACCTCTGAAAGATATCAGTGGAGATATTGACAGCAATACAATTGTAGTTTGGGACTTTGATACTCCATTGGAATCACCAGATAAATTTTCTAGAAAAAAATCAGCAAAGAAATATCAATCCTAAATGACTCATTAGATCAAACAGAATTAATTTGCATCTTCAGAACATTTCACCCCAAACTACAGCATATACATTCTTCTCAAGTGCACATGGGACATTTTCAAAGACCATATATTGGGAGACAGGCGAAGTCTCTTAAAATTCAAGAAGATAGAAATCATATCAAGCATCTTCTCAGGTCTCAATGGCATAAAATTAGAAATCAACTACAATAAAAAAATGAAGAAAAATCAAACACTTGAAGGCTATATAGCATGTTATTAAACAATGATTGGGTTATCAAAGAGATCAAAAAATAAATAAAAAGCATCCTGGTAACAAATGACAATGAATACATAACATCCAAAATATATGGGACACAATGAATGCAGTCCTGAGAGGGAAGTTAATAGACTTACAGGCCTACCTCAAAAAACAAGAAAGTATGGTAATAAAATATCTAACATTACAACTTAAAGAATTAGAAAGAAAGCCACAAGAAATGCCCAGAGCAAGCTAAAGGAAGGAAATAATAAAAATCAAAGCAGAAATAAATGACAAAGAGACAAAAAATAAAAAAGTACAAAAAGAAATAAAACCAAGAGCTGGTTCTTTGGAAGGATAAACAAGATTGATGAACCACTAGCCAGGCTCACCAAGACACAAAGAGAGAGGAACCAAAATAAATAAAATCAGAAACAAAAGGGTTGAAATAGCAGGCTCTACAGAAATAAAAAGGACTGTAAATATATAGTACAAACAACTCTACTCCAACAAACTGGATAACCTAGACAAATGGACATATATTAGAAAAATACAAGCTTCCAAAACTCAATCAGGAAGAATTACAAAACCTGAATAGTCTGATAACTACTGGTGAAATTGAAGCAGTAATCAAACATATTCCAGAAAACAAAAGCCCTTATCCAGATGACTTTACAGGGGAATTCTATCAACATTCAAAAAAGAACTAAAACCTATCACCCTCAGACTATTCCAAATATTTAAGAGGATGGCACACTTCCAAGCTCTTTCTATGAAGTCAGCATTGCTCTCATTCACAAACCAGATAAAGAAAGAGAACTACAGGCCAATATCCCAGATGAACATAGATGCTAAAATCCTCAACACAATTCTAGAAAATCAGATCTAGCATTATATTAGAAAGATCATACACCATGACCAAGTGTGTTTTATTACAGTGATGCAAGGATAAATTTGATACATCACAAACTGAGATATAAGAACCCATATCAACCGATTCAGAAAATCCTTTAACAAAATCCAAAACTCTTTTCCTGTAAAAACTTACAGCAAAGTGGGAATCATACCACAACATAATAAAATCCTTGTGTGACAAACCTGCAGCCAACATAATACTCAATGTACAAGAACTAAAACCATTTCCCCTAAGAATAGGAACAAGACACTGATGTCCACATTCACCACTCCTGTTTAACATAGTACTGCAAATCCTAGCCATAGCAATCAGACAAGAAGAAGAAATACAAGATATCTATTTGGAAAGATGAAGTAAAACTGTCATTATTTGCAGGTGACACAATATTGTACATAGAAAATTCTAAAGTCTCCATCAAAAAAACAAAAACTACTAGACTTAATAAATGAATTTGGCAATGTAGCAGGATACAAAATTAACAACCAGGAATCTATGGCTTTTTTATACACCAATAATGAACTCACAGAAAGAGAAACTATAAAAACAATTCCATTTACCATTGCACCAAAAAGTTTAAGATAACCAGGAATAAACTTAACTAAGAAGGTAAAAGACCTGTACTCATAAAACTATAGGACATTGAAAAAAAGAGATAAAGACATAAACAAATGAAAGAACGTACCGTCTTCATGGATTGCTAGAATCAACATCAAGGCATATTTTACAGACCTAAAATAAACCCTCCTAAAATTCATCTGTAATAATAAAAGACCCTCAATAGCCACAGCAATTCTGAGAAAGAAGAAGAATGTATGAGGGATCACAATACCAGATATCAAGCTATATTACAAAGATATGTTCTCAAAACTATCTGGTACTGGAACAGGAACAGACATATAGACCAGTGGAACAGAACAGAGAACCCAGAAATCCACACAAGCCAGTATGCTCAATTAATATTTGACCAAGGAGGCAAGAGCATACAATGGAGTCAAGACAGTTGCTGGGAAAACTGGATGAATAAAGGATTTAATCATAAGTCAGGAAACCATAAAAATCTTAGAAGACTCCATAGGCAGCAAAATTCCAGACATATATCATGGCAATGTTTTTACCAATTCAGCTCCTAGGACAATGGAAACTAAGGGAAAAATAAAAAAATGGAACTACATCAAAATAAAAATCTTCTTTGCAGCAAAAGAAACCAACAACAAAACAATCAGAAAGCCACTGCATGGGAGAACATATTTGCCAATGCTATCTCAGATAAGGTTTTGATCACCAAAATTTACAGGGAACTCATACAACTTAACAAAAAAAGATAAACAATCCAATGAAAAAATGGGGCAAAGAACCTAATTAGACACTTTCTGAAAGTGTATATACAGAAGGCAGAGAGACATATGACAACATCCTCAAAGTCACTAATCACCCAAGAGATGCAAATCAAAACAAGAATGAGGTGCTATTTTACACCTGTCAGAATGGCCATCATCAACAAATAGCTAATGCTGGCAAGTACCATATTTTCCGGCGTATAAGACGACCCCCTAATTTTACAGTTAAAACATAGGTTTAGGCCTATATTTGCTGTATAAGACTACCCCCCACTTCCGAGGCAACACCAGTTCTTTTTTTAATAGACCACCTCTCTGACTCTGGCCAATCTGAGCAGGCTTTTTACTAGAACACAGTGTAGCTTCGGGCACAGAACATGTACCGTATTTTCCGGCATATAAAACGACTTTTGAAAGGAAAAAAAAGCCTGCTCAGATTGGCCAGAGTCAGAGAGGCGGTCTATTAAAAAAAGAACTGGTGTTGCCTTGGAATTGGGGGGTAGTACTGTACAGCGAATATAGGCCTAAACCTATGCTTTAACTGTAAAATTAGGGGGGTTGTCTTATATGCCGGAAAATACGGTATGTGGTAAAAAAGGAACACTCTGCGCTGCTGGTGGGAATGCAGACTATTTCAGGCACTCTGGAAAACAGTATGGAGGTTCCTCAAAAATTTAAATGTGGGACTCCCATTCAATTCAGTAATCCCACTTTTGGGAATATATCCCAAGAAACCAGAAACACCAATCTCTGCACCCCTATGTTCATAGCATCACAATTTACAATAGCTAAGATTTGAAAACAGCCTAAGTGCCCATCAGCCAATGATTGTATTAGAAAACTGTGGTACATCTGTACAATGGTATACTATCTACCCTAATAAAAGAAAAATGCTAATTGACTGTGCCTTTGCTACATCCACAGCCAATCAGAGTGAGTATGCAAATTCACCCAACAAAGAGGCAGTTAATTTGTATACGCAGAGGGACGGATTAATGAAGACTGAAGACAGCATAGAAGGTAGAGGGAGGGAAAGCACAGGTGGGGTGTGTGGCAGCTGAGGTGGGCTGTGGCTGCGGCAGCAGAGGTGGTAGGTGGGGCGAGGCAGGTGGGTGGGGGGGTGTTCAGCTGCAGGGGCACCAGTGTGCTCCCTGCCCTGCCTGCCACCTCAGAAGAGGTGGGGAAGACAGGAGAGGTGGCCATGACAGGAAGGAAGCCAGACAGAAGCCCTGTTCTTGCAGGAATCTTCCTGCAATGGGCCCCTAGTATATGTAATAAAACTCCAGTGACAATTACAGCAGAATGACCGGAACTACTGATGGCTATAATGCGCAATGCGGGAGCCAACCGGCCTGATCTGGTCCCCTATCAGCACCCACCAACCTTCTGACTGGCCCAGCCCCTTGTGGGCCCTCTACCCATTGGGAGTGTGGTGGCTGGCCAACTGTTTTGGCTGGCATAAATTTGGGGTCCAGGGACCTTGGAGGTGCTCAGTCTCTGGTAGCTGTGTTAGATTTGGGATCAGGGTGCCCAAGTCAGAGATGGGGTGGGGAGGCTTACCTTGTAGCCACTGTAGTCCTGCAAGCCATGCATAGCAGCCAGGTATCTGGCCCTAGTAGGAGCAGCGACAGGAATAGAGATGGTGGGGTGCAGGGGATGGCCACACCCAGGGCCGAAGGTGTGAATCCTGCCCACGAGGGCCCAGCAGCATCAGGCGGGGCATCATATTCTGGGAGGCACTGGGTTACTTAACCAACCAAAAAGGAAGCAAGCTGGGAGGGTGAGTCAGAGCCCTAAGTGGCATGCGCAGGACTGCAATGCATGTGCACCCTTATTGACCACACCAACCAACCCAACAGGATCTCAGAACTCATGTGGAGTGGGCAGGGCTGGAGCTGGAAACTCTGGTGGAGTGGGCAGGGCTGCAGACCCTGCCTTTTTTTGGCCTTGGCCTTGGAATTCTGTGGGCAACCAGTGTACTGGCTACCAGCCCCACTTCAAGAGAAAGGATTTTGCCCCAGACAGTTTGGCTCAGTGGATAGAGCATGGGCCTGTGAACTGAAAGGTCCCAGGTTTGATTCCGGTCAAGGGCATATGCTAGGATTGTGGGCTTGATCCTCAAAGGGGGACTTGCAGGAGATAGCCGATAAATGATTCTCTCTCATCATGGATGTTTCTATCTCTCCCTCATTCTTTCTCTCTAAAATCAACAAAAATATATTTAAAAAACAGCAACAACAACAAGAACAACAAAAGAGAGAGGATGTGGTGGAAAGTGGCAAGGCCATAGGAGAGATAAGAAATGTTGTGGCCATCTTCGGGAAACACAGCTGCCAGGGTACTCAGTGACTATGGACATAAAATAATATTTGGTCTCCGTTCTACAGAAGACTCAAAGAAGGGAGCCTTTCGCAACACCTCACCTACTCCTCAGACCTGACACTGTGCAGCATTATTTTCATTGAATATATGAAAATATATTAATGACCACTTTAATGACCACCAAAATGTGCAAAAGAGGAACCAAAATGTTTTTAGATCTTTGCTATTTTAGGCAGGAAATAATTTAGCACAGGGAATTGGTGCTTGAGAAATCATCGGAAAGCTGGAAAAGTGGGTATTAGGCTGAGCCCTCAGGAAAGACTCCCTATCCAGCGGGAGGAGCTGCCCCCTCAGCCACAACCAAATTTTAGGACACTCTGGTGAGCCGGGGATCAGGAAACTACTGCCCCTGCAAGTGCCATCCAGCTCCCACAAGACAGGTCACTAGGCACTGCCTCTGCCACAACTGCTTGTGCACAGCCTGGATTTCACTGCAGAAAATTTCCACATCTCTACAAACATGATCACCAGCAGCAAACAGCCAAAACTATGGGAAGATGCCTCTGCCCCACTTCTGCATTCAAAATATTGTGCAAGTTCATCTAATCAGCAGAAAGGAATTCATAGCCAGAAGCCTAGCTGCAAAGGAGCTTGGGCAGTTATATAGTTTAATGCAACATTTTAAAATGTGAAATGAGAGTCTTATTTCAAATGAAAGTGATAGACCATCAGTACTATCTGCAAATGTTTTGAAATACATGCAAATATTCTTAAAGGGGATGTGTATATCTGGTGCTCCTGATTTATAAAAGAGGCATTAGACCATCAGCCCTGGGGCTAATTGGGGCTGGCGTGGGGGGGAGGGGAGGTTAGTGGGAGGTTGGCTGTGGGAGCGCACTGACCACCTGGAGCAGCTGGGGGGAGGGACCCCACCTGTGCACGAATTCATGCACTAGGCCTCTAGTGCTGCTATTAAAAAAAGAAGGAACTTTTATCATTTGCAAGAGCATAGATGGAACTGGAGAGCATTATCCAAACTAAATAAGCCAGTTGGAGAAAGATAAATATTACATGATCTCAATCATATGTGGGATATACTGAACAACACATACTGATGAACAAAAATAGATCCAGAAACAAAGAAAAACTAAACAGACTGTCCAACCTCAGAGATAAGGCAGGAGAGAGGGGATGGGTAGGAGATCAACCAAAGGACTTGTAAGCATGCGTATTAGCATAACCAATGGACACAGGCACTGGTACGGTCCAGCTTGTCCTTGGGGGTGGGATTTGCTAGAAGGTGGGGGGGTCAATTGGGGAAAAAGAGAAGACATATGTAATACTTAAAAACAACAACAACAAAATGTATATATACTTTATATTTTTAAAATTGAAAGTCCATAAAAGATGAGGCATATAAAAGAGATAATATAAACTCAACTTCAGCTAAATTCCTTTATTTGTATGAGATTTTTTAAAATACTCAAATAACCTTTTAATTATTTTTTATTAAATCATAAATTTTATAGTATATTTTTAACCTAAATGAATGTTCACTTTTACCTCTCTCTAACACGGTGGTTAGTTTTTGTTGTTGTTGAGAAGCAGGACAATTTTAGAATGATAAATTTCAGTGAAATCAATCAGCTGTTAACTTGCCAGGTTCATGCCTCTGCAAATATTACCGTGCTGATGAAACCAAGTTCATAAGTTGGTCCCCAAGTGGGCCAATTTACTGAGGCTGTCCTGACATCCAGCAAATGGAAGCCATTAGTCATAAGGATGGGCTAGGGGAAATGTGTGGGTGGAGCAGAGCCAACTCATTCCTGCTGCAGAAAACAACTTCAAGTCCAAACCAACAAATGATTATGCATTGGCATTTCTCTTCAAAGAGGGAGCTCTCTTCCAAGTGATAGTGAATTGACACAAATCAGAGTGTAAATTTGGTCTCCGGAAATGTACTTTAAGATCAAGTAAGTCAATAATTATTGAACTAGTCATAAATTTTTGGTTTGATGAGAGTTGTACCAAGCATTGAAGAAAGCTTACTGAGGCCCTAAAATAATTTATGAATTTATTTAAAAATGTATTTGTTACCAACTTTCATAAAATAATATTTTGTTGCTCAAACAAAGGAGAAAATGTAGCTACTAGCAGAGATATTATGATAATTCTCTAATGAAGAGAAATTAAAGCATTGTGTGAAAGTTTTATTTAAGTCATTAATGAGAAAACCAGCAAGATAACTAAGGCAGTTCAAAATAAAATGTAAGGATTTTTTTTTCCCATTGAGCAGGGAAAAAAAATGAATCTGAAAAGTACAAAATTAGGTATAAAATTGGTTAATGCCTGCAGAGCAATAAAACCATCACACTTACCAGTTTTACAGAACTGTAAAACGGTCCTAATCAGTTGTGCAAACAATGCTGTATTTCCTTAGAACATATTAGAAATAGCTGGGGAGTTTAAAAATAGTGACAATTAGGTCTTACCCTGATATTCTAATATAATTGGAAATTGATTAAGGCCTGATTATCAGGATTTTTAAAACATCTTCTGCTGATTTTAATGTGTAAGTAAGTTTGAGAACTATCATCCTAGAACATGGCATGGCCCTTTACAAAAGCTTTCAACAATTTGCCCTTGAAATTCTCTACTCAAAATGTCCAGCAGTATTGTTAATGCCTGGGAACTGTTTGAAACTCAAAAACTGGGTCCTTAACCCAGATGAACTGAGTCAAATCTACATTTAAAAAATAAACAGGTAATTCTGGTGCACATAAAGTGTGAGAAGCACTTTTCTAATATATTGAAAGGACTTGTAATTAGTTTTTTCCCCCATTACTTCCAAGTTTTAGAATAACTTTCTTAAGATAACATCAACAAGAAACTGTCACATATCCCTTAAAAGCATATAAATAGCAAGTTAACTAAAGGAATTTTTATATAGAGGGAAACCAATTCTAAGCTGGAAAACCTACACTAAATCAGTCAATGGTCCTGTTTCCCAGAATTCTAGGAAACAGGAAAGTGATACCTGCAGCTTTTTCTTCTTTCTCAAGATTGCTTTGGTTAATCGGGGTCTTTTGTGTTTTCATACAAATTGGAGGATTGTTTTTATTCTTCCTATGAAAAATTTTATTTGAATTAAAAAAATATTTGTTGTTGAAAGTATTATATATGTCCCCTGTTTTCCCCTATTTCATTGAATCTGTAGATTTCTTTTGGGTAATTAATTATTTTAATTTATAAACACACAAAATCATTCACTTTATTTGCCTTTTAATTTTAATTAAATTTATTGGTATTATATTGGTTAATAAAATTATATAGGTTTCAAGTGTAAAATTCTGTAAAACATCATCTCTATATTGAATTGTGTGTTCACCACCCAAAGTCATTTCAGCCTGTCATCATGTGTCCTCCCTTTACACCCTCTATGTCCTCCCACCCACCTTTTCCTCTGATACAATCAGGTAATCACCATATTGTTTTCTGTGTTTGAAGTTTTTTTTTTTACTCCAACTTTTTAAATCCAGCCCCACAAAGCCCACCTCTCTGACAGCTGTCAGTCTGTTCTCTGTAACTATGAGTTGTTTCTAATTTGTTGGTTTATGTTCTTCATTAAATTCCTATAAATGAAATCATATTATGTTTGTCTTTCTCTGCTTGTTATTTCACTAAGCATAATTCTTTTCAGGTCCAAACATGCTGTGCCAAATGGTAAGATTTTATTCTTTTTTATGGCCAGGTAGTATTCCATTGTGTAAATAGTATACCACAGTTTTTTTGTCCTCTCAGCTACTGACTGGCACTTGGGCTGCTTCCAAATCTTGGTTATTATAAATAATGCTGCAATTAAAATAGGGGTGCATATATTCTTTTAAATTAGTGGTTTGGGTTTCTTTTTATATATTCCCGGAAGTGAGAACACTGGCAATTCCATTTTTGATTTTTGACGTAATTCCATTTTGCTGTCTACAGTGGCTATACCAATATGCATCCACACCGACAGTGCATTCCCTTTTCTCCTCATCTTCACCAGCACTTGTTCATTGATTTATTGATGATTGCCATTTTGACAGGTGAGGTGATATCTTATTATATTTTAAATTTGAATTTCTCTGATAATTAGTGATGTCGCACATATTTTCATGTCTATTGGCCATCTATGTATCCTCTTTGGAGAAGTGTCTATTCAGGTCTTTTACCCATTTCTTTATTGGATTATTTGTCTTCCTGGTATTGTTCTATAATTTCTTATAAATTTAATTTTTTAATTTATTTCTAATTTTTTATTAAGGTATTAAATGTGTACATACCTTCCCAATCCCCACCCTCCCCATTCCAATACATGCCCTTCCTCCCCAGAGATTTTTATCCATTGGTTATGCTTATATGCATGCATACAAGTCCTTTGGTTGATCTCTTATCTCCCCCATATCCCCCTACCCTCCCCGTTGTAATTTGACAGTCTGTTTGTTGCTTTACTGTCTCCTTTCTATCTTTTTGTTCATCAGTTTATAATGTTCTTTATTATCCACAAATGAGTGAGATCATGTGCTGTTTTTATTTCACTGACTGGCTTATTTCACTCAGCATAATGTTCTCCAATTCCATCCAGGTCACTGCAAATGATAAGAATTCTTTCTTTTTTATGTCAGCATATTATTCCATTGTGTAGATGTACCAGAGTTTTTTGATCCAATCATCTGCTGACAGGCACCTAGGCTGTTTCCAAATTCTAGCTATTGTAGATTGTGCTGCTATGAACATATATTCTTTTTTATTGGAATTTCTAGTTTCTTAGGATATATTCCTAGGAGTGGGACTACCAGGTCAAATAGGAGTGCCATTTTCAGTTTTTAGAGGAAATTCCATACTGTTCTTCACAGTGGTTGCACCAGCATACATTCCCACCAGCAGTGCATGAGGGTTCCTTTTTCTCCACATCCTCGCCAGCACTTGTCCTTTGCTGATTTGTTGATGATAGCCATTCAGATAGGTGTGAGATGGTACCACATTGTCATTTTGATTTGCATCTCTCAGATAATTAGTGACTTTGAGCATGTTTTCATGTACTTCTTGGCCTTCCTTCTGTCTTCTTTTTAAAATATTCTATTTAGCCGAGACCGGTTTGGCTCAATGGATAGAGCGTCGGCTTGGGGACTGAAAGGTCCCGGGTTCGATTCCGGTCAAGGGCATGTACATTGGTTGCGGGCATATCCCCAGTAGGGGATGTGCAAGAGGCAGCTGATCGATGACTCTCTCTCATCGATGTTTCTAACTACTCATCTCTCTCCCTTCCTCTATGTAAAAAATCAATAAAATATATTTAAAAAATAAAAAATAAAAAAAATAAAAAAATAAAATATTCTATTTAGGTCCATTGCCCATTTTTTATTGGATCATTTATCTTGCTTTTATTAAATTGTATAAGCTGTCTATAGATGTTGGAGATTAAACCTTTATCAGTGATAACATTTGCAAATATGTTTTCCCCTACAGTGGGCTTTCTTGTTGTTTTGTTGATGGTTTCTTTTGCTGTAAAAAAGCTTTTTGTTTTGATGTCATCCCATTTGTTTATTTTCTCTTTAGCTTCCATTGCCTAGGGGCAGTATCAGTGAAGAAGTTCTTTTGGCATATGTCTGAGATTTTGCTGCCTGTGGATGCCTCTAGTATTTTCATGGTTTCCAGTCTTATGTTTAAGTTCTGTATCCATTTCGAGTTTATTTTTGTGTATGGTGTAAGTTGGTGATCTAGTTTCATTCTTTTACATGTATCTCCCATTTTCCCAATACCATTTATTAAAGAGACTTTCTTGACTCCATTGTATGTTTGTGCTTCCTTTGTCAAATATTAATTGAGCGTAATGATTTGGGTTGATATCTGTGTTCTCTATGCTATTCCAATGATCTATATGTCTGTTCTTGTGCCAGTACCAAGATGTTTTGAGAACACTGGCTTGTAATACAGCTTGAAATATGGATTGAGATACCCACTCCTTGTTCATCTTTCTCAGGATTGCTGTGGCTATCGGGGTATTTTGTTTTTGTTTTTGTTTTTGTTCCAGATGAATTTTTGGAGAGTTCTTTCTAGATCTGTGAAATATGCCATTAGTATTTTAATGGGGAGTGCATTGAACCTATAAATTGCTTTGGAAAGTATGGATATTTTGAAAATGTTGATTCTACCAATCCATGAACATGGTATGTTCTTCCATCTGTTTACATCTTTCTCTATCTCTTTTTTTTTTTGGTGTCCTGTACTTTTCTGCATATAGGTCTTTTACCTGCTTAGTTAAGTTTATTCCTAGATATCTTAATTTTTTTTTGGTGCCATGGTAAGTGAGATTGCTTTCTAAGTCTCTGTTTCTGAAAGTTCACAATTGGTGTATAGAAATGCCATAGATTTCTTGGCATTAATCTTGTATCCTGCTTCATTGCCAAATTCATTTATTAAATCTATTAGGTTTTTTTATGGAGATTTTTGGGGGGGTTTTATGTACACTATCATGTCATCTGCAAATAAGGACAATTTTACATCTTCTTTTCCAATTTTGATACATTTTATTTCTTCTTCTTGTCAAATTGCAATGGCTAGTACTTCCAGTACTATGTCAAACAGGAGTGGTGAGAGTGGGCATCCCTGTCTTGTTCCTGTTCTTAAAGGGAATGGTTTTAGTTTTTGCCCATTGAGTATGATGTTGAATATGGGTTTATCATATATAGCTTTTATTATGTTTGATCCTTGTACTCCCACCATGTTGAGAGTTTTTATCAGGAAAGCGTGTTGGATTTTATCAAATGCTTTTTCTGCATCAATTGATATGACTATATGATTTTTATCTCTCAATTTGTTTATGTGAGGTATCACACTTATTGGTTTGCTAATATTGTACCATCCTGGCATTCCCAGAATAAATCCTACTTGGTCATGGTGTATGATCTTTCAGATGTACTGCTGGAGCATAATTGCTAGAATTTTGTTGAGGATTTTGGCATCTATGTTCATGAGGGATATTGGCCTGTAATTCTCTTTCTTTGTGTTGTCTTTATCTTGTTTTGGTATTAGGGTGATGCTGGCTTCAGAGAAGGAGTTTGGAAGTGTCCCTTCCTCTTGAATTTTTTGGAATAGTCTGAGGAGGATAGGTTTTAGTTCTCCCTTGAATGTTTGGTAAACTCTCCTTTGAAACCATCTGGCCCCAGGCTTTTGTTTGCTGGAAGCTTTTTTATGATTGTTTCAATTTCTTCCAAAGTCATTGGTCTACTGAGATTTTTAGATTCTTCCTGATTGAGTTTTGGAAGGTTATATTTCTCTAGGAATATGTCCATTTCCTCCAGGTTGTCCAGTTTGTTAGAATTCAGTTGTTCATAGTATTTTGTAACAATTCTTTGTAGTTTGATGGGGTCTGTTATTATTTCACCTCTTTCATTTCTAATTTTGTTTATTTGGGTCCTCCCTCTTTGTTTCTTTGTTAGCCTGGCTAGAGGTTCATCAATTTTGTTTATCCTTTCAAAGAACCAGCTCTTGGTTTTGTTGATTTTTTTGTATTGTTTATTTGGTATCTATGTCATTTATCTCTGCTTTGGTTTTTATTACTTCCTTCTGCTTATGCTGGGCTTTTATAGTTGCTTTTTTTCTAACTCTTTGAGTTATAGAGTTAGATAATTTGTTACCATTTTTCTTTTTTGTCTGTGTTTTTTTTTTTTCAATAGGCTTGTAGATATATGAACTTACTTCTGAAGACTGCTTTTGCAGTGTCCCATAGATTTTGCATTGTTGTGTTTTTATTGTTATTTGTTACCAGGATGTTTTTAATTCCTTCCTCGATTTCTCTGATAACCCAGTCCTTGTTTAATAGCATGCTGTTTAGACTATATTTGTGTGATTTCTTTGGATTATTTTTATTATAGTTGATTTTCAATTTTATGCCTCTATAATCTGAGAAGATGCTTGATATGATTTCTATCTTCTTAAATTTGAAGAGACTTTGCCTATGTCGCAACATGTGGTCTATCAAGTGCACTTGAGAAAAATATTCTGTGGTTTTGAGGTGAAATGTTCTGAAGATGTCATTTAATTCCATCTGGTCTTGTGCATCATTTAGGGTTGATGTTTCTTTGGTGATTTTTTGTTTAGATGATTTGTACAAAGGTGATAGTGAGGTATATTAAAATCTCCTACTATGATTGTATTGCTATTAATCTCTCCCTTAATGTCCTCCAGGAGTTTTTTTTTTTAATGTATTTGGATGCTCCTGTATTAGGAGCATATGTTTTCCAGGGTGTTTTTTTTTTTTTTTTAATGTTGGATTGCTCCCTTTAGTATTACGAAGTGGCCTTCATTATCTCTTGTTATGTCCTTCACTTTGAAATCTAATTTGTCAGATATAAGTATTGCTTTTTTTTTCATTTCCATTTGCCTGAAAAACCTTTTTCTATCCCTTCACCCTCAGTCTGTGTGGGTCTTATTTTCTGAAATGGGTTTCTTGCACACCGCAAATATATGGGTCTTGTTTCATTATTCAATCCCTTAACCAATGTCTTTTGATTGGGGCATTTAATCCAGTTACATTTAAAGTTATTACTGATAGGTACTTATTTGTTGCCATTTTTATTCTATTCCCCTTTGTTCCTTCTTCACATCCTATTTCTTTATTTATTCAGCAAACCCTTTAGCATTTCTTGCATTCCTGGTTTGGTGGTGATAAATTCTCTTAGTCTGTTTTTGTCTATGAAGCTCCTGATTTCACCTTCAATTTTGAATGATAACCTTGCTGGGTAGATTATTTTTAGATTCAGACTCTTCCTTTCCATTCCCCTCTGGCCTGATGAGTTTCTGTTAAGAAATCTGTTGCTAGTCTGATGGGGGTTCCTTTATATGAAATTTTCTGTCTTTCTCTGGCTGCTTCTGAGATTCTTACTTAGTGGTTGGTGTTTGCCAATTTAATTATAATGTGCCTTGGTGTTGGTCTTTTAGGATTCATTTTGCTTGGGACTCCCCGAGCTTCTTGGATTTGTGCAGGTTTTTCTTCTCTATCTCAGGGAAGTTTTCTGTCATTATTTCTTCAAACATTTTTTTCTATTCCTTCCTCAGTTTCCTTTACTTCTTGAACCCCTATTATTCTAATATTGTTTTTGTTTTGTATTATCCCAAAATTCCCTTAGGCTCTCCTCCTGTTTTTTAATTTATTTTTCTAGAAGTGGCTCTAATTGGGTATTTTTTCCATCTTGTCTTCTAGTTCACTGATGCGGTACTCTGCTTCTTCTACTCTACTCTTGATGCTTTCTATTCAGTTCTTTACAGTAAGGATGTCATTTTTCATTTCTTCTTGGTTCTTCTTCATTTCCTCTTCATTCTTACTCATATTGTCAAATTTGTTTTCCATTCTTTTCACCCATCTTATGATTATTACTCTGAATTCTTGCGCTGGTAGGTTGCTTGCCTCTAACTTGTTTACTTCCTTTTCTGGTGATGCCTGGTTTTCTTTCATATGTGGGCTGTTTCTTTGTCTTCCCATGCTCTCTCTTTTAAGGATATCTGATTATGTATTTCTCTTTCTCCTGCATTGATTTAAAGGCACAAAATACAACACAACCAGGTACAACATACAAGACATTGAACAGAAATGTGTTTGTGATATTAATAACCACCAATAAAGGTGACCATTAGGGAAAGGCAAATTAGGGGGTAGGAGAGATAGAAGAGAAAAAAAGGAGGGGTAAAATGAAATTGGGAGGAGAAAAAAAAAAGAGAGAGAGAATAAAACTAGAATGATACTGAGAGACTAACAAGGAACTAACTACATATATGGGAAGGAAATTCCAATAGAACAAACTTAATCACAGCAAATGTCAGCAAAAAGTATCTGAAGATTAATATAACTTATAACACCAATTAATATCAAGCAGATGTTAGGGAAAGGGAAAGCAGAAGTGAAAAACTAACTAAAACATAGCTAAGAAAAACATACAATCAAACAAAAGAATAAGCAAAACAATCTAACAGAAAAGCCTAAAACTTTGATATAGTTAACATTCAACATACAACTACAAAAGGATAGAGAGAAACACCAGTTTGTTTTGCTTTTGTTTTTGTTTTGTTTTTGTTGTTTTGAATTTTTTTTAGGACAGCAAAAAGGGAGGTATGTATGGGCTTGGAGCAAGGGGTTGGAAATTAGATATACACAATTAGGGTGAAATTTTATTAGGTGGTAAACAGAAAGAATAGGGAAAATATAGAGCAGGAAAGGGTTAAGATAAACAGGACACCAAAGGGGGAAACGTTAGGAAGAGAGTGATGGCATAAAGTTAGGGTTGAGATAGAACAAAGCATTGGTGAAGGAAAGGTAAAAATAGACTGAAGAACACTAATCCCTAAGTAAAATAAAGAGCAAATAATGTGACACTTAAAAAAATAATAATAGTAATAAATAAAAGTAAAGATAAAAAGGTAAAATAGTAGTAGTAATAATGCTGATTACAAATAAAAATGTATTAATTAAAAAGGTACAATCAACTGAGGAAAAAAGAAAAAATAGTTTCTTGAGTAAATATTGCAAATAATGAAAATAAAAACAAAAATTAAAAAATTAAAAAATTAAATAGAATGTGTAATAGTAAAGGTCATTCACTTCCTCTATTGTTCTGTTTGGCACACCAGTTTTTCAGTCTGAACAGTATTGCAGTTCCCTGCCTTTCACTGCTCCTCGGTGTTGTAATCTGGTCCTGATTTTTAAGCAGGCCTTGCTTTGATTTTTTATTACATTAGGGACAATTTGTGATTTAGCCTCTGGTTGGCAGTTTTTCTGGGTTGATGTCCACGGCTCTAAAGTTCTAAAGCCTCTTTAGCTTTTTTTTTTTTTTTTTTTTTTCTTTGTGGCACTTATCTGTTTAGGCTGTGGGGCAAGTCCAAGCTGACTGCACGCTTGTAATTCTCTGGATATCCCTCCGCATCAGATCAAAACATGTTGCTCTTTAGATATCTCCCCTTTTAGGATTCCATTCCACAATCTGGGGACACACCAGCTCAACAGCCCAGGGCTTCTCCTTGTAAACATTGCCCCAGTCCTCCAGCTTCCTTGCGGTGCAAGGGCTTCTGTCTTCACGGGGACTCACTCACCCTGTCCCCGAGAAATCTGACCTTTTCTTCATACGGTGGAGCGCTCCTTTGAGTCCACGTGTTCGCGCCACCTGAGACCAGTGTTCTGGGTCTCAGAGTTGCTTGGTGGTCGCTGAGGCTTTGGATATTCAGGCCTCTGATAAAATCCACTTTTCCTTTAAAGATGCCAAGATTTCCCTGTCCAAGACTGAAGGTAGCTTCAGGAGGGGACCCAGCCCAGCCATGTGTGCCTCTCTGTCAGGGGCACCCTGGTCAGCAGTCCCCCACCTTCTCTGGAGTTCTCCTGTCTCTTAGCTTGCTAACAAAAACTCCCAGCGCGACCTTCAGCTGCTCTCTCTTTCTGCTTTGGGACAAGGCTCAGAACCCGTCTGTCTATTCTTCTGCCATTTTTTGTCCCTTTATAAATTTTAGATTGTAACCAGTTATCAGATGTATCTTTGGCAAATATGCTCTCCCACTGACAAGTTATCTTTTAAGTTTGATCATGTTTTTCTTGGCTAGAAACCTTTATAGTTTAACATAGTCCCATTTATTTTTTTCTTTTGTTTCCCCCATCTGAAATAATATATCAGAAAAATATGTCTGACATTTTACTGCCTTTATTTTCTTCTAAGATTTTTATGTTTTTGAGCTTTACTTTTAAGTTTCTAATCTAATTTGAATTTATTCTTGTGTGTGGAGTATAATGGTAGTCTAGTTTTTGGGGGTTTTTTTGTTTTTGTTTTTTCTTTTTGCATGTATTGGTCCAATTTTCCCAACACCAATTATTGAATAGACTATATTTACCCCATTGCATATTTTGTGCCTCCTTTATGAAATATTAATTGACCATAAAAGGGAGGTTTGTTTCTGAGCTCTCTGTTCTGTTCCATTGATCTATATGTGTTTTTATGCCAGTACTATGCTGTTCTTTCACATTTATCTTTATCGTTGAAAGTATTATAGGTGTCCTCACTCCCCCTCCCCCAATAATCCACTCCACCCTGCACCTGCCCCCATCATGCCTTCACCAAACTATTGTCTTTGCCCCTGGGATATGCATATATGCCTATGAATTCCCCAGTTAATCTCTTCCCATCCACCCACCCCTACCTTCCTCTGAGATTCATCAGTATGTTCTATAGTTCTATGTCTCTAGATCTACTTCATTCAACAGTTTATTTGTTCATTAAATTCCACATAGGAGTGAGATAATGTGATACTTGTCTTTCTCTGACTGGCATATTTCGCTTAGCATAATATTCTCGAGGTCCCTCAATGCTGCTGTCTCAGTGGGTAAGAGATCCTTCTTTCTTACAGCTTTATAGTATTCTATTTTGTAAATGTAGCACATCATTTTTATCTACTCATCCACTGATGGGCATTTGGGCTGTTTCCAGATCATAGCTATCCTATATAATAAAACCCTAATATGCAAAATTACTGAATAGTGAAATTACAGGCTGCTATGATACACAGTGACCACCAGGGGGCAGACATCAATGTAGGAGCTGCCCCCTGAGTGGTCCTGAACTGCAAGATGATTCAGACTGGGCTGATGGACTCCCACTTCCTTGCACTAATTCTGTGCACTGGGCCTCTAGTCTTAAATAATGCCGCTATAAACATTCTTTCTGACTAGTGTTTAGGGTATTTTATGATATATTCTTCTAGAAGTGGGATTACTGTGACAAATGGCAGTTCCATTTTTAACTTTTTGAGAAAATCCGTACTATTTTATTTTATTTTTTTATTTATTTTAAATTTCTTTATTGATTAAGGTATCACATATTTGTCCTCAACTCCCCATTCCAATACCCCCCCCACTAATGCCCCTACCCTCCTATTGTCCTTGACCACTGGTTAGGCTCATATGTACGCACATAAGTCCTTTGGTTGACCTCTCCATTTTATCCCCACCCACCCTTTGAGGTCCAATAGTCTGACTCATGGCTTCTTATCTCTGGGTCTGTTCTTGTTCATCAGTCTATGTTGTTCACCATTTCCCCTAGATGAGTGAGATTATGCCCTACTGGAAATATACTTATAAGAATCAAAAATAAGAGAAGCAATAATCATTATGCTGAAAGGAATATGAATCTGGCTGTAGTGAGTTTCTTTCTGGGCCACCAGTTCTTTTGAGACCCAATTTCAATTTACATAATGATTGCACCAGTCTGAATTCTCACCAGAAGTGTACTGGGATTCGCTTTTCTCCACATCCTCTCTAGCACTTGTCATTTGTAGATGTGTTGATGTTAGCAATTCTAATAGGGATAGATGTGAGATGATACCTCATTTTTATATGCATATTTTAATATGCATCTTTCTGATGACTGGTGATTTTGAGCATTTTTTCATATGTCACTTGATCATCTGTATATCTACTTTGGAGAAGTGTCTATATAGGTCCTTTGTCCATCTTTATATTTGAGTTTCTTATATATTTTGGAAATTAACCCTTTATCAAATGTATCATTGACAAATATGTTCTCCCATACAGTGGGCTTCCTTTTTATTTTGTTGATGTGCCTTTTGCTTTACAGAAGATTTTATTTTGCTGTAGTCCTATTTCTTTATTTTCTCCTTAGTTTCCCTTACCCTAGGAAATGCACCCATAAACACATTGCTATGAGAGATGTCTGAGATTTTGCTGCCTATGGTTTCTTCTAGGGTTTTTATGGTTTCATGCCTTACATTTGTCTTTTACCTATTTCTGTTTATTCTTATACATGATGTAAGTTGATGGTATAGTTTCTTTTTAATTATTTTTGCATATACCTATCCAATTTTCCCAGCACTGTTTATTGAAGATACTGCCTTTAATCCATTGTTTGCTCTGACTTTCTTTGTCAAATATTAATTGGGCATAATGGCTTGGGTCAATTTCTGGATTTCCTGTACTATTCCATTTATCTATATTCCTGTTCCTGTACCACTACAAGGCTGTTTTTATTATGATGGCTTTGTAAGTATAGGTTGATAGCTGATATTTTGACCAATCCAACTTTGTTGTTCATTCTGAAGATTGCTGTGGCTACTCGAGTTCCATTTAGGTTCCATATAAATTTTTGAAGTGTTTTTTCTAGCTATGTGAAATATCCCATTTGTATTTTAATAGGGATTTTATTAATTCTATAGATTGCTTTAGATAATATGGGCATTTAAATTATATTAATTCTACCAAACCATGAACATAATATATTCTTCCACTTATTTATACCTTCTTCTATCTCTTTTTTTCAACATCCTGTAGTTCTCTAAATACAGGTATTTTACTTCCTTATTAAGTTTATTCCCGTGCATCTTTTTTTATTGTTGTTGCAATTGTAAACATTTTTTTTCTTTTCTTAGTTTATTTTTCTGAGAGTTCATTATTTGTGTATAAAAATACCATAGATTTCTGGCATTTTATATCCTGCTATATTTCCAGATTAATTTATTCAATCTAGTAGTTTTTGATGTAATGTTTAGGGTTTTCTATGTATATTATGTCATCTTCAAATAATGACAGTTTTACTTTGTGCTTTCCAATTTGGATGCCGATAGTTTTATTTTCTTGTCTGATCTGCCAATACTATGATGAATAAGAGAGTTGAAAGTATACATCTTTGTCTTATTCTGGTTCTTAGAGGAAATGGTTTAAATTTTTCCCATTGAGTCTGATGTTCACTGTAGATTTGTCATATATGGCTTTTATTATGAGGTATGATCCCTCTATTCTCACTTTGCTGAGAACTTTTCTCAGAAATGGGTGTTAGATTCTGTTTAATGCTTTTTCTGCATCAATTGATATAACCATGTGATTTTTGTCTTTCAATTTGTTCATGTGTTATATCACATTTATTGATTTGTGAATATTATATCAGTCTTGAATCCCTAGAATAAATCCCACTTGGTCACGGTGTATAATTTTTAAGATATTCCTGGATCCAATTTGCTAATATTTGTTGAGGATTTTAGCATCTATGTCTTCAGGGATATTGGCTTGTAACTCTCTTTCTTTGTAGTCTTTTTATCTGGTTTGAGATTAGGCTAATGTGGGCTGTGTAAAAAATAGCTTGGAAGTGTCCCTTCCTATTGGACATTTTGCAATAGTTTGAGGAGGTGTTGTGTTAGTTCTTCAAATGTTTTATAAAACTCCTCTTTGAAGCCAGTTGGACCAAGGTGTTTATTGCTGGGAGGTTGTTTATTATTATTATTATTATTATTATTGCTGTTTCAATTTCATCAGTATTTATTGGCATATTCAGGTTTTCTGATTCTTTCTAAGTTTTGGAAGATTGTATTTTTCTAGGAATTTGTCCATTTCTTCCATTTTTTCATGCTTTTTGGAATATAGTTGTTCATAGTATTTTCTTGCAGCTTTTTGAATTTCTATGGGTTCAGCTATTACTTCACCTTTTTCATGTCTGATTTTCTTTATTTGGGTCCTCTTTCTTTGTTTATTGATGGATCTGGTTAAAAGCTTCTCAATTTTGTTTATCTTTTCAAAGAGCCAACTCATGGTTCCATTGATATTTTATGTTGTTTTTTTCATTCTACCGATTATTCATTTCCACTCTGATCTTTATTATTTCTTTCTTTCCAATTACTCTGGGCTTTTCTTATTGTTTCCTTTCTAAGTCTAAGTTTTAGTGACAGATAATTTATTAATAAATTTTTTGAGGTAGTCTGTAGTGCCATGAACTTCCCTCTCAGGACTGCTTTTGCTGTGTTCCATAGATTTGGGTGTGTTGTGTGTTCGTTTTCATTTATTTCTAGAAAGATTTTAATTAATTTCTTATTTTTATTTGTAATTCATTCATTGTTTCATAACATGCTATTTATCCTGATGTGTTTGAATGTTTTTGAGTATTTTTACTGTAGTTGATTTCTAATTTTATGACAATGCAATCTGAGAAGATAGTTGATATGACTTAAAACTTCTTGAACTTTTGGAGACTTATAGTCCTACATTTGACCTATCTTTGAGAATGACCCATGAACACTTGAGAAGAATGTATATTCTTTAATTTTGGGGTGAAATGATCTGTAAAAGTAAATTCATTCCACCTGATCTAGTGTGTCAATGAGAATTGCTGTTTACTTGTTAATCTTTTGTCTAGAATATCTATGTAGTAATGTGAGTGGGGAATTAAAGTCCCCTACCGTGATTGTATTTCTGTCTATATCTCCCATAATGACCACCAAAATTTTTTAAACATTTGAGAGCTTCTACATTGAGTGTATATATGTTTACCAAGGTAATATCCTCTTGTTGTATCAATCCCTTTAATATTATGTAGTATTCTTTATTGTCTCTTGTTATGGCCTTCATTTTGAAGCCTATTTTTTTTTAGATATGAGTATTACTACCCAAGCTATTTTTTGTTCCCATGCCTTCATTTTCATTCTGTGTGAGTCATTTGTTCTGAGGTGGGTCTCTTGTAGATTGCATATATATGGGTCATGTTTTCTTATCCATTCATCTACCCTATGTCTTTTTATGGAATCCTTTAAGTCACTACATTTAATGTTATTACTGACTAGAGGTCCAGGTATGAGATTCATGCACTCACGGGTGGGGATGAGGTTGGGGGTGGGTCCCTCAGCCAGGTCTGTGCCCTCTCCCAGTCCAGGAGCTCTTGAGGAATGTCCGACTGACAACTTTATTTGTTGCTCTTTTTCTAGTACTTTAAGTGTAAATCAGATTGTTTATTTGAGATATTCTTATTTTTTAGATAGACCTCTAATGCTATGAATTTCCCTCTTGGGACTGCTTTCACTGGGTCATATAGTTTTGGGGTTGTTGTATTCTCATTTTCATTTGTTTCAAAGTATCTTTTGATTTCTTACTTGATCTCATTGTTAACCCATTAATTGTTTAGTAGCATGTTATTTAGCTTACATGTCTTTGTGAGTTTTTCTCTCTTTTTTCCCCTCATTAATGATTTCTAGTTTAACACCATTATGATCACAGAAGAGTTTTGATATGTTTTCAGTGTTCTTAAACTTGTTGTTACTTGTTTTGTGTCCTAAAATGTTGTATATCCTTGAAAATGTTAAATGTACAATTGAAAAGAATGTGTGTTTTGCTATTTCAGGGTGAAATGCTCTGAAGATATCAACTAAATCCATCTGATCTCTTGTGTCATTTAAGACCCATCATTCCTTCTTTGTTTTTCTCTCCAGAAGATCTATCCATAGATATTAATGTGTTGTTAAAATCCACTACTGTTTTATTGTCAACCTCTCCCTCTATGTCCATCAAGATTTCCTTTATACATTTAGGTAATCCTATGTTGAGTGCATAAATGTTTATAATTGTTATATTATCTTTTTTAATTTATCCCTTTATTATTATGTGTTCTTTCTTTATCTCTTATTATAGCATTTCTTTTAAAAGTTTATTTTGTTAGATATAAGTATTGCTTTCCCAGCTTTTATTCATTTGCCTTGCCTGGCATGCAAGGAAAAAATGACTCTTCTATTAGAACCACACAACCCAGTCTATCCCAGCTTCTTCTAGGAGCCATACCTAAGCCAGTACTGGGAGGGGGAAGATGCTAGAGTCAGAAGGGTGGAGATAATAAATCTGTGAGTGAAAGTGCTGGTCAGACTTAGGAAAAAGATGGAGCAGTTACCCCTACTGCAGAGGGAATTTACTGACACCTTCTGAATTTGCCTTCACTTGTACACCCCAGCCCAGACAGCTGAATCCTCAACAGGTTGTGAACTCTATAGATGGGGCAACAAGTAATCTAGAAGTTGGGTTATTGCATTCCATTAGGCTGATGCTATAAAGAGGGGAATGTTCCCATAAGAAAGAATGTATTTGCTGTGTGGGAAAGGGACTCAACAGAGGGATCCTGGTAGCTGTCCTTTCATCTCTCTCCCACAAACCCTGGTCTCTCCTCACATGTCTCTAGTCCTCTAGTCAATGTGCCCTCTGCTAGAGACACAGGTAAACTCTTAAAGGGCCAAAATACGAAAATACATACTGTTTTCCACAGTGGCTGCAGTCTTCATTCCCACCCGCAGTGCATGAGGGTTCCTTTTTCTTCACATCCTCACCAGCACGTCATTTGTTGATAATAGCCATTCTGACAGGTGTGAGATGGTACCTCATTGTTGTTTTAATTTGCATCTCTCTGATGATTAGTGACTTTGGGTATATTTTCCTATGACTCTTAGCTTTCTAACCATCCTCTTTCAAAAATGTCTATTTAGATTTTTTGCCCATTTTTTTATTGGATTGTTTATATCCTTTTTGTCAAGTAGTATGAGTTCCTTGTAAATGTTGGCAATTAAACCCTTATCAGCTATAACATTGGCAAATATGTTCTCCCATGCAATGGCCTTTCTTGTTTTGTTGATGGTTTCTTTTGCTGTGCAAAAGGTTTTTATTTTGATTTTGTTTATTTTCTCTTTATTTTCCATTGCCCTAAAAGCTGTATTGGTAAAGATATTGCTACAACAAACATCTGCTATTTTGTTGCTTATGACTTCTTTATGGTTTCCCTTCTTATGTTTTAATCCTCTATCCATTTTTAGTTTATTTTTGTAAAAGGTGTAAGTTGGTGGTCTAGTTTCATTTTGTTGCGATTATCAAGCCAGTTTTCCCAATACTATTTATTGAAGAGACTGTCTTGACTCCATTGTATGTTATTGCCTTCTTTGTCAAATATTAATTGAACATATTGGCTTGTGTTTATCTCTGGCTTATCTGTTCTTTTCCACTTGTCTATATGTGTGTTCTTGTGACAATACCAGGTAGTTTTGAGAACAGTGGATTTATAGTATAGCTTTATCTGATATTGTGATCCCTCCAACATTGTTCTTCTTCCTCAAAATTGCTTCAGCTATTTGGAGTCTTTTTTATTCCCTATGAATTTTTGGAGAATTTGTTCTAGGACTTTGAAGTATGCCATTGGTATTTTAATGGGGATTGCATTGAGTTTATAGATTGCTTTGGTAGTACGGACATTTAAATTATGTTAATTCTACCAATCCATGAAAATAGAATATGTAAACGTGCTCAAAGTCATTAATCATCTGAGAGATGCAAAGTAAAACAACAATGTGGTACCATCTCACACCTGTCAGAATGACTATCATCAACAATGACAAGTGCTGGCAATGATGCGGAGAAAAAGGAACCCTCATGCACTGCTGATGGGAATGCATACTGGTGCAGCCACTGTGGACAACAGTATGGAGTTTCCTCAGAAAACTTAAAATGGAACTCCCATTTGATCCAGTGATCCCATTTCTAGGAATATATTCCCAGAAACTACAAACATTAATTAGAAGGGATATATGCACCCCTATGTTCATAGCAGCACAATTCACAGTAGCTAAGATTTGGAAACAGCCTAAGTGCCCATCAGCAGATGAGTGGGTTAAAAAACGGTGATACATCTACACAATGAAATATTATGCTGCAGTAAAAGGAAAGAAGTTCTTACCATTTGCAACAGCATGGATGCAACTGAAAAGCATTATGCTAAGTGAAATAAGCCAGTCAGAGAAAGATAAATATCACATGATCTCACTCATTTATTGAATACTAAAGGCCCCGGTGCACAAAATTCATGCATGGGGTAGGGGGAGTGTCCCTCAGCCCAGCCTTCACCCTCTCCAATTTGGAACCCCTTGAGTGATGTTCAACTGCCCATTTACAGAGATTGGGCCATGGGTGTGTGGCCAGCCTGGGTTAGGGTATGAGGGCTGTTTTAAGGTTGACCACCCCCACAGTAGGATCCCTCACCCTAAGGGAGTGTAACAAGCCTGGATTGAGGGGCTGAGGGCTGTTTTCAGAGTTGCCACACCTAATTCAGGGTAGGGGTTCCTCCTGGGATGCCTGGCCAACCTAGGTGAGGGACTGATGGCTGTTTACTTGCTGACATCCACTTCAGGGTGGGGATCCAGCTGGGGTGCCTGGCCAGTCTAGGTTGTGGGGTTGAGGACTGTTTTCAAGATGGCCACACCCCCTTCAGGGTGGGGGATCCCACTAGGGTGCCTGTCTAGCTTGAGTGAGGGGCTGATGGCTGTTTGCATTCTTGCCACACCCCCGGAGACCCAAGCTCCCAGCCCCTCCTTTTTTTTTCAGTGCTTCCTTGAGCAAAGACCAGGGCAGGCTGGAAGCAAGTATCTGGGATTTATTTTAGTTCTATAATGAAACTTTTGTAGGCCTGAGTCGGCCAGGGTAGGCGGGAAGTTTGGCTTCCTTCATTGCTGGGGGCAATGCAAGCCTCCCACTGGCTCCAGCTCAGTGGCTGCACCCATCTTTGTTGGGTTAATTTGCATACTTGCTCCTGATTAGCTTGTGGATGTAGCAGAGTGATGGTAAACTTGCATGTTTCTCTTTTATTAGTGTAGATAATGAACAACATAAACTGATGAACAAAACCAGATCCAGAGACAAAGAAACATCAATCAATCAAACCTCAGAGGAAAGGTAGAGGAGAGTGGGGGTAAGGTCAACCAAAGAACTTGTATTGAATGCATATAAGCCTAACCAATGGACACAGACAACAGGGGGGTGAGGGCATGAGTCGGGGGAATGGGAGCATAAGGACCCATATGTAACCCCTTAATCAATAAAGAAATTATAAAACACACACACCAATAAGAAAGCATATATGCACCCCTATGTTCATAACAGTGTTATTTATAATAGCTAAGATTTGGAAACAGCCCAAGTGCTCATCAGTAGATGAAAGGATAAAAAAAAAAAAAAACTAAAAAAAAAACAAACAAACAAAAGCTATGGGACATTTACACTATGGAATACTGTGCTGCTGTAAAAAAGAGGAGTATCTTACCTTTTGGGACAGCATGGATGGACCTGGAAAATATTATGCTAAGTGAAACAAGTCAAACTGTAAAAGAGAAGTATCATATGATCTCACTTATTTGTAGAATCTAATGGGGGGAAAAATGAATTGACCAACAAAATAAGACCCAAAACAGGGAGGCATGGAACAGATTGACATACCTCAATATGGTGTTGGGGGGACAAAAAGAGATAAACCAAAGAACTTAAATACTTATATGCATAGTTCATTGACAAGGGAAATAGAATAGTGAAGACTTGGTAGGTGGGTGGGTAGGAGCTGGGAGTGAGGGAATAGAGGGGGAAGTGGAAAATATCTATAATACTATCAACAATAAAAAATAAATTTAAAAATGAAACGAATAACTTATGGGGTATAAGAATGAACATGAAAAGGAAACGAGATAACTCCCACTTATTTCTTAGTTCTCATCTACTTCTATTGTCATTCTAAATCCTCTCTGTTTGCTTTATTTCATGTTCCTTGAACATGTCAGCAATTCAGAGTCTTTGTTTCCCTCCACATGGAACATACCCAAGATGTCCACATTATTTCCATCACCGTCTCCTTTGTGTTATTTATTTATTTATTTATTTTTATTTTTTAAATTGGTTTTTATTAAATTATTATCTGTGCACATTCTCCCCCAGATCTCCCTATCCTTCCCGATGTAATTTGACAGTCTGCTTGTTGCTTTACTGTCTCTATATCTATCTTTTGGTTCATCCGTTTATAATGTTCTTTATTATCCATAAATGAGTGAGGTCATGTGGTGTTTCTCTTTCATTGACTGGCTTATTTCACTCAGCATGATGTTCTCCAGTTCCATCCAGGTTACTCCAAATGATGAGAATTCCTTTGATTTCATGGCAGAATAGTATTCCATTGAGTAGATGTACCATAGTTTTTGGATCCAATCATCCGTTGATGGGCACCTAGGCTGTTTCCAAATTCTAGCTATTGTAGATTGTACTGCTATGAACATAGGGGTGCATATATCATTTCTAATTGGTGTCTCTAGTTTCTTGGGATATATTCCTAGTAGTGGGATTACTGGGTCAAATGGGAGTTCCATTTTCAGTTTTTTGAGGAAACTCCATACTGTTCTCTACAGTGGTTGTTCCAGTCTGCAATCCCAGCAGCAGAGCAAGAGGGTTCCTTTTTCTCTGCAACCTCACCAACACTTGTCGTTTGTTGATTTCTTGATGTTGGCAATTCTGACAGGTGTGAGATGGTGCCGCATTGTTGTTTTGATTTGCATCTCTCAGATAATTAGTGATTTTGAGCATGTTTTCATGTGCTTCTTGGCCTTCCTTCTGTCTTCTTTTCAAAATATTCTATTTAGGTCCATTGCCCACTTTTTAATTGGATCATTCATCTTCCTTTTATTTAGTTGTATAAGCTGTCTGTAGATGTTGGAGATTAAAACTTTATCAGTGGTAACATTTGCAAATATGTTTTCCAATACAGTGGGCTTTCTTGTGGTTTTGTTGATGGTTTCTTTTGCTGTAAAAAAGCTTTTTATTTTGATATAGTCCTATTTGTTATTTTCTCTTTAGCTTCCATTGCCCTAGAGGCAGTATCAGTGAAGAAGTTCTTTTGGCATATGTCTGAGATTTTGGATTGCTCCCTTTATTATTATGAAGTGACTTTCATTATCTCTTGTTATATCTTTCACTCTGAGATCTAATTTGTCAAATATAAGTATTGCTACCCAGCTTTTTTTTCATTTCCATTCATCTGAAAAACCTTTTTCCATCCCTTCACCCTCAGTCTGTGTGCGTCTTTTTTTCTGAAGTTGGTTTCTTGTAGACAACAGATATATGGGTCTTGTTTTCTTATCCAATCTGTTACCCTATGTCTTTTGATTGGAGCATTTAATCCATTTACATTGAAAGCTATTATTGATAGGTACTCATTTGACGCCATTTTAATTCTATACCCCTGTGTTCCTTCTTCGCTTCCTATTTCTTTATTTTTACAGTAAACCCTTTAGCATTTCTTTCATTCCTGGTTTGGTGGAGATAAATTCCTTTAGTCTTTTTTTTGTCTATGAAGCTTCTGATTACACCTTCAATTTTGATTGATAGTCTTGCTGGGTACAGTATTCTTGGATTCAGACCTTTCCTTTGCATAACTTTGTATATTTCATCCCATTACCTTGTGGCCTGATGAGTTTCTGTGGAGAAATCAGTTGCTAGTCTGATGGGTTCCTTTATATGTAACTTTCTGTCTCTCTCTGGCTGCTTTTAAGATTCTTACTTTGTCATTGGTGTTTGCCAATTTAATTATAATGTACCTTGGCATTGGTCATTTTGCTTGGGACTCTGGGAGCATCTGGGATTTGTGTGGGTTTTTTCTTCTCTATCTCAGGAAAGTTTTCTGTCATTATTTCTTGAAATATGTTTTCCATGTCTTCCTCAGTTTCCTTTCCTTTAGGAACCCCTATTATTCTAACATTGTTTTGTTTTGTATTGTCCCAAAGTTCCCTTAGGCTCTCCTCCTGCTTTTTAATTTTTTTCCCCCAGAAGATGCTCTAATTGGGTATTTTTTTCCATCTTGTCTTCTAGCTCACTGTTGTGGTCCTCTGTTTCTTCTAGTCTACTCTTGAGTTCTTCATAGTAGCGATGTTATTTTTCATTTCTTCTTGGTTCATCTTCATTTCCTCTTGGGTTTTCTTCAATTCCTCTTTGTTCTTCTTCAATTGCTCTTGGTTCTTCTTTATTTCCTCTTGTTTTGTATTCATAATGTCAAATTTCCCTTCCATTCTTTTTAGCCATCCTATGATCATTACTCTGAATTCTTGCTCTGATAGATTGCTTGCCTCTAACTTGTTTACTTCCTTTTCTGGTGATGCCTGCTTTTCTTTCATGTGTGGGCTATTTCATTGTCTCCCCATGGTCTCTCTTTTCAGTATGTCTGGTTATGTGGTATTCCTTCTCCTGCGTTGATTTAAAAGCACAAAATACAACACTACCAGGTACAACACAAAAGGCACTGAACAGGAATGTATTTGCGTATTAATAACCCCTAATAAAGGTTACCACTAGAGAAAGGCAAATTAGGGGATAGGAGAGAAAGAAGAAAGGTAAAAAGGAGAGAGAGAGAGAGATAAATAAAAAGAATAAAGATAGAAAAAGAAGAAGAAAATTAATGTTGAAATGAAGTTGGGAAACAGGAAAAAAGAGAGAGAGACAGAGAGAGAGAGAGAGACTAAGAGAGAAAGGGGAAACAAACTATATATACATATATATATATACATTGAGAAAATTCCCACAGAACAACCACTAAACCCAGCAAATGCCAGCAAGAATACTTGGAGATTAATAGAAACTACAATATCCACTATAGTTAATCAAGGCTACGATAAACAGAAGTAAAAAAAAAAAAAAAAAGGAATTTAAAAAATACAAACCGATAATAACAACACAAGAATAAGCATAACAATTTCACTAGAAAGCATAAAAATTCACTGTAATCAACATTCATGCAAACATCAACAATAGGATAGAGAGGAGAACATTTTTTTTAACTAGTTAATATAGTGAAGAGAGTGGCATTTATACACTTGGAGAAGGGGGTTGGAAATTAGGTCTATAAATATGGTGAAAGTTTTAGCAGGGGCTATATAGAAAGAATAGGGAAAAACTAAATCCGAAAAGGGATAAGATAAACAGGAGACAAAAAGGGTAAAGGTTAGTAAGAGAATGATGGCATAAAGGTCAAGTTGAGATAGGGTTGAAGGATGCTATAGTAGAGATTAAAATAGAATGAAGACTATTCCCCAATGTAAAATAAAGAGAAAATAAAATGGTACTGAAGAAAAAAAAAAGATGAAAAAGGAACCAAAAAATGCAAAATAGCAGTAGTAATAATGATGATTGAAACTGAAAAATGTAATAATTGAAAAGGTAAAATCAAGTAAGGAAAAAAGAAAAAAATTGTTTCTTAAGTAAAAATTGTAAAAAATGAAAATAAAATAAAGAATAGAAAAATTAGCATAAAAATGCCCAGTAGTAGTCATTCCCTTCCTCTGTTATTCTATTTGGCAAGCCTGATTCTCGGTCCAGACAGTATTGCAGTTCCCAGCATTCCACTGCACCTCAGTTTTGTAAGCTAGTCCTTAATTTTAAGTAGGCTATATCTTAATTATTTGTGTCTGTTTATTTTTGATTAATTAAAAGTAATTTTAAAAAGTAAAGGAAAAAAGGGGAACAAAAAAAAAAAGTCAGTTTGGAATTCAGCCCCTAGGTGGCAGTGTTTCTGGTTTGACTTCCCAGTCTTTTTGGCTCCTCTAGCATTCTTTCTCTATGACTCTATATTTTGTCCCAGTAGGCTCCAAGGGTACTGGCTCCCTGTTTCCAGGAAGGAATTTTCCCCTGCAGTCTCCCAGGATATGCCCAACTGGGCAGACCTTCCCTAGAACTCAGAAACAAGGGGGTGAAAGGGATCAGGCGCAGGATGGGTCTGCGCCAAGGTGTCCAGATGTTCAGCTTTTGGCGAGATAGTCCCGATTCTTAACAATTTGTCCCGTGTCCCTTGGCATTTTAAAGAAGTCCGATTTTTGGGAAGATTACGCCAAACCCAGCACTGGGTCTTGCAGTGCAGGATTCTCTCTGCAGCCACAGCCTTTTCAGGCGCAGCTTGGCACGGGGGGCCTCTCGGGTGCGCAGCAGCTACAGTTGCTGCCAGCCCAGCGGTGACCCACAACCCTCACGTTATCCCCGCAAACTCTGACCTTTCTGTGGGTGATTGAAGAACTCCCTTGAATCCACATGTTTGCGCTAATTGGGGCGTCACAGCTGTTCGATGGTCTCCTCTGCTGTGGGTTTTCCAGGCCTCGGAGAAAATCCTCCTTTCTTGGTAGGATGATGCAGCCTTCCCTCTGAGCCCATAGCTCCGGAAGATATCTCTGCCGCCACAGTGCTGGCTGCTTGGTCAGGAAATCCTGTCCAGCGGATCCTTCCTTACCTTCCTTTAGAGTTCTGCTACCCCTTAGCTTGCTAATCAATACTCCCTGCTGCTTCAATCTGTTCTGGGACCAGGCTCAGAACAAGTCCGTCTGTTCAGCTGCCATCTTGTCCCTCCTCCTCCTTTGTGTTTTACCTGTCATTTTCTCTGAGAGGTCTTCCTTAGCTTCTCTAACTAAAAGTGCAACTCCTCCCCATTCAACATGCTCAATACCTAGATTGACCCCAATATTTATTTCCAAAATGGGCACAATTAGTAAAAGGGCACACTATTAATCATTAATCTGGACAAGGGTCATAAGCCAGAGCTCTCAGCATCTAAAGACATTTTAATTTAATAATGTGGATAATTATCTGCTCTTTCACCTCTGGATACAAGTCCTTCAGGGCAGTAATTTTTTTGCTTTGGCTCATAATTGATGCTCAATAAATATGTAAAATGGATGCATTTTTAGATCAGTGTAAATGATTTGACAATGATATTTTTATTTGTGTCATAAAATCCCCTGATTCTCTCATCAGTGTGAAGCTCATTATACTCTTAAAATGTCTGTTTGCAAAAAGTCTTAAATGGACACATCCATTTATGGAATCAAACAAAAAAAAAGTTAGGAGGATACTCAGCAATTAGAGCAAAAGAGTATATGCTCTTTGTTAATAAATCTCAGTGTAGGTTTTGTTTGTTTGTTTTGTGGGTTGTTAGTTTGTTTGTTTAAAAAATCCATGACAAAAAAAGTTCACTAAAAAGCAACAACACACCAAAAAGACTGGCAAATCTTTGTTTAGAAAATCCCATTGCTTCTTATCAATTGAAGACAGCTTGCCCAATTGTGAGGAAAACATGACGTGTTACGAAAGTAATTCTTGGGCATCTATTAAAAGGAGATCAAAGAATTGGGTAATAGGAGAATAGAGACATTATGATGAGGAAAAGAAAAACTATCTCTCTATATATATTAATTTAGCTTGTGGCCCCAACCAGTGTAACCCCTACTTATATAGCTTCTTCCCACCATAACACATGCTCTTTCATCTATAGGAATAAAGTGTGAAAATGATTAATCCTACTTCAGCATAACTATAGATCATTCAGAGATACAAAATAAATTGATATAAAATTGAATCAAGGTAAATAAAGTAAAAAGGCAAAGGTTAATTTGTAATATGAAAAGCATAATGTTGGCACATAAAAAACAAACAAAAAAAATAGTAATTGTTTTAAAAATGGTGATGTGAAAATATCCAACTTCCAAAATGTTTTCTTGATATCCCTATATTAGTGATATCCATTATGATTCTCAAGATAGAAATGGGAGGGATTCTAGATTCTGTTCTCCCTCTTACTTTCTCTTGCCGCCACTGTTTTAGTCTTTCTAAGCTCACACCTTCTTTATGCACACTGTTATTTCTGTATGTACATATGTATGTGAATATTTCAAGTCCCATCATCTTATATAGCCTAGTGAAATTGTTTTCTTCCAGTCTCATTTTATCATATTACACCAAATTCTTGCCAGTTATTACCCGAGTGAACTTTCTAAAGGGCAAATCTTATCTTCTTACTATCATATTGAAATTATTCAGGCATCCCTCTTTAGCCCTGTGACTAACGTTAACAAGTCCTTAATCTGTCCTCATTCCTAATGGTAGTAGTTCCTAGCTCTCCATCATTTTCCAATCTTCTCTACTCATTCATAAATATTTACATTTGAGAAACTTTCCTGGGAGCCTGTGCAGGGTATGGGGAAAGCATACACATGGTGGTTAGGAAGGCTTCATGGAGGAAGTTCCCAAGGTGTGTGTGTGTGTGTGTGTGTGTGTGTGTGTGTGTTTGGGTGGGGTGATGGCTTCAAATAGGCGATGGAGTAAAGATCATTCTCAGGGAATAGATCAGGATGAGCAGGGACAAATGCACAAGTTATAAGATCTAGTGAGGTACTGGGACATGTTTTCATAGAACTAAGGATTGCAGTAAAATGTTTTGGTCATAGGAAATGAAAACCATGAAGTAAGGAAAGAGATTCAAGGGTAAAATCACCCAAATCTTTGTATACCAATGTAAGTAATTTGAATTTAAAATATGGAGAGGTCATCATAATTCTACTAATAATACCGTAGTCTAGTTTTTTAAAAGGAGATGGGGAAAATATAAGAATTAACGTTTTCTCTGCAGAATCATTCTATGATTAGTAATAATTATATTAAGGTTGTTAACTACAAGATATCATATGACATTTACACAATGGTATATTATTTAGTGCTTAATAGAAATGAGCTATCAAGCCATGAAAACACATGAAGAAATACTGAATGCATATTGCTAATTGAAGGAAGACAGTCTGAAAGGCTATATACAGTATGATTCCACCAATAACATTATGAACAGCTAAAGCTATGGAAACTGTAGAAAGATCAATGGTTGTTGAGGGTATAAAGGGAAGGGATGCATAGACAGAGCACAGGTGATTTTTAGGGCAGTGAAAATAGGTTCTATGATTTATAATGATGGCTATATGCCATGATAAATTTTTCCAAGCCCATAAGATGTACAGTGATGAGCACTAAAGTAAACTACAAGCTTTGGTGATTGTATCAATGCAATGTAGGTTCATCAACCATAACTAATGTTCCACTCTGGTGAGTGATACTAATAATGAGAGAGGCTCTCATGTGAGGGGAGAAGGGGTACTTGGGAAATTTTTGAACCTCCCTTTCATTTTTGTTGTGAATTTAAAACTGCATTTAAAAAATAATACTATAAAGCATCAGGGTAACTGCTACTTTAATACCAATTTTTATATTAAAGTAGCTGTTTAATATCAAGAATATTCAAAAACATTTTTAATCCCACATCATACATCTGGTCTCTCTCTTACCTCACACTTCACTATAAAAATATATCACAGTGGTCAAAGTGATGTTTCTAACACATAAGTCAGATCATGTCACTTCCATGTTTTACAGCTTCCATGATTTCTTGGGTCATTTGGAGTAAAATGTTAAACTCTTATCCTGCCTTCAAAAGCCCTACATGATTTAGCCACAGACTTCCAATCTAACACTCTCCTCCCTTTTCCACCATGCTTACTATGACACTTCAGTCTCCATAACCTCTGTTCTGTTTTTCAACAATGCCAGTATCAGCCAAAACTGGTTTGGCTCAGTGGATAGAGCATTGGCCTGCAAACTGAAAGGTCCCAGGTTCGATTCTGGTCAAGGGCATGTACCTTGGTTGCAGGCACATCCCCAACAGGGGGTGTGCAGGAGGCAGCTAATCGAATTTTTATCTTTCATTGATGTTTCTAACTCTCCATCTCTCTCCCTTCCTCTCTGTAAAAAATCAATAAAATATTTTTTTAATGCCAATATCAATCCTTCAGATGAGACTTAACACTTGTATCCCCTAACCCCAGGGAATTCTCATCATCCTGATTCTCATCAACTCAGCTCCTGTTTATCATTCAGACTTTAGCTCAATTAGCATCATCTCCTAATATCTTAATTATTTATGTACTTATTATCTTCTCTAACCCCAGAATATAAAATCCTTGAGAAAGTATACATTTTCTATTTTATTTACTAACCTAATGTTGGCATTCAGAGGAATTTTTGACACATAGTTCATGCTCAACAAATATATGTTGCATAAATAAAAGAGAAGGTGAAATTCATATTTTACAAAAGAAAAAAGTTGACACTAAAGTAGCATTATCCTGATGTTGTACATGTAAATATGCAGCATGTTTACAAACATATATTTGTGATGTCCTCCTTTGTAATGAGGTAGCAAAAATAAAAAATTATTAAACATAGCAGCTACCAAATATAAACAAGTAAAATGTGAAAAAATCAAAGAAACATATCAGAAAAAATATATGTGTGTGTGCTTGAAAAATATTGAATGTGTAAAGTTTGTGTCTTCCTGTTCTTGCAAACCAAATAGTTTTAAGGAGAATAATATGAGTAAAAGCTCATCCTCGATTCCATCTGGAGAGCTAGTACAAAGACCTAGAAGAAAGGGGATGAAAACATGCTGGGTTCACAGAAGGAAACTGAGTTGAAAGGAGGAGGAAAATATGCATTTTGTGTCATTTGGATCAGAGAAGGAAGGGAGACATTATCTGAAGAACATGTTCACCAGAGGCAAAGAGGCTGGAAAGGAAATTGACATCTGTGAGAGTCTCATGTGCCCAGATCTGAGGGGCAGATGAAGATTGTTTATGTAGCACCAGAAGGTGTTGGGAGAAGGAAGGAACAGGCTCACACAGAAACATATGCTCTCCGATGTTACTTGAAAAATAAAGCATGCAGAGGAAGGAGAAACATCTGTGTTGCACATGGGCAGACCACCAGTAGTGAAGCAGGCTTGAGGTAGAAGGGAAAGACATACACAAACAAGATTGGGCATTATATCTTATCAAAATGACATGTAAAGGCACTGAGTCTGCATCTTATTCTCTGATGAATAAATGGGAACCAGCCATCTGGGGAAATCAAGGATGAGTAAGCTAGCTCTGCTTTGGTGTTTTTCCAGTTTTACAGAAATGACAAAACATTCACAAGTTTTCCAGGACTGCTTTATTTTTTTTACTGAAAAGAAAAGAAAAGGAAAAAAAAGAAAAGAAAAGAAAAGAAAAGAAAAATAGAGTACAACTTATTTCTTTTCTTAAAGGAACATATTGTAGAGCTTTTATTCCAAATCCTCTGCAGTGATAGAAGCAGCTGGTTTCTCCATCGTTTGACAGCATACTTTCAGAACATAACAGTTTTAGGAAGTTATAATTCCTTCACATTAATCAGTAATTGTAGGAGTTCTGTAAAACATTAAACAGATAATCATTCCTCTTTAAATATTAAGAATGGTAAATTCTGAAATATTCATTAAGAATACATATCAAATTATCAAAATTATACTTAATTACTAAAATTGGTTATAACATTTAATAATTTGTCAGAGTATAGAAATAGATTGATAAGTCTTTTCTATATTTATCATACTTATTGGTAAAATTAAAAGTTAAAAGCTAAAAATAAAGTTGACAACTGGTTTTGAGATTACAAAGAGCATTTATTATAATTTATAGATACCTATTTATATGTATGTTTATATAAAACATAACTATAGTCATCTTTACACAAATAGAAACATAGCATATGTTTATATGCTTATACAATATTTTATTATAAATACCAACTTATTTCAAAAACAGTTCCAAAAGTAAAAAAGGCAAGTAAAAAATAAAACTTCAAGCATGAGACATCTGACTGATATTCAAATGGGATTATTGAAATTATTTAGAAAAAACTTACATAAAACATGTTGAAAACAAATGTCTTCAAGAAAGCAACTAAAATTATAAAAACATATTTTGTAGTATCTAGATAATACAGGAATGTCTAAGACCTAAGCATTTACAGCCATCAGACAGAAAAGAGTATGTTTGAAGTAAATATGGTAAATGTAGAGGAACTTCACAGTAAATATGAGATAAGTATAAAGATTAAGTATCTTAGGAAAAAAACTAAAATTTTTGTTCAGACTTTAGCTCAATTTATCTCTATTGTATAGAGATAAGCCAGATCCAGAAAAAAACACAAAGTTAAATCAATGATGTTTGACTTTTGCAACTTTTCCCCAAGAGGCTTTCCTGCCTGTAATTCATATAACTTTTTCTTCTCTTCATCTACCTGCAGTAATATCATTGTTCCTTAATTTATCTATGGAAGGAAAGATTATATTTATTGAGAGTTTACCTAATGCCTACTTTTAATGTTATTTAATTCTTACAACAACTACAGTTTTATTATTCCCATTTTTAAAGACATGGAAACAATTAAATATAAAGTGCTGAATTAAGAATAAAGACATATATTATTCCAAAAAATATTTCTCTTAAATTACATTTTCCCTTTATTAAATTATTCCTCACTGCATTATTACCGTGAAATAATAGCATTAAGCCATGACTCAAAATTATCACTGTCAATAATTTGCAAAAGAGAATTATATTTTCATTGTTCTGACTATTCAAGTGATTCATGCTTTTCATAAAAAATTCTAAAATGTAGAATATTATGAAGACAAATAATAATTGCCATTTTAACCAAAATAATTGTTAATGTTTTAGAATAATACCACTTAGCTTTTTTGTGCCATTTGTTTGAAATGTCCAATTCCATTTAATGGTGAGCCTTAGATTAATAAATTGCTCAATTCTAATGTTCAAATCAAGTTTAGAAATTGACTTCCAAGAGGAAAGATGGCGGAAGAACAGATGGGAGGATTCTGAGCCCAGTCCCGAAGCAGAAAGAGAGAGCAGCTGATGGTGTTGAGCTGTGAGTGTTTATTAACAACCTGGGAGACAGCGAACCCCAGAAGAAACGGCTGAGGGGCCGCTGACAGAGGTACCCCGCACAGGGAGGCACCCACGCGGGCTGCATCCCTTCCCGGAGCTACCTGCCGGTTTGGACGGGGAAACCTCGCCATCTTGAGAGGAAGATAGGATCTTGTCAGAGGCCTGAATATCCACAGCCGCACCGACCACCAAGCAGCTGTGATCCCCAGAACGCGGATCCCAGGCAGCGCGAACACCCGGCCCCACAGGAGTGCCCCACTGCTCGGCAAGAAGGTCAGTTTTCCCGAGAGGGTGGAGAGCGGTCGTGGCGAAGAAAAAGGGCTGTGCGCGCACAGGGCGCGCGGAAGCTGGAGACAAGGGCGGCGATTATAAGTGATTATAAGTGGAAGCCCCAGTGTTGGGTGGGTGTCACCCGTGAAAGTGGACAGGGCTCCTAACAGGGGAGATATCTAAAGAGCAACACATTTGGATCTGCCGCGGAGGGATATCCGACAGTTGCGGGAGATTGCAGTTGCTCGGACCTGCCCCTCCCCCCTCCGTAGATCCTGCTTCAGAGAGGACTGGAAAAAAAAAAAAAAAAAAAAAGCTGAGAGGCTCTAGAGTCCGGGAAGTCAACCTAGAAACACTGCCCCCAGCGGCTAATTTACAAATTGACTCTAGTGTAATAAAAACAAAGCAAAACCGCCCTGAAAATCAGGACTGGATCATAACAATAGAGGAAGCCAACGACCTTCATTACTGCAAATTTTATTTAAATTTAAATTTTTTTTTTTTTTTTTAATTTTTAAATTTTTGTTTTTTATTTTTGTTCTCATTATTTGCAACATTTACTCAAGAAACTTTTTTTTTTCTCACTTGATTTTATCTTTATAATTACTACATTGTATACGTAATCAACACTATTACTGCTACTAATTTACTTTTTTCATCTTATTTTCTTTTGTTTATTTTTATTATTTTTTTTTCATCATAGTATATATATATATATATATATATATATTTTTTTTTTTTTTATTTCAGGATTACTGTCCTACAGTCTTTATCTATCTTTCCTTCTCCAACGCTTTATTCTATCTCAACCCTATCTTTATGCCTTCACCCTCTTTCTGATCTTTTCCTTTGCTACACCGTTTATCTTAACCCTTCCTGCTCTAGATTTTCCCCATTCCTTCTGTCTATTCCCTCCTAAAACTTCACCCCACTTGTATATATCTAATTTCCAACTACCTGCTCCAAGCCCATTCACACCTCCCTCGCAGTTGTCCTAAAAACAAAACAAAACAAAAAAAAACAGTCTTTCTCTCTAACTCTTTGAAGTTGTATGTTAAATGGTAACTATACTGAAGTTGTATGCTTTTTTTTTTATAAGATTAATTTGTCTATTCTTTTGGTTTGATTGTATGTTGATGTTAGCTGGGTTCTAGTCAACTTTATTGGTGGTTATTAATATTACAAACACATTTCTATTCAGTGCCTTGCGTGTTGTACCTGGTTGTGTTGTATTTTGTGCCTTTAAATCAAAGCAGAAGAGAGAGAACTACACAACCAGACATCCTAAATAATGGGGAGACCCAAAACCAGCCCGCATATGAAAGAAAAGCAGGCTTCACCAGAAAAGGAAGCAAATGAGCTAGAAGCAAGCAACCTATCAGAGCAAGAATTCAGAGTAATGATCATAAGATGGCTAAAAAGAATGGAAGACAAATTTGATAATATGAGTAAGAACCAAGAGGAAATGAAAAATGACATCGCTACTGTAAAGAACTCAATAGAAAGCATCAAGAGTAGATTAGAAGAGGCAGAGGACCGCATCAGCGAGCTAGAAGACAAGATGGAAAAAAATACCCAATTAGAACAGCTTCTGGAAAAAAAAAATTAAAAAACAGGAGGAAAGTCTAAGGGAACTTTGGGACAATACAAAACAAAACAATATTAGAATAATAGGGGTTCCAGAAGGAAAGGGAATTGAGGAAGACATGGAAAACGTATTTCAAGAAATAATGACAGAAAAGTTTCCTGAGATAGAGAAGAAAAAACCCACACAAATCCAAGATGCTCGCAGAGTCCCAAGCAAAATGAACCCCAGAAAACCGACCCCTAGACACATTATAATTAAGCTGGCAAACACCAACGACAAAAAAAGAATTTTAAAAGCAGCCAGAGAGAGACAGAAAGTTACATATAAAGGAACCCCCATCAGACTAGCAACTGACTTCTCCACCGAAACTTATCAGGCCAGGAGGGAATGGGATGAAATATACAAAGTCATGCAAAGGAAGGGTCTGAATCCAATAATACTGTACCCTGCAAGGCTATCAATCAAAAGTGAAGGTGAAATCAGGAGCTTCCCAGACAAAAACAGACTAAGGGAATTTATCTCCACCAAACCAGCAATGCAAGAAATGCTAAAGGGTCTACTGTAAAATTAAAGAAATAGAAAGCAAAGAAGGAACACAGGGGTATAGAATAAAGATGGCGTCAAATAAGTATCTATCAATAATAACCTTAAATGTAAATGGACTAAATGCTCCAATCAAAAGACATAGGGTAATGGATTGGATAAGAAAACAAGACCCATATATCTGTTGTCTACAAGAAACCCACCTCAGGAAAAAAGATGCACACAGACTGAGGGTGAAGGGTTGGAAAAAGGTTTACCAGGCAAATGGAAATGAAAAAAAAGCTGGGGTAGCAATACTTATATCTGACAAACTAGATCTCAGAGTGAAGGACATAACAAGGGATAATGAAGGCCACTTCATAATACTAAAGGGAGCAATCCAACAAGAAGAAATAACCCTGGTAAATATATATGCACCCTGGTAAATATATATGCACCCACCCAATATATAAAAAAACTGCTGGAGGACATTAAGGGAGAGATTAATAGCAATACAATCATAGTAGGAGATTTTAATACCCCACTGTCACCCTTTGACAAATCATCTAAACAAAAAATCAGCAAAGAAATATCAATTCTAAATGACTCGCTAGACCAGATGGAATTAGTCGACATCTTCAGAACATTCCACCCCAAAGCCACAGAATATACATTTTTCTCAAGTGCACATGGGACATTCTCAAAGATAGACCACATTTTGGGACATAGGCAAAGTCTCTTCAAATTCAAGAAGATAGAAATCATATCAAGCATCTTCTCAGATCATAGTGGCATAAAACTGGAAATTAACTACAATGAAAAAAATCCAAAGAAATCAAACACATGGAGACTAAACAGCATGCTTTTAAACAAGGACTGGGTTACTAGAGAAATCAAGGAAGAGATTAAAAACATCCTGGAAACAAATGACAATGAAAACACAACTATCCATAATCTATGGGACACAGCAAAAGCAGTTTTGAGAGGAAAGTTCATATCCCTACAAGCCTATTGCAAGAAACTAGAAAAAATGGTAACAAATGATCTAACTCTACAACTCAAAGAGTTAGAAAAAGAGCAACAAGAAAACCCCAGTGTAAGCAAAAGGAAAGAAATAACAAAAATCAGAGCGGAGATAAACGACATTGAGACCAAAGAAACAATACATAAGATCAACAAAACCAAGAGCTGGTTCTTTGAAAGAATAAACAAGATAGATGGTCCTCTAGCCAGGCTAACCAAGAAACAAAGAGAGAGGACCCAAATAAACAAAATCAGAAACGAAAGAGGTGAAATAACAACAGACCCTACCGAAATACAACGGATTGTTACAAAATACTACGAACAACTCTATTCCAACAAACTGAACAACCTGGAGGAAATGGACATATTCCTAGAAAAATACAAACTTCCAAAACTCAATCAGGAAGAATCTAAAAATCTCAATAGGCCAGTGACTTGGGAAGAAATTGAAACAGTCATCAAAAAGCTTCCAATAAACAAAAGCCCAGGACCAGATGGCTTCACAGGAGAGTTTTACCAAACATTCAAGGAAGAACTAAAACCTATCCTCCTCAGACTATTCCAAAAAATTCAAGAGGAAGGAACACTTCCAAACTCCTTCTATGAAGCTAGCATCACCCTAATACCAAAACCAGATAAAGACAACTCAATGAAAGAGAATTACAGGCCAATATCCCTCATGAACATAGATGCCAAAATTCTCAACAAAATTCTAGCAAATCGGTTCCAGCAGAGCATCACAAAGCTCATACACCATGACCAAGTCGGATTTATTCCAGGAATGCAAGGTTGGTTCAATATCCGCAAATCAATAAATGTGATACATCACATAAACAAATTGAAAGATAAAAATCATATAGTCATATCAATTGATGCAGAAAAAGCATTTGATAAAATCCAACACCCTTTCCTGATAAAAACTCTCAACAAGGTGGGAGTACAAGGATCATACCTCAACATAATAAAAGCTATATACCATAAACCCACTGCCAACATCATACTTAATGGGCAAAAACTAAAACCATTCCCTCTAAGAACAGGAACAAGACAGGGATGCCCACTATCACCACTCCTCTTTGACATAGTACTGGAAGTACTAGCCATTGCAATTAGACAAGAGGAGGAAATAAAAGGCATCCAAATTGGAAAAGAAGAAGTAAAGTTATCCTTATTCGCAGATGACATGATATTGTATATAAAAAACCCAAAAGACTCCATTAAAAAACTAATTGACTTAATAAATGAATTTGGCAATGTAGCAGGATACAAAATCAACGCCAAGAAATCTATGGCATTTCTATACACCAACAGTGAACTTATAGAAACTGAGACTAAAAAAGCAATTCCATTTACCATCGCACCAAAAAAATTAAGATACCTAGGAATAAACTTAACTAAGGAAGTAAAGGACCTATATGTGGAAAACTACATGACACTGAAAAAAGAGATAGAGGAAGATGTAAACAGATGGAAGAACATACCATGTTCATGGATTGGTAGAATCAACATCATCAAAATGTCCATACTTCCTAAAGCAATCTATAGGTTCAATGCACTCCCCATTAAAATACCAACGGCATATTTCACTGACCAAGAAAGAACTCTCCAAAAGTTTATTTGGAACAATAAAAGACCCCGAATAGCCACAGCAATTCTGAGAAAGAAGAGTAAAGTAGGAGGGATCTCAATACCAGACTTCAAACTGTATTACAAAGCCACTGTTCTCAAAACAGCCTGGTACTGGCACAAGAACAGACATATTGATCAATGGAATCGAATCGAGAACCCAGTTATCAACCCAAATCACTATGCTCAATTAATATTTGACAAAGGAGGCATGAATATACAATGGAGCCAAGACAGTCTCTTCAATAAATGGTGTTGGGAAAATTGGACAGATACATGCAAAAGAATGAAACTAGATCACCAACTTACACCTTACACAAAAATAAACTCAAAATGGATACAGGACTTAAACATCAGACGGGAAACCATAAAAATACTAGAAGCATCCACAGGCAACAAAATCTCAGACATATGCCAAAAGAACTTCTTCACTGATACTGCTCCTAGGGCAATGGAAGCTAAAAAGAAAATAAACAAATGGGACTACATCAAAATAAAAAGCTTTTTTACAGCGAAAGAAACCATCAACAAAACAACAAGAAAGCCCACGGTGTGGGAGAACATATTTGCAAATGTTACCACTGATAAAGGTTTAATCTCCATCATCTACAAACAGCTTATACATCTAAATAAAAAGAAGATGAATGATCCAATTAAAAAATGGGCAATGGACCTAAATAGAATATTTTCAAAAGAAGACAGAAGGAAGGCCAAAAGGCACATGAAAACATGCTCAAAGTCACTAATTATCCGAGAGATGCAAATCAAAACAACAATGCGGTACCATCTCACACCTGTCAGAATGGCCAACATCAACAAATCAACAAACGACAAGTGTTGGCGAGGTTGTGGAGAAAAAGGAACACTCGTGCATTGCTGGTGGGAATGCAGACTGGTGCAACCACTGTGGAGAACAGTGTGGAGTTTCCTCAAAAAATTGAAAATGGAACTCCCATTTGACCCAGCAATCCCACTGCTAGGAATATATCCCAAGAAGCTAAAAACACCAATCAGAAAGGATATATGCACCCCTATGTTCATAGCAGCACAATCTACAATAGCTAGAATCTGGAAACAGCCCAGGTGCCCGTCAGCAGATGATTGGATCAAAAAACTATGGTACATCTACACAATGGAATACTATGCTGTCATAAAAAAAAGGAATTCTCATCATTTGCAGCTACCTGGATAGAACTAGAGAACATCATGCTGAGTGAAATAAGCCAGTCAATGAAAGAGAAATACCACATGGCCTTTTATGGGTATTAAAGAACATTATAAACTGACAAACCAAAAGTCAGATATAAAGACAGTAAAGCAACAAGCAGACTGTAAAATTACAGCAGGGACAGTAGGGAGATCTGGGGGGGATAAGAGATCAACCGAAGGACTTGTATACATGCATATAAGTACAACCAATGGACATAAAACTCTGGGGAGGGAGGGTATGTATGGGAGGGGGGGAGTTAAAATATGTACACAGATAATAATTCAATAAAAAAATATTAAAAAAAAAAAAAAAAGAAATTGACTTCCAGAAAATCAGAGTAAGAATTTTAGTGAATCAATTTTTCTCTCACAAAGACAATTATACAACAATTAACATTTCTAGGAATCTAGAAATTAATCAAAGCAACAGAATTTTATGGTAAGGCCTTTATACCTTAAGTCTCATAGGACCCCAAAAGCCTGACTATGAGTTCCTGCTCTAGCCAGTTAAGCCTCCCACTCAGTCAAACCAGGAAGATGCCCCAAATACACTCTACCTGGCCTTCAAACTAACTAGTTTTACCTCCCTTGCAGCTAAAGAGCATTACTCCTATCATTCTTTTCTCCATAACCCAATGGTAATTAGCCATGAAAAGATAAAAGTCTTGCAGCAAGTTAATAGGACTGAAATTTTTGGACCTTATGGTAAACACTTTCCTGAAACATAGTAAATATGATCAAGCATCCAGTTCTATGACAGATTTCTAATATCAAGATACCACAGCTTTTTTTATTTAGCTCAGATTTAAGCTTAGCCAGAGTGAAGAAGAGAGTACACACACAAGGCATAACTGATATACTACTAATCTGCTAGTAACCTTATAACAATCTAAAGCTATTATTTCAGTTGGAGTCTGGCCAGGAATTTAAAGGAAAACTAGTAGAACAATATGGTATAGGAAACTTTGAAAATTCTGATGTGATTATGGATATCTAAAAGACTGAATGAGTGCACAGTAGGTGTGGCTCAGTGGTTAATCCTTGACAAATGAACCAGGAGGTCATGGCTTAATTCTGGTCAGAAGACATGCTTGGGATGTGAGCTCCATCCCCAGTATGAGGCATACAGGAGGCAGCCAATTGATTAATCCTTTTCTTCCTGGATGTCTCTATTCCTCTCCTCTCCCTTCCTCTCTCTAAAATTAACTATTTAAAACATATTTAAAAGATTGTATGAACATGTAAATAACCCTGGGAAGACTTAATTAAGAAGCATGCCTTCTTACTCAGAACTCCTTGACAAAGGATAGTCAATATACTTCAGGGAAGATATTTTCTCACCAAACTTATTATGTATTGGATGACCACTAAATTATGCTGAATCAAGGGAAGCTGAGGAAGCCAAGTTTAAAATTTAATTAAGAATTATCATAATTAAATTCAATTAAAATATTTTTAAATTAAACTAAATTTCAGCAGAGAATTTTGTAGAAAATACAGAATCAATCCAGTAAGTCTCTGGGGAAACACACACACACACACACACACACACACACACAGAAATAAAAACAAAAACTAAGAAAAATTCAGCAACACTGGCAAAATTTGGTCAGTGGAGGGGAGAGGCTTGATAATAAAGTTGTTATATTATTTAAAATGCAGTTTTTAGCAAAAAAAAAAGGAAATGTAAAAAATAACCACTGAATATGCAAACAAACAAAGGAACAAACAAAAAACCAAGAGGTAGTAGTCTGAAGATGGAGGTTAGCAGGATGGCAGTGAAGTAAAAAATTTGAATGAGTAAAGGATTGAAAGGAAAATGGGTGGACATGTGTGTGTGTGTGTGTGTGTGTGTGTGTGTGTGTGTGACAGTTAGATCCTGCAGGACTTTCAGGGGATGGTAGATTGGACTCTCTTAGATGGGGAGCCCCTGCCACCACTGCAAACACTCCTGGGAAGTCAATGCTGGCACAAAAGCCGTACCATCTTGAAAAGGAGAGCTTCTGTGACTAGGAGCATAGCCCCACCATCATCCAGACTTGCCTCAGAAACCATCTGAGACCCTATAGCCACTACAGCCAAAGACCTACTACCTCAGCTGCCGACTAATGGACACCAGGACTTCAACCTTCCCAGCTGCAGGCTCCTGTGAGTCCCAGCGTGCACTACCTGCTGACCTGTCACTACAAACATAGGACCTATGCTTACCAACCCCAGGGTGCATGAATCTCCTGCTGACAAACTGCTGTAGCCAGGTGCCCCACACATATTGGCATCTAGGCCCTCCTGTCACTCTTGGGGTGCACAACCCTCCAGCCAAGCCCTCTGCTTCAACCACTGCATGACTTTGAGCCTGGACCCTTCAGTGATAGGAAAAATCGAGAGAGAAAAAAAATGAAATGAAAGCATGCAATATGTCAGCAAAAATTCAGAGTAAGGTTCATACAGTTCATATACTGAATGGATGAGAAAATTAAAAGCTGTAAGAATCAAGATAAACTAAAAAGTATATAACTACAAAAAAACACAATGGAAGGTTTCAACAGTAGACTAGAACTGAGAACCAAACTAGTGAGTAGGAACAAAGGGCAGAGAAACACACCCAATCTGAACAGCAATTGGAGCACAAAAAATTTGAAATCAGGAGGAAAGCCTAAGGGAACATTGCGACATGAAATGAAGTAACTTTTGTATAACACGGGTGCCAGAAAGACTAGAAGAGGAACAAGGATCAGAAAACCTATTTGAAGAAATAATGACAGAAAACTTCCTTTATTTAGGAAAGAAAAGTTACACAATCATAGAGAGTCCCAAACAAGATACCCCCCCAAAAAAAAATCCACACCAAGATACATCATAATTACGATGGCAAAATATAATAACAAAAAGAGAATCTTAAAGGCAGCAAGAGAGAGACAGAGTTACCTACAAAGGATCTCCTATTAGATTATCAAATAATTTCTCAATAGAAACACATCAGGCCAGAAGGGAATGGGATAAAGTATACAAAATTATGCAAAGGAAAAGACTGAATTCAAGAATACTCTATCAGGAAGACTATCATTCAAAATTGAAGGAGTAATTAGGAGTTTTGTGGACAAAATAGGCAAAGTGAGTTTATCACTACCAAGCCAGTAAAGCAAGAAATGCTAAAAGGACTATTGTAAAAATAACAAATAGAAAGAGAAGGATAAACAGAGGCATAAAGAATTTAAATGTCTACAGACAAGTACTGATTAATAATAACCTTCAACATAAATGGACTAAATACTCCAATCAAAAGACAGATTGGCTGAATGAATAAGAAAAAATGATCCAGCTAAATGTTGTCTACAAGAATCCCATATCATAACAAGGGAGTCAGACAAATTAAATGTGAAAAGAAGGAAAATATTTTTCAGGCAAAGGGAAATGAAAAAAAAGAAGAAGAAAAAAAAAAGAAAAGCTGGGATATCAATACTTATATCTAACAAAATATCCCTCAAAGTGGTGGCCTTAGCAAGAGATAAGGAAGGACACTTCATAAAACTAAAGAGACCAATATAACAAAAGGATATAACTCTAGTAAATATATATGCATGTAAAGCAGAAGTACCAAATTACATAAAATAATCTTCTGAAATATATAAATAGGGATATTGAAAGCAATCAATCACAGTAAGGGACTTCAATACTCCATTTACATCACTGGATAAATCCTCTAGATAAAAAATTATCAACAGCAATCCAAATGACTCACTAAATCAGATGGACTTAATCAACATCTTCAGAACATGTCACCTCAAAACTACATAATATATAATCTTCTTGAGTGCACATCAGACATTTTCAAAGATAAACCACATACTGTGACATAGGCAAAGTATATTCAAATTCAATAAGATTGAAATCATATCAAACAGCATTTCAGATCACAATGGCATAATATTAGAAATGAACTACAATAAAAACAATAAAAAATTCAAACCCTTGAATTTTTTAATAGCATGCTATTAAACAATGATTGTGTTACCAAAGAGTTCAAAGAAGAAATAGAAATAGCCTTAGAGGCCTACCACAAAATAAATAAAATAAAATAAAATAAAATAAAATATCATAATAAATTATCTGACTCTACAACTGAAAGAATTAGAAAGTGAGTAACAGAAAAAGCCCAGAATGAGCAGAAAGAAGGAAATAATAAAGATCAGAGCAGAAATAAATGACACAGAGACCCTAAAAACAAACAAATAAAAACAACAATAATACAAAATATCAATAAAACTAAGAGCTGGTTCTTTGAAAGTATAAACAGGATTGATGAACCTCTAGCCAGACTCACCAAAAAGCAAAGAGATAGTACCTAAATAAACAAAATCAGAAATAAAGGGGACAAAATAACAACAGACCCCACAGAAATACAAAGGATTGTAAAAATATACTATGAAGAACTGTATTTTAGCACAGTTAGAAGACATAGACATATTTCTAGAAAAGTATGACCTTCCAAAAATCAATCAGGAAGAATTAAAAAATCTGAATGGGCCAATAACTGTGGAGAAAATTGACACAGTAATCCAAAAACTTCAAAAAACAAAAGTCCTGGGCCAGACAGCTTCACAGGGCAGTTTTACCAAATATTCAAAAAGACATAAAACCTATCCTCCTCAAACTATTAAAAAATTTTAAGATAAAAGAAAATTTCTAAGCTTTTTCTATGAATCCAGCATTTCTCTAAGCCCCAAACCAAATAAAGACATTACAAAAAATAAGAGAACTGTAAGCCAATATTTATGATGAACATAGATGCTAAAATCCTCAACAAAATTCTGGCAAATAAGATCCAGCATTACATTAGAAGGGTGATACACCATGATTAAGTGGGATTTATTCTAAGGATGCAATGATGGTACAACATCTACAAATCACATAAAAAATTTGAGAAATAAAATTCACAAAACCATATCAATTGATGCAGAACAAGCATTTGACAACATCCAATACCATTTCTTGATAAAAACTCTCAACAAAGTAGAAATAGAGGGATCATACCTCAATATAATATAAGACTTATATAACAAACCTACAGCTAACATCATACTCAATGGGCAAAACCATTTCCCCTACGAACAGGAACAATACAGGGATGCCCATTCTCACCACTCCTGTTCAACATAGTTTTGGAAGGGCAAGCCACAGTGTTCAGACAAAAAAGAAAAGAGAAAAAGGAATAAAAGACACCTAAACCTGTTTGGCTCAATGGATAGAGCGTTGGCCTGCAGACTGAAAGGTCCCAGGTTCAATTCCAGTCAATGGCATGTACCTTGGTTGCAGGCACATTTTCAGCTGGGGGTGTGCAGGAGGCAGCTGATCAATGTTTCTCTCTCATAAATATTTCTGACTTTCTATCCCTCTCCCTTCCTCTCTATAAAAAAAATCAATAAAATATATTTTTAAAAAAGAAATAAAAGGCATACAAATTGGAAAAGAAGAAGTAAAACTTTCATTATTTGCAGATGACATAATATTGTACCCCATAGACTCCATAAAAAAAACCCACTAGATTTAATTAATTAATTTGTCAACATAGCATGATACAAAATTAACACCCAGAAATCTTTGGCTTTTTTATACACCCTTAATAAATTAACAAAAAGAGAAACAAATCAACAAAAGCAATCCCATTTACCATTGCAATAAAAAAATTAAGATACTTAGGAATAAATTTGACTAAGTAAATAAAAAAGAACTGTATGGACATTTAAAAAGAGATAGAGGAAGACATAAACAGAAGAATATACCATATTCATGGTTTTGTGGCCTCAATATCATTTAAAATGTCCATACTACCCAAAGCAATCCATAGATTTTATGCAATCTCCATTAAAATACCAATGGCATATTTCACAGACATACATAAAACTCTCCAAAAATTTATATGGAATAAAAAGACCCAAAATAGCTCCAGCAATCTTGAGAAAAAAGAACAAAGTTGGTGGGATCAAAAGACCAGATTTCAAGTTATATTGCAAAGCCACTATTCTTACGACTGTCTGGTACTGGCACAATAACAAACATACAGACTAATGGAACAGAATAGAGAACTCAGAACTTGACCCAAGCCATTATGATCAATTAATATTTGAGAAAGAAAGCAAGAGCATACAATAGAGCCAAGACAGTCTCTTCAATAAATTGTGTTGGGAAAATTGAAGAGATACATACAAAAAATTGAAGCTAGACCACCAACTTACATCATACATAAAAATCAACTCAAAATGGATAAAGGACTTAAACATAAAATGGGAATCCATAAAAATTTTAGAAGAATCCAAAGGCAGCAAAATATTGACATATGTTGTAGCAATATCTTTATGGATACACCTTCTAGGGCAATGGAGACTACGAAGAAAATAAACAAATGGGACTACATCAAAATGAAAAGCTTCTGCACAGCAAAAGATACCATCAACAAAACATCAATAAGGCCCACTGCATGGGAGAACATATTTGCAAATACTATTTCAAATAAGGGCCTAATCTCCAAAATTTATAGGGAACTCCTGCATCTTAACAAAAGGACTATAAACAATCCAATAAAAAATGGGCAAAGGACTTAAATAGATACTTTTCTAAAGTGGACATACAGAAAGCCAAGAGACATATAAAAACACGGTCAAAGTCACTAATCATCTGAGAGATGAAAATCAAAATGACGATGAGGTACATCTGTCAGAATGTCTGTCATCAACAAATCAAAAAACAAGTGATGGCGAGGATGTGGAGAAAAAGAAACCCTCATGCACTGCTGGTGGGAATGCAGACTTGTGGAGAACAGCATAGAATTTCTTCAAAAAACTGAAAGTAGAACTCCCATTTGACCCAATAATCCCATTTCTAGGAATATATCCAAAGAAATCAGAAACACCAATCAGAAAGTTTATGTGCACCCCTATGTTCTTAGAAGCACAATTTATAATTGCTAAAATTTGGAAACAGCCCATGTACCCATCAGCAGATGAGTGGATTAAAAAAAATGTGATACGTGTACTCAATGGAATACTACACTGCTGTAAAAAAGAAAGTACTCTTACAATTTGCAACAACATGGATATGGAGAGCATTATGGACATGGAAAGCATTATACTAAGCAATATAAATTTAAATCCTACTTTATCCATAATTACAATAATGTAAATGAAGTAATCACTCTAACCAAAAGATGGAGATTAAGAATGATTTTTAAAAATTACCTACCAATTTGCTATTTATCAATGACACACAGTAGATTTGAAGGCACAAGTATATTTAAAGTAAAAGAATGGAAAATATCTATATATAGAAATGCTAAGTGGCATCGCATCTAAAATAACTGAATGGATGACCGAACAGGTTGTGTGGGATAACCAGGCTGGCAGGGGAGTTGTGAGGAGTGACCAAATGACTGAGCAATAGGCTGCATGGGGCCACCCATTCCACGGGGGGAAGTTTGGGATGACCAGGCTGGCAGAAGTGGGCAGTGAGGGGCAACCAGGTTGGCGGGGAGAGGGGCCGTGGAAGTTGGGAGTGAACACACCAGCAGAGTGTGCAGTAAAGGGTGACCAGGCTGGTAGGGGGGAGGGTACTAAGGGGCAACAAGCCAGTGGGGGGGTAGTTGGGGATGACTACGCCTGCAGAGTGGGGAGTAGTTGGGAGTAACCAGGCCAGCAAGATGGGGGGGGGGTAGTTAGGTGCGAACAGGCAGGAAGGCAGGTGAGAAGTTAGGAGCCAGTGGTCCCAGATTGTAAGAGGGATATCCCAGATTGTAGAGGGTACACTAGGCCTGTAGTACAACATAGGACTAAAAAAAAAAGAAAGAAAGAAAAAGTTAAGGGTATTTATAAGAATCAGACAAAAAAAGCTTTAAGAAAAAAAATGTTTCCAGAGATAGAAATATTTTATTATGATAAAATAACCAATACACCAGAAAAATAGAACAAGTATAAAGGTATATATACATAACAACAGCGCCTCAAAATATATGCATCAAAAAACTTACAAAATTGAAGGGAAAAATGTATAATGTAACAAAAAGGTTTGGACAGATTAATACTACCCATGGTGTAGGCAAGTGGGTTTTTAATATCCAAGTCTAGCCTAGCAGCAAGAATGCTCAGGCCCTTCTCAAGAAGGGAAATAATCAACTCCACTAATACACACATGGTAAATGAGATTGATGCTAGAGTGTTGAGTATGACAGATGAATGGTAGCCAATTTCTCAGAGGAAAATAATGTGGCTAATGGAAATAAATGAATATTCTTAAAAAAACAAAAACTGATTGTACTGTTCAAAAAGCTGTTCCTAAAGGGTTAACAAAAATTCTTATTGGCAGAGCATCCCACAGTGAAATTGCACAACATGTTATGAACCTAACGTAGTCATAGTGTAGCACAAATAAGTTAAAATGTAAAAGCTATCAAGACCACAGTATAAAATTTCCAGAAGTTTCCTATTATTTAAAGTAAAAAAGGGGATGACAGTAGAAGAATATCATGTAAGGAAAAAATCCTGAGAATAATTTACATCTAAAAATTTTGTGCTTTAGAAAATTAACTTTCATTCGAAATGCTAATAGCAAGATACCCATGAAAATACACACATGGTGACAAAACAAGCCAGGGCAAAATCATTTGGGGGGGGGGGAATGAAAAAGAATCCCAAATAAAATTTAAAGAAAATGTCCCTTTATTAACTTTTGGTCGAGAATATGTTTGTATATTTTCAGAAAACAACTCCAAGACCATCTGGAATCCTGTAACAGAGAGGAATAGACAGAAGCACTCCAGCCATGAAGAAAGAAGAGACACAATTCAGAGATGGAAGATGCTGACGATGCCTCAGCATACCAGCAAACAGCAGCTGCGGGTTGCTGAAGGATGCCCAGGACCAAACCAGAGAGGGGCGGATCTGCATCACCACCATTTGTCCACCAACCAGATCTGAAATATCATGGCTGGCATGTACACATAAGGAACTATCTGGCATTGAAATTGGGACTCAAAAGAACTGTTGGCCCAGAAAGGAACTCACTATAGACTGATTCATTTGCCTCTCAGCATAACCATTATGGCTTGTTGCAGTTTAGGTTCTTACAATGGTATTTCTTGGATCACATGATCTCACACATCTAGAGGAAATAATGTACAACATAAACAGACCCAGAGAAAGAGAACCAGCGATGGGACTCTCAAACCTCAGAGGGAAAGTAAGGGAGGATGGGGATAAGGGGAAGAGATCAACCAAAGGACTTGTGTGCATACATATGGGCCTAGCCAGTGGCCATGGACAACAGAGGTTGGGGGGGGGGGATATCTAGGGAGGGGTTTTGGATGGGAATGGGAGAATAAGGACAATTATGTGAGACAATAATCAATAATAAAAAAATAGATAATGCTTCCATGAAGGACAATTTCACCTCCTAATTAAAGGTACCTGTATCCATGTACTTTCTCACACCAGAAATCAAGCATCCCATACTTTAATGTTAAGAGTATTACAGATGTCCCCCTTCCTTTTTCCCCATGTTGCCCCCCTCCATTCATATCCCACCCTATCTCAGGTCTTCTCAAACTATTGTCTGTGTCCATAGGTAGTGCACATATGCATATAAAACATTTGGTTAATCACTTCCCTCTCTCCTCCCAACCTATCCCCTTGCCTCTGAGATTTGTAGTTTATTCCATGTTTTGATGCCTCTGGTTCTATTTTAACCAACAGTTTATTTTATTCATTAAATTCCTTGTTTGTTTATTTTGATTTTTAGATTCAATTATTAATATATATGTATTTATTGCCTTTTAATTGTTCATATTTTAACCTTTCTTTTTCTTCTTCTTTTTAAAGAAGACCCTTCAATATTTCATGTAATACTGGTTTGATGGTGATGAACTCTTAGCTTTTTCTTGTCTGTGAATTTCTTTATCTGACCTTCAATTCTAAATGATAGTTTGCTGGGTAGAGTAATTCTGGTGGTAGGTTCTTGCTTTTCATCACTTTGAATATTTCTTGCCACTTCCTCTGGCATGCAAAGTTTTTGTTGAGAAATCAGCTGAAAGTTGTATGGGTGCTCATTTGTAAGTAATTAATTTTTCTCTTGCTGCTTTTATATTCTCTCTTTGTCATTTTAATTATGTGTGCTGGTGTGGGCCTTTCTGTACTTCTTTGATTTGTTTGGGCATCTCTTCACTTCCTGAACTTGTAAGTTTATTTATTTCACCAGGAAGGGGAAGATTTCTGTCTTTATTTCTTCAAATATGTTTTAAATTTCTTGCTCTCATTTCCCTTTCTAGCATCCACATTATGTGAATGTTGGTATGCTTGAAGTTGTAATAGAGGTTCATATTTTTGGATTCTTCCTCTCCCCCCACCCCCCGGTTCTGATTAGGTATGTTTTGCTTCCTTATATTCCAGATTGATAATTTGATTCTCAGCATTCTCTATGCTACTGCTGATTTCCTGTAAATTATTTTTTGTTTCGTTAGTATATCTTTCATTTCTGACTGATCCTTTTTCATGTATTTGATGTTCTCACTAATTTCCATGAAATTCTCATTATGTTCCTTGACATCCTCACTAAGTTCCTTAAAGAATTCTTTAAGCTCCTTGAGCATCCTTATAACCATTGTTTTGAACTCTATATCTAGTAGTTTGCTTGCTTCCATTTTACTTGGTTCTTTTCTATAAATTTCTTCTTTCATTTGTGACATGTTTCTTTGTCTCCACATTTTTACTGTTTCCCTGTGTTTCTTTTAATGTATTAGGTAGAGCTTCTATTCTCCTGGAATTGGTAGAGTTACCTTGTGTAGTAGGTGCTCTGTAGGGCTCAGTGTCTCAGTCTCCCCAGTCACCTGAATTGGGCACTTTAGGTGTAGCTCTGAGGGCTGTGTTGCACAGTCTTGTTGTAGTTAAGCCTTTAATGCTGTTTGGCATCACTGGGAAAAATTGACTCCCAGCCCAGTTGATTCCCCAGTGAGGGTATTCTGCAACTATAGCAAAATAGTGTCTGTGCAGCATACCTCTATGGATCAGGATTTGCTTCAGTGGGGCTTTGGTGCTCACCGAGTCTACCAATTGATGGTGTCACTCATAGATGTGGTAGAGTTTTAATATGGCATGTTCTAAAGCTATCCACCAGGAGCACTGACTCTGGGGTCTCCTAGAAGTTGCTAAATCAGCCACTGCCTTTTCCGCACTTGGGGCCACCCACTATGACCTACAGAATAATCTTCAGATGGCTGCTACTTGTGTGGTGCTTAGAGGTGCTCAGGAGAGGCCAAGTTGTGAACCTTGGCAAGCTGCTGCTAGTGCCAGGCCTGGGGCCACTTATCAAGTGGTCTGGGGCACACTCAGTCCAGCTTCTACTTTTTAGCAATTTTAGGAAAGTCTAACCCAGGACAGGCCATCCATTTAGAAAATCCACTGCAAATGGCTTGGGTGGGGTTTCAAGTTGAGTGGGACAGGGTCTCAAGGAATCCCCAGAGTGGGTTGAACAGTGTGAGCCAGGTAGATAGAGACTCAGATATGGGAACTATCTTTCAGCACCATGGTGGGGGCGGGGGTTCAGCAGAGGAACAGTGACCTCTGCCAACACTTTTGTCTAGGAGAAAGCTGTCCCCAAGTTCTTGCCCTGATGCTTATTCCTCCCCATATGTCCCTGGATCCTTTTATGCCCCAGCCACTGGAGCTCAGAGGGAGAAAGTCTGAGTAAATTCATGTGTGGTTTGTTTAAGAGGAAGTACCTGGGATTCCAGTAGCCTCTGTGTCATGCAACCTCAATCTCTGATGGCTTTAACTCCTCAAAGTTGAGGAAATTTACCTTCATTCCAGGCCTGGAACCCTGGGCTGGGGACCTGGTGTGGGGCAGGGACCACTCACTCCTCAGAGTAACACCTCCACAGCCAAGAAATCCCTCTTGTTTAAAATTCTGCCACAGATGGGTGTCAGACCAGTCAGTTCCATGCCTCTGCCCATCCTATCAGTCTCAATATGGTTGCTTTTTAAACTCTCTACTCATAGGGCTTTTATTCAGCCACAGATTTCAGGTAGTTCTGAATGATCATCGCTCTATATTTTAGTTGTAATTTTGATGTGGTTGTAGGAGGATGCAAGTACTGACTTTATGCCATCATCTTGGTTCCTTTTCCCAGAAACCAAGCATTGTTGACATGTCCTCTCCTTTGCCTTCAATATCATATCATCACTAAATCTCATATCTTAAATCCATTGACTCATCTCCATCACCTACAAGTGCTACCACCTTAGCTGAAACCATCATTATGTCTCCTTAGATTAGTCTAATAGACTCCCATAATAAATATTCCTCTAATTTCCTCCCATAAACCCCTTTTTCCCATTCATTTAATTTTCCACATAATACCAAGTGCCATATATTTTTTTAATGCTTTCTGGATCATGCCATTGCCCTCATGCAAGCCTTATAATCTTTCAATTATTTTATTTATTTATTTTTCTTCTTATAGAATTTATTAGGGTGACACTGATTAACAAAAGTATACAGATTTCTAGTGCACAATTCCACAACACATGATCTGTACACTGTATTGTGTGTTCACCACCCCAAATCAAGTCTCTTTCCATTATCATTTAGCTGCCCTACACCTTTCTCCATTTCTCCTTACCCACCCCCTAGCAATAACCACACTTTTGTCTGTGTCCATGGGTTATTTCTCTTTTCTTTTCTCTTCTGTTTAATTCCACTATACCAAACACATAGTCACTCATCCTCCCCAATGTTATATTTAAAATAAAATCCAAATTATTGTCCATGGCCAACATAGGTCTCTATATTAGGGCTTGCTTAATTCTCTAAACTAATTCTGCATTAGTGAATCTCTATTATCTGGAAACATGTCTTCTCTCTGTTCATCTAACACAGCAAGCTCCTTTACACGTTAGTTTAATGACTTTTATTCCTTCCATTAACATTCTGCAGGTGTCAGCTTAAATGCATCCTTCCCCAGGAAAAACTTGATTCCCCAATCCAAACATATCTCCTTACCTTAGAATTTCACTGGGTACTATTCATTTTCTTTTATAGGATTTATGACCCTTTTTCATTACTTGTTTATTAATGGTACTAGAGGCCTGGTGCATGAAATTTATGCATTGGGGGGGCTATCCCTAAGCCCATCCTGCAACCTCTCCAATCTAGGATTCCTAGAGGGATGCCCAACTGCCCATTTAGGCCCGATCTTACCAGTGGGATTGGGCCTAAACGGGCAGTGGGACATTCCGCTCACAATCTAGGACTGCTGGCTCCCAACAACTTGCTTGCCTGCCTGCCTGCCTGCCTGATTACCATTAACTGCTTCTACTTGTCAGCCTGATCATCTCCTAATCATTCCCCTGCCAGCCTAATTGATGCCTAACTGCTCTCTTGCCAGCCATATTGCCCTTAACTGCCCTTCTGGGCTGGCCTGGTCACCCCTAACTGCCCTCCCCTGCCATCCTGATTGCCTCCAAATGCCCCCCCCCTTCTGGCCCAGTAATCTCTAACTGCTCTCCCTTGCCAGCCTGGTCACCCCTAACTGCCCTCCCCTGCTGGCCTGGTCGCCTCCAACTGCCCTCCCCTTCAGGCCTGGTTCCAGCCAACTGCCCTCCCCTGCTGGCCCGGTTGCCCCCAGCTGCTCTCCCCTGCCAGACTGGTTGCCCCCAACTGCTCTCCCCTGCCAGACTGGTTGCCCCTAACTGCTCTCCCCTTCAGGCCTTGTCTCCCTACTAATGTCCTCCCCTTCTGCCCTGGTTCTCCCCAATTGTCCTTCCCTGCAGGCTTGGTCTCCCCACCTGCCTACCTTTGCCAGCCCAGTCACTCCTAACTGCACTCCCCTGCTGGCCTGAATCCCCCACAACTGTCCTCCCTTGCAAGCCTGGTCCCTCTTAATACCCTGCCTTTCTGGCCTGGTCAACCCCAACTGCCCTCCTCTGCTGTCCTGGTCACCCGTAATTGCCCTCCCCTGCCGGTCTGATCAGCCACAACTGCCCTCCCTTGCTGGTCATCTTCTGATGGCCATCTTGTGTCCACATTGGGGCAGCTATCTTTGACCACATGGGGATATCCATTTGTTTGTTGGAGTGATGATCAATTTGCATATTACTCTTTTATTAGATAGGATTATTAAAATAGTATTTCAAAACAGAACCCACCCATTATCAGTTTTTATCTTTGTTTTAACAATTTAACAAGAAAATACATATTCAACAAATTTTAATTTGATTTTCAAAAGTAATTACAAAAGTTGAAATATTTCCTATAACTTCTTCAGACTACTTCTTTTCTATGAATGATTTCTTTTTTGAGGTATGCTGCAAGAAGAGTAAGAGAGATTTATAAATCTATTTAGTTTTAAGTTGCTGAAAAATGTTTTATGGCAATATTCTGGCTGGATGTATTTCACTTTAAGATCAAAAATCCTTTTTATCTCCAATAATTACATTTTACTCATTGACAATATGCATAATCTTGGTATTCTAGAATTTTATAAAGGTCATTAAAATATGCTTTCATCAGGTTTTAAACACATACTCTTTTATGGTCTTCGTTATTAATAATTACCAAGGTTGTCATGGTTTATGATTATTTTAGACAAACAATGATGCCTGTTAACAAATATGGGTTGAGAAACATTGAGTAAGCACAACTTCTTAGGATTAAAATATATGAGAATAAATTTGGTTAATTTTTAAAGGGTATGTTTCTTTTGCTTACAATGTTAGCAACATTAAGAACTTTGTTTTTAGCTTTGAGAAAGAGGGAAACTTTTTTACATATTTTTTAAATACAATATTAATAGTCTCCTTAATTTTTGCTATTTGGAGATTATGTTAATATTCCTGAAAAATTTAATGTAGAAATAGGTATACACTTTTAACTTTTAAACTATATATCATTTATATTTTTTAATTTAAAAGGAGCCATATACCTGCTGGAAAACAATTATTGTCTCACTAATAGAAAGAGGCTGGTCAACCTTAAAGCTCTGAAAGGTCAGAGCCAACCACTCCATATATAGGGTAACTGAGTCAAGGGTAACTGAGGCAACTTCCCCATCTTATAATCATTTAAATCCTTACTGATATGATAATCCACTTATTACCTGCCTAAGGGCTATGGATGTTTCTCAAAGCTGCTTAAAGGTAATGGTTGTATCCCATAGCCTCAATAAAAGGGATGGCAAGGCCAGAGCCTAGTGTTAGTATTCCCACTAGAGGTTGACTCCCGCCTGGCCCCCCATTTGTCCCAAATTAACTCTTTTCTAGTCTCTCTCTCTTTATTTTAGTGTGCAGCCTTCTCCAGAAACCGGACCCTGAGTGGGCCCTGAACCGCGTGGTTCGTGTTAAGGGTTCCCACACATACCAAACCTAACAAACTCAGGGGAGGCCAGCATGGCAACCCTTACAAACTCAGAGACCAAAAGTAACTACATAGATGGTCTAAACTTAAAACTTTTTAAGCAAAAGTGAGTCATGGTGGCTAGTTATGTCCTTGGTGGGTATCTTCCTTAACAAAGGCAAATCTTTACCTTAAGGGAGCTTGTCTATTATCTTCTTGCATCTACAATTACATATCTTTCAAATGTCAGAGTAATCCTCTTTATCCAGATCCCTCAGGGCACAATCTTGCACCCAGAACATGAGGTCACAGACCCCTCCCTATTATCTTGTTGGCCAATGACCACATTTATATGCTGTAAATGTTAATTGTTAACTATCTTATACCCACCAATGTAAAGGAAATATGTGTCTACCCATTTTATTTTTTTTAATATATTTTATTGATATTTTACAGAGATGAAGAGAGAGGGATAGAGAGTTAGAAACATTAATGAGAGAGAATCATGATCAGCTGCCTCTTACACACCTTCTACTGGGGATGTGCCCGCAACCAAGGTACATGCCCTTGACCGGAATCAAACCTGGGACCTTTCAATTCGCAGGCCGACACTCTATCTGCTGAGCCAAACCGGTTTTGGCTGCTACCAATTTCACTTTTTGTCCAATCTCAGAGATGTCCCTGCTTTGCTTTCGCCTGCCTCCCTAATTCTTCATCAATGGATTTGTATAAAAACCTTATGTCTTCTCCTTAAGTCTGATCTATAAAATAAATGGTAAACAGCCATCTTCCAGAACATTTTCACAATCTATTAAGATTTTGCGTCCTGGCAATTGTCATCAGTTTGCATCAAACAAACTCATCAAATTTCTTTAAAGGTTTGGATGTTTCTTATGTCAACACTATTGTCCTGGTACATGAAATTTGTGCACTGGGGGTAAGGGGAAGTTGTCCCACAGCCCAGACTGCACACTCTCCAATATGGGACCACCCAGGGGATGTCTGACTGCCAGTTTAGGCCCTATCCCACAAGAAAAAAAGCAGTTGGACATTCCTCTCACAATCCAGGACCACTGGCTCTTAACTGCTCACCTGCCTGCCTGCCTGATAGCCCCTAATTGCCTCTGCCTGCCTGCCTGATTGCCCCTAACCCCACTGCCTACCTGCCTGATTGCCCCCAACTGCCTCTGCCTGCCTGATCTCACCCCTACCTGCCCTCCCCTGCTGGCCTGGTCTCTCCCCCAACTGCCTTCCCCTACCAGCCTGATCTTGCCAACAACTCCCCTCCCTTGCTAGCTTGGTTGCCCCAACTTCCCTCCCCTGCTGGCCTGATCTCATCCCCAACTGCCCTCCTCTGCCAGAAAATTTGATTCTGATTCGTCAGTTACTATGCCAGTCCACATCAAAAGCTCCACCTCTAGGCAGTCATTGATTCCTCACACTTCACCCAGATTTGGTTCTGATTGGTTGGTTTCTATGCCAGTCAGCATCTCTAGGCCTATCAATGGTGCCTGATCAGAAAGGTGGAGCTGATCAGCAGCCCAGGTGGGGGCCTGAAAAGAAATGGAGGCACAGCTGCTGGCCAGTCTTGGAAATAAAGAGAGAGGCTAGTGCTGATCAAAAGCTGCCACAGAGGCAATGGATCAGTCCTGCTTCTCTCTTCAAGCCTCTTTCTGGACCTGATTCACAGCCCCCTCAGCAGTCAGCTCTGGGGCACCGCACCTGCAGCTGAAGCAGCAGAAGCAGTCAGCACTGGGTTGGTCGAGCCTCGGTCAATACGACCCAGGATTTTTATATATTAAGATATTATATGAAAATTTAGTTGTCATGCAATTTTCCAACATAACACAATCAGTAGTTTCTGCCATCTATAGAAAATGATTTTCTATAAATACATGTATATACATGTCTCACGCATTAACAAGGTATTTTGGTAAAAAAAATTTTTAGAATGAGTAGGTGACTAGAGACTTAATAACCTAGAAACTACCTTTAGTAATTTTGTCTCTCTTCTCTGTTATCACTGAGTCATAAATTTCAAGTTTAGCTTCCTTTCTAATGAAAATCAGTCTCTGTAATAATGTTTAGCTCTTATGTATACTATTTTTCTGAGGAAAACATTAAAATTGTTCTCAAATATGTATCACCCATAATGTCATTATCTCAAATAAATATTTTCTAAGAAAATGAAGACCATCCCAAGACTTCCTGGACATAGCATAGTTTTTACATATTCAAATTTTAGTTGACTTGAGAAAAAAATTACTTTTCCCATTGTTTAGTGTTAACTAAGAGAAATTCGAAAAATATTCAATATATAATTTTTAAATAGTATCATACTGATATTTCCTATGGGGAGTAGGCCACGTTCACATCGGTGACTCTTAAAATGTTCTCTGTTCCTTGAATCTCTTCCAAATTTCCTTCCTCTGCTCTTCTATATGTTACTCACCCAACAGCACAGAGAATCAGGACTTCTTTTATTTTTATTTTTTAAATAAACCTTTATTGTTCATATTATTACAAAAGTTCCTCATTTTTTCCCCTTCCACCAGGTTCCTACCCCACCCTCGGCCCTTTCCCCACCCCCATTCATTGTCCTCATCCATAGGTGCACAGTTTATGTTCATTCTCTTCCTGCACCCCCCACTCCTCTTTGCCCTGAGAATCATCAATACACTCCCCTTCCATACCTCTGATTCTATTATATTCAACAGTTAATATTGTTCATCAGGTTTTTAATCCCCTTGGTTTTTAGATTCACTTGTTGATAGTCATGTATTTGTTGTTCATAATTTTTATCTTTATTTTCTTTCTCTTCTGAAAGAACCCCCTTCAGCAATTCATAAAATGCTGGTTTGGCAGTGATGAACTCCTCTAGCTTTTTTTATTTTTTTATTTTTAATTTTTATTAGTGAAGCTCTTTATCTGGCCTTTGATTCTGAGTGATAGCTTTGCTGGGTAGAGTATTTTTGGCTGTAGGTTCTTGCTATTCATCACCTTGAATATTTCTTGCCATTCCTGCCTGGCCTGCATGGTTTCTGTTGAGAAATCAGCTGACAATCATATGGGTGCTCTTTTATAGGTAACTACCCGTTTCTCTCTTGCTGCTTTTAATATTCTTTCTTTGTCTTTTGCTCTTGGAATTTTAATTATGATGTGTCTTGGTGTGGTCCTCTTTGGATTCCTTTTGTTTGGGTTTTTGTGCACTTCCTGGACTTGTAGGCCTAATTCTTTCTCCAGGTGGGGGAAGTTTTCTATCACTATTTCTTTCAGTATGTTTTTGGTATCTTGCTCTCTCTTCTTCTGAGACCCCCATAATTTTGATGTTGGTTCGCTTGAAGTTGTCCCAGAGGTTTCTTACATTATCTTCAATTTTCTGGATTCTCTTGTCTTCTTGCTTCTGCAAAGGAGTATCTTCTGGCTCTTTATGTTCCAAATCTTTGACTTGATTCTTGCGATCTTCCATTCTGTTTTTAGGATTCTATATAATATGTTTTATTTCAGAAAATGTATTCTTTATTTCTTGTTGATCCCTTATTATTTCTTTTTGATCCCTTATTATTTCTAGTAAATCCCTTTTCTAGGAAATTCTTGAAAAACCTTGTAAGCGTGGTTTTGAACTCTATATCCAGTTGCATTTTGTCTTCCATTTCTTTCGTTTGTGATCTGTTTCCTTGTCTCTGCATTTTTGCAGCTTCCATGAGTTGGTAGCCTTAAAAGTCTCTGTGTTCAGCTTGGATGGGGTGGACTTTCAGGGTGGAGCTACATCCAGAGCTTTTGTCTCCTTCAAACTAGGGCAATCTAGCAGCAGAGTCAATGGTCTGTCCTCTGCGGGTAATGTGCGCGCCTCCGGGGGCACTGCCTTTCGCCACTCCCCTGAGATTCAGCCTAGCAGCCCAGGCTCCCTTTGTATGAGCCTGGGTCCCCAGGGTCTGGCCTAGAACTGGGGTTCAGTGTTGTCAGATCTGGGGTTCAGCACAGTCTGGAGCTTTTATCTCCTTGCAGCTGGGGAATTCCAGCCAGGCACTCAGCCACCCCCTCCTCTCCGGCTCAGTCCTCTCTGCGTGCAACGTGTACAGATCCTCTGATTTTCCTTCTGGTTTTCTCTTTCCTTCTCATTGTAGAATTTCCAGTCAGAATTTCCTGTACTTCTGGGTAATGTCCATTTTGTATTTTAGTTGTATTTTATTGAAATTTTTGTGTGAGGCTGCAGTTAGGTGTTACCTATGCTGCCATCTTGGATTCTCCTACCAAACAGGATTTCTTTATGTTTCCTACAAATATCTCTTATGTCCTGCCTTTGTGCCAATATTTTAACAATTTCTTCAATATAATATTTTTTCACTATTCCTATTATTCCTATCATATCATTCATATTGTTCCTCTTGAAATTGTTCTTCACTTCCAAATAGCTCTCAAATGCCTTATCCTTCCTGAAGATTTTCTTGCTTTTTCTCAATTACACATGATTGGTACATTATATCACTTTTATACTTTTTGCCTTTCTATTGACATATGACACTTTCTAGTATGTACTAGTAGTTTGTACTACAGTAGTATTTTTATGGCTTTTTCTTTTTATTAAATTATAATATATTTGAGGTCAGAGGACAGATACTATTAAACTCTGTCCCTTGTAGCCACTGTTTCATAAATATTTGGTGAATTAAAAGCTTATTTGCCAAAGTAGTAGTTCTCTGGTTTCCACATACATAGATAATCATTGATGGTAATACTCAAGCAATTGATACCATGGAATAGTGGAAATAAATATAAACATAACCTGGAAACTTTTAGAAATATAAACTCTTAGGACCCACTCAGCCCCACTAAATCAGATTCTGCATTTTAAAAGGATCCCAGATAATGTTTATGTGCCTGAAGGTTTGAGAATCACTATACGAAGTTCATATATTTTAAATTCAAAAGGACTATGTGTGAGTATAGGCTTCACCATTTGCTGGCTAAGGCTCATTAAACAAGTTATGAAGTCTCAATGGTTTTAGTGTTAGGTGACTTATGGAAACAGGGGAACCCAGGGAGCACACAGTAATCAGAAAAGGGAAAAGCATTTATGCAAAGATATATACTAAGTACTACAATGATGCAAAAATGAAGAATCACTTGATATCAAATGTTATATTCTAAATGTTCAGAATCACTGTGTACTTTAAATACATTGTGAAAAAGACTGCTTATCAAGTTGTTCTACTCAAAATTGTACATAGAAGTCATGGAAAATATATAAGATATTTATAATTGATGAATCTATGTTTTCATACAAAAAGACTGAATTGTAGGAAAATAGGGATTGTCAAATGAAAGAAAAAAATTAAAACTATTACAGTGGAGTGAGAATTTATATTGGTCTTAACAAAGAAGGGGTCAGTAAGAGTGAAATAAGGGAATAGATTTGAAATACTTTGACATATTGGCACCAATAGATTGTGAAGATTAGATGTGAGCTATGGAGTCTTAAAGAGCATTAACTAAAAGAACAAATACAAAAGGTAAAAGAAAGAGAGAGGGAGAAAGCCATATGAACCTAATCAGCATCATGAGATGAATTAGATTTTAAAAGACATCCAAGCCAAAACCAGTTTGGCTCAGTGGTAGAGAGTCGGTCTGTGGACTGAAAGGTCCCAAGTTCAATTCCGGTCAAGGGCATGTACCTTGGTTGCGGGCACATCCCCGGTGGGGGGTGTGCAAAAGGCAGCTGTCGATGTTTCTCTCTCATTGACGTTTCTAGCTCTCTAGCTCTCTCCCTTCCTCTCTGTAAAATATCAATAAAATATATTTTAAAAAATAAAAATAAAAGACATCCCAAAGAATGGAGGAGGTTTGGGAGACAGAAAGAGATTAACTCAAGACAATATATATATATACATATATTCTAAATGTTCTTAATATGCTAATCTCTTAATATGCTATTTTTAAATTTTGATTTTTCACAAACTTAATGTATATAAATATTTGTAATACTACTATCCCAAGTAAAAATGTTTTCATTTTAAGATATTTTATTTGGTTCCAATTGACCTAACCCTAACCCTAACCCTAACCCTACATATATCATCTCATGAGTGCATACAATATGTGTTTGAGGCCTGGGGGGGACAAGGTCTGGGTGGAGGGGAACTAAGGGTGAGAAAATGGGGAGCATCAGTAATAATGACAACAACAACAACAACAAATAAAAGCACCCAGCACTGAGATGTACACTTTTACATAGGAAGACCATCTTTTTAGAAGTGATGCAGGACATGGATTTTCAACTCCCAATTCATACTGCTCACCAATGTCTAGTTCCCTTATGCACATATGAATATGATCCTGGAAAGGAAGATACTGAAGGTTACTTCAAGATTCTAATAATTATCAATTTGATGACCAGAGAAAAGCAAAAACAACATTAAATATCTGAAGTCATTTAAATGAAATGTTAATAGGAAAGACAACTTAACGAATATTTCTTCAACCTCTCCCTAAAAATGTTATTATACCTATCTATGCAGAATTGTTGAAATCATCTCAAATTTTATATGCTTTCCATTTATTGTTAAATCCAATGCAACAAAAACAAACTGACATATGTAACATGAGGACTTTCTCATCATTCTTCCTACTTACCTATTTGGATGGGGTGCGGTGCGGTTGGTAAAATTTCATTGGATAAAGTTTAAGGTCAATTGGAACCAAATAAAATATCTTAAAATGAAAACATTTTTACTTGGGATAGTAGTATTACAAATATTTATATACATTAAGTTTGTGAAAAATCAAAATTTAAAAATAGCATATTAAGAGATTAGCCAAACAAAATATAAGCATAGCTTATGGGCAGACAATAGTGTGATGAAGGTCAGAAATCGGGAAGGGGGAAGTAGTGGGAAAAATGAGAAACGTATGTAATAGTGTCAACAATAAAAATACCATATTTAAACACTAATCTTTTTCAAGAAAATTTCTGAATATAATATAATTTTAAAATATTTAAGGGAATAACTGGATGCTACACAGACACACTCCCAGGACCAAATTAGTTTTGTACCTAAAATACAAAAAATAAATAAAAAAACATCCTGAATAAACAACTGAAGAATAGCTAGATAACCCTGATAACCAAGAAACCATAAAAGGTCCCGAATATCTGCAGCAATATTGAAAAAGAAGAACAAAGTAGGAGGGATCACAGTACCAGATTTGTGCCTGTGCAGAGCACTAAACTTTTAAAAAACTCATTAGCACACCTTTTCACATCTGCTTTACTGATTGTGTTGTATGTTTAATAAAAGTTAATTATGTATAGACCCAAAATATCTATTTCAATTTGGCTTTTACTCAGCTCACATAATTTTTTTTAATTTTATTTTTTCACAGAGGGGAAGAGAAAGGGATAGATAGCTAGAAACATCGATGAGAGAGAATCATCGACCAGCTGCCTCCTGTACACCCCACTTCGGGGATGTGCCCACAACCAATGTACATACCCCTGACTGGAATCGAACCTGGGACCCTTCAGTTCGCAGACCAACGGTCTATCCACTGAGCCAAACTGGTTTTGGCTCAGCTCACATAATTTAATGAAATATTTCATAACCCAGTGGAATATGAGTTCAAAGAGAATATTTTTTTTTCATGAAAGTTGAATATTTTTCAAAGACTAGATAAATATAAAAAAAAGTTGAATATTTTTCAAAGACTAGATAAAAACCAATGGCTGAAAAACATTTTTGTCCAGTCAAATCTATTTGAGATAACCAATAAAGGCTAGACATCATTTTCATTCTGAAGAAGCCTGAATTTAGATCATTTGAAATATATTTTTAAATTGTTACTCCAGTTCAAAGACAATGAAACCAAATATTATATATAATGCAAATGGGTTGATATTTATTCAAAAAAGATGTTGCAATCTTTTAGCATGTTGGCATATTCATTTATAAATAAAACAAACTTTTCTACATGTATATATTTTAAATGAATGTTTATTTAAATTATTTATAGTTTAAAGTATTACATATGTTTCCTTCCCCCAGCCCATCGATCTCTCCATCACCACCACCACCTCCCAACACATGCCCTCATCCATTGATTTTGCTTATATGCATCCATACAAGTCCTTTGGTTGATCTCTAATTCCTCACCCCCATTCTCAACTCCACTGCATTTCTGCTGAGGTGTGACAATCTGTTCAATGCTTCTGTGTCTCTGGATCTATTTTTGTGCATTACATTTCACAAATGAGTGAGATCATGTGGTATTTATCTTTCTCCAACTGGATTATTTCACCTTGAGTAATTCTTTCGATGTTCATCCATGCTGTTGCAACTGTAGGAGTTCTTTATTTTTTATAGCAGCTGAGTATTTCTTTGTGAACAGATTTGTAATCCACTCATCTGCTGATGGGCACTTAGGTTGTTACCAAATTGTAAATTGTGCTCCTATGAACATAAGTGTGCATATATCATTTCTGATTGGTGTTCCTATTGTCTTGGGATATATCCCCAGAAGTGTTATTACTGGGTGTAGAGGCAGTTCCATTTTTAGTTTTTTGAGGAAACTCCATACTGTTTTCTACAGTGGCTACACCAAGTTGCATTTACACCAGCAGTGCATTAGGGTTCCTTTTCATCCACATCCTCACTAGTACTTGTCATTTGTTTATTTTTTGGATTTTTTGTGTTTTTTTAAATTTCTTTATTGATTAAACTATAACATATTTGTCCTCACCCCCAATTCCCACCCAAAACTTCTCCCCACAGAATGGCCCCACCCCCCTGTTTTCTGTAACAACTGGTTAGGCTTATATGCATGCATACAAGTCCTTTGGTTGATCTCTCCCCCTTATCCACACTCTCCCCTACCTTCCTTCTCAGGTTTGACAGTCTGATCAATGCTTCTTTGTCTCTGGGTCTGTTTTTGTTCATCAGTTTATATTGTTTATTATTTCCCATAATGAGTGAGATCATGTGATACTAAAAATACACATATAAGAACAGAAAATGAGACAAGAAATATGGTTATGCTGGGAGGCAATTGAATCAGTCTGTAGTGAGTTTCTTTCTGGGCCAACAGTTCTTTTGAGTCCCAATTTCAATGTCAAACAGTTCCTTATTTATACGTATCAGCAATAATATTTCAGTTCTGGATGATGGACTAAAGGTGGTAATGCAGGTACTACCCTCTCTTATTCAGTCCTGTGCAACCTGCAGTGACTCACAGCTGCTGACTTCTAGTATGGCAAGGTGTTGCCAGCATCTTCCATCTCTGGATAGTTTCTGTTCTGTTTTCATGGCTGGAGCAGTCCTGTCAATTCCTCTCTGTTGCAGGAATACACATGGTCTTGGAGTTGTTTTCTGAAAATATACAAACATATTATTGCCCAAAAGTTAATAAATGAATCTTTTCTATAAATTTTACTTGGAATCCTTTTTCATTTTTTGCTCAAATGATTTTTTTTTCTTGTTTTGACATCATGTGTGTTTTTTCAAGGGTGCCCTGCTATTAATATTACCAATGAAAGTTAATTTTCTAAAATAAAAATTTCCTAGATGTAATTTACTTACAGGATATTTTTCCTTAAATGATATTCTTCAACTATCCCCTTTTTTAATTTAAATATTAGGAGGCTTTGGAAAATTTTATAGATTAACAAGCCCAGGAGAACTGAGAGATTACGCCAGTAGTACCATCCCCAAAAGAACCTGGGTAGCAAAGCAATTGGATCTACAATTAAAACATTACAGGAAAACATGGCAAAACAAAAAAGCAATCCCCAAAAGAAAGAAAAAGAGTAATCACCAGAAGTGAGTTAAATGATTTTGCAAATACACACAACTCAATGACAAATAGACACAACTCAATGAGAACTATAAGGACCTGAATGAGAATGTTACAAGCATGTAAAGAAAGCAAGAGAAGATGAAGAATGACTTAGCTGCAATAAACAACACAATGGAAGGCTTAAACAGTAGACTAGAAGAGGTCGAGGACCGCATAAGCAAATTAAAAGACAAGGTAGGAAAAAACGCACAAACCCATCAGTACTGGAAGGAAAACTTAAAAAGCAAGGGGAGAGCCTAAGGGAGCTTTGGGACAACACAAAACAAAACATTTGCATAATAGGGATACCAGAAGGAGAGGAAGAGAAGCAAGGAATAGAAAACCTGTTTGAAGAAATAATAACAGAAAACTTCCTTGATATTGGAAAGAAAAAAATCTATTCAATTCCAAGAAGTACATCAAGTCCCAAACAAGTTGAATCCCACAAGACCAACACTAAGACACATCATAATTAAATTGGCGAACACCAATGGCAAAGGAAGAATCTTAAAGGCTGCCAGAGAGAGACTGAAAGTTACTTACAAGAGATCTCCTATTAGAATATCAACTGATTTCTCAACAGAAATGCACCAGGCCAGAAGGGAATGGAAATAAATATAAAAAGTAATGCAAAGCAAGGGACTGAATCCAAGAATACTATACCCAGCTAGGCTATCATTCAAAATTGAATATGGAATCAGGAGCTTCACAGACCAAAAAAAAAAAAAAAAAAAAAAAAAAAAAAAAAAAATGACTAAGAGAGTTTATTACTACCAAGCCAGCAATGCAAGAAATGCTAAAGGGACTACTGTAAAACGAAGAAACACAAAGTAAAAATATGACAACAAACATGTACTTGTCAATAAAAACATTAACATAAATGGACTAAATGCACCAATTAAAAGACAGGATAGCTGAATGGATAAGATAACATGACCCATATATTTTCTGACTACAAGAGATCCACCTCAGAGTAAATGATTCACACATACTGAGAGCGAAGATGTAGAAAAACATTTTTCAGGCAAATGGAAATTTTAAAAAGTTGAGATTGCAATACTTATATCTGTTGATTTGTTGATGAAAGCTATTCTTACAGGTGTAAGAGTATCTCATTGCCATTTTAATGTACATCTCTCAGATGATTAATGACCTTGATAATGTTTTCCTATTTTAAAAATATTTAAAATATGAATCTATATTTTGAAGATTTCATATTTTAAACAGTTTTTATAATAAATAAACTAAAATAAGTGAATGCTTACATTTTATATTTAAAGCAGGCCCTAAATTGATGTCTTAGTTAACACCAGCAAAAGAAATTTGAACTACACACTACTCTTCTTTAAACTGCATTTCATTCATCAGTAAGACATAATAATTGAAATGATGTGCATGGTTCCCTCCATTGTTAGGCAGGGGGGAAAGAAGCTATGATTATACAGGCAACAAGTTTTAAACATATACAGAGAGGGGGGGAGAGAGAGAAAGAGAGAGAGAACTGGTGAAACCAAAATTCTTTAAACGAAGTATTAAAATCATTAGGAAAATGAGGAATCAGTGTGTTTAAACATTAAGTAATTCCCTCTGCTATCCATTCTTTTCATAGTTGAACAACTTCTACTCCACCAAGCTTTAGCAGAGAACATGGCTACCAAGATAGAGACTACATTTTATGGGCTTTCTTGTAGTTAGGTAAGGCTTAATTCTTATTAATGGTGTATGAGTATGGAACAAGGAAAACATACTCCTAAAATATTTGGACACAGAGTCTCTCCTGGGCTGACTAGCATATGCTCATGAACCAGAATTATCAATAAACCATAGAAATACACTAAAAACTTGTAAAGCACCAATATGGAAGAAACTTGATTTTTGTATGACTTTGTGCACCATACAGTGCCCTTGCAGACAATGCAGCTACCTCAGAATTGTTATACAAATATTAAAATTTGTTTTAGTTATGATATTTTACAGTGTAGCTCAAGTTATTCATACCTATGTGTTTAGCACAGGTCCTTTCTTCCAACAAAATAAGCAATTACTATACATTTATATACTAGTATGAATTACTATTTATAATATACATTTTTAAGATTTGACCAATATAACAAAATTGGTTAGTTTAAATATATGCCTGTGTATCTGTACCCAAGTATATTTTAAGCCTCTTGAAAGCCTTACTTCTTGGAAGGTTCACTATCAAATAAACATCTCAATTAGCAACACTAGACATACTTATCAATAAAACCTGGACATGAATTGGTTCAAACCTCAGCTCTTGTGCTAATTAGCTAAGTGACTTTGGGCCTAATGTTTATATGTAAAGTGCTTACTGAACACTTGCTACTTAATAAATTCTACTTCTAAGACTACTATAAAATTTATAGACAATTGCAAAGAAATGTGAATAATGCTTTGTAATTCAATCACAAATTTATTATACTGGTCTGTTTGTGTTTTTATTACTGTATTGTTGTTGTTGAGATCCTCATGAACTATTTTGGAAAATTTTTAATGTGTAATAAAATTTACTCTTTTATGTAATATACTAGAGGCCTGGTGCACAAAATTTGTGCACTGGGGAGGGGTGTCCCTCAGCCCAGCCTGCACCCTCTCCAATCTAGGACCCTTTGAGGGATGTCCAACTGCTCATTTAAACCCAATCCTGAGAGGATTAAGTCTAAACATCCCTCTCACAATCCAGGACCATCTCTCTCACAATCCAGGACTCCAGCAATCCAGGACATCTCTTTCACAATAGACTCCCAACTGCTTGCCTGCCTGCCTTCCTCATTGAACCTAACCATTTCTGCCTGCCAGCCTGATCAACACCTAACCACTCCCATGCCAGCCTGATTGATGTCTAACTGCTCCCCTGCCAGACTGTTTGCCCTCAACTTCCCTCCTCTGCCGACCTTGTCACCCTAACTTCCTTCCTCTGCAGGGTTGATCACCCCCAACCTCTCTGACTTGCAGGTCTGGTCCCTCTCAACTGTCATCCCCTGCTTGCCTGAATGCCTACAAGTGCTCTCCCCTGTTGGCCATCTTGTGGTGGCCATTTTGTGTCCACATGGGGGCAGCCATCTTTGACCACATGCAGGTAGCCATTTTGTGTGTTGGGGTGATAGCCAATCTGCATATTATTTTTTTATTAGATAGGACAGAGGTCTGTGCATGGGTGGGGGCCAGCTGGTTTGCCCTGATGGATGTCCCAAATCAGGGTGGGGGTTCCTTTGGGGCATTGGGTGGCCTGGGTGAGGGGCCTGTGGTGGTTTGTAGGCCAGCCATGCCCCCCAGTGATCCATGCAGAAGCCCTGGTATCTGGAATTTATTTATCTTCTACAATAAGTACTTTGTAGCCTGGAGCAGAGCCAAACCTCCTGCTCTCTCTGTGGCAGCAGCCATTTCTATTGGGATTTATTTATGTTCTATAATTGAAACTTTGTAGCCTGGAGTGGAGGCCTAGGCTGGCCAGTGTATGCAAAAATCTTGGCTTCCTCCACTTCTGGTTCCATGCTCCTCCAATCCTAGCCTCATGCTCTTCCAGCTCCATGGCTGCTGCCATTTCTCTTGGAATTTATTTAACTTCTATAATTGAAACCTTGTACACTTGAGTGGAGGCCTGGGTCTGCCAGGGTGTGTGGAAAGCTTGGCTTCCTCTATTGCCAGGGAAACCCAATCCTCCCTTCTGCTCTCTGTGTCTGTAGCCATCTTGGTTGGGTTTATTTGCATACTCGCTGTGATTGACTGGTAGGTATGGAGGTGGGTGTGGCTTGTGGGTATAGTGGAGTGATAGTTAATTTGCATATTACTCTTTTATTATATAGGATATATATATATATATATATATATATATATATATATATATAAAATCAATTAAGATGGCCATCCCCATGTGGTCAAAGTCAGCCACCATGAGTTGGCCAGGAGGGGAAGGCAGTTCGAGGTAACCAGGCCTGCAGGGGAGGGCAGTTGGAAATCTTCAGGCCTGCAGGGGAGGGCAGTTGTGGGGGACCAGACTTTCAGGGTAGGGCAGTTGGGGGTGACCAGGCTGGCAGAAGAGGGCAGCTAGGAGTGAACCAGGCTGGCAAGGCAAGGCATTTAGAAGTAACCAGGCCCACAATGGAGAGAATTTAGTGGGAATCACTGTGGCAGGGAGGGCAGTTAGGGGCAACCAGGCTGGCAAGGGAAGGAAGTTATGGGCAATAAGGCCAGCAGGGTGGGTAGTTGGGTTGACCAAGCCTGTAGGGGAGAACAATTAAGGGGAGCCAGGCATGCAGAGGAGGGCAATTGGGGCAATAAGGCCAGCAGGATAGGGAAGTTGGTATAACCAGGCCAGTGGGAGAGGGAAGTTGGGGTGACCAGGCTTCAAGGGAAGGCAGGTAAAGATGACTTCCCAGCAGGGGAGGGCAGTTGGGGGTGACCAGGACTGCAAGGGTAGTCAGTTAGGGGCTATTGGGTTGGTAGAGCAAGCAGTTAGGCATCAATCAGGCTGGCAGGGTAGTAGTTATGTGGTGATTAGACTAGCAGGAAGAAGTAGTTAGGGAATTCAGGCAGGCAGGTAGGCAAGCATCTGGAAGCCAGCAGTCCTGGATTCTGCCTGCCCATTTAAGCCGGATCCCAGCGTTATCAGGCCTAAATAGGCAGTCAGACATCCCTCAAGGGGTCCCAGATTAGAGAGGATGCAGGCTGGGCTGTGGGACACACACACCCCCATGTACAAATTTTATGCACTGGGCCTCTAATATATATATATATATATATATATATATATATATATATATATATATCCTTAATAACCTTAAATTGGTTATATCTGCTTAAAAAAACAATTTGAATAAGTAATCACAGATACATCAGATTTATTTCTCAATATTTTTTTTCTTACAATCTTCTAAATAAGTTTTTACAATCTCTTGTAGTTTTATATCATATTTTTCTTTCAAAAACACAAAATTAACTTCAAATAACATTACAAAACTACAGTAATCAAAACAGTATGGTACTGGCATAAATACAAATACTTAGATCAATGGAACATATTCATCTAACAATTTTTGAACGGGTACAAAGAATTCACAATGGGGAAAGGATAGCCTTCAAAAAGTGGTGTTAAAAAACAACTTAATGTCCACATTCAAAAGAATAAAAATGGGCTCTTATAAAATGCAAAAAAAATGAATCAAAGTGGATTAATGACATAAATGTAGACCTGAAACTAAAACTTCTAGGAGAAAACATTAAAAAAAAAAAAATTTTGACATTGGTTTGGGTAATGACTTTTTGGATTTGACACCAAAAGAATAGAAAAGAAAAGCAAAAATAAACAAGAGTACATACAAAACTAAAAACACATTCTTCACAGTAAACTATATGTCAAAAAAGGGTTAATATATAGACTAGATGAGGAACTAATACAGCTTAATAGCAAATTTGATTAAAAAATGGGTGAAATATTTGAATAAAGATTTTATTTAAAAAAAAGACATATGGATGGCCAACATGTATATGTAAATATACTAAACATTACTAATGATCATGAAAATGAATATCAATACCACAATAAGATATTACCATATATCTGTTAGGGTAGTTCATTATAAAAAACAAATAGATAACAATTGTTGGTGAGAATTTGGAATAAAGGGAACTGTTGGTGAAAATGTAAATTGGTACAAACATACGGAAAACAATATAGAAATTTCATTAAAAATAAAAATTGGACCAAATTATGAGGCAGCAATTTCACCTCTGGTTATATATTCAATATATTAAATTAGTATTTCAAACGGATATCAGCAATCCCATATTTGTTGCAGTATTATTCACAGTAGTAGAGATATGGAAACAACCTAACTATTCACTGACAGATGAATGGTTAAAGAATTGTTGTACATACAACAGAATATTACTCAATCTTAAAAAGGAAATCAAAATCTTTCATCTGTGACATGGATGAAACTGAAGGACATTATACTACTGAAAGAACAATACAGAAATATAAATATTGCATTATTTCACTTATTTATGTAATCTAAGAAAAAAGTTGGGCTCAGAGTAACAAAAACTAGATTATGGTTATCAGGGAATTGAAGTGGAGGGGAGATGCTGGTTAGAGGGAACAAACTTTCAGTACAAGATAAATAATTCTGGAGACCTAATGTACATCAAGGTGACTACAGTTTATAATAATAATGTATTGTGTACTTAAAATTTGCTGATAGTAGATCTCAAGTTTTCTCATTGAAAAAAGATAATGGGAGAACACAAGATGGCGGCATAGGTAACACCTAACTGCAGCGTCACATAAAAATTTCAATAAAATACAAAAGGGACATTACCCAGAAGTACAGGAAAGTCGACTGACTGGAAATGCTACAACAAGAAGTAAGGAGAAAACCAGAAGGAAAATCAGAGGAGCTGTAAAAGCCTAAGGTACGAAGACATGTTGCACACAGAGAGGACTGAGCCTGAGAGGAGGGGGTGGCTGAGTGCCTGGCTGGCATTCCCTAGCAGGAAGGAGAAAAAAGCCCCAGACTGTGCTGAACCCTAGATCTGACAGCACTGAACCCCAGTTCAAGGCCAGACACTGGGGACCCAGGCTCATATAGAGGGAGCCTGAGCTGTTAGGTGGAATCTCAGGGGAACAGCTAAAGGCAGTGCTCCCGGATGCGCACACATTACACGCAGAGGACGGACTGTTGACTTTGCTACTAGATTGCCCTAGTTTGAAGGAGACAAAAGCTCTGGACTGTGCTGAGCCCCAGTTCCAACTGCACTGAACCCCAGTTCTAGCCAGATCCTGGGGACCCATGCTCATACAGAGGGAGCCTGGGGTGTAAGGCGGAAACCCAGGGGAACGGCAAAAGAAAGTCCCTGAGGCGCGCACATTGCACACAGAGAATGGGCGGTTGACTGTGCTGCTGGAATGCCCTAGTGGGAAGGAGACAAAAGCTCTAGACTGTTCTGAACCCAACTTCCAACTGAACTGAACCCCAGTTCCGGGCTCATTGGGGGAGAGCCTAGAATGTTTGGTAGCAGGCAAAACTCGAGGGCACCTTTCTCTCAGAGGTGCTTGCAAAGAGTACTGAAGGACCCTGAGGAATACTGAGATTCAGGAGCCTCAAAGGGCATGGCTGACAGAAGCCAAGGCTGTAGACTCCACCCTGAAAGTCCACCCCATCCAAGCTGAACACAGAGACTTTAAGGCTACCAACTCAGGGAAGCTGCAAAAATGCAGAGACAAGGAAACAGATCACAAACGAAAGAAATGGAAGACAAAATGCAACTGGATATAGAGTTCAAAACCACGCTTACAAGGTTTTTCAAGAATTTCCTAGAAAGGGTCAATAAGACCTATGAGGATATGAAAAAGGATCAACTAGAAATAATAAGGGATCAAAAAGAAATAATAAGGGATCAACAAGAAATAAAGAATACATTTTCTGAAATAAAACATATTATACAGAGTCCTAAAAACAGAATGGAAGATCGCAAGAATCAAGTCAAAGATTTGGAACATAAAGAGACAGAAGACATTCCTCTGCAGAAGCAAGAAGACAAGAGAATCCAGAAAATTGAAGATAACGTAAGAAACCTCTGGGACAACTTCAAGCGAACCAACATCAGAATTATGGGGGGTCTCAGAAGAAGAGAGAGAGCAAGATACCAAAAACATACTGAAAGAAATAGTGACAAAAACTTCCCCTACCTGGAGAAAGAATTAGACCTACAAGTCCAAGAAGCGCACAGAACCCCAAACAAAAGGAATCCAAAGAGGACCACACAAGACACATCATAATTAAATTCCAAGAGCAAAAGACAAACAGAGAATATTAAAAGCAGCAAGAGAGAAACGGGTAGTTACCTATAAAAGAGCACCCATATGATTGTCAGCTGATTTCTCAACAGAAACCATGCAGGCCAGGCAGGAATGGCAAGAAATATTCAAGGTGATGAATAGCAAGAACCTACAGCCAAAAATACTCTACCCAGCAAAGCTATCACTCAGAATCGAAGGCCAGATAAAGAGCTTCACTAATAAAAATTAAAAATAAAAAAAATTAAAAAAGCTAGAGGAGTTCATCACCGCCAAACCAGAATTATATGAATTGCTGAAGGTTCTTTCAGAAGAGAATGAAAATAAAGATAAAAATTATGAATAACAAATACATAACTATTAAGTGAATCTAAAAACCAAAGGGATTAAAAAACCTGATGAACAATATTAACTATTGAATATAATAGAATCAGAGGTATGGAAGGGGAGTGGACTGATGATTCTCAGGAAAAAGAGGAGTGGGGGGTGCGGGAAGAGAATGAACATAAACTGTGCACCTATGGATGAGGATAATGGGGGTGGGGAAAGGGCAGAGGGTGGGGTAGGAACCTGGTGGAAGGGAAAAAAATGAGAAACTTTTGTAATAATATGAACAGTAAAGGTTTATTTAAAAAAAATAATGATGTGAGGTTATGGATATGTTAATGTAATTGTGGAATCATTTGATGATGTACTAGGGGCCCAGTGTACGAGTTCTTGCACCTTGAAAGTAACTGTGCGCTGTGAGGCTGCAAAACTGCAGTGGGCACAGGAGTGGGTCTTGGCTCATTCTCTATGCCCCTGCCCAGCCCCTCCTGCCACAGTCCCCAGTCCCTTGTCTTCCAGCAGCCCCACACCTGCTGCACTGCTCCTATGTGCTGATGGAGTAGAGTTTTGGGGGCCAGCAACAGCAGTGGGGGTGAGTGGAGCCAGCACTGTAAGTGAGTGCAAGCAGTGACTGCTGCCCCAATTGCCCCTCAGGAGCAGGAGGAGGAAGAGAAGCCCTCAGGGGCAATTTGGGCCAGTGCCAGGCATGGACAGTGGCTGTGAGTGGTGGCTACAATGTGGGCAGCAGATGCCAGCAGCAGCACCAGCAAAGAATTTTCAGTAAGCACTAGAGGTTCGCCCTGATGACAGCGACTAATGCCCTGCCTTGGTCTGGCACCCCTGCTCACCTGTTCCACCATCCTACCACAGTTGATGTCCACCATGTTCTGTGCTCTACTGCTTGCTGCTAACGCCCAACATGTTCCATGCATGCCCTGTGATGGTCACTGTATGTCATAGCAACTGGTTGTTTAGTTGTGTGATGGTTCTGCTGCTTGGTCTATTTACAATTAAGGTCATATATATATATATATATATATATATATATATATACATCAAAACATCAAATTATACATCCTAAATATACTAGTCACCCTATGTATGAATCCGTGCACCAGTACCTCTCTGTGGGGCCTGGCTACTCTGAACCTGCTGCCCAGAAGCCCATCTGTGGCCAGGCAGATAACAGTTGCATCGTTGCCAGAGGTACACACAAACGTTCCATGTCCCGGCCTGTTACGAGGCCCACCCATGGCTGGGCACAGAACACTTGCCTCATCGCCAGGGCAATGAAGCAAGCATTCCCCCAGGCTGCTCACATTGCCTGCTTAAAGCAGCATCCTCTCCCCACCACCACTGGGAATGGGGAACTCCGGTGGGACTGAGAGGACTGGGCACCACCATCTTATGGCTATGGTATCTCCATCTTTGTGATGGAGTGATGGTTAATTTGCATGTTACCCTTTTATTAGATAGGATGCAACTTTTGTTTCATTAAAGCTGTAGAAAACAAGGAAATTGATGCTATATCACCATGCTATTGTTAACCTGATGTCTTCCATACTTATAAGAAATTTTGATATGTACATATGAAGGAAAATTGTTTCCATTGTAGTATAATCTATATATGTATGCAGAAGTGACCATTTGACCATTTGACCTCCAACTGGTAGCTATGATGCACACTGGCCACCAGGGGGCAGATGCTCAATGCAGGAGCTGTTGAGCTGTGGTGACTTGGCAGCTGCAGTTCTCAGGTATTGTAGCCAGAACCAGAGAGCAGGAAGCTGGATTCCAGGGTGCATCATGCAAGAACCACTCTCTGGCTAACCAGGACCCCTCAGGGATGTTGGAGAGCCCATTCCCAGCACAAGGACCCCACCAATGTATGAATTCATGCACTGAGCCTCTGATTTCAGTATGATTCTTAATAATTTATCCTTTAAATAAGTAAAATTTAATATATGATGCATTAGAATACTTAAAAATAAATTTTGAGTATAAGTTTGTAGTCATTCGTGATAATAAATTCCAAAGACATTTGGAATTTATTATCACGAATGACTACAAACTTATACTAAATAATTTCCAACTTTAGTAATACTATTCTTTAACTTTCTATTCTAATAATGGTGTATTAGGAAAAATAGATTGTCATATTCCAGTGGGAATCACATCACCACCATATTTTTATAAAAATATGTATCAATAAGAAAATACTTACAAATTTACACTCTAGTAATTCTATTTTGGGAAACCTATCATAATAAATAGTGACAAACATGGGCAAGGATTGAAGCAAATAAACTGTCTATAGCAGCATTAATTAAATAACAAAATGAAAAATAACAAAAAAAATCAAGTTAAATAAATTCCACACATTATTGAAATAATAAAGACTACCTTTTATGCCCTAGCTGGTTTGGCTCTGATGATAGGGTACTGGCCTGCAGAGTGAAGGGTCCTGGATTTGATTCCAGCCAAGGGTACATAGCTGGGTTTTGGGCTCGACCCCCAGTAGAGAGCATGCAGGAAGCAGCTGATCAATGATTCTCATCGTTGATGTTTCTCTCTCTCTCTCTCTCTCTCTCTCTCTCTCTCTCTCTCTCTCTCTATATATATATATATATATATATATATATATATAATCTTCCTCTTCCTCTTTAAAATCAATTTAAAAAAATTTAAGACTACATTTTATGAAGAACTTTTAATTATTCTGACACATGCTTATGATATAGTATTAAATGACAATTTATTTAAATTAAAATATTATTCTTGGGAGGGGAACACCTAAACTGTTACCTGTCACAATTTCAAAACTATAGCTAAAAGAAAGAACAGACCCCATCCAGAACCACAGGAAAGCTGGCTGAGTGGAAATTCTACAAGTAGAAGGAAAGAGAAAAAGCACATGGAGACTCAGGGGAGCTGCAAAAGACTGAGGTATGGAGACAGGTGCATGGAGAACACAGGCAGCTGAGTGCTCGACTGGCTTTCTCTAGTGGGAGGGAGATAGAAGCTCCTGACTACACTGAACCCCAGTTCCAGGCAAAACCCTGGAAACTCAGACTCATACGGGGTGAGTCTGGACTGTTTGGAAAAGAGAGGAACACATGGAAACTCAGGAGAGCCACAAAGGCAGAGGTCTGGCAGTACACGCATGAGTGCATGCAGAGAAGACTGACTGCTGAGTGTGTGGCTGGCTTTCTCTAGTAGGAGGGATACAGAAGCTCCCAACTGCACTGATCTTCTATTCTGGGTAAGAATCTGGGAATCCAGATTCATTGCAGGAGAAACTGGACTGTCTGGCAGCAGGCGAAACTCAAGAGTGGTTTTCTCTCAGAGATGTTTGCAGCAATTACCGAGGGACACTGACACCCAGGGGCCTCATAGGACAAGGCTGACAGGGATCCAAGGCTGTCTGCTCAGTCCTGAGACTCTGCCCCATCCAAACTAAAAACAAGGGTTTTGCAATTTTGTAAGTCTTATCTCATAAGGCTTTCTCCAGCACAGAAGTTCTCCCAGCGTAGACACAACTGATCCTTACAGACAATTGGCCTCGAGATCAATTCCTCTCAGTGATACCAACAACGATCAAGGCTTAACAACAATAAGGCTATCCACACAGTCCACAAAGGGGTCCACCAAGAGTGTCCAGCTCAGGTAATTGGGGAGGCTGAACTACTGGCCCACATAGGACACCTAGCACACTAAACTACTCTACCAACTCAGGGAAGCAGTGAAAAGATGGAGACAAAGAAACAAATCACAAATGAAAGAAATAGATGAAAGCAAAGACTGGACATAGAGTTCAAAACCAGTTATAAGGTTTTTCAAGAATTTCTTTAAAAAGACTGATAAATTTAGTGAAATCCTGGATGATATGAAAAAGGACCATTAGAAATTAAGCATATACTGACTGAAATAAAAAATATTATACAGAGACCTAACAGCAGACTAGAGGAAAGCAAGTATCAAGTCAAAGATTTGAAATACAAAGAAGCAAAAAACACTCAACCAGAAAAGGAAAAATAAAAAAGAATCCAAAAATATGAAAATAGTGTAAGGAACCTCTGGGACAACTTCAAGCATACCAACATCTGAATTATGGGGGTGCCAAAAGAAGAAAGATAGGAAGATACCGAAAACTTATTTGAAGAAATAATGACAAAAACCTCCCCCACCTGGTGAAAGAAATAGACTTACAAGTACAGGAAGCACACAGAACCCCAAACAAAAGAAATTCAAAGAGGACCACACAAAGACACATCATAATTAAAATGCCAAGTGACAAGACAAAGAGAGGGTATCAAAAGCAGCAAGAGAAAAACATTTAATTACCTTCAAGGGAGCATGCATATGATTGTCAGCTGATTCCTCAACAGAAACTATGCTGGCCAGATGGGAGTGGCAAGAAATATTCAAAATGATGAATAGCAAGAACCTACAATCAAGATTATTTTACCCAGCAAAGCTATTATTCAGAATTGAAGGTCAGATAAAGAGCTTCACAAAAAAGAAGAAGCTAAAGGAGTTCATCACCACCAAATCAGTATTATATAAAATGCTAAAAAGTATTTAAGAAGAGGAAAAAGAATAAAAATGTAAAGATAAAAATTATGAACAACAAATACATATCCATCAACAAGTGAATCTAAAAATCAAGTGAATTAAAAATCTGATGAGCAGAATAAACTGATGAACATAATAGAATCAGGGGCATAGAACGGGACTGGACTGACAATTCTCAGGGGTAAAGGGATATGGTGGGTTTAGGAAGAAACTGGACAAAAATCATAAAACTAAGGATGAGGAAAGTATGGAAGAGGTAAGGGCAGAGGGTGGGTTGGGAACAGGGTGGAGGGGAGTTATGGGGGGAAAAGAGAGGAACAACTGTAATAATCTGAACAATAAAGATTCATTAAATTAAAAAAATGCTATTCTTATAAAAATAAATGCATCCTTATTATACAATACTACAGACGTAGTGCACAAGATTTGTGCACAGGGTGGGTTGTCTTTCAGCCCTGCCTGCACCCTTTCCAATCTTGGACATCCCTCTCACAACTTAGGACTGCTGGCATCCAGGCATTCGCCTGCCTGCCTGCCTTATTGCTCATAGCCACTTCTGCTTGCCAGCCTGATCACCACCTAACCAGTCCCCTACCAGTCTGGTCACCCCTAACTGTCCTCCTCTGCTGGCCTTGTCTTCCCCAACTGCTCTCTTCTGGTCTGATCTCCCCAAACTGCCCTCTGTGTGTCTGGTCCCTCCCAAATGCCCTCCACTGCAGTTCCTTGTCCTTCCCAGTTGCCCTCCTCTGCAGACCTGACCTCCCCCCAACTGCCCTCCCCTGCTGGCCATCTTGTGGAAGCCATTCTGTGTCCACATTGGGGCAGCCATCTCTGACCACATAGAGGAGCAGCCATCATGTGTGTTGGATTGATGTGTCAATTTGCATATTACTCTTTTATTAGGTAGGATTATAACTAAGTAAAAATTCAATGAAGGCTTTTTACTTCTTTTTAATATTTCTGTATTTCTTTTATATTTTATATTGTGATTTATTATATATGTAATTTAAAGTAAGGTATTCTTTTTTTTAAATATTATTCTGATCTCTGCTTTGATCTTTAATTCACTGTACAATACTCAGTACAGTTGCTCTTTAGGAAATACCTCTAGTGTGCTACAGAAGATTGTATACAATATCCTAAAATATGGTTGCCATATTTATGCCATTATTTTATTGTTTTTTATTGAAAGTAGTATTTTTATAATGGAATTTATTTTATTTTATTTTTTATCATTTTCTGATAAGGGACATCTTTCTTTAACCTTTCATTTTATGTGGCTGGTTGCTTCCAGGTTTCCCCCATGCTTTCTATTCACACAAGGCTCTGTGCCTTATTGACCATGTTAAAGTAAAAAAAAGAAACATCTGGATTTTGAAAAAAACAAATATTTTAAGAACAAAGGCATGAAAGAAGGATTTTCTTTTTAGTATAGACTTTTGTTAAATCATACAACTTTTCTTTGTCACATAATTCACATGGAAAACAAAGTATGCTGAAAGACCTAGTCTTATTTTTCTCTCTTTCTCAAAAGTGTTTTTATATGATGGAAATTTCAAAAGAAAGTTGAGATATTATCTAGAATTTTGCTTCTCTAAACATGATACAAATATAAAATTATGAGCAGAGCACCATGCTATTCAGCATTTTTTAAAAATTTTAGGTGTCTATCAACATTTTCCAATAGAATATTTTGTGAGGATGGGATTGTTTAGTATCTACATTGACCAGCATCACAGCCATCAGCTACATGTGAGTAGTTAGTACTTGAAATGGAGCTAATGTGATTGAGGAACTGAATTTTTAATTATAAGCAATTTTAATTAATTAAAATTTAGTTACATGTTCAGTAGAAGCTAACCTACTGAACAATTTTAACCTGAATTCAGGGTAGTATGTGTGGCTTAAGTATCACAATTTTACTATAATTTATTATAATTTCTGATCTATACTAATAAAAGCCGAGGTGGCCCTCACACATGATGTCATCACAAGATGGCCACCATGAGATGGCCATGTGCACAGTGGAGGTGGGGCCTGGTGGCTCCTCTATATGGTGAGGTCTGGGGTTTCTGCAGCAACGTGGAGGAGGCCAGTCCTGGTGTCTCCACCACCTCATGCTGAGGAAGCAGGATCCAGAGGAGGAGGTGGTTTGTGTCAAGCGAGGGCAGTTGTGGGCAATCAGGTCAGTAGGAGAGGGCAGTTGGGGGCAATCAGGATGGCAGGGGAGCAGTTAGGCATCAATCAGGCTAGCAGGGGAATGGTTAGGAGACAATCAGGCTGGCAGGCAGAAGCAGTTAGGGGCAATCAGGCAGGCAGACAGGCAGGCCAGCAGTTAGGAGCCAATGGTGCTGGATTGTGAGAAGGATGTCCTACAGTGGAGAAGGTGCAGGCCGGGTTGAGGGACATGCCCCACGCACGAATTTTGTGCACTGGGCCACTAGTAATTTATAAGAAATTTCAGGAAAGCCTAGGGATCATAGTTATTCTTATTCCCAAATTCAGTCATACTTAGAAAATTAAACACTTAATTTTAAAATATAAGAAAATAAAAATGCCGAAACCAGTTTGGCTTAGTGGATAGAGCATCAGCCTATGGACTGAAAGGTCCTGGGTTCGATTCCGGTCAAGGGCATGTACCTTGGTTGCTGGCACATCCCCAGTAGATGATTCTCTCTCATTGATGTTTCTAGCTCTCTATCTCTCTCCCTTCCTCTCTGTAAGAAATCAATAAAATATATTTTAAATAAATAAATAAAATTATATTATAATACTTCTATATAGTACCAAGATACTTGGCATAATCAAAGTAAATATGGAAAAGTTAAAAGTTCACTTGGAAAAAAATATCTTAAAAGAGTAAAAGAAAAAGAAAATAAGAACTTTTATGTCCATGGTAAATCTAAAAAATTAAATGGGATTGAATTTATTTTTTTTTTTTGCTAATTATAAAACACAGCAGGTGAACAGATTCTATTTATAAAAGTAAAGAACAGATTCAATTTATATAAGTATAGAATGGAATATTTATAGGCACTATAAATAACTTTACCTTATTATTTTATAAAAGTTATATGTTATTGGTGTATAGAAAAAAAATGTTTTTAATATACAGGGGAGTAAAAAAAACCCTATATTCCAATTAACCAAAATAGCCACCATCATCATTTTATGTATTTCTTTTATTTTATCTGTTTGCTATGTTTTTCTATGGAATGGACAATATTATTAAAGACTATTTATAAACAGTTTAGATGACTGGGTAGTATTCCATTGAGTGGCTGTGCAACATTTGCTTAACAAATTCTCTTTTAGGACTCTTATGCTATTTTCAAAGTCTTAAATTAAATAAGACTAGGATAAACACTACCAATTTTAAAAATGTGGTTTGTTTTTATCAACTATAAATACAAATTTTGTTCTCAGAGGAAATTTGTTATGATCATATTCTGAGAGAACTTTTCTTAGAATATACTATAATAATTTCTAGACAGAAGGAAAAAAGGAAGTGATATTCACAAAATTTGGGGGGGTCGGGAGGGTCACTAAAATTTAGGATTTCCATATTGCTAATATGCTACAAGAAAGTTGCATCAGTTTTTCCTGTAAATTAGGTGAAATTGTACAAAAAGAAAATGGCTCCCTACACATAGTCTGTTAATCTGAGATTCCTCATGATGAAGGAATGCTGTTTCTTTTCAACAGCATAAGCAAAGAAGGAATACTTTATGTCTTGCTTCAGCTAAGGAAACCTATCCATATGGTCCTATAGCTTCATTAACATCTAAGTCCCAAATCTCCACCTCTTTAAAAATATTCTTAAGTAACAAATGATTTTGAGAAATTGACATTATTCCAATCAAAAAGGCAAGTAGATTTAAGACTTTCTCAGATTTAGTGTTTTCAGTTAATGAAAATGAAGATAAACAGATTCATTATTGTTCTTGTCTCCAAAGGACTTAGTAATCTGTCTGCTAAGGTAAAACATATAGTTCATAAAGAACAAAATAATAATAATTAATATAATATTATTTAAAGATGAATCAAACATTTGGAAGGGAAAACTCTGCCACATTGATCAGTTTTAGAGAGAACAAGATAAAGAAACCAGAGGCCACATTATTTACATTTCACATATTTTAACATCAATGTTTATTAGATACTGAGTAATTTAATGAAATTAATATCAATAGACCTACATATTATTTATGCATACCTTTCTTTCAATTAATAATATACAGAATGTCATACATGTTTGTTCAGCCACAACTTTTTTTTATCATTTAGTAAATGTTGAAATGTTAAATTTCAATATAAAGAATAAAACCAAATATTAAATGTTATGTTTTCTGTTTTGTGAATCCACAGACACTGCTTTACTAATACAACATGTAAGAATCTAAGCTGACATCAAAGCATCTCCAAAAAAAATCATCTGAAATGACAGCAGCAGCTGCAGCATCCACCTATAAATTAGTCTGTTTCAAAGTCTGGATGCAATGGCAAAGCAGCATAAAAACCCAGGAGGAAGACTGCCCAGAAAAGAATGAGCCTTCTGACCTAACACATTAAAATAACACATGCTAAGAAGAGCAATAAATGCATGTGGCCCACATTTTCATGCTTCCTAATTGCACTGGGCTCTTAAAACCAAGACAAACCTTCAGCTGATTCCTGGTTTAAGTGAGGATTTGAGATCTCTTCTATGCAGAAGCTGACAAAAATTGGTTGCAGATTAGACTAACCCTGCAGCAAAGAATCCCATAATTTCAAAATATGGTTATTTCAGTGTGATATGGATCTTCAAAACACCAACTTCTTAATGTAGTAACATATGAACTAACCATTATGTATAAATAAAAAAGTTAAAAAATAAGTTTCACAAAAAAAGAAGCCTTAATTTGTACATTAAGGGGTAAATGCATTGAGAAAAGGCTTTTTCATTTCTTTAGCATACAAATTACCAATTTGGAGGGCATTTATCTTCTAAAGCATAAGCAATTTAACGAGAAGTTAGAATAATAATATATATTAATAGAGAAGAAAATAGTTATATATTTTAAAAGTAATTTTTAGTAGAAATGACTACTATTGTCATAAGATTTGCATTAAGGTGTCATTATTATATGTAGATGATGTAACACATTCAGTTGCACAATTTTCAATTAGGTACATAGCTACATACATAAGAAAAACTTCTTACATTAGAAATCTGGATTCTTTTATCCAAGTTTCATATACCATCTTTACTGCATTTTGCAGCACAGTACCTATAAAATACTCTTTTATATTAATGAATTGGCAAGGTTAACTTACACAATTACCTGAGGATATATTAAATATAATTTGTGGAAGGCTGATAATTAATCCTATTAAGTGAGATATGCATGAGTTTTCACTGAGCATATGCACTGAAAAACAAACAAACAAACAAAAAACAGAAATATGTAGCTTGTTTATAAATAGGTGAGAATAGAAAGAAATAAAAAGCAATACTAACCTTCGTGGATGCTCAAAAGAAATACTAGGTAGGCAACCAGAGAAAGCCTTGCAGCAGTCTGGAGAAAGAAGTCACTACTCTATGAAAAATACAAAGGTCTCCCTGGTCCCTTGCCTAAAGAAGAAAAATATTGGAGATTAAAAATGGCACCAGCGTAAGTGGATGCTGCATGGACATGCTCCCAGGAACAAAGTGGAATTACAACTAAAATAAAAATGAACACACACACACACACACACACACACACACAAAAAAAACTTCCTGAATAACCAATGGAAATCTGGCAGAAGAGAAACCTAATATCTGAGGACCAAAATTGGAGACCACATAGAGACTGGTAGGAGGGACAGAGAAGTAAAAGGACTAACCAGGTGTCCAGAGACAGCAACTGAAATTCCAGAGAGTTATTTTAGCTATGGGGGGCAGGGTTGCCAATGAGAACTCTGGGATCTCATTCCCAGGATGGGCCCCCTACAGAAAGAACAAAACTGACGAGGGTACCAAAGTAACATCTAGCTTTGAAAAGCAGCAGGGAGATACCTGCCAGGGAATAACAACTGAAAATTCAGGCAACCTCTTCAAAGGCCAATGCACAAAATTCCCTGTGGAGCCACACACCTTGTGCTCCAGCTGAGGGAGGGTGAAGTGAACTGGAGCTGTGAGAGCAGAAGCCAGAGCTGGGGACTGGAGGGATAGAGAACAGAAGGCAGACACCCAAGTTTTCTGTCCTGAGGATTTCCCTGTCACAGTAGAGGACATCTTTCCCACATAGACATTTGCCTTTTCTGGGGGAAGGCAGTTGACACACCCTAGTGGAAAACACCTTTCCCTGGGGCCATGTAAGAGTTTAAAAATAACAATTAGCTTCCAGGCAGAAGCAATTGCCCCACACTATTGAAAAAACAAACAAACAAACAAACAAAAAAAAACTCTCCCCACACCAGAAGATGTTTGCTTTCAGGCAGGGGGCACTTCAAGTCACAACCTTATCAGTCTGTAAGCAGAGGTCGTCTCTAGAGGTTTTGAGTCTTTTCCTGATCTTATTAGTCAAAAACAGCCTTTACCAACATCCTACACTAAGATCGAGAGGTGTAGAGAATGTACCTAATACATAGTCACAAACCCAAACAGGCAACCAAAAGGAGAAGACAAAGAAGCAACCCTCAAATGTAAGAATTAGAGAATTCTTCAGAAGAAGCGATAAATGAACAGAGATAAGAAATTTATCTGAAAAAGAGTTTAGAGTAATGATGGTAAAAATGCTCAACAGCATGAAAAACATATAGTAACTATGAAAATAGAACAGTCAAGATAAAGATAACATAACACAAATAAAGAACAACCAGATTAGGGTTGAATCAGTGAATTACAAGACAGAGTTGAAAATATCACTCTATCAAAGAACAATAATAATAATAATAATAATAATTAAAAGAAAAGAAAAAACAGGAGGATAACTTAAGGGAGCTGTGGGACAACCTGAAACTAAATAATATTAAAATAGCAGGTGTGAAACAGTTCTTTATGTGTACATGTCAGCCATGATATTTCAGATCTGGTTGGTGGACAAATGGTGGTGAAATTGGGACGCTAAAGAACTGTTGGCCCAGAAAGGAACTCACTACAGACTGATTCATTTGCCTCTCAACATAACTATTATGGCTTTTCTCAGTTTTGGTTCTTACAGGGTATTTCTTAGATCACATGATCTCACACATCTAGAAAAAATAATGAACAACATAAACTGATTAACAAAAACAGACCCACAGAAAGAGAAGCAGCAATCAGACTCTCAAACCTCAGAGGGAAAGTATGGGATGGTGGGGGTAAAGGGGAGAGATCAATCAAAGGACTTGTGTGCATATGGGCCTAGCCAGGGGCCATGGACAACAGGGGGGGGGGATATATGTGGGGAGGGGTTGGGGATGGGAATGGGGGGATGAGGACAATTATGTAATAGCATAATCAATAACATTAAAAAAAATAGCAGGTATGCCAGAAGAGGCAGAAAGGGATAAAATAATAGAGAAGGTGTTTGAATAAATAATGGCAGAAAACTTCCCTAACCTGATAAAGAAAAAAGTCACAAAAATTCAGGAGGCACAGAGAATATAAAACAAGAAGAACCCAAACAAGCCCAGACACACCATAATTAAAATGCCAAAAATTACAAAGACTCTTAAAGACAGAAAAAGGAAAACCAACTGTTACATACAAAGGAGTTACCATAAGGTTGACACCTGATTTCTCATCAGAAACTCTACAGAGCAGAAAGGAATGGCATGAAGTACTCAAGGTAATGGAAAGCAAGGATCTGAGACTAAGATTACTATATCCAGTAAGGCTATCATTCAAAATAGGTGGTCAAATAAAGAGTTACCAAGGCAAAAAAAGAAAAACAAAAAGACTAAAGAGTGCATCACCACCAAGTCAAGGGATGGCTATAATGTGAAGAAGAAACAGAGTGAGAGAATCCAGAATTAAAATGGCAATAAATAAGTTCATATCGAGAATACCCTAAATATAAATGGATTAAATGCTCCAAACAAAAGGCATAGGTTAGCTGAATGAATACAAAACCATGACCCAACTATATGTTGTTTACAGAAGACCCACCTCAAAACAAAAGAAACACACAGGATGAGAGTAAAGGGATGGGGAAAAATTTCCATGGAAACAGAAAAAAAAAAATGCTGGAGTAGCAGTACCCATATCTTACAAAATAGGTTTTATGATGAAGGCCATCACAAGAGACACAAGGCAACTACATAATACTAAAGGGATTGATCCAATAAGAGAATATAACCTAGTAAACATTTGTGCAACTCATATAGCGGCACCTATTTTCTAGAGGACTTTAACAGAGAGATCTAAAATAATACAGTCATATTTATCTTTCTCTGACTGGCTTATTTCACTAAGCATAATGTGTTCATCTCCATCCATGTTGTTGCAAATGGTAAGAGTTCCTTCTTTTTTACCGCAGCATAGTATTTCATTGTGTAGATCAGTGTTTTCCAAACTTCTCTCATGATGAGAATCACCTGGTGGAGTTGTTGAAATATAGATTCCTGAATCCCAACTAAGAAGTGCTAAACTAGAATTTACATATAAGTAAAATTGTATACTTAAATTAAGTATAGATAGAGCACTAAGATAGAGCACTAAGTTAAGTATACAATTTTACCTATATGTTCCCCAAAATTCTAGTAAACTCAAAGAACTAGAAAGGGAACAACAAGAAAAGGCCAGAGTGAGTAACAGGAAGGAATTAAAGATTAGAACAGAAATAAATAACACAGCGACAAAAAAATTAATGAAATCAAGAGCCGATACTTTGAAAGAATAAACAAAATTGATAAAACGTTAGCCAGACTCAAAAATAAGCAGAAAGAGGACACAAATAAATAAAATGAGAAACAAAAGTGGAGAAATAACCACTGACATCACAGAAATAAAAAGGATTGAAAGAATTAAAAATGAACTATATGCCAACAAACTGGACAATGTGGATGAAATAGAAAAATTCCTAGAAAACTACAATCTCCCAAAATGGAGTCAAGAATAATAAAAGAACACTCAATAGGCCAACAATAAATGAGGAAATAGGAGCAATAATCAAAAATTCCCATGAAACAAAATTCCAGATCAGGATGGCTTTACAGGGAAGTTTTACCGAACTTTCAAAGAAGAATTAACACATATACTCCTTAAACTATTTCAGAAAATCCAAGATGAAATAATACTTTCAAACTCTTTTAATGGGGCCAGCAATATCCCAATTCAAAAATGAGATAAAGACATTACAAAGAAAAGAGAATTAAAGGCCAATATCCATGATAAACATAGATGCTAAAATTCATAACAAAGTATTAACAACATTAAAAATATATACCATGATCAAATGGGATTTTCCAGGGATGCAAGGCTGGTATAATATTCACAAATTAATAAACACAATACATGACATAAAAAAACCTGAAAGACAAAAATCACATGATCATATCAATAGATGCAGGAAAAGCATTCCACAAAATCCAACACCGATTTTTTCTGAGAACTGTCAGCAAAGTGGGAATAGAGGGAGCATATATCAAAATGATAAAGCATATATTACAAACCTACAACTAATATCATACTCAATGGGAAAAAATACTAAAAGAATTTCCCCTAAGAACAGGAACAAAACATGGGTGCCCATTTTCACCACTGATGTTTGACATAGTACTAGATGTACTGGCAATAATGATCAGACAAGAAGAAGAAATAAAAAGTATTCAAAGTTGAAAATAAGAAGTAAAACTCTCGTTATAATATGATTTTGTACATAGAAAACACAAAAGACTCCATCACAAAACTACTAGACTTAATAAATGAATTCGACAATGTAGCAGAATACAAAATTAACACTCAGAAATATATGGCTTTTTTATACGCCAATAGTGAACTCACAGAAAGAAAAATGAAAAAAAAAATCATTTACCAGTGCAACAAAAAATCAAGATACCTAGGAATAAACTTAATTATGGAGGTTAAATACCTGTACTGGGAAAACTACAAGATATTGAAAAAACAGATAGAGAAATAAATAAACAATAGGAAAATATGCTCAAAGTCACTAATCATCTGAGAGATGCAAATCAAAACAATGAGGTGTGCTGGGACCGGTTTGGCTCAGTGGATAGAGTGTCGGCCTGCGGACTGAAAGGTCCCGGGTTCGATTCCGGGCAAGGGCATGTACCTTGGTTGCGGGCACATCCCCAGTGGGGGCTGTGCAAGAGGCAGCTGGTCGATGTTTCTCTCTCATCGACATTTCTAACTCTCTGTCCCTCTCAATTCCTCTCTGTGTAAAAATCAATAAAATATATTAAAAAAAACCCACAATGAGTTGCATATAACCTTACTGACTGGTGTTTCTAGTTTATTAGGATATATTCCTAGAAGTGAATGAGTGTGGGGTGGGGCAGAGGAATGGGGTGATAAGGACACATATGTGATATCTTAATCAATAGAGATAAACAAACAAGAAAACTTCAACAATGAAGTACCATTTCACATCTCTCAGAAAGGCTATCATCAACAAATAAGAAGTGCTGTCATGGACTCAGAACAAAAGGAACCCTCATTCACTGCTGATGGGAAGCAGACTGGTGCAGCCACTATGGAAAACAGTGAGGCATTTCCCCCCAAAATAAAAAATAGAACTGCAATTTGAATAAGTAATATCACTTCTAGGAATATATCACAAGAAAACAGAAGCATCAATCTAAAAGGATATATGCACCTCTATGTTTATAGCAGCATAATTTATAATAACTAACTAAGATTTGGAAACAGCCAAAGTGCCGATTAGCAGATGAGTGGATTTAAAAACTGTAGTATATCTACGCAATGGAATACTATGCTGCAGTAAAAAGGAAGGAATTCTTACCATTTGCAATAGCATGGATGGAACTGGAGAGCATTATGCTAAGGAAATACAGGCAGTCCTCAGGTTACATTGGAGATCCATTCCTATGGCATGACATAACTTGATTTTTGCCATAAGTCAGAACTCACCTACAAAAGCACCTACATCACTCAAATGGAGCACAAATACAGCAGTAATGAAGTGAAACAGTAAAATAAATAAATAAATAAATAAATGGAAGATAACAATCCTGATCTTTATTCATGGTAAATATATAATAAAAAACATAAAGTACATATGTACAAATGTTGAAATGATGGAACTTTTATATCTATCTATCTATCTATATATATATATATATATAGTCAATGGGAGATGAAGACATAACCATGATTGACATAAGTCAAGTCTGATGTAACCCAAGGACTTCCTGTAAGTAGTTAGAGAAATAAAAATATCACATGATCTCACTTATTGGTGGAATATATAAAATCTCTTAAACTGATGAACAAAAATAGATGCAGAGACAAAGAAGCATCAAACATATTGCCAAACTTCAACAGGAAGGCAGGAAAGGGTTGGGGGTGTGTAACAGATTAATCAAAGGACTTAGATGCATGAGTATAAGCATAATGAACAGAATCAGACACTGCAGGTTCAGAGCATGTGCCAGGGGGTGGAGAAGGCCGAGGGTAAGTCAATGGAGGTGGGGGGAAGGAGACATGTGTTCTACTCTTTGTAATACTTTAAACAACAACAAAAAAACATAAAAACAAAACAAAAACAAAAAAATAAATGGAAGAAGGGGAGAAACCAAGATGGCTGCATAGGTAAACACATGAAATTGCTGCCTCACACAACCATTTCAAAATTACAACTAGCCAAAACCAGTTTGTCTCAGAGCATCAGTCTGTGGACTGGAGGGTCCCAGGCTTGATTCCCGTCAGGGGCATGTACATTGGCTGTCAGGAAGCAGCTGGTCGATGCTTCTCTCATTGATGTTTGTAGCTTTCTATCCCTCTCTCTTCCTGTCTATAAAAAATCAATAAAATATATATCTAAAACAAACAAACAAACAAACCAAAAAACAACAACAACACTACAATTAAAGACAAAACGAACATCATCCAGAACCACAGAAAGGCTATATGAGTGGAAACTCTACAACTAGAAGGAAAGAGTAAAGCACACTGAAACTCAGAGGAGGTGCGGAAGTAAAGTGCTGAGGTATGGAGTGGCGCCTGTGGAAAGGGCTGTCAGCTGAATACACAGTTGTCTCCTCAATTGGGAGGAAGACACAAGCTCTCAACTGCTCTGAATTCCAGTTCAAGATGAGATTCTGGGGACTCAGACTCATATGGGGAGAAACTGAAATTTCTGGCATCAGGATGGAACAGGAGGGCACCCTTCTCCCAGAGGTGCTTGCAGCGATTGCCAAGGGACACTGAGACCTACAGGCCCCTTAGAGAAAGGCTGAGGATCAGCCATAGTTGTGTGATCCACCCTGTTTGTTCCCTGAGACCCCACTCCACCCAAGCTGTGCTCAGAGGCCTTAGCATATAAATGGCTTTGTCCTTTGCAATCTAAAACCTGACAAACTGCACCCGGGTCAGAGATTCCCAGAACTTCCAGAAGAAAGCCCAAAGTGCCACAGCAGCTTGCATTGCTTTACATCTAGGCCTCATCTGGACACCTCCAAACCCTTAACAAAGAGGAGGAATCTGCAGATCTCTCTGTAGCTCCTGCTAAGTGGCCTCAGGCAGAGGCCAAATTTGTACCTCCTAGGAGATCCAGGAACCAGTGTATCCAGTAGTAAGAATGGGACCATCCAGATTACAACTCCTCAGATCCATAAGGGACACACACAGGGGGCAGATTCAGTGAGCACCAAAGCCCCACTGAAGCAAGTCTTGCCCCATAAGGGTGTCTCTAGGACAGACATTTTCCCATCATAGACACAACTGATCCTCACAGCCAATTGGCAAGAATGTCAATTCCTCCTAGTGATACCAACAACAATCAAGACTTAACTACAATAAAAAGGTCTTCACATACCACAAAGGGTTGCACCAAGAGTGTCCACCTCAGGTAATTGGGGAGGCTGAGCCACTGGGGTCTATAGGACACAGGGCACACAAAGACACTCTATCAACCCAGGGAAGCAGCCAAAATGTGGAGAGAAAGAAACAGGCCACAAATGACAGAAATGGAGAAAAGCAAACTACTGGATATAGAGATCAAAACCACGTTTATAAGGTTATTCAAGAATATTCTAGATAAACTTAGTGAGACCTGCTAGGATATGAAAAAGGATCAACTAGAAATTAAACATACATTCACTGAAATAAAGACTAATATACCAAGATCCAACAGCACACTAGAGGATCACAAGAATCAAATAAAAAAAATTGAAATATGAAAAAGCAAAAAATACCCAACTGGAAAAGCATAAAGAAAAAAGAATCCAAAAATATGAAGATAGTGTAAGGAGCCTCTGGGACAACTTCAAGTGTACCAACATCTGAATTATGTGGATGGCAGAAGAAGAGAGAGAGCAAGATACTGAAAACATACTTAAAGAAATAATGACAGAAAACTTCCCCTACCTGGTGAAAAAAAAATAGGTTTACATGTACAGGAAGGGCAGAGAACTCCAAACAAAAGGAATCCAAAGAGGACCACACCAAGACACATCATAATTAAAATACCAAGTGCAAAAGATGAAGAGAGAATATTAAAATCAGCAAGAGATAAACAATTAATTACTTACAAGGGAGCACCCATATGATTATTAGCTGATTTCTCAACAGAAACTATGCAGGTCAGAAAGGAGTAGCAAGAAATACTCAAAGTTGTCAAATCCAGTTTGGCTCATCGGCCTATGGACTGGAAGGTCCTAGGTTCGATTCCGGTCAAGGGCATGTACCTTGGTTGCAGGCACATCCCCGGTAGAGGGTGTGCAAGAGGCAGCTGATCGATGATTCTCTCTCATCGATGTTTCTAACTGTCTATCCCTCTCTTTTCCTCTCTGTAAAAATTCAATAAAATATATTTAAAAAAAATACTCAAAGTGATGAAGAGGAAGAACCTACAACCAACATTACTCTATCCAGCAAAGTTCTCATTCAGAATTGATGGTCAGATAAAGAGCTTCACAGATAAGAAAAAGCTAAAGGAGTTCATCACTGCCAAACAAGTATTATATGAAATGCTTAAAGGTATGCTTTAAGAAGAAGAATAATAAAAAAGTAAAGATAAAAATTATGAACAACAAATACATATCTATCAATAAATGAATCTAAAAATCAAGTGAATAAAAAATCTGATGAACAGAATAAACTGGTAAATATAATACAATCAGGGGCATAAATAGGGAGTGGACTGACATTCTCTAGTAGAGGGGTTGTGGTGGGTGCAGGAAGATACTGGACAAAAATCATATACCTATTGATGAGGACATTGGGTCCAGGTAAGGGCAGAGGGTGGGTGGGAACAGGGTGGATGGGAACTGTAGGGGTGTGGGGAGAAAGTGGAGCAACTTTAATAATCTGGACAATAAAGAATTATTTTTTAAAAAATGGAATAATATATCATGTTCAAGGATTGATAGAATCAAAATCATTAAAATTCCCATACTACCCAAAGCATTCTATAGATTCAATGAAATCCCCATTAAGATACCAATGGAATATTTCAAAAACCTCGAACAAACTCCCCCAAAATTCATATGAAATATATATTAAAAAAAATAGCTGCAGCAAACCTGGGAAAGAAGGATAAAGTTGGAGGGATCACAAGACCAGATATCAAGCTATGTTACAAATCATTGTTCTCAAAATTGCCTGGTACTGGCACAAGAACAGACATATAGACCAATGGAACTGAACAGAGAACCAAGAAATCAACCTGAGCCATTATGCTCAATAAATATTTGATAAAGGAGGCAAGAGCATATAATGGGTCAAAATAATCTCTTTAGTAAATGGTGTTGCAAAAAATGGACAGATTGCCAAAACTGGTTTGGCTCAGTGGTAGAGCGTCGGTCTGCGGACTGAAGGGTCCCAGGTTCAATTCCCAGTCAAGGGCATGTACATTGGTTGTGGGCACATCCCTGGTAGGGGGTGTGCAAGAGGCAGCTGATTAATGTTTCTCTCTCATCAACTTTTTTAACTCACTCTCTAACTTCCTCTCTGTAAAATATCAATAAAATATATATTTTTTAAATGGACAGATACTACCAACTTACACCATACACAAAAATAAACTCAAAATGGATAAAAAATATTTTGATGTATGATGAGAACTCATAAAAATCTTATAAGTATCAAAATGCCAAACATATTTCCTAGCAATATATTTACTAAGGATACACCTCTTAGGACATTGACAATTAAGGAGAAAATAAGCAAATGGGGCTACATCAAAATAAAAATATTTGCACATAAAAATAAATGATCAACAAAACAACAAGAAAGCCAAATGCATGGGAGAACATATTTGCAATCATCTCTAACTAGAGGCCTTGTGCACAAAATTTGTGCATGGGTAGAATATCTAGGCCTGGCCAGTGATCAGGGCTGATCAGGGCCTTCCAGCTGCTGGCAGGGGACTTTCATTCCACATTGCCCCCTGGTAGTCAGGCATATTATAGTGAGCAGTTGAACTCCCAAGGGGACAATTTGCATGCTAGCTTTTCATTATATAAGATAAGGATTAAATCTCTAAAATTTAAAGGAACTTATACAACTTAACAAAAGAAATATAAACAATCCAAACAAAAATGGGTAAATGAACTAAATAGACACTTTTTGAAAGAGTACATACAGAAGGCAAAGAGACATATTAAAACATGCTTAAAGTCACTAATCACCCAAGAAGTGCAAATCAAAACAACAATGAGGTACCATCTCACACCTCTCAGATTAGCTTTCATCAACAAATCAACAAATGACAAATGCCAGAGAGCACTGCTGGTGGGATTTCAGACTGGTGTAATCACTTCGGAAAACAATATGGATTTCCCTCAAAAAATTAATAATGACCCAGTGTGGGAACCCTTAACACGACCCGAGAGATTTAGAGCCCACTCAGGGTCCGGTTTCTGGAGGAGGCTGCACACTAAAATGAAGAGAGAGATTAGAAAAGATTTAATTTGGGACAAATGAGGGGCCAAGAGGGAATCAACCTCTAGTGGGAAGACTCTCTAGGCTCTGGCCTTGCTATCCCTTTTATTTAGGCTGCTATGGGATATACCCATTACCCTTAAGCAGCTTTGAGAAACACCCATAGCCCTTAGGCAGGTAATAAGCGGATTATCATATCAGTAAGGATTTACATAATTACATGATGGGGAAGTTGCCTCATTTACTATTGTCTCAATTAGATAGGGTGTGGTTGGCTCTGACCTTTCAGAGCTTCAAGGTTGACCAGCCTCTTTCTATTAGTGAGACAATGATTGGTTTCCGGCAACCCAGTTTGACTCAATAATCCCACTTCTAGAAATGTATCCTAAGAAATCAGAAACACCAATCAGAAAGGACATGTGTTCCCCTGTGTACAATTTACAAAAGTTAAGATTTGGAAACAGCCAAAATGCCCATCAGCTGATGAGTGGATTAAAAAACTGTTGTACATCTACGCAATGGAATACTACATTGTTGTAAAAAAGAAGGAATTCTTAAAATTTGTAACAGCATGGATGGACATGGAGAGCATTATGCTAGGCTAAATAAGGCAGTTGGAAAAAGATAAATATCACATGATTTTACACATTTGTGGAATATAATAAACAACATAAATTGAACAAAAATAGAGCCAGAGAAAAAAATTTAGAATACAATAGAAGTAAATGTGTTACTTTTAGATTTTTAATATTTCCTACATGTTTTTGAGATATTATACAATCTTAGTATAGATTTGGTAATATTATATTTAAAATCTTTTCTTTTTTAAAAAATTTTATTTTACTGTTTAAAGTATTATACAGAGTAGTACATATATCTCCTTTTTCCCCCCATTGACTTTCCCCCAGCCTCCTCTACACCTTTTTGCATGGCCTCATCTCATGCCCCGCCTCCCACCAGTTTCTTGTGTCCATAGGTTGTGGTTATATGCAGGCATACAAGTCCTTTGGTTGATCTCTTTTCCCCTGTCCCCAACATTCCCCAGCCTTCCCACTGTAATTTTAGTCTGTTTGATGCTTTACTGCCTCTGTATCTATCTTTTTGTTCGTCAGGTTATAATGTTCTTTATTTTCCATAAATGAGTGAGATCATGTGGTATTTTTCTTTCATTGTTTGGCTAATTTCACATAGCATAATGCTCTCCAGATTCATCCAGGCTGCTACAAATGGTAAGAATTCTTTCTTTTTTATAGCAGCATAGTATTCCATTGTGTAGATATACCGTAGTTTTCTGATCCACTCATCTGCTAATGGGCATTTACGCTGTTTCCAAATCTTAGCTATTGTAAATTGTGCTGCTGTAAACATAGGGGTGCATATATCCTTTCTGATTAGTGTTTTTAGTTTCTTATGACATATTCCTAAAGTGAAATTTCTGGGTCAAATTGGAGTTCCATTTTTAGTTGTTTGTTTGTTTGTTTGTTTTTTAGGAAACTCCATACTGTTTTTCCATAGTAGCTTCACCAGTCTGCATGCCCACCAACAGTGCCAAAAGGTCCCTTTTCCACCGCATCCTCATCAGCACTTGTCCTTTGTTGATTTGTTGATCACAGACATTCTGACAGGTGTGAGATGTTACCATATTGTCCTTTGGATTTGCATCTCTCAGATAATTAGTGAATTTGAGCATGTTTTCATATGTCTCTTGGCCTTCCTTCTGTCTACTTTCAAAAAGTATCTATTTAGGTTCATGCCCATTTTTTTAATTGGATCATTTATCTTCCTTTTATTAAGTTGTATGAATTTCCTATAAATGTTGGAGATTAAACCTTTATCAGTGATAACATTTGCAAATATGTTCTTCTGTACCAGTTGTCAGCAAACTCATTAGTCAACATAGCCAAATATCAAGAGTACAATGGTTGAAATTTCTTTTGAGAGCCAAATTTTTTAATCTTAAAATTCTTGTAACACCACTTCTTCAAAATAGACTCTCCCAGGTATTTTGTGGAAGAGCTACACTCAAGGGGCCTATGAGCTGCATGAGGCTCACGAGACACTAATTGCTGACCACTGGTATAGGAGAACATATACAATGGGTTTTCTTGTTGTTTTGTTGATGGTTTATTTTGCTGTGCAAAAGCTTTTTATTTGGATGTAGTCCCATTTGTTTATTTTCTCTTTAATTTCCATTGTCCTAGGAATGGTATCAGTGAAGAAATTACTTCCTTATATGTCTGAGATTTCACTGCCTTTGGATTCCTCTAGTATTTTTATGGTTTCCTGTCTTTGTTTAAGTCCTATATCCATTTTGAGTTTGTTTTTGTGTATGATGTAATTTGGTGGTCTAGTTTCATTTCTTTTTTTTTTCTTATTTGTTTTTTGCATGTATCTGTCCAATATTCTCAATACCATTTCTTGAAGAGACTGTTTTGACTTATTGTATGTTCATGTCTTCTTTGTCAACTAGTAATTGAGCAAAGTGGTTTGGGTCAATATCTGAATTCTCTATTCTATTTCATAGGTCTATATTACTTCCTTCCTTCTGCTTTCATAGGTCTCTATTCTATTTCATAGGCCTTGTGCCAATACCAGGCAGTTTTGAGAACGGTGGCTTTGTGATACAGCTCCAAATCTGGTGTTGAGATCCCACCTACTTTGCTCTTTTTTCTCAGATTGCTGACGCTATTCAGGATATTTATATTTTTATTCCAGATGAATTTTTGGAAAGTTCTTTGTATGTCTGTGAAATATGCCATTGGTATTTTGATGGGGAGTGCATTGAACATATAAATTGCTTTACGAAGTATGGACATTTTGATGTTGATTCTACCAATCCATGAACATGGTATGTCCTTCCATCTATTTACATCTTTCTCTATCTCTTTTTTCAGTGTCGTGTAGTTTTCCACATATAGGTCTTTTACCTCCTTAGTTAAGTTTATTCCTACCCTGTTTCCCTGAAAATAAGACAGTGTCTTATATTAATTTTTTCTCCCAAAGTTGCGCTATGTCTTATTTTCAGGGGATATCTTATCTTTCCATTCTCTAGGTCTTATAATGGGAGGATGTCTTATTTTCGGGGAAACATGGTAGGTATCTTATTTTTTTTGGTGTGATGGTAAATGGGATTGCTTTCTAAGTCTCTGTTTCTGTAAGTTCACTATTGGTGTATAGAATTCCATAGATTTCTTGGTGTTAATTTTATATCCTGCTATACTGCTGAATTCATTTATTAAATCTATTAGTTTTTTTATGGAGATTTTTGTTTTTGTTTTTTATGTACACTATCATGTCATCTGCAAATAAGGATAACTTTACTTCTTCTTTTCCAATTTGGATGCCTTTTATTTCTTCTTCCTGTCTAATTGCAGTGGCTAGTACTTCCAGGACTATGTCAAATAGGAGTGGTGACAGTGGGCATCCCTGTATTGTTCCTGTTCTTAGAGGGAATGGTTTTAGTTTTTGCCCATTGAGTATGATGTTGGCTGTGGGTTTATCATATATAGCTTTTATTATGTTTGATCCTTATACTCCCACCATGTTGAGAGTTTTTATCAGGAAAAGGTGTTGGATTTTATCAAATGTTTTTCTGCATCAATTGAAATGACTATATGATTTTTATCTTTCAATTTGTTTATGTGATGTATCACGTTTATTGATTTGCGGATATTGTACCATCCTTGCATGCCTGGAATAAATCCTACTTGGTCATGGTGATGTTCTTCTGGAGTCGATTTGCTAAAATTTTGTTGAAGATTTTGCATCTATGTTCATGAGAGATATTGGCCTGTAATTCTCTTTCACTGAGTTGTCTTTATCTGGTTTTGGTATTACGGTGATGCTGGCTTCATAGAAGGAGCTTGGAAGTGTTCCTTTCTCTTGAATTTTTTGGAATAGTTTGAGAAGGATAGGTTTTAGTTCGCCCTTGAATGTTTGGTAAAACTCTCCTGTGAAGCCATCTGGCCCTGGGCTTTTATTTGTTGGAAGCTTTTTATAACTCTTCAATTTCTTCCATAGTTATCGACCTATTGAGATTTTTAGTTTCTTCCTGATTGAGTTTTGGAAGGTTATATTTTTCTAGGAATATGTCCATTTCCTCTAGGTTGTCCAGTTTGTTAGAATGCAGTTGTTTGTAGTATTTTGTAACAATTCTTTGTATTTTGGTGGGGTCTGTTGTTATTTCACCTCTTTCATTTCTGATTTTGTTTATTTGGGTCCTCTCTCTGTGTTTCTTGGTTAGTCTGGCTAGAGGTTCATCTATCATGTTTATTCTTTCAAAGAACCAGCTCTTGGTTTTGTTGGTCTTTTGTATTAATTTTTGGTATCTATGTCATTTATCTCTGCTCTGATTTTTATTACTTCCTTCCTTCTGCTTACACTGGGCTTTTATAGTTGCTCTTTTTCTAACTCTTTGAATTATAGAGTTCGATAATTTGTTACTATTTTTTTTTTGTTTTTTGCAATAGGCTTGTAGAGATATGAACTTATTTCTCAAGACTGCTTTTGCTGTATCCCATAAATTTTGGATTGTTTTGTTTTCATTGTCATTTGTTGCCAGGATGTTTTTAATATCATCCTTGATTTTTCTGGTAACCCAGTCATTGTTTAATAGCATGCTGTTCATTCTTAATATGTTTTATTTTTTTGGATTATTTTTATTGTAGTTGATTTCCAGTTTTATGCCATTGTGATCTGAGAAGATGCTTGATATGATTTCTATCTTCTTGAATTTGAAGAGACTTTACCTATGTCCAAACATGTGGTCTATCTTTGAAAATGACCCATGTGCACTTGAGAAGAATGTATATTCTGTGGCTTTTAGGTGAAATGTTCTGAAGATATTGATTAATTCCATCTGGTCTAGTGTGTTATTTAGGATTGATGTTTCTTTGCTGATTTTTTGTTTAGATGATTTGTACAAAGTTGATAGTGGAGTATTAAAATCTCCTACTATGATTGTATTGCTATTACAATCTCCCTTAAAGTCTTCTAGCAATTTTTTTTAATGTATTTGGGTGCTCCTGTATTGGGAGCCTATATGTTTTCCAGGGTTATTTCTTCTGGTTGGATTAGTCCCTTTATTATTATGAAGTGGCTTTCATTATCTCTTGTTATGTCCTTCACTTTGAGATGTAATTTGTCAGATAGAAGTATTGTTACCCCAGCTTTTTTTTCATTTCCATTTGCCTGGAAAACTTTTTTCTATACCTTCACCCTCAGTCTGTGTGCACCTTTTTTTTTCTGAGGTGGGTTTCTTGTAGACAACAGATACGTGGGTCTTGTTTTCTTATCCAATCTGTTACCCTATGTCTTTTGATTGTGGCATTAAATCCATTTACATTTAAAGTTATTGTTGATAGGTAATTATTTGTCACCATTTTTATTCTATATCCCTGTGTTCCTTCTTCGCTTCCTATTTTTTTTAAATCAATCTTTATTGTTCATATTATTACAAAGGTTCCTCATTTCTTCCCCCCTCCACCAGGTTTCCACCCCACCATCTGCCCTTTCCCCACCCCCCATTGTCCTCATCCATAGGTGCACAGTTTATGTTCAGAATCTTCCAGCATCCACCACTCCCTTTTTCCCAGAAAATTGTTAGTCCACTCCCCTCCCATATCTCTGATTCTATTATAATCAACAGTTAATATTGTTCCTCAGTTTTTTTAATTTCCTTTTTTTGTTGTGTTTTTTTTAATTAATAAACTTTTATATTTTTAAGAATAAATTTTAAAATCTAATAATTTTAAACCTTGTTTTTCCTGCCCTGGGAACTGAAAAGCAAACTTGTTTACATATAAACTTGCCCTTAGGCTATCAAAAGGTTTAGCCATTCAAATGTAAATGAACACATTGTTTAAAGATAGCTGCTGGCTGGAATTGGATTACCTGTTCTGGGTGGGAAGGGCTTGTCCTCCCCTTTCTCCATTAAAATTAAGGTGATACCTTTAAAACCTCTTTTTGGCAAGAGACCTTAAACTTTCAGAACTTTAAAGTTTTCAGGTAGTAAGCCAATTGCTTAGCATTTTCTCAAATTAATAATACCTCCACATGCCCAAGGATACACTTTACACAAAAGACACTTCCAAATAGATCAACCAACCTCATCCAGATCCCATCAAAGGCACTCACAGATCAACACCCCAGCGCTATAATAACTCAACACATCCTGATCTAAGCTTTCATCACTTGATTCAGCAGACCCTCATGTTCCCCCAAAAGTTTCCAGCCATGTCTGAGAGGCAGCCCTGTGGCATGGGTAGGCGAGGAGCGAGCTGTTCCAGGCCTGGATGCTCAAGGCCTGGCCTCTGTTGCTCTGGTCCACTCCACAACCAGCTACTCCGGGCCTGACTGCTTCTGACCTGGCTGTTCTGTGCCCGGCTGCTCCGGGCCTGGCTGCTGCTGCTCCGGGCCTAGCTGCTACTGACCCGGCTGCTCTAGGCCCAGCTGTTCCGGGTCTGGCTGCTCCAGGCCCAGCTTCCCTGGGCTTGGCCGCCTCCACCCCAGGCCTTGCTGCCACTGCCCCAGGCCTGGCTGATCCGGGCCTGGCTGCTGCTGCTCCAGGTCTGGCTGCTGCTGCTCTCAGCCCAGCTGCTGCTGCCCTCAGCCTGGGAACTCTGGGCCTGGTCACTGCCACTCCAACATTCTGTCTCTCTCTCTTTTTTTTTTAAACGCATTTATGTTGCAATGTTGGCTGCTGAGTTGAGTTCTGTCTTAATCTTCGATTTTTCAAGATCTTCTTTGTATTCTTTCTTAAGTAATTTTGCTATCTTTTGCTATGACGTGATTTCTTCACATTGAAAACTTCTTCGGTTTCTTCCTCCATGTCCTGGAAGCTCAGCAGGCTGGCCTGTGGCGCCCCTTTGTTCTCCGAGGCCTCCTATGCGATTTCAGCCTGTTGCTGGGGTCGGCGCCTCCGAGGAAGCAGCCCCCGGCCTCGGCTCCATGGCCAGAGATCAGCGGTCGAGGGCCCAGCGGCACCTCCCCCCGAGGGCCCTGTTGCCTGGCTCCTCGCAGGTGCCTGGCAGCGGCTCCTGCTCTTCATCGCGTTCTTCCCAGTCTGGAGCTTTTGTCTCCTTCCTGCTAGGGCAGTCTAGCATCAGACTCAACAGACTGTCCTCTGCGCACAATGTGCGTGACTCCGAGGACTCTGTTTTTTGCCGCTCCCCTGGGATTCTGCCTCACAGCCCCATCTCCCTCTGTTTGAGCCTAGGTCCACAGGGTCTGGCCTAGAACTGGGGTTCAGAGCAGTTGGAACTGGGGCTCAGCACAGCCAAAGCTTTTGTTTCCTTCCCGCTAGGGCAATCTAGCATCAGAGTCAACATTTCTTCCTTTGCTCGTAATGTGCATGACTCCAGGGGCTCTGCCTTTCACTGCTCCCCTGGGATTCTGCCTCACAGCCCCGTCTCCCTCTGTTTGAGCCTGGACCCCAGGGTCTGGCCTAGAACTGGGGTTCAGCGCTGTTGGTTCTTGGGTTCAGCCAGCGCTGTTGGTTCTGGGCTTTTATTTCCTTCCTGCTAGGGAAAGCCAGCCAGGCACTCAGCCTTCCCCTCTTCTCTGCCTCCGTCCTCTCCACACACGCTCAGCATGTCTCTGTAACTTTGGCTTTTACAGCTCCTCTTATTTTCCTTCTGGTTTTCTCTTTCCTTCTTCTGGTAGAATTTTCAGTCATTCGACTTCCTGTAGCTCTGGGCAATGTCCATTTTATATTTTAGTTGTATTTTATTGAAATTGTTGTGTGCGGCTACGGTTAGGTGTTTACTTGTGCAGCCATCTTGGATCTCTCCCAGGAATTGTTATCCGCTTCCTATTTCTTTATTTTTACAGCAGACTCTGTAGCATGTCTTGCATTGCTGGTTTGGTGGTGATAAATTTCCTTAGTCTGTTTTTGTCTGTGAAGCTCCTGATTTCACCTTCCATTTTGATTGATAGCCTTGCTGGGTATAGTATTCTTGGATTCAGACCCTTCATTTGCATGACTTTGTATATTTCATTCCACTCCCTTCTGGGCTGATGAGTTTTTGTTGATAAATCAGTTACTAGTCTGATTGGAGTTCCTTTATATGTAACTTTCTGTCTCTCTCTGGCTGCTTCTAAGATTCTTACTTAGTGGTTGGTGTTTGCCAATTTAATTATAATGTGCCTTAGGGTTGCTCTTTTGGGATGCATTTTGCTTGGAACTCTGTGAGCTTCTCCTGTTTGTGTGGTTTTTTTCTTCTCTATCTCAGGAAAGTTTTCTGTCATTATTTTTTCAAACATTTTTTCTATTCCTTCCTCAGTTTCCTTTCCTTCTGGAACCCCTATTACTCTAATATTGTTTTGTTTTCTATTGTTCCAAAGTTCCCTTAGGCTCTCCTCCTGCTTTTTAAATTTTTTTCCAGAGTCTGCTCTAATTGGGTATTTTTTTCCATCTTGTCTTCTAGCTCATCGATGAGGTTCTCTGCTTCATCTAGTCTGCTCTTGATGGTTTCTATTCAGTTCTTTTTTACAGTGGCAATGTCATTTTTCATTTCTTCTTGGTTCTTTCTCATATTGTCAAATTTGTTTTCCATTCTTTTTAGCCATCTTATGATGATTACTCTGAATTGTTGCTCTAGTAATTGCTTGCCTCTTTCTTGTTTACTTCCTTTTCTGGTGATGCCTGCTTTTCTTTCATATGCAGGCTGTTTTTTTTTGTCTCCCCATGATCTCTCTTTTCAGGATGTTTGGTTATGTAGTTCTCTCTCTCCTGCATTGATTTAAAGGCACAAAATACAACACTACCAGGTACAACACACAAGGCACTGAACAGAAATGTGATTGAGATATTAATAACCTCCAATAAAGGTGACCATTAGAGAAAGGCAAATTGGGGGATAGGAGAGATAGAAGAGGGGACAAAAGGAGTGGCAAAATGAAATTGGGAGAAGGAGAAAAAAAATAAAACAGAGAAGCTAGAATGATACTAAGAGAGAAATGAGGAACTAACTAACTCACTCACTCACTCACTCACTAACTAACTATATATATATATATATATATATATATATATATATGAAGGAAACTCCAATAGAACAATCCTTAATCACAGCAAATGCCAGCAACAAGTATCTGAAGATTAAAAGATTAATACAACTTACAACACCAATTAATATCAAGCGAGGAAATGGAAAGCACAGTTAACAAAAACATACAACCAAACAAAAAGAATAAGCAAAACAATCTCACAAAAAAGCATAAAACTTCTATTTAGTTAACATTCATCATACTACTATGAAAGAATAGAGAGAAAGACTGTATTTTTGTTTGTTTGCTTATTTTTTTGTTTTTAGGACAGTGAAAAGGGGTGTGTGAATGGGCTGAGAGCAGGGACTTGGAAATTAAATATACACAATTAGGGTGAAATTTTATCAGGTGGTAAACAGAAAGAATAGGGAAAATCTAGAGCAGGAAAGGGTTAAGATAAACAGGACACCAAAGGGGGAAAGGTTAGGAAGAGAGTGATGGCATAAAGTTAGGGTTGAGATAGAACAAAGCATTGGTGAAGAAAAGGTAAAAATAGACTGTAGAACACTAATCCTGAAGTAAAATAAAGAGCAAATAATGTGACACTTAAAAAAATAATAATAAAAATAAACAAAAGTAAATAAGATAAAAAGGTAAAATAATAGTAGTAATAATGCTGATTACAAATAAAAATGTATTAATTAAAAAGGTACAATCAAGTGAGGAAAAAAGAAAAAATAGTTTCTTGAGTAAATGTTGCAAATAATGAAAATAAAAACAAAAATAAAAAAAAATTAAATAGAATGTGTAATAGTAAAGGTCATTCACTTCTTCTATTGTTCTGCTTGGCACACCTGTTTTTCAGTCTGAACAGTATTGCAGTTCCCTGCCTTTCACTGTTCCTCAGTGTTTTAATCTGGTCCTGATGTTTAAGTAGGCCTTGCTTTGATTTTTTTTTATTACATCAGGGTCAATTTGTGATTTAGCCTTTGGGTGTCAGTTTTTCTGGGTTGACATCCAACACTCTAAAGCCTCTCTAGCTTTTTTTTTTCTCTCTCTCTCTCTGTGGCACTTATCTGTTGAGGCTGGGGGGCAAGTCTGTGTCGATTGCACTCTTCTGTAATTCTCCGGATATCCCTCCACGTCAGATCAAAAGTGTTGCTCTTTAGATATCTCCCCTATTAGGAGCCCATTCCACAATCAGGGGACACACCAGCCAAACAGCCCAGGGCTTCTCCTTATAAACACCACCCTAGTCCTCCAGCTTCTGCACTGCGCACACGGGCTTCTGTCTTCACTGGGACTAACTCTATTCCCAAGAAATCTGATCTTTTCGTCATGAGGTGGAGTGCTCCTTTGAGTCCAAGTGTTCGTGCCACCTGGGACCGGTGTTCTGGGGCTCACAGATGCTCAGTAGTCACTGTGGCTGTGGATATTCAGGCCTCTTACAAGACACAATTTTCCTTTAAAGATGGCAAGATTTCCCCATCCAAGCCCATAGGTAGCTCCATCGTGGGTGCTTCCCTGTTAGGGGCACCCTGATCAGTAGTCTCTCACCTTCTCCTGAAGTTTGCCTATCCCTTAGCTTGCTAAAAAACACTCCCAACATGACCCTCGGCTGCTCTCTCTTTCTGCTTTGGGACAAGGCTCAGAATCAGTCCATCTATTCTTCCGCCATTTTGTGTCCTCCCTAGAACAAACTCTTCAAAAATTCTGGAATAAAAAAAAGACCCCAAATAGCAGCAGAAAACCTAAGAAAGAAGAACAAAGTATGTGGGATCCCAATACCAGATATTAAGCTGTATTACAAAGCCACTGTTCTCAAAACTGCCCATAATTGGCATGAGAACAAACATATAGACCAATAGAATAGAATACAGAACCTAGAAGTTGACCTAAACCACTTTGCTCAATTAATATTTGACAAAGGAGGCCAGGGCATACAATGGAGTCAAGACAGACTCTTCAATAAGTGGTTTTGGGAAAATTGGACATATACAAGTAAAAAATGAAACCAGACCATCAACTTACACCATCCACAAAAATAAACTCAAAATGATAAAGGACTTAAACCTAATACAGGAAACCATAAAAATCTTAGAGGAATCTACAGGTAGCAAAATTTTAGACATATGCAGAAGCAATATCTTCACCGACACAGTTCTTGAACAATGGAAATTAAAGAGAAAATAAACAAATGGGACTACATCAAAATGAAAAGCAAAAGAAACCATCAACAAAACAATAAGAAAGCCCACTGCATGGGTGAACATATTTGCCAATGTTATCCCTAAAAAGCGTTTAATCTCCAACATTTACAGGGAACTCATACAACTTAAAAGGAAGATGAACAACCCAATCAAAAAATGGGCAATAGACCTAAACAGAATCTTTTCAAAAGAAGACATAAGGAAGGCCTAGAGTCATATGAAAACATGCTCAAAGTCACTAATTATCTGAGACATGCCAATTAATATGGCAATGAGGTATCATTTCACACCCATCATAATTGCTATCATTAACAAATTAACAAATGACAAGTGCTGGCGAGGATGCAGAAAAAAAGGAACCCTTATGCACTCATGGTGGGAATGCAAACTGGTGCAGCTACTGTGGAGAACAGTATGGACTTTCCTCAAAAAACTAAAAATGGAACTCCCATTTGACTTAGTTATCCCACTTCTAGGAATATATCCCAAGAAACTAGAAACACCAACCATAAAGGATATATGCACCTGATGTTCATAGCAACACAGTTTACAATAGCTAAGATTTGGAAACAGCCTAAATGCCCATCAAGATATGAGTGGATTAAATAACTGTGGTACATCTACACAATGGAATAGTAGGCTGCTGTAAAAAGGAAGGGTCTCCTACCATTTGTAAAAACATGAATGATCCTAGAGAGCATTATGATCAGTGAAATAAGTCAGTCATAGAAAGATAAGTATCAAAATATATCACTCATTTGTGAATTATAATGAACAACATAACTGATGAACAAAAATTGTTCCAGAGATAAAGAATCATTGATCAAATGCTCAAACCTCAGAGGGACAGGAGGGGAGGGTGGGGGTTAGAGCAAGAGATCAACCAAACAACTTTTATGCATGCCCTCACCGGGTGAGTGAGGGCATGAGCAGCAAAGGGTGGGGGTGGGGGGGGGGTAATGGGATGGGATAAGGACACATATGTAATACTTGAATCAATAAATGAAAAAATAACACCACCCTGTATTTATTTACAAGTGAGATATAAATGAGAAGAAATTAAACTTGACACAATCTAAAAAGAAAAAGGAAAAAATAAAATTAGTGACATAGTCAAGTTCATGTGAAGAGCTTGTATAGGGAACAATAACGAAAGGAGGGTCAGCAATCAGAAAGCCATTTCAGGAGCTCAAGAGGAAGTGATGTGCTGAACACTAAATTATAGTGGTGGAGATGACAAAATGAACAGAGCAAAGACCCAAAGGTGCTTAGAAAAGTTGTGGTGTTTGATCTAAAGATTCTTAGATGCACTATTTAAAAGAGCCTTATGTTAAGTGTATCACACATACAAAAAGTAATTTTAATAGTGCACAAAAAGTAAATCTTATAAATACTCTCATTCTCTTCACTTGATTTTTCTCTTGTGTGTGTCTTCATTAAAACTTTCTGCCTAAGAAGACTTTACCCTTATCTTATAGATCCCTAAATGCAGTTCACATTGAACTCATATGCATCTCTAAGGACATCAACTTTAACATCATTTTGATTAAACTGAGATTTCTTTATTTTCCCCTGCTGTTTTAATGAGAATATAGTCTGCTTTCAGATATACAATAAAAATTATATGTATACAAATCCATTATAAACCTTCTGGTTTTGAAAGGAAAGATACACTTTTATATTATTAATTGTTTTAAAAAATAAAGCTCCTGTGAAGAAACATGAAACAAAGCTATTTATATTCTTATCAGATGAGTTTCATCAAATTGACCAAATTGAAATGCTGTTTTTATTACTTCAACAAAGAATAGCAATTGATTCTCTGAGCATGTATCCTTTGCATGCCAAAATATTTTCTCCTACCGATTGGTGAGGATAAAATGAAAAGAAATTTTGCAAAATTACAATTTTATTAGAAAGGTCTTACAGGTTAACCCTTTATTATTGAGTCTCAAGAACATTTATTTAGTTTTGCCCTTTTTTAATAAGAATATACTGCAAATAGCACATTTTCTCCATAGAGAATAGACTGCCATCTCTGGATATTTTTCTGAAGATAGTGACTGTAAAGACTCATATGCTAAACAGAGAAGTGTCAACATGGTTAGAAGCCATTTGGGAGTAGCAATTTGAGTACAGAGCAGGTATAGAATTAGGTACACCTTTGCATTTTATCATCAGGTTCTTGGTCCCAAAGCCAGAGTTGACTTCTGGAATTTCAGAAATTTCCTAGAGGTTTGGGTCACAAGAAGATAAATTTAAGGATGTGAGTCACTTTGTTCATTGAACAATCACATACTATTCTCACACTATTTGGAAAGACCTCTTGTTCTTAATAGAATTTCTTATATAAAAAGTACATACTCTTTATAACTTAAAGAAATTACACATAGTGAAAGATTTGGAAAAGTAAAAAGTAATCAAAATTCCAAGAGATGTATACAGTAATATAAGCATTACATGTTTTAGGGGCCCATAAAAAGTATGCAATTTATCCAGAAGAAAGTAATTTTGAAGATAATATGTCCTTACAATAGTACTGTCTACAGAATACATATAAGTTGGACAACTGATGAACAGAAAGAGAGAAACTTAGGTGAGTATAGTGGACACTGTTGGTTACAAATCCAATATTCTTTCTCATTCTTATTCCTTCCTAACAGAACTTGAGTGTGTGTGTGTGTTTTTTTCTGAGTGATCCACACATCCCACACACAACCAGATGCTTCAGAAGATGCAAGCCCTTTACACAGATCTATGAGAGGTTCTGATCATTCCAAAGTACAGTTTCACAACAATAGCTCTATTGAAATTTGGTGCTGGCCAATTCTTTGGTTTTAGTTTTAAGAGGATAATAAGTAAGGATGTTCTGTACATTGTAAAGTATTTAGAAGCATCGTTGGCTCCACTCACTAGTTTAGAGCAATACATTCTTCCCTTTCTTATAGCAGTACACATTATCTCTAGGTATTACTTACTGTCTTCTGGGAGGTACAAAATCACCCCAGTTCAGAACCACAGGTTCAGGGATAATTTTAATGGTTCTGAAATGGGCATGTTTTCAAATTCTGACTCTTCTGTTATTCACATTTTTGAGCTGGAAGTTTGATCTAGAAACTGCTACAGTCATTTTGCTTTCAGCTTGGAAAAAACTTAATGACCAAAGATGATAGAAGACAAAAAGAACCTGAGTTCTTGATGACATTATCAGTTAATTATTTTAATGTTGTGGGGAGCTGTAGCAAATATTATGATATGTAAAATAATATATGTCTTGCCTAAGACAGTTTGTACTGAGGTTTCTACAAATTGCAGCCCAGATATGTTTAACTGATATCAAGAGGAGGCAGCTTCTCTGTTCTCAGTTTTCTTTTAGGTGAAGTTTGGAAATTAAATAGGGGAAAGGGTAGATAACAGGGTGAATAAAAGTCAGATGAATTTAGGGTTTTAATAATAAGATCATATGAAAGCTAGTATTTGGGGATTTTTCTTATGTTTTATTCAGTCTCATCCCATAGCAAAGGAAAATTGGGCCTGAGATGTGGTTTTACTCTTCTGATCCAAGGTTTGTGTCCAAGCCCCTCTCTACTGGTCACTGATTCCAGCTGCTTAGAATTCTTTGGGCACTAAGACCAGCCCTTTTCTCTCCTCTAGCCTGAAACAAGCCCAGGCACACAGCTTATTCTTTTTTTTCTTACCCCCAAATTAGCAAATAATTAAACACCTGCTCTATCGCAACAGTGTCCCCTAACCAAAATAACGCTATCATCTCTACTTATTATTATCATTAGCATTAAAAAGCATTTATAAATTACCTATCACCTCCACCAAGGTGACCCATAAATCTTAAAGGAAATAAAAATAAAGATTAACCAAAACTTTTTCAATTATAGTGACATATAGTACTATATTAGTTTCATGTGTTCATTATAGTGATTAGGCGTTTATATATCTTAAAAAGTTATCATCCCAAAAGTTTAGTACCCATCTAACACAATACCTAGTTATTACAATACTAAAAGCCCAATGCACAAAATTCATGCAAGGGGCTCAGCCCTTGCAGCTGCGACGACTTGCCTTATTCATCACAGCCTGGCTTCATTCTCAAGGTCATCCAGAAGGACGCCTGGAAGATCGTTCAGCTGTCCAGTCTAATCAGCATTACTCTTTTATTATTATAAATTATTTAATATATTCTGATGTTGCATTTTACAGTCCATGACTATTTTTAAAACTGGCAATTTTTACCTCCTAATTCTGTCTCCCTTCTTCAGCCATCCTCCTAATCCTCCTTCTATCTGTCAAACATCAATTTGTTCTCAGTATCTATGAGTTTGTTCATTTATTTTGTGTGCTTTTTAAATTCCACATATACAAGGGTATTTCTTAGATCACAAGATCTCACACATTTAGAGGAAATGATGAACAACATAGACTGATGAACAAAAACAGACTCAGAGAAAGAGTCTGAACAGACTTTTAAACCTCAGAGGGAAAGTAGGATAGGGTGGAGGTAAAGGGGAAGAGATCAACCAAAGGACTTGTGTGCATGCATATGGGCCTGGCCAGTGGCCATGGACAAAGGGGTGTGTGTGAGGGCATATATAGGGAGGGGTTTGGTATGGGATTGGGGGGATGAGGACAATTATCTGATACCATAATCAATTAAAAATATGGGGGAAAATAAAAAATAAAAATACACATCAAATAGTGCCAAAAAAATAAATTCCACATATAAGTAAAATCATATGGTATTAAAAAAAAAAGGTGGGGGGGGGGGAAGCAGCATATGCACCATTCTGAGCAGTGTCCATCTAGGGGCAGAAATACCTAAGTATGGCTGAAGTACAAAAATTAAAAAGGTGAAGCATCTGTTAGTGATTAGAGATGACAATGCTATGTTCAGTGATAAGTAGTGATTGGGAGATGCTGAAGGCTTAAGTAGAATCAGGATTGGATCTTTGAATGCAGGTTGGAGATGGATGAGGAGAGCAAGGTGGACGCCAAAGCTCCCAGTGCAGTGGAAGTTGCAGTAGGGGGGTATCTTCACCTCTACTTCCACAAAGTAGTTTGCTCCTTAGTTTGTCTTTGCAGCATTCAAAGCAAAAGGCCAAGTGTCCACTTTCTAAGGATTGTGTGATCCTCCTTATAATGCGTGAATTCTCACATGGGAGCATTTCTCATCCACAGTTACCTAATATAACTCTAGTAATAAACATAACCATCAAAAGCATGTCTAGTGTCATACTTTCAAGTAAAACAGCCTTTGACTAGGTTTGGTTTCAGATGCTTGAGCTTACTGAGGTCTATCTACTACTTAGATGGGATATTTCTACAGTCCACTCACCAATTAGATATGGAGTTGCATACAACATTTATAAATGGTCCAGAACCGAACAACATTTAGTAATAAAATTAAATTAGGCCCCACCATATGGCTTAGTTAGTTGGGTGTTGTCCTGTGCATCAAGAGGTTGCTGGCTGGGTTCTGGGTCAGAGACCAGGGTTATGGTCTCTATTCCTGGTAGGAGGTGTGCAGGAGACAGCTGATCAATGTCTCACTCTCACATAGATCTTTATATATCTTTTTCTTCCTCCCTCTAAAAAAATCAATAAAAATATTTCATAAATAAACATAAAGTTAAATTAGGATTACATTGAAGTTTCTAGTTTAAATTTTGTTTATGCAATGCTTGATAGTGAAGTGCTAAAGTTACAATCAACCCTACAAGATTAGCCATGAAATACACTGCTTTGTCATTCTCTTTATTATTTAACCAACCTCTGAAACTTATTTACATGGAAGAGTTGTGCAGTACTTTCTCCCGATGAAGTTTGTTGTCTTATTTTCTCCCTCTCTTAGAACTGATAATATTGAAATTCTACTAAAAAAAAGTTGGTGTTTTTGGAACCAATATCACTGAGGTAAAATAAAAATCTATTTGGAAATGAAAATATAGCCTTTTCCCCCCTCTCTTTAACAGAGAACAAAACAAACCAATTTATCAGGTTAAAGAGGAAAATCTGTTATCAAAATCTCTGATATTTAAGTAGTTTTTGTTTTCAAAACCATATCTATTGGTTGCAGCCCTTTCCTAATGGCTTAACTGACCTGTGAAATTGATTTTCTATTATTTAAAAATTAAAGCTGCTTCATGAATTGCTATTTTAATTATTTTTAGTTGTCTGCCAAGAGAGGTAACTGATATGTTCATGCTCATACCCTATAGGAATGGTTGGAAAAAATTCCAAAAAGCTTTAGAGATGGTTATATGAGAGAGAAATACTCACATCAGAAACACTTATAAGAAATTTGTGATGCTCACAAACATATGCATGTTTATATGGATTTTAATCTTTCACCAATGAGCAGGTGATGGGAGTGAGTAATGTCTCTAAATCCCTATGTACCACATGGAGACAGGAATTATCTTTTCTTCATAGGGTCTCAAAAAACAAAAGAATTATCAGATCACCTGTTACATCCCCTAGCCAAATTAGGATTAGTTCCAAGAAAATTTCTTCCAGAGCTTGTTCAAAGTTTAGATTTATCTTGCAGTGAACATTTCTTCATTTTTCATAATGTCATTGTCTTTGGTTAAGTAGCATTTCTAAATTTATGTGACAGGTTTATTTGATTATTTCCATCTTAATAGTTCAACAAATTCGCAAGTGAAACCCATGTATTTGATTTTTTTTTTTTAGGAACTAAAGCTATGTTTTAATTAGAATGCCTTAAACAATTAATATTTAATATAAGTAATTCAAACACATTAGTTACAAATAAGTCATACTTAGCTATAAAATATCTCTGAATCTTCACTTTAAATCTCATTAGCCAAACAATACATAGTTTTTGTCATTCTTTTAGTGTTTTGGCATCAAAATAATCATTTTGTTTAACTATAAATGTAAAGCACACTTATCCCTTAAGAATTTATTGGAAACATCCTAAATACTTAACAATGCAGGAATAGTTAATTAAGCCAGGTTTCCACTTAATAAAACCTTATGCAAGTCTGTGTGTTTTATTCAGTAACAATTTCAAACACTAATGTTGAGTAGGCACTCAAAATATATCTGCTGAATTAATGAAAAATGCAGTCAATAGCATTATAATTTCAAACACTATGTAACTAAATAGCAAAATGCTTTTGATGCATAGTCAAAGTTTGGCCAAAAAGTAAAGACATAAATATATCTGTAATGTGGCTATGAAACATAGTTGGCAGATGGAAAATAATGAATACAAACATAATCATCAAGATTTGCCAATTTTGTTGTGTTCATTTTTTTCTAAAAAATTGATCAAAAACAGATGTGTGCAAGGGTAATAGCTCAAAATGAAAACAATCCTATCTTCTCCACTCCAATGCGAAATTTTGATTGCCTATTGCTTCACTCATGTACAACTTTATCTGTACTGTTTCCTGTCCCCTTTTTCCCACACTCATGTCCATCTATTCTACCTTTCCCAGCATTTTCAATAACAAGAGCAAGTCATCTAAATTATGCCTAGAAGAGGACTTCTATCTGTAACTGGCATAGATCTCATGGTATGGTTGTGATTCCAAGGAAATCACATTTTTATCTCAGCCTCATGATGCTGCACAAGCCATTTCTGATTACAAGTTCATAGTTAAAAACTCTGAATCCAAATTCATGATGTTAAAAAATTATAAAACTGTTATAAAGTGATAACTACCATTTTCCCGACCCTTTCCTGACAAAAACTCTTAACAAGGTGGGAGTACAAGGATCATACCTCAACATAATAAAAGCTATATATGATAAACCCACAGCCAACATCATACTCAATGGGCAAAAACTAAAACCATTCCCTCTAAGAACAGGAACAAGACAGGGATGCCCATTCTCACCACTCCTTTTTGACTTAGTACTGGATATACTAGTTATTGCAATTAGACAAGAAGAGGAAATAAAAGGCATCCAAATTGGAAAAGAAGAAGTAAAGTTATCCTTATATGCAGATGACATGATATTGTACATAAAAAAAAAACAAAAGACTCCATTAAAAAACTAATTGCCTTAATAAAAGAATTTGGCAATGTAGCAGGATACAAAATTAATGCCAAAAAAATCTATGGCATTTCTATACACCAACAGTGAACTTACAGAAACAGAGACTAAAAAGGCAATCCCATTTAGGATTGCACCAATGAAAATTAAGATACCTAGGAATAAACTTAACTAAGAAAGTAAAGGACCTATATGAAGAAAACTACCCAACACTGAAAAAAAGAGATAGAGGAAGATGTAAACAGATGGAAGAACATACCATATTCATGGATTGGTAGAATCAACATCATCAAAATGTCCATACTTCCCAAAGGAATCTATAGGTTCAATGCACTCCCCATTAAAATACCAACGGCATATTTCACTGACCTGGAAAGAACTTTCCAAAAGTTCGTTTGGAACAATAAAAGACCCCGAATAGCCACAGCAATCCTGAGAAAGAAGAGTAAAGTAGGAGGGATATCAATACCAGATTTCAAGCTATATTACAAAGCCACTGTTCTCAAAACAGCCTGGTACTGGCACAAGAACAGACATATAGATCAATGGAATAGAGAACCCAGATATCAACCCAAATCACTATGCTCAATTAATATTTGACAAAGGAGGCAGGAATATACAATGGAGTCAAGAGAGTCTCTTCAATAAATGGTGTTGGGAAAATTGGACATATATATGCAAAAGAATGAAACTAGATCACCAACTTACACCATACACAAAAATAAACTCAAAATGGATACAGGACTTAAACATAAGACGGGAAACCATAAAAATACTAGAGGCATCCACAGGAAGCAAAATCTCAGACATATGCCAAAAGAACTTCTTCACTGATACTGCCCCTAGGGCAATGGAAGCTAAAGAGAAAATAACAAATGGGACTACATCAAAATAAAAAGCTTTTTTACAGCAAAAGAAACCATCAACAAAACAAGAAGAAAGTCCACTGTATGGGAGAACATATTTGCAAATAACACCACTGATAAAGGTTTAATCTCCAACATCTACAGAAAGCTTATACAACTAAATAAAAGGAAAATGAATGATCCAATTAAAAAAATGGGCAATAGACTTAAACAGAATATTTTCAAAAGAAGACAGAAGAAAGGCTAGCGTCATATGAAAACATGCTCAAAGTCACTAATTATCTGAGAGATGCAAATCAAAACAACAATGTGGCACCATCTCACACCTGTCATAATTGCCAACATCAACAAATCAACAAACAACAAGTGTTGGCGAGGTTGTGGAGAAAAAGGAACCCTCGTGCACTGCTGGTGGGAATGCAGACTGGTGCAACCACTGTGGAGAACAGTGTGGAGTTTCCTCAAAAAACTGAAAATGCAACTCCCATTTGACCCAGCAATCCCACTCCTAGGAATATATCCCAAGAAACTAGAAACACCAATCAGAAAGGATATATGCACCCCTATGTTCATAGCAGCACAATCTACAATAGCTAGAATCTGGAAACAGCCTAGGTGCCTGTCAGCAGATGATAGGATCCAAAAACTATGGTACATCTACACAATGGAATACTGTGCTGCCATAAAAAAGAAGGAATTCTCATCATTTGCAGCAACCTGGATGGAATTGAAGAACATCATGCTGAGTGAAATAAGCCAGTCAATGAAAGAGAAACACCACATGACCTCATTCATTTATGGATAATAAAACCATTATAAACTGATGAACCCAAAGATAGATATAGAGACAGTAAAGCAACAAGCAGACTGTCAAATTACAGCGGGGAGGGTAGGGAGATCTGGGGGAGATAATAGATCAACCGAAGGGCTTGTATAGATGCATATAAGTACAACCAATGGACACAAAACTCTGGGGTGGGTCGGTATGTATTGGAGGGGGGAGCAATGTAAAACATGTACACAGATAATAATTTAATAAAATAATAAAATTAAAAAACAAACAAACAAAAAAACAATAAATGTGTACCGTATTCGTCTTCATGGAAAAATAAAACATCCCCTGAAAATAAGATCTAGCGCATGTTTGGTAGCAAAAATTAATATAAGACACTGTCTTATATTTGGAGAAACAGGGTATTTATAGATTGAGACAATGAATAGCATAACTTATAAACCTTTTAATTAGATGTGAATTAAATTGGTCCATAAATGGACACTTGTGAGGATTCTGTTTAGAGTGCACTGGTCATAACACTCAACCCTGGGACTTGTAATCAGAATGATTAAGAGTAAGATTCCATACACAGGTCCAAGGACTATGTGCAGGTGCACAGTGATCTCACAGTGCCTTCCTTCCTTCCTTCCTTCCTTCCTTCCTTCCTTCCTTCCTTCCTTCCTTCCTTCCTTCCTCATTTTTTTACACCACCTGTATGCTTTCTTTTTCTTTTCTTCTTCTTTTTTTAAATAAAATCTTTATTATTTAAAGTATTACATTGGTCCACTTTTTTCTCCCATTAAATGCTTCCAACCTGCTCTCATCTTCCCCTCCTCATCCCCAGGCCCTCACCAACCTACTCTCTATGTCTATGGGTTATGGATATATACATACAAGTCCATTGATTATTCCCTTTCTTTCCACCCTCTATCTCTGATTTTATGCCAGTACTATGCTGTTTTAATTACTGTAGCTCTGTAGTATAATAACTAAATCAGAGAAAGTAAGATGAAAATAATATAGGAGGATGTTTAAGCAAATTAAAACCTGTCTTCTTGGAAAAAATAAATAATAAAATATAACTAATCTCAATTTCACAATGTTAAAATGTAGGGGGAAAGTGTCCCCCAAAATTGAATTGTGTTGGTAGGAATCCCAGAAATATGTATTGCATGAACCACCCACCTTAAATATTCATATAGGAATTCTAGACTTCTGTATTGTTTGTTTTGTTTTGTTGGTTGGTTGGTAATAGCAAAGCTAAGATATACAATGTGCTCTATCTTCTCAAAGAACATCGGTATTATTTCAACAAAAGTGAAAACTAAGGCTCACAGAGGTGAACTGCCTTGTTCAAAGATCCAAACATAACATGTCCAAGAAAACTAAAACTTAAAAAAAATTAATCATTAACTCCAGCAATTAAAATAACCCAGATCAAAATGATAGTTTATATTAGGTATTATTGACTAAAACAAATCTCTAATGCTATATTAAAAATAGTACTATGAATTCTTAAATCCACTGGTTTGATCTAATTCTATTTAACTATTTAACTATAATGTACATATCATCTTCTCTATAGGCAGGCATTGTAAAATTTTTCTTTAAACGTGAGACATGATGAGATGATATTGCCAATTTTCCAGTAGTGGCCATTATTGAGTAATTAGTTTGTAAAAAATATATATTTCCTCTGTATTCCTCCCTCTAAATATTCACCAACATTACCATTATCACATTTATTTATATTCCATCTATTAGTATGTTTTAATTCTCAGTCCTTAGAATGACTGTTTTGATTTATTATCACATAACTATAGTCTAAAAGGTTTATCTTAATTTTTGCTCTACTGACAGAACTGACCATAGCAATAAATTGAGCAGATGTGTTTACTAAGCTGTTTGAAGTAATGTAAACATTCTTGCCATGGGAAGATTAAGGCACAGCTGTGTGAAAGAAAATTTCACCTAAATGTTTCATGAGTCCAAAACCACAGATTCCATTGAGATGAGACGTTAACCTTTGGGTTTCATTTAGTATATTATGTTCACACAGTTCTAAAAGAAAAAGCACACTGCAGTGAGCTCACTAGTTTAGTAAGCCCTCTAGAAATTATATTTCTCTCTCTGTGGTTACTCCACTTAATAGGAAGTATTTACCTATAGGACTATCTCAAAAAGTGTGGGCCTGTAATCAAGTTATTCCATGCTATCATAATATTTGCATCCAAATGAAAAGTGTTTGAAATGGTGTTTTAATTTTTATTATTGATATCAGGTAAAATAACTATCTGTTTATATTTTCATAAGAATTGGTCCTTCTAATATCTTTATTCTTTTATATAACTTTTCAATTAATTTATCAATTCACAAAAATGATACCATTAAAGTTTTGCTTGGAAATGCCTCCAATTTGTATTAATTTAGGAGTAGGATAATAATTTCATTGAAATTTCTCAAGTAGGAACTTCTTCATTTTTTATAGCCCATGAAAGGTTCTTATTCTGTTTAGATTATTTCTAGATGTTTTTGCTAATATTAATGGGATATTTATTATTATATTTTATAATTGGATGTTGTTTATCTATAGGAAAGCTATCTAAAGAATCTTCCATGCCCATCTGTTGTAGCTAAGCAGTTTTGCATCGACCTAAGAACCAACAGATTACTGGTTTGATTCTTGGTCAGGGCTTGATCTCCAGTGGGACCATGCAGGAGGCAGCCAATAGATGACTTCCTCTCTAATTGATGTTTCAATCTCTCTTCCTTCCTCTCTCTTTAAAAACTAATAAAAATATATTTAAAATATAGTAAAGAATCTTCAATGAATTAAGAATTTTATTAGGCACTGGAAATGGAAGATGAAGTAGGAAGAGAAGGGATATAGAGATAAGAAGGAGGAAGTGCTAATTGCTTGCAGTTTATATAGGTAAGGCTGTGGAGTTAATTAATGATAAAATTGCAGAGTTATAAGGTTAGGATTAGTGATAGCTCCATCTGTCATGGCCATCTCTTCATCATCTTTGCTGTCTACACATTTTTAGTATCCGAAATAATCCAGCTCAATAATATAATGGAGTTATTCTAGCTGGTACATAAGTACCATTTTTCTTTTCTTAAAGAAGTTAACTAGTTACCTGGTATTACTTTATTTAATTACTGTAAATATGTGCCTGACATTTCAATAGGCAATGGGAAAATAGTCGTAAATAAAACAGATACACTTCATCCACACAATCCATGTTTACCTACTTTATAGTATATCTGGTTAGATGCAAAATGCTTTTTTAAAGACATTTTCTGGGCCTCTACTCATGCATATGAGTAGTATTGCACACATGCACATATATACTACTATAAAGAAGCACCTTCAGCCGAAATCGGTTTGGCTCAGTGGTAGAGCGTCAGTCTGCGGACTGAAAGGTCCCAGGTTCGATTCCGGTCAAGGGCATGCACATTGGTTGCGGGCACATTCCTGATAGGGGGTGTGCAAGAGGCAGCTGGTCGATGTTTCTCTCCCATCGACATTTCTAGCTCTCTATCTCTCTCCATTCCTCTCTGTAAAAAATCAATAAAATGTATTTTTTTTAAAAAAAGAAGCACCTTCACACACATACTAGTATAAAGAAACCCAATATATGAGAGAAACAAAATCATCTCAACTTTCTTTTGCAAATCTATAACTACAAATTAATTATGCTGGTGTGATGAGTTGAACAATACCATCTCTCAAAGTTGTTCACAACCTATTTCCCAGAACCTATAAATATTTTACTTTAAATGGCAAAAGGGACTTGCGATGGGATTAAATTTGGAGATTGCCATGGATTATTTCTGTGAACCTATTGTAATCTCACAGGAGAGTGTTAGCCAAATTAAAGGTGTCAGAGGCCACAGCATAGCAGCAATGGCAAGAAAGTGCAACAAGGAATGGACCTTGGGTGTCAGCAGGGCTGAAGCCAGCACAGATTACTCTTGCTGAGATTTTGGTATCTCAAAGCAATTTCCTGACCTCATAATCTTTGAGTAAATGTTTAGGATAAGGACACATGTGTAATACCTTAATCAATAAAAAATAAATGCTTACTGAGCTTTACTGATATTTACTGGCCCTCGAAACTATGTGCTTACTATGTACTCTGTCTATGTGCTTTGCTAAGGGCAAATGTGTAACCAAATTGAATAAAAACAAGTAAGGCAAAGACTCATGGTTCTTCTTCCCAAAAGAGGTCCCACCTAGCTCCCATACGTAAAACTTATTTCTTGTGTAGTGTCTTCATTGTGCATCAGCCCTCCTCCAGGTCCTCCTGAACCCACTATGCAGGTCCTGGCAAGTGGCATATGAACAGGGACTTAAGGAGAAGGTTCGCCTGAGAGTAACAAAATGAAAGTGGAAGTTCACTGAACTCACAAACCCAGGCCAGCTGTGGAGTCACAACTGTAAGTAGATGGAGACTTTCCTGAAGTTAGCCAGGTCATTATGGGGCAAAATATGAGTAAATGGGAAAAACATTATTGTAAACTTTGGCTTGCATTCTCAAAAATAAGAGAATTAAGGTTTCAGAGAGCACAGTTTTTGCATATTATCATAGAACATAATTCTTGGTTACTTGATGAGGGTACATTAGATGTAGAATGTTGGGAAAGAATATGACAGAACTTGAAGAGATCTTATGGGCAGGGGAAAAACTTGACCCTAAATTGTGAACAGATTAGACTTTGTGAAAGAAGAGCCTGTTGGACTTTATCAGCTAAAGGGTATCCTAAGGGAGCTTTTATTAAGTGTATACAAGAAACTACTGAATCATTTTCTGATTTTGTGGCTCGCCTCATTTGAGCAGTGAGAACATAAATACAGCATGAAACAGCAGGAGACATCATGATTCAACAATTAGAAGATGAAAATGTCAATGCTAATTGTAAGAAATGTCTGACACCTCTGAGGAAAAGTGGTACCATTACAGAAATGATTCGAGCATGTCAGGAAGTAGGATCAGACATTTTTGGAACAATGCAGCTGCACCCTTCTTGTGTCCTAAATGTCAAAAAGGAAATCACTGAGCTAATCAATGTAGATCTAAATTTCATAGAAATGAGAAGCCCTTACATTAAGGCATAGGGAGTGGCCAGCCACAAGGAAACAGCCAAAGGGCCCCATCAACAACAGGGGTGTTATGGCCTGCAAGGCCTATGGTGGGTTTCCTTACCTGAGCCACTCCAGGGAATGCAGATCTTGATCTTACCAGTATAGTAGTAGTCACACTGAACCCTGACATGCTCAGAAAGCTGTTCTTACGGGAATTTGGGGGGTCTGTACCACCAGGAATGTTAGTATTAGTCTTAGGGAGAAGTGGAAACACTCTGAAAGGATTAACTGTTTTGCGGGGAGTCATAGATTCAGATTATAAGGGAGAAATCCAAGTAATACTAGAATGCAAACACATTATACAAGTTACCCCAGGAATTGCTCAGCTTCTACTCTATATTTAGCAGGGTGAGGTTATAAATAGAAAAAGAGGATTTGGGAGCTCAGGTATTTATTGGGTACATAAAACTAGTAAAACCCACCGTACAATTAATTTAAGAATATAAGAAAAACTGTTTAAGGCTTTCATAGATGCTGGAGCTGATGTTAGTGTTATTAGCAAAGAATTCTGGCTTCCAAATTAGTCTATGGTAGAAGCTATAGGGTCTATTATCAGAATTGGAGTTCCTGACAACACTCAATGTAGTACTGCAGTATTAAAATGTCAAGATGAGGAATGACAAACAGGTTGGTTTCAGCCCTACATAGTTTCTGTAATTGCAGTCAACTTATGGGGCCTTATGTTTTGGAGGGTTTACAAGCTCACATTATTACTGAAAAAGAACAGCAGTTAATAACCCAGATGGGATATCAAGCTGGTCAAGGTCTAGGAAAAAATTATCGGGGGATTAGAGAACCCATTCAAGCCAAAGAGAACCCAGGAAGACAAGGATTAGGATATTAACATTTTTAGGAATGGTCACAGATCAGTCTCCTCAACCTCATGCTGATCCTAAAAAATGGAAGGAAGATACACCTAAATAGGTGGATCAGTGGCCATTAACCAAGGAGAAATTAGGTCAGATTCATGAATTAATACAGAAAAACTGGAAGATGGTTATGTAGAATCTATCAATAGTCCCTGGAATATTCCTATATTTGCAATACCTAAGAATGCAATGGGAAAATGGCAGTTGTTACATGATCTTAAAGCAGTTAATGCTACTATGCATGACATGGGACCTTTGCATCCTGGACTTTCATCCCTTCTCAAATACCTCTAAATTGGTCTCTTATAGTAGTAGATCTCAAGAATTTTTTTTTTTACCATTCTCTTGGCACCTCAAGATAAACAAAGATTTGCCTTTTCAATACCATGCATTAACAATGTAAAACATATGAAAAAATATCAATAGAAAGTTTTACCTCAAGGAATGGCCAATACCCACAACTTTGTGTCAGAAATATGTTGCTCAAGCTATGCCACCATTAAGAGAGAAATATCCTCAGCATTATATTATCCAATACATGGATGACTTGCTCTTAGCAAGCTCACAGGAAAAGAATACTTTAGCAATGTTTATCCTATTAGAGAAGGTACTCCTTAAATGGGGCTTAAAAATTGCTCTGGGAAAGTTACAAAGAGAAATGCCCTTCAAATGCTTAGAAACTGTAATTGAAAACCAATGTAGCCAAAACCGGTTTGGCTCAGTGGATAGAGTGTCGGTCTGCAGAATGAAAGGTCCCAGGTTCGATTCCAGTCAAGGGCACGTACATTGGTTGCAGGTACATCCCCAGTAGGGTGTGTGCAGGAGGCAGCTGGTTGATTCTCTCTCATTGATGTTTCTAGCTCTCTATCCCTCTCCCTTCCTCTCTGTTAAAAAAAACAATAAAATATATTTAAAAAAAAAACACAACACCAATGTATTAAGCCTCAAAAAGTAGAAATATGAAAGGATTGCCTTAAAACCCTGAATGACTTTCAGAAATTATTAGGGGGACATAAATTGGTTAAAGCCTTAACTAAGAATCTTTACAGGAGAAATGACAAATTTATGCAATATACTTAGGGGTGACTCTGATCTTTTCTACTCCAAACATTGAAAGATGAAGCTCAGGAGGCGTTACTAAGGATTGAGCAGGCAATCTCCTCAGCCCATGTAGCATGGGTACAGCGGAAGTTGCCTTTATTAAGACAGGTTAATCCTACTGCAAATAGTACCACTAAAGTCATCTTCCAAAATAAAAACTCTCATACTATTATTGAGTGGGTCCACCTAGGGTACCAATCCTCTAAAACTGTGGTTACATACAAGTATATAGAACTCATGGCTCAATTAATATCTCAACTCAGAAAGTGTTGCAGGAAGCTTATAGATGAGAAAACCCACAATGAATTTGTTTTTCCCTTACCAGGAAGCAGTTAGAAACTATTCAAAACTGATTTGAATTGGAAAATTGGAATAAGTGGAAATTCAGGAGAACTTAGTTGTCACCTACAAAAGACAAATTACTACAGTTTTTATATTACATCCCTATTATTGTATTAAAAAATTCTATTTTATTATTTAATAATAGGAACCTATTCCTGGAGCATTAACTGTTTTTCACTCATGACTCCTCTAATTGAAAAGCTGCTTATCATAGAGTAAATTCAGACTGAATCATCCAGACTAGTCACACATCTATACAAAGGATTGAATTAGAAGCTATCAAGGCTGCATTGCAGGATTTCAGGAGCCTCTCAATATTGTTTCTGATTCTGCCTATGTTGCTTGCCTGGTAAACAGAATTAAGACTGCTCAATTAAAATGGCTCAGTGACCAAAGTTTATTTTTATTTTTTAAACAGGTACAGCAAGTTGTACAGCGAAGACAATATCTCTTTTATATTACTCATATCATGGCTCATACCACCCTGCCTTGTCCATTAACAAAATGAAGAACATATGCCTATCAGTTGGTCGCTTCATTACAGCAAGCTACAGAATCTCGTCAGCCTTTACATCATCCAGCCAAAATGTTGTCTAAACAATTATTTTTTTAAAATATATTTTATTGTTTTTGTACAGAAAGGGAGAGAGATAGGTAGTTAGAAACATCGATGAGAGAGAGTCATTGATCAGGTGCCTCTTGCACACCCCCTACTAGGGATATGCCTGCAACCAATGTACATGCCCTTGACCGGAATCGAACCCGGGACCTTTCAGTCCCCAAGCTGACGCTCTATCCATTGAGCCAAACCAGTCTAGGCATCTAAACAATTCTTGATCACTTGATAGCAGGCTAAAAAGATTATCAAGGATTGTCCCACTGGTATGCTATATTAGTCTCAGTGGCCTAATACAGGAGTTAACCCTTGAGGATTGAAAAAGGACCATATCTGGCAAATGGATGTAACACATTATACTCCCTTTGGACATCTTGGGGCATTACATGTCTCTGTAAATATCTTTTCAAAGATCCTTTGGGCCCCTGCATCTACAGGGAAAATGGCAAAACAGGTAATTAATCATTGTTTTGCTGCTTTTGCCATCATAGGAATTTCAATACTTATTAAAACTGACAATAGACCTGCATACACAAGTTGTCATTTCCAGCAACTTTGTACAAAATGGAAAATTCAACACATTATGGGAATACCATAAATTCCCAGGGACATGCAATTATAGAATGCCAATATCAGCGACTAAAATCCCAACTTGAAAAACAAAAAAGGGGAATACTAGAGAAAACTCCTGTAGGTAGACTACATTAATTTTTAATTACCTTACATTTATTCACTTGTAACTTTGATGGTAAGACCCCAATGGAGCTACACCAGTGTCATGATGATCCAAAGGAAAAAGGCTTGGTCAGGTGGAAGGATTCTGAGTCTAATATATGGAAGGGTCCCAACCCTTTGTTAACATTTGGTCTAAGATATGTATTTCCAGAAAACTCCTCCAAGCCTGTGTGGATTCCTGAAAGAAACATTAAACTTCAACATGGATCCACAGGAGGAACTGGCCGAACTAATGAGGATCTTGCACCTGGAGCCTCAACCTGTACCTGTGGCCACAGACTATCGACTACTCTGGATCCATATAACAATTATCCCAGGCAAGCTTACAAACTAGTTCCTTAGATACCTAGCAACAATTTAAAAAGGACATGGAATAATTCAGTCATTTTCATTGGATCTTCCTACATTTGCCTCTTAGCCTAATCACTATAGTCTGTCTCATTCTTGGTATTGTGTATTTATTTCTAGTCTGCATATGCGGAATGAAAAGTGTTAAAAAAAAAAAAAGACTCAAGCCCTATAGATGGCATACTCTTTTCAAGATTTATTAAGAAAACAAAAAGGGGGAGATGCTGGAGACAACCACATAGCAGCATGGGCATGAAAGTGCAACAAGGAACTTTGAAGACCATGGATCTTGGACATCAGCAGGGCTGACACCATCACAGATTGCTCTTGCTGAGACTGTAGTGTCTCAAAGTGATTTCTTGACCTGATAATATTTGAGTAAATGTTTACTGACCTTTACTGATGTTTGCTGACCTTTGATACTATCTGTTTACTATGTGCCCTGCCTATGTGCTTTGCTAAGGGCAAATGTGTAACCAAGTTGAGAAAAACAGGCAAGGCAAGGACTTGTGGTCCATATTCTCAAAAAAGGTTCCAAATGGCCCCCATGTTTAAAAATTATTTCTTGTGTAGTGTCTTTATTGTGGGTCTGTCCTCCCAAAGGTCCTCCTGAACCTGTTGTGCAGGTCGTGGCAAGAAGGCAGTGTGATGACAGAAGCTGGGTCAGGTCAGAGTATTGCACAGAAGGAATCATGACTCAAGGAGGGCATGTGGTATCTAAAAACTTTGAAAGTCAAGGAAATGAAATCTCTCCTTAATGCCATCTTCTTACCTTCTGCATCTTTTTAAACATATTCCCAATTATGGCCATTAATTAAGCAGCTCCTTCTCTATGCAATTCATTCCCAAAGCCTGTTTAATTCTTCTTATTCCACCAATTTGAATCTTTCATGTTCCAGTGATATTCAAACAGTGCTTGAACTTTCTAAACACAATAATGTGCTTTGTAATTATTTTCATGGCATCTGGAGTATCCATTATTCTGCTGTACCATATTATAAATGTCTAAAAGAACAGGAGTTATACTATGAGAAACCAAGATAGAATGGAGGCATAGGTAAATGCCTAACTGCAGCCTCGCACAACAATTTCAAAACCACAATTAAATACAAAATGGACATTATCGAGAATTACAGGAAAGTTGGCTGACTGGAAATTCTACAACTAGAAGGAAAGAGTAAACCAGAAGGGAAATCAGAGGAGCTGTAAAAGCCTAAAGTACAGAGAAACGATGTGCACATGTGCAGAGGACAGAGTCAGAGAGGAGGGCGCTGCTGGGTGCCTGGCTGGTGTTCCCTAGTGGGAAGGAAATAAAAGCTCCAGACTGTGCTGAACCCAAATCTGACTGCACTGAACCCCATTACTGGGCAAGACCCTGGGGGACCCAGGCTCATACAGAGGGAATTTAGGCTGTAAGGCGGAAACTCAGGGAGCAGCGAAAGGCAGAACCCTGGAGGTGAGCAAGTGAATGCGCACAGAGGACGGACTGTTGACTCTGCTGCTAGATTGCCCTAGCAGGAAGAAGTCAAAAGCTCCTGACTGCTCTGAAGCCCACTTCCAACCCCACTTCCAACTGCACTAAACCCCATTTCCGGGCTCATTGGGGGAGAGACTAGACAGACTGGTAGCAGGCGAAACTCAAGGGCACCTTTCTCTTAGAGGTACTTGCTGTGAGTACAGAAGGACACTGAGGAACACTGAGATTTAGGAACCTCATAGGGTGGGGCTGACTGGGAACCAAGGCTGTAGGCTCCACCATGAAACTCCGCCCCATCCAAGCTGAGCACAGAGGCTTTTGCAATTTTGCAAGTCTAATCCAAAAAGGCTGTCCCCTGGCATAGACACAGCTGATCCTCACAGCCAATTGTCCTGGAGGTCAGTTCCTCCCAATGATACCAACAATAATCAAGACTTAAAACAACAAGGCTGTAAACACAGTCCACAAAGGGGTGCACCAAGAGTGTCCAACTCAGGTAACTGGGAGGAGGACCCACTGAACCATATAGGACACCTTAGCACACAAAGACACCCTATCAACTCAGGGGAGCAGCAAAAATGCTTGAGAAAGGAAACAGGTCACAAATAAAAGAAATGGAGGACAAGTGACTGTATATAGAGTTCAAAATCATGGTTTTAAGGTTTTTTAAGAATTTCCTAGAAAAGGCCGATAAATTTAGCAAGGCCCTCAAGAATATGGGAGAGACCCTTGAGGATATGGAAAAGGATCAACTAGAAATTAAACATACACTGACTGAAAAAAAAATATTATACAGACACCCAATAGCAAGCTAGAAGAATGCAAGAATCAAGTCAAAGATTTGGAACACAAAGATCCAGAGGACACTCCTCTGCAGAAGCAAAACAAGAAGAGAATCCAGAAAGTTGAAGATAGTGTAAGAAACCTCTGGGACAACTTCAAGCAAACCAAGATCCGAATTATGGGGGTGCCAGAAGAGAGAGAGCAAGATACTGAAAACCTACTGGAAGAAATAATGACAGAAAACTTCCTCCACCTGGTGAAAGAAATAGACTTATAAGTCCAGGAAGTGCACAGAACCCCCAAACAAAAGGAATCCAAAGAAGACCACACCAAGACATATCATAATTAAAATGCCAAGAGCAAAAGACAAAGAGAGAATATTAAAAGCAGCAAGAGAAAAGCAAGTAGTTACCTATATAGAAGCACCCATACAATTGTCAGCTGATTTCTCAACAGAAACCATGCAGGCCAGGCAGGAATGGCAAGAAATATTCAAGGTGATGAATAACAAGAACCTACAGCCAAAATTACTCTACCCAGAAAAGCTATCACTCAGAATCGAAGGCCAGATAAAGAGCTTCACTAAAAAAAAAAGCTAAAGGAGTTCATCACCACCAAACCAGAATTACATGAATTGCTGAAGGGGATACTTTAGGAAGAGGAAGAAAATAAAGATAAAAATTATGAACAACAAATATGTAACTATCAACAATTGACTATAAAAACCAAGGGAATTAAAAAATCTGATGAACATTATTAACTGGTGAATATAATAGAATCAGAGTATGGAAGAGGAGTGGACTGACGATTCTTGGGGGAAAGGGGAGTGGAGGTGTGGGAAGAGACTAAACATAAACTGTGCACCTATGGATGAGAACAATGAGGGGGTGGGGAAAGGGCAGGGGTGGGGTAGAAACCTGGTGGAGGGGAGTAATGGAGGGAAAAAAGAGAGGAACATTTGTAATAATCTGAACAATAAAGATTTATTAAAAAAAATAAAAATAAAAGAACAGGAGTTATTTTTGCTTTGGGTTTTTTATCATGCTGATAGGGCATCTGATTTTCTCATATCATAGCATACATAGAAAATAATAGAATTCACAGAATACACTTAAGTCAGTGTATGTGGTTGTTTCTGGCCAGGTTTCTGGCTACCCCAGAACATGTCTGAAGGTCAGGTCAAAACTTGGAAGTTAATTCAAAACATGGAAGCTGAAAAACTTTCCTAGGTATTTAGCAACCCCTGTGATTTGATGGGGTTCAAGGCATTTTTGTAAACTCTTCTTATTGACCAGGAATAGTAAAAGTAGTGGAATTTCTAAAATTATATGTATGACTATAAAAAAAATAATTTATGCTTTTTAGAACTGTAAATCATAAACTACTTTTACACATAACTTCATATCTCAAGAAGCCTATGAGATAAATAGGCATTATTTCTGCTATTGTATAAATGAATAAGCTCAGACTTTTAGGAGCAAATTATTTCCTGAAGTTATCAAATGGCAGAGCCAGAATAGAAACTAGCATTTCTAGTTCATTGCTTCCCCTCACCATCATTAATTAGTGTCCCCAAATCTAATAATGATGTTTCTAAAACCCAGATTATAATATAAGTAAACTCATTCTTTAAGTTTTAAATATAACTAAGAATTTTATATTCTTAGATCTGTGCATTTTTATTTTTTATGTTTATTTTCTATTCAAATAAAAACACATTAAACAGTACCAAAATTTAACATAATACCATGATTTTTATATTGGAGCGGTTAATGTATTTTTATTGTTTCATAGAGGAAAAGAGAGGGAGAGAGAAATGAAAACATTAGTGATGAAAGAGAATCATTGACTGGCTTCCTCCTGCATGCCCCCTATTGGGGATTGAGCCCACAACCCAGGCATGTGCCCTGATAAGAAATCAAACCTGGGACCCTTCAGTCTGCATTCTGATGCTCTATCCACAGAGCCAAACCAACTGGGATCATAATACTCACTAAGATGAAAGACCCTCATGTATTGTCACTATCAAACATAAAAGTTTTTAAGTTTTACAGTTAACTGCTGAGGTAGCAAACTGAAGCCCCATGGAGGAAGTGATATCAGGTCTTTTTTTTTAATGCAAATAATTTACTCTTTTTTAAAAAATATATTTTATTGATTTTTTACAGAGAGGAAGAGAGAGGGATAGAGAGTTAGAAACATCAATGAGAGAGAATTATCGATCAGCTGCCTCTTGCACACCCCCTACTGGGGATGTGCCCACAACCAAGGTACATGCCCTTGACCGGAATTGAACCCGGGACCTTTCAGTTCCCAGGCCGACGCTCTATCCACTGAGCCAAACCAGTTTTGGCAAAAAGTGCTACAAGGTATTTGAAGATAAGTGAATGGCTCAAATAGAGAAACCAGATGCATTATGAAAATTGCTTAGGGGCCTGCATGGCTGGAGGAAAACAAAGACATATATCACTGCTCTTGAGATATATGAACAGCTAAATTATTTTACTTTTATATCATCTATTGAAGTCAGCAAGTTCCTTCAGGAAGAATTAATAAAGCAGTTGCATACTTATAATTAATATTAGTATACTATCTATTATTCCACCATTTAGCCATAAAATGAAAAATAATTTATTAAAATTAGAAGGGTGATAATATGGTAACCTTCCATAAGCTACATGCAGGCCTCCCCAATATAATACTATAATCATTCTGGGTGCCTCCAGGATCTAACAAAAGATGAAAATAATTCACTATTAAGTTTGTTAATTCTCTGTCCCCTAGAATTATTAATTTAATAAAAACAATTGCTTTAAAGAAGTTATTATTTTTATTTTTTAAAATTATTTTTGGAGAGAGAGGAAGGGAAAGGGAGAGAAAGATAGAACCATCAATGAGAAAACCATCAATTGGCTGCCTTTCGCACGGACCCCATTGGAGATCAAGTCCACAATCTGAGCATGTGCCCTGACCGCGAATCAAACCAGTGACCTTTTGGTTCCTGGGTTGATGCTCAACCGCTGAGCCACAGCAGCTGGGCAAGAAATTATTTTTTTAGAAAGCATATGTGTGGGAAGGAGATTAGCTATGTTACAAACACTAGAAAAGTTAAGTTTTGGTGTTCTTTGTTCATTCAAACAAGCCTCGCTGAAGCAGTTTTCTGTATCCTCTCTATATTATACTAGTTTTTCTGAGTGGCTACTTTTAAAATAGAAATGGCTTGATAAGCAAATAAGGAGGACATGGGGATGCCAATTACAATAGTTTTCGGATGTTAAAATAAGTATCTCTTACTTATTACTTAGCAACTCCTAAATCTCAGATTCTCATCTACGGAATGGGTGATTTAAAAAAAATCATTCCTACTAAACAGGGATTATTGTTTCTAATAACATGATACATTTATAGTACTCAGCATACCCTGTTTCCCCAAAAATAAGGCAGTGTCTTATATTAATTTTTGCTCCCAAAGATGCGCTAGGTCTTATTTTCAGGGGATGTCTTATTTTTCCATGAAGAAGAATACGGTATACATTTATTGTTAAATGAAAATAAAAGAAATTTATTATCTGTATACGGTACGGTAGTACGGTAGTTGTCAACACAAACCAGACAAATTGTGAATCCTACAGTATCAAGAATTTAATCATTTATTCAGTGACAATCATGTCATCATCTTCTGGAACATCATCATAACAATCCAATTCCTGAATTTCCTGGTGAATTTCTTGTGACTCCATTTCTTTCAGAATCAGTGGACCAAATCTCTCATGTTTAGCAATATCACTGTCTTTAAATGAGTACTTCTTGGCAAGGTAGCCTGCTCGCAGTGCATTTGCAATGCAACTGTCAGTGATTTTCTCCCATGAATTCTTCACCCAAGTCACAACTTTTTTTTTTTATTAAATTATTATCTGTGTACATATTTTAACTCTCCCCCCTTCCCATACATACCCGCCCTCCCCAGAGTTTTGTGTCCATTGGTGTACTTATATGCATGTATACAAGTCCTTTGGTTGATCTCTTATCTCGCCCAGATCTCCCTACTGTCCCTGCTGTAATTTTAGTCTGCTTGTTGCTTTACTGGCTTTATATCTGACTTTTGGTTTGTCGGTTTATAATGTTCTTTAATACCCATAAATGAATGAGGTCATGTGGTATTTCTCTTTTATTGACTGGCTTATTTCACTCAGCATGATGTTCTCTAGTTCTATCCAGGTTGCTGCAAATGATGAGAATAGCTTCTTTTTTATGGCAGCACAGTATTCCATTGTGTAGATGTACCATGGTTTTTGGATCCAATCATCTGCTGATGGGCACCTGGGCTGTTTCCAGATTCTAGCTATTGTATATTGTGCTGCTATGAACATAGGGGTGCATATAACCTTTCTGATTGGTGTTTTTAGCTTCTGGGGATATATTCCTAGGAGTGGGATTGCTGGGTCAAATGGGAGTTCCATTTTCAGTTTTTTGAGGAAACTCCACACTGTTCTCCACAGTGGTTGCACCAGTCTGCATTCCCACCAGCAGTGCACGAGGGTTCCTTTTTCTCCACAACCTCGCCAACACTTGTTGTTTGTTGATTTGTTGATGTTGGCCATTCTGACAGGTGTGAGATGGTACCGCATTGTTGTTTTGATTTGCATCTCTCAGATAATTAGTGACTTTGAGCATGTTTTCATGTGCCTTTTGGCCTTCCTTCTGTCTTCTTTTGAAAATATTCTATTTAGGTCCATTGACCATTTTTTAATTGGATCATTCATCTTCCTTTTATTTAGTTGTATAAGCTGTTTGTAGATGATGGAGATTAAACCTTTATCAGTGGTAACATTTGCAGATACGTTCTCCCACACAGTGGGCTTTCTTGTTTTGTTGATGGTTTCTTTTGCTGTAAAAAAGCTTTTTATTTTGATGTAATCCCATTTGTTTATTTTCTCTTTAGCTTCCATTGCCCTAAGGGCAGTATCAGTGAAGAAGTTCTTTTGGCATATGTCTGAGATTTTGTTGCCTGTGGATGCTTTCAATATTTTTATGGTTTCCCATATGATGTTTAAGTCCTGTATCCATTTAGAGTTTATTTTTGTGTATGGTGTAAGTTGGTGATCTAGTTTCATTCTTTTGCATGTATCTGTCCAATTTTCCCAACATCATTTATTGAAGAGACTGTCTTGACTCCATTGTATATTCATGCCTCCTTTGAAAAAATTAATTGAGCGCACTGATTTGGGTTGATAAATGGGTTCTCAATTCGATTCCATTGATCTATATGTCTGTTCTTATGCCAGTACCAGGCTGTTTTGAGAACAGTGGCTTTGTAATACAGTTTGAAGGCTGGTATTGAGATCCCTCCTACTTTACTCTTCTTTCTCAGAATTGCTGTGGCTATTCGGGGTCTTTTATTGTTCCAAATGAACTTTTGGAGAGTTCTTTCTAGGTCAGTGAAATATGCCGTTGGTATTTTAATGGGGAGTGCGTTGAACCTATAGATTGCTTTAGGAAGTATGGACATTTTGATGATGTTGATTCTACCAATCCATGAATATGGTATGTTCTTCCATCTGTTTACATCTTCCTCTATCTCTTTTTTCAGTGTCGTGTAGTTTTCCGCGTATAGTTCCTTAACTTCCTTAGTTAAGTTTATTCCTAGGTATCTTAATTTTTTTGGTGCCATGGTAAATGGAACTGCTTTTTTAGTCTCAGTTTCTATAAGTTTGCTGCTGGTGTATAGAAATGCCATAGATTTCTTGGCATTAATTTTGTATCCTGCTACATTGCCAAACTCATTTATTAAGTCAATTAGTTTTTTAATGGAGTCTTTTGGGTTTTTTATATACAATATCATGTCGTCTGCAAATAAGGACAACTTTACTTCTTCTTTTACAATTTGGATGCCTTTTATTTCCTCCTCTTGTCTAATTGCAATGGTTAGTACTTCCAGTACTATGTCAAAGAGGAGTGGTGATAGTGGGCATCCCTGTCTTGTTCCTATTCTTAGAGGGAATGGTTTTAGTTTTTGCCCATTGAGTATGATGTTGGCTGTGGGTTTATGGTATATAGCTTTTATTATGTTGAGGTATGATCCTTGTACTCCCACTTTGTTGAGAGTTTTTATCAGGAAAGTGTGTTGGATTTTATCAAATGCTTTTTCTGCATCAATTGATATGACTATATTATTTTATCTTTCAATTTGTTTATGTGATGTATCACATTTATTGATTTGCGGATATTGAACCAACCTTGCATTCCTGGAATAAATCCTACTTGGTCATGGTGTATGATCTTTGTGATGCTCTACTGGACCCGATTTGCTAAAATTTTGTTGAGAATTTTGGCATTTATGTTCATGAGGGATATTGGCCTGTAATTCTCTTTCATTGAGTTGTCTTTATCTGGTTTTGGTATTAGGGTGATGCTGGCTTCAAAGAAGGAAGTGTTATTTCCTCTTGAATTTTTTGGAATAGTCTGAGGAAGATAGGATTTAGTTCTTCCTTGAATGTTTGTAAAACTCTCCTGTGAAGCCATCTGGTCCTGGGCTTTTGTTTACTGGAAGCTTTCTGATGACTGTTTCAATTTCTTCCCAAGTCACTGGTTTATTGAGATTTTTAGATTCTTCTTAATTGAGTTTTGGAAGTTTGTATTTTTCTAGGAATATGTCCATTTCCTCCAGGTTGTTCAGTTTGTTGGAATAGAGTTGTTCGTAGTATTTTGTAACAATCCTTTGTATTTTGGTGGGGTCTGTTGTTATTTCACCTCTTTCATTTCTGATTTTGTTTATTTGGGTCCTCTCTCCTTGTTTCTTGGTTAGCCTGGCTAGAGGACCATCTATCTTGTTTATTCTTTCAAAGAACCAGCTCTTGGTTTTGTTGATCTTATGTATTGTTTCTTTGGTCTCAATGTCGTTTATTTCCGCTCTGATTTTTGTTATTTCCTTCCTTCTGCTTACACTGGGCTTTTCTTGTTGCTCTTTTTCTAACTCTTTGAGTTGTAGAGTTAGATCATTTGTTACCATTTTTTCTAGTTTCTTGCAATAGGCTTCTAGGGATATGAACTTTCCTCTCAAAACTGCTTTTGTTGTGTCCCACGGATTATGGATAGTTGTGTTTTCATTGTCATTTGTTTCCAGGATGTTTTTAATTTCTTCCTTGATTTCTTTGGTGACCCAGTCCTTGTTTAATAGCATGCTGTTTAGTCTCCATGTGTTTGATTTCTTTGGATTTTTTTCATTGTTGTTAATTTCCAGTTTTATGCCACTATGATCTGAGAAGATGCTTGATATGATTTCTATCTTCTTGAATTTGAAGATACTTTGCCTATGTCCCAAAATGTGGTCTATCATTGAGAATGTCCCATGTGCGCTTTGAAAAATGTATATTCTGTGGCTTTGGGGTGGAATGTTCTGAAGATGTCGATTAATTCCATCTGGTCTAGAGAGTCATTTAGGATGGATATTTCTTTGCTGATTTTTTGTTTAGATGCCAAGTCACAACTTCTTGCAGTTTAGGTTTCACAGTGTTTCCACGCTGATTTCTCTCCATTCTTTTTTCAATGTAGTCATTAATTTCCATCCGCAAATTGTCTTTGAATGGCTTGTTTATTGCAATTTCAAGAGTCTGGAGATAGGCAGTCATTCCTGCGGGAATCATTATCTAATATATTTTTCTTTCGTGAAGAAATGTCTTCATGCCTTTAACGAGGTGAGTGCTGGCTGGATCCCAGACTAGCAGACCTCTTTGGCTCCCTTGCATAACAAGCAAAAGCATTAAATCGACCCACTTCCTTATAACTGCTTGTGTGGCCCAGGCTTTTTCCGTTTCAAGAATAAAAACGCCCAAAACACGTTCAATCTTTTCCTTCTTGCCCTTAGAAATGATTAAAGGTGGGATTTTAGTGCCATCCAGATAAATTGCCAAAATACAGGAAACACGTGCACTTTCGTAAGCAGTGGAGGGAATGTACACTAAGGAGCACCCTGCTGTTCAATTGTTGTTTGAGATGGTTGGCCCATAAACACTGCAGTTTCATCCATAGCAATCATCTTGGAAAGATTGTATTTAGAGAAGTCAGCATCATCAATAAAGGATTTGAATGCAAGTGCTTGCTTAATAACTTGAGTATCTTCCAACCTAAACAATGTTGTAGATCTTCTTAAAGACAGTTCACTTAGCTAAAGGAAAGTATCCAGCCAGTGTTGTGATGCTTTGAAGTCTTCAGGGGCTATGTCAAACTGTGGTGCCATTGCAAGGGCAAATTCTTGAATCTGAGCCCTATTCACAACCAAAGCCTTTGTTCTCCTGTCAACAACCCATTCACAGATCAGGTCTTCCAGCTTAGAAAATAATGGTTGCTGACCTGATCCACACTTGTTCTTTTTAGCATTTCCCTTGTTCACTTGTTCAATGAAGTTAGCATACTCTGCTCACCATTTTCAGACCAATCAGATACTCAACATCTTCTCTTTGCAGAAAGCAGTAAGATTTTGGCCCCAAGAGTCTTCCACGATTCCTTTCTTGTACTCCACGGAGTAGCTTTTTCTTTTTGTGCTCATTTCCAGGGGTAAAAAAAAGGAATTGGGGTATCAAGGTGGGGGGAGGGGGATCATTTAAAATGACACAGAGGGATCAAAGGGGGGAATCAAAATGGCATAGGAGAATCAGAGGGGAGATTACCATTTTAGTAACCCCTTTTGATCCTCCTGTGTCATTTTGATTGCCCCCTCTGATCCTCTTGTGTCATTTTAAGTGTTCCCCCTGCCCCCACCCCTGTGCCACTGAACACCTTCACCAGATATCTCCCCTACCCCTTTATCAGACATTTACTCCCTGGGGCCTGCCTGGGGACTGTCACTGGGTTTGCTGGGGCCTGGATCTGGGCTGGAGCAGGGTCTGCCACTGACTGAGAACCTTCAGTCATCATGAGGATGGCCACGAGCATCAGGTAGTGCACCAGAGACAGACCAGCACTCACCACCTTTGCCGTGTCTGCTCTAATCCTCCTGTTCTTCTACATGCATCTGCAAAAGTTTCCTCTCTCCCTCCCTGTGCTCATCACTCACTCTGACCTCTGCTCCACCTCCACACAGCAGTGATGTCAGGACTCCGTGTAATGTCACTGGTTGCTAGGCAGCCTTAGCGACCAGTTTATGGTAAATTAATTTTCATTGTGAGACAGAACCTGGTGGGGGGGCTTATTTTCTGGGGGATGCCTTATATTTCACTCAGAAGGAAACCTGTACATAGGTCTTATTTTTGGAGGATGTTTTATTTTTGGGGAAACACGGTAGTATCTAGCACCCCTTACCTTCTTTAGCCAGGGTTTCTCTCCTCAATTAATTTCAGAAAATGCTTTTTCTGTGCAGTTGTTCCAAACTAGGACAAAGCATTAGAGCTGCCAGGTGAAAAACTTCATTTTAGACCAAGAAATACAAATTCATTAAAAAAAAAAATCTTGTTAGTGTAGAGAGCCGCCTAAGAAGGCAAATTGGACATTCTTTAAATTGTTAACTGAGCCCGAGGCTCTGGCAGAGTACCTTTGTCCAGGTGTCAGCAGTGGCAGGTCTAGATATGTAAATCCAGTAATGCTAGAGCCTAGTTAAGAATGCAAATAAGCTCCTTTGACCCTATAAATAAACCTGCTTCACCCTTGCTGCCTCTCCTTCAGAGAGATGGCACCCACCTAGCACTTAGCTTGATGAATCTATTTCTGCCTCCTGGTCTCTTTCTTCTTTCTCTAATTTCTTAATCCCCAGCTCCTCCGCTCAGGAACATGTTGTTTTTTGTGATGGACACAGAAAACAGAGAAACAGTCCACCCATGTTAGAAACCTGGAGGTACCACATTCCTGGACTTTAAATTATACTACAAAGCAATAATAATCAAAATAGGATAATACTGGAAGAAAAAAAAAAAAGACACAGACCAATGAAAGAATTGAGAGCCCAGAAATAAAGCACATGTATATGGGAAAACAAATTTTGCCAAAGAGCTAAAAACACAATGGAGAAAAGAAAACCTCTTCAATAAATGGCACTGTGGAAATTGGAAAGCCACATACAATGAATAAAACTAGACTGCTATTTGTCAACATCCACAAAAATTAACTCAAAATGGATCAAAGACCCAAATGTAATATCTGAAACAATAAATTACATAGAAGAAAACATAGCTATGAAACTTATGAAACTTAGCCTTAGAGGTGATTTTGTGAATATGATCTCCAAAAAGAATGTAACTATATCAAACTATAAAGCCTGCCAAAAACCCTATGCATCCTTAAAGGAGGAGGAAATGGCAGCTGAATAGGCAGACCTGTTGGGCACCTCATTCCAGGGTTAGGATGGAAATCAACTAAATTGGAGAACATTCACCTGAAATTTCCAACTGAGATCCAGCTGAGGAGGTGGCTTATAACAAGGAAGATCAGAAGGCACCTAGAGACTAATAGTAATGGTGAGATCCTGAGAGGGGGGTTGCCTGGAGAAAAGGGTACTGAGCTATGGGGAGAACTGTTCTGGGAGCACACACACCCACCTGCTGTTGCCATGGCAGGAGCGCCTTCAACCTGCAGCAGTGTGACCCTCCATGGCACAATCCACAACACCCATATTATCAAAGCAGCTACAAAAGGTAGCAAGACTGCTGGCTGCAGCAGAGTATAGAAGCAGATCACAGCCAATGGAGGAGAGAACCACAGTTTCAAATGCCTTTTTAAAAATGTAATCTCTAAACCCAAAACACATGAGTTTTCACTTGCAACCATACACCCAAGACATTGGAGCAAGGAGGGAGGTGCAGATTTGAGGTGCCTGAAGCTAGGCAAGGGTGGGAAGCAGGGCTGGGAGACTTGAAAAAGCAATATCCAGAAGTCTTGCATTGGGTCATTGTGGGAACCATGCCAGAGACCCCAGATAGTCAAGGCCTTGTTGTTAGTACACTTGAATGCCCAAGGCTTCTCTGAATATGGGGATCTTAATCAGAATGTTCAAAGCTAAGATACTATAAGTAAGTGCAAGGCCATAGCAACCTCAAAGTATACTGCACACATTTGCCCTTTTATAACCCAAATGATTGATGTCATTATTGGATGGAGGCCTCACTTGTCTAAGTTGAATGATACATGGTACTGACCAGCTAGAGTGTGCTAGAGAAGCTGGGGTGAAAAGAAAGGCTCAGAGAATGTAGCTGCTGCTGGGAGAAGAGTGCAGGAAAAGGTTAGAGAGAGAGGAGAGGCCAGAGAGGCAAGAGTGGAGAACTAGGTGTCACTACATTGTGAGGCCATGAATCTAGGTGCAGCATGTGTCTACTCAGATAATAACTGTGGATACAGAGACTGATACTGCTTTGTGGTAAAGATGTATTCGTGCCGAAACTGGTTTGGCTCAGTGGATGAAGCATCGGCTTGGGGACTGAAAGGTCCGGGGTTCGATTCCGGTCAAGGGCATGTACCTTGGTTGTGGGCATATGCCCAGTAGGGGGTGTGCAAGAGGCAGCTGTTCGATGACTCTCTCTCATCAATGTTTCTAACTCTCTATCTCTCTCCCTTCTTCCCTGTAAAAATCAATAAAATATATTTTTAAAAAATTTTTTTAAAAAGATGTATTCGTTAACCAGCAAGTGTGTGACTGCCTGTATGAAACTGCTGTGCTATTTCGCCACTGGCTTCTACAATAACGAATCGTTCTCATACACCAACAACTTCTCATGGCTTCTCCATCTAGCACCTGGCTTCCAAGAAGGTCCAGTCTTTGGCAAAGGGGTTCGGACCCAATAGTTAGTGAAATGGGTGGGGTTTGAGAATGAAACTTCCACTACAGTTGGCTTAGTAGCTAGTAAGATTCAGAAGAATATATGGACTCAGAGCAGCTGAGCTCTAGCTGTTTCTGGCTGTCCTTTGTATGCTTCTAAACCAAAATGGCCATTTTCCCCTAGGAGGAGCTACGTGGGGGGCAGAGAAAAGAAACCTCACACTAGTTGATACAGCCTGTCATACATTGCATTTTGAGCTTTTTAAAATATATATATATATATATATATATATATATATATATATATTGTTGATTTTTTACAGAGAGGAAGAGAGAGGGATAGAGAGTTGGAAACATCAATGAGAGAGAATCATCAATCAGTTGCCTCTTGCGCACCCCCTAGTGGGTATGTGCCCTTGACCGGAATCGAACCCGGACCTTTCAGTCCACAGGTTGACGCTCTATCCACTGAGCCAACCCGGTTTTGGCGCATTTTGAGCTTTACAGAGGAAACAAAGGCAGAGATCTGAATAGTAGTCTCAAGGAGCCCTCAGTGACAAGAATGGAGGAGGGGCCATCTGCTCCACTATTCTGGGAACAAGACTGATAAAAACTCCAGAATCTCAGATGACGCCATTGGTCTCCAAAGAAAGGCCTCTGTCCAGCCATGGGCAGAGTAACATTTTGGGCCACTTGCAGAGGAGTAGCTCTGGGGCAGGAAATAACACCCATCATATTCCCTGAAAACAAAACAGCAACTAACCCTACCTAAGGCCCTGTGAGTGATTAAGAGTGACAGTTGGTGGACAGTCAAAGAGGACAGGTTGACCCATTCTGCTTGCAGGCAAGACCTGTGGAAACAGACACCAGCAGTGAACCAATGCATTGCTTGAAGCTTCAAGCAGGTTCCTAAAAGCCAAAAAACGGTGCCTGACAGTTCTTAGTACCTAAAAGAAAACCCAGAATTGCCAAACAGAACAGAAAAGTGAGGCCCTAAGCCAGATCCTACAAGGCATTAAAATTTAGCTGAAGCAAACGACACTCCACCACTTTTTTTTGCACATTTTTCTTCCCTTCTGTTTTTTCCTCCTGTTTTTTTTAAAAATAAATCCTTGTTGTTCAGATTATTACAGTTGTTCCTTCCCCCCCCCCTTAGCTCCTCTCCACCCAGTCCCCACCCTACCCTCTGCCACTAGCTTCATCCATAGGTGTACAAATTTTGTCCATTCTCTTCCCACATCCCCCACACCTTCTTCCTCCTAGAATTGTCAGTCCACTCTCTTTCTATGCCCCTGATTCTATTATATTCATCGGTTTATTCTGTTCATCAGAATTTTTATTCACTTGATATTTAGATCCACTTGTTGATAGATATATATTTGCTGTTCATAATTTTTATCTTTACCTTTTTCTTCTTCTTCCTCTTCTTAAAGAATAACTTTCAGCATTTCATATAATACTGGTTTGGCAGTGATGAACTCCTTTAGCTTTTTCTTATCTGTGAAGCTCTTTATCTGATCTTCAATTCTGAATGATAGCTTTGCTTTGTAGAGTAATCTAGGTTGTAGGTTCTTGTTATTCATCACTTTGAATATTTCTTGCAACTCCCTTCTGGCCTGCATAGTTTCTGTTGAAAAATCAGCTGACTCCTTTGTAGGTAACTAACTGTTTTTTCTCTTGCTGCTTATAATATTCTATCTTTGTCTTTTGCTCTTGACATTTTAATTATGATGTGTCTTGGTGTCTTTTGATTCCACTTGTTTGGGGTTCTCTGCACTTCCTGGACTTGTAATTCTATTTCTTTCACCAAGTAGGGGAAGTTTTCTGTCATTATTTCTTCAAATAGATTTTCAGTATCTTGTTCTCTCTCTTCATCTGGCACTCCCATAATTCGGATTTTGGTGTGCTTGAAGTTGTCCCAGAGGCTCCTTACACTATCTTCATATTTTTTATAATATAATTTTTATTAAATTATTATTTTTGTACATATACCAATGCCCCCCCTTCCCATACATACCCTCCCTCCCCAGAGTTTTGTGTCCATTGGTTGTACTTATATGCATGTATACAAGTTCTTCAGTTGATCTCTTATCTCCCCCAGATCTCCCCAACCTCCTCACTGTAATTTGACAGTCTGCTTGTTGCTTTACTGTCTCTATATCTATTTTTTGGTTCTTTAGTTTATAATGTTCTTTATCATCCATAAATAAGTGAGATCAAGTCGTGTATCTCTTTCATTGATTGGCTTGTTTCACCCAGCAGGATGTTTTCCAATTCCATCCAGGTTGCTGCAAATGATGAGAATTCCTTCTTTTTTATGGCTGCATAATATTCCATTGTGTAAATGTACCATAGTTTTTGGATCCAATCATCTGCTGACGGGCACCTAGGTTGTTTCCAAATCCTAGCTATTATAAATTGTGCTGCTATGAACATAGGGGTGCATATATTCTTTCTGATTGATGTTTCTAGCTTCTAGGGATATATTCCTAGGAGTGGGATTACTGGGTCAAATGGGAGTTCCATTTTCAGTTTTTTGAGGAAACTCCACACTGTTCTCCACAGTGGTTGCACCAGTCTGCATTCCCACCAGCAGTGCACGAGGGTTCCTTTTTCTCCACAACCTCGCCAACACTTGTCGTTTGTTGATTTGTTGATGTTGGCCATTCTGACAGGTGTGAGATGGTACCGCATTGTTGTTTTGATTTGCATTTCTTGGATAATTAGTGACTTTGAGCATGTTTTCATGTGCCTCTTGGCCTTCCTTCTGTCTTTTTTTTTTTTTTTTTGAGAAAATTCTATTTAGATCAATTGCCCATTTTTTGATTGGGTCATTTATCTTTCTTTTATTAAGTTGTGTAAGCTGTCTGTAGATGATGGAGATTAAACCTTAATCAATGATAACATTTGCAAATATGTTCTCCCATACAGAGGGCTTTCTTGTTGTTTTGTTGATGGTTTTCTTTGCTGTAAAAACGCTTTTTATTTTGATGTAGTCCCATTTGTTTATTTTCTCTTTAGCTTCCATTGCCCTAGGGGAAGTATCAGTGAAGAAGTTCTTTTGGCATATGTCTGAGATTTGCTGCCTATGGATGTCTCTAGTATTTTTATGGTTTCCCGAATTACGTTTAAGTCCTGTATCCATTTTGAGTTTATTTTTGTGTATGGTGTAAGTTGGTAATCCAATTTCATTATTTTTCATGTATCTGTCCAATTTTCCCAACACCATTTATTGAAGAGACTGTCTTGACTCCATTGTATGTTTCTGCATCCTTTGTCAAATATTAACTGAGAATAGTGATTTGGGTTGATATCTGCATTCTCTATTCTATTCCATTGATCTATATGTCTGTTCTTGTGCCAGTACCAGGCTGTTTTGATAACAGTGGCTTTGTAATACAGCTTGAAATGGGGTATTGAGATCCCTCCTACTTTACTCTTCTTTCTCAGGATTGCTGTGGCTATTCGGGGTCTTTTATTGTTCCAAATGAACTTTTGGAGAGTTCTTTCTAGGTCAGTGAAATATGCCGTTGGTATTTTAATTGGGAGTGCATTGAACCTATAGATTGCTTTGAGAAGTATGGACATTTTGAAGATGTTAATTCTAACAATCCATGAACACGGTTCTTGCATCTGTTTACATCTTCCTCTATCTCTTTTTTCATTGTCGTGTAGTTTTCCGTGTATAGGTCTTTTACCTCCTTAGTTAAGTTTATTCCAAGGTATCTTAATTTTTTTGATGCGATGGTAAATGGGATTGCCTTTTTAGTCTCTGTTTCTGCAAGTTCACTATTGGTGTATAGAAATGCCATCGATTTCTTGGCGTTAATTTTGTATCCTGCTACATTGCCAAATTCATTTATTAAGACAATTAGTTTTTTTAATGTTGTCTTTTGGGTTTTTTTATGTACAATATCATGTCATCTGCAAATAAGGATAACTTTACTTCTTCTTTTCCAATTTGGATGCCTTTTATATGCTCTTCTTGTCTAATTGAAATGGCTAGTACTTCCAGTACTATGTCAAAGAGGAGTGGTGAGAGTGGGCAACCTTGACTTGTTCCTGTTTTTAGAGGGAATGGTTTTAATTTTTGCCCATTGAGTATGATGTTGGCTGTGGGTTTATCATATATAGCTTTTATTATGTTGAGGTATGATCCTTGTACTCCATCTTGTTGAGAGTTTTTATCAGGAAAGGGTGTTGGATTTTATCAAATGCTTTTTCTGCATCAATTGATATGACTATATAATTTTTATCTTTCAATTTGTTTATGTGATGTATCATGTTTATTGATTTGCGGATATTGTACCATCCTTGCATTCCTGGAATAAATCCTACTTGGTCGTGGTGTATGATCTTTGTGATGCTCTGCTGGATCCAATTTGCTAGAATTTTGTTGAGGATTTTGGCATCTATGTTCATAAGGGATATTTGCCTGTAATTATCTTTCATTGAGTTGTCTTTATCTGGTTTTGGTATTAGGGTGATGCTGGCTTCATAGAAGGAGTTTGGAAGTGTTACTTCTTGAATTTTTTGAAGAAGTCTAAGGAGGATAGGTTTTATTTCTTCCTTGAATGTTTGGTAAAACTCTCCTGTGAAGCCATCTGGCCCTGGGTTTTTGTTTGCTGGAAGCTTTTTTTTTTTTTTTTTTTTTTTTTAATATATTTTATTGATTTTTTACAGAGAGGAAGGGAGAGAGATAGAGAGCTAGAAACATCGATGAGAGAGAGTCATCAATCAGCTGCCTCTTGCACATCCCCTACTGGGATATGCCCGCAACCAAGGTACATGCCCTTGACCGGAATCGAACCCGGGTCCCTTCAGTCCCCAAGCCGACGCTCTATCCATTGAGCCAAACCGGTCTCTGCTGCTGGAAGCTTTTTGATGATTGTTTCAATTTCTTCCCAAGTTACTATTCTGTTGAGATTTATAGATTCTTCCTGATTGAGTTTTGGGAGGTTGTATTTCTCTAGGAATATGTCCATTTCCTCCAGGTTGTTCAGTTTGTAGGAATAGAGTTGTTCATAGTATTTTGTAACAATCCTTTGTATTTCGGCGGGGTTTGTTGTTATTTCATCTCTTTTCTTTCTGATTTTGTTTATTTGGGTCCTGTCTCTTTGTTTCTTTGTTATCCTGGCTAGAGGTTCATATATCTTGTTTATCCTTTCAAAGAACCAGCACTTGGTTTTGTTGAACTTATGTATTTTTTCTTTGGTCTCTATGTTGTTTATCTCTGCTCTAATTTTTGTTATTTCCTTCCTTCTGCTTACACTTTTTCTAACTCTTTGAGTTGTAAAGTTAGATCATTTGTTACCATTTTTTCTAGTTTTTTGCAATAGGCTTGTAGGAATATGAACTTCCCTCTCAAAACTGCTTTGCTGTGTTCCATAGGTTTTGGATTGTTGTGTTTTCATTATCATTTGTTTCCAGGATGTTTTTAATTTCTTTCTTGATTTCTCTAGTAACCCAGTCCTTGTTTAATAGAATGCAGTTTAGTCTCCATGTGTTTGATTTCTTTGGATTATTTTTATTGTAGTTAATTTCCAGTTTTATGCCATTATGATCTGAGAAGATGCTTGATATGATTTCTATCTTCTTGAACTTGAAGAGACTTTGCTTATGTCCCAAAATGTGGTCTATCTTTGAGAATGTCCCATGTGCACTTGAGAAAAATGTATATTCTGTGGCTTTGGGGTGGAATGTTCTGTAGATGTCGACTAATTCCATCTGGTCTAGTGAGTCATTTAGAATTTATATTTCTTTATTGATGTTTTGTTTAGATGTTTTGTTGAAGGATGACAGTGGGGTTTTAAAATCTCCTACTATGATTGTATTGCTATTAATCTCTCCCTTAATGTCCACCAGCAGTTTTTTTTATGTATTTGGGTGCTCCTGTATTTGGTGCATATATATTTACCAGGGTTATTTCTTCTTGTTGGATTGCTTCCTTTAGTATTATGAAGTGGCCTTCATTATCTCTTGTTATTTCCTTCACTGTGAGATCTAATTTGTCAGATATAAGTATTGCTGAAAACCTTTTTCCATCCCTTCACTGTCAATCTGTGTGCATCTTTTTTTCTGAGGTGGGTTTCTTGTAGACAACAGATGTATGGGTCTTGCTTTCTTATCCAATCTGGTTACCCTATGTCTTTTGATTGGAACATTTAAACCATTTACATTTAATGTTATTAATGATAGGTACTCATTTGACGCCCTTCTTATTCTATACCCCTGTGTTCCTTCTTTGCTTCCTATTTCTTTATTTTTACAGTAGACCCTTTAGCATTTTTTGCATTGCTGGTTTGGTGGAGATAAATTCCTTTAGTCTTTTTTTGTCTGTGAAGCTCCTGATTTCACCTTCACTTTTGATTGATAGCCTTGCTGGGTACAGTATTCTTGGATTCAGACCCTTCCTTTGCATGACTTTGTATATTTCATCCCATTCCCTTCTGGCCTGATAAGTTTCTGTGGAGAAATCAGTTGCTAGTGTGATGGGGGGTTCCTTTATATGAAACTTTCTTTCTCTCTCTGGCTGCTTTTAAGATTCTTACTTTGTCGTTGGTGTTTGCCAACTTAATTATAATATATCTTGGCGTCGGTCTTCTGGGATCCATTTTGCTTGGGACTCTGCAAGCATCTTGGATTTGTGTGGGTTTTTTCTTCTCTATCTCGGGAAACTTTTCTGTCATTATTTCTTGAAATACGTTTTCCATGTCTACCTCAGTTTTCTTTCCTTCTGGAACCCCTATTATTTGAATATTGTTTTGTTTAGCATTGTCGCAAAGCTCCCTTAGGCTCTCCTCCTGCTTTTTAATTTTTTTGTCTAGAAGCTGCTCTAATTGGGTATTTTTTTTCCATCTTGTCTTCTAACTCACTGATGCGGTCCTCTGCTTCTTCTAGTCTGCTCTTGTTGCTTTCTATTGAGTTCTTCATAGTAGCGAAGTCATTTTTCATTTCTTCCTGAGTCATCTTCATTTCCTCTTGGGTCTTACTCATATTGTCAAATTTGTCTTCCATTCTTTTTAGCCATCGTATGATCATTACTCTGAATTCTTGCTCTGGTAGGTTGCTTGCCTCTAACTCGTTTAATTCCTTTTCTGGTTATGCCTGCTTTTCTTTCATTTTTGGGCTGTTTCTTTGTCTCCCCATGGTCTCTCTTTTCAGGATGTCTCTCTCCTGTGTTGATTTATCTGTCCTGCGTTGACTTAAAGGCACAAAATACAACACAACCAGGTACAACACACAAGGCACTAAACAGAAATGTGTTTGCAATATTAATACCTTGCAATAAATGTAACCATTAGGGAAAGGCAAATTAGGGAATAGGAGAGAAAGAGGAAGAGTAAAAAGAGAAGAGGGAGGGAGCAAAAGAAAAAGATAGGAAAAAGAGTGTCAAAATGAATTTGGGAAACGGGGAGGAGAGAGAGAGAGAGAGAGAGAGAGAGAGAGAGAGAGAGAGAGAGAGAATAAACTATATATATGGGGAGAGAATTTCAATTGAACAACCACTAACCCCAACAAATGCTGTGAGCAGTACCTGGAGAATAATACAATCTACAACATCCCCTAATTTCCAGCACAGGAAGGGAAAACAGAAGTAATAAAATAACAATGAACAAAAACCAATCAAATAAGGAAATACAGAGCAACAGCAACAACAAAAGAATAAGCAAAATACTCTCACTAAAAAGCATAAAAATAGAATATAATCACCATTCGCCCAAACAGCATCAAAAGAACCGTGAGGAAAACAAATTTTTTTTATTATTTTATTTATTCATTTATTTTTGCTAGTTAATACAGCTCACAGAGGGGTGTGTATGCACTTGGCTCAGGGGATTGGAGATGAGATATATAAGTAGGGTAGAAATTTTAGCAGGGAGGATACAGAAAGAGTAAGGAAATCTAAAGCAGGAAAGGGTTAAGATAAATAGGATAGCAAATTGGGGAAGGGTAGAAAGAGAATGATGGTGTAAAGGCCGTGTTGAGTTAGGGTTAAACAATGTTAAAGGAGAAATGAAAATAAAATGAAGAATACTAATTCCTATGTAAAATAAAGAGAAAATAAAATGGCACTTAAAAAATTAAAATAGCAGTAGTAAAAATGCTTCTTGAATCTAAAAATGTAATAATTAAAAAGTTATTATCTAGTGAGGAAAAAAATTGTTTCTTAAGTAAAATATGGAAAAAATGAAAATTAAAAAATAATAAATAAATTTCGCAAAAAAAAAAAATGTGCAGTTGTAGAGGCCATTTACTTCTGTTATTCTAATTGACATGCCCGTTTCTCAGTCCAGACTATACTGCAATTCCCTGTGTTCTGCTGCACTTCAGTGGCGATTCCAGTTTCTTGGTTTTTGATCAAATAAACTAATAATAAATACAGTCAGTTTGTACTCCAGACCCTAGGTGGCGGTGTATGTGGATTGATGTCCCGTCTTTTTGGCTGCTCTAGCCTTCTTTTTCTGTGGCACTCAATATGGGGGGGGGGGGTTGTTTGTTTGTTTGTTTTTGTTTCTTTTTTCTTTTTCTTTTTTTTTTTTTTTTTCTTTTTTTTGCCTCATAGCTGAATCCTGGATGATTCCTCCCTGCTCTGCTTCTCAGTTTCCAGAAAAGCAGTTTCCCCCTGCTGTCTCTTAGGGTCAGCCAATCTGGGTGATCTCTCCTTTGTAATCAGAAGCAAAGTGTTGCAGGGGAACCAGCCTAGGTGCGCGATGTGCACTTACAAACAGAGTGCTTTCCAACTCCTCTGTTCTCCCACCTTGTCGGATCAGAATGGGTTGCTCCCTAGAGAATCCCACTAGTAGCAACCTTGGGGACCCCTGTCCACTCTCTCGAATCACGCCAGACCCAACAGTGGGGGCTTTGTTATCACAGATTTCCGGGGTTCCAGTGCGTCTCTGCTTCCCATAGCAGCTGCGTGGTTGCCCCAGCCTCCGCTTTCGCTTTTGCTGTTGGGACACACATCCCCCATGTTATCCCCTGCAAAATCCAACCTTTCTGTGGAATCCGTGTGTCCGCGCCGGTCGGACAGCCCCATTTCTTAACAATCTGTTCCGTGTCCCTTGGTGTTTTAAAAGAGTCCTGCTTCTGGGGAAGGTTACTCAAAACCCAGCACTGGGTCTCTCCAGGCAGGATTCTCGCTGCAGCCACAGCCTTCTTTTGGCGCAGCTTGGCGCAGGGCGCACAGCGGCTGCAGTTGCTGCTGGCACCACAGGGACCCAGAACTCTCACATTACACCCGCAAACTCTGACCTTTCCATGGGTGATTGAAGAACTCCCTTGAATCCATGTGTTTGCGCCGATTGGGGCTTCACAGCTGCTTGATGGTCTCCTCTGCTGTGGATTTTCCAGGCCTCAGAGAAGATCCTCCTTCCCTGGTAAGATAGCGCAGCCTTCCCTCTGAGCCCGTAGCTCTGGGAGAGGTCGCCACAGGCACAGTGCTGGCTGCTTGGTTCTATCTTCATATTTTTGAATTCTTTTTTTCTTTTTTCTTTTCCAGTTGGATGTTTTTTGCTTCTTAGTATTTCAAATCTTTGACTTGATTCTTGCAATCTTCTTGTCTGCTGTTGGATCTCTGTATGTTATTTTTTATTTCAGGCAGTGCATGCTAAGTTGGGACTTTTTCATATCCTTGAGAATTTCACTAAATTTATCAGTGGTTTCTAGAAGTGTCTTAAATAACCTTATAACCATGGTTTTGAACTCTATATCCAATAGTTTGCTTTCCTCCATTTCTGTCATTTGAGACTTTTTTTTTTGTCTCCGCATTTTGGCTGCTTTCCTGGGTTGGTAGAGTGTCTTTGTGTACCCTGTTCCTATAGACCCCAGTGGCTCAGCCTCCCAAATTACCTGAGGTAGACACTCTTGGTGCACCTCTTTGTGGGATGTGAGCACCTTTTTATTGTAGTTAAGCCTTGACTGTTGTTGGTATCACTGTGAGGAATTGACCTCCTTGCCAATTGGCTGTGAGGATCAGTTGTGTCTATGATGGGAGAATATCTGTCCTGGAGACACCCTTATGGGGCAAGACTTGCTTCAGTGGGGCTTTGGTGCTCACTAAATTTGCTCCCTGCATGTGTCCCTTATGGATCTGAGGAGTTGTAATCTGGATGGTCTCACTTTGACCACTGAGTACAGTGGCTCTTGGGTCTCCAAGAAGGTGCAAATATAGCCTCTGCCTGAGGCCACCTAGCAGGAGCTACAGAGAGATCTGCAGATTCTTCTTCTTTATTTGGGGTTTGGAGGTGCCCAGATGAGTCCCAGCTGTGAAGCAATTCAAGCTGTTGTGGAGCCTTGGGCCTTCTTTCAGAAGTTCTGGGGCTCTCTGACTCAGCTGCAGTTTGTTAGGTAGTTTTAGATTGCAAAGGGCCAGGCCATTCATATGCAAAAGCCTCTGTGCATAGCTTGGGTGGGGTTGTAAATTGCGTTGGACGGGGTCTAAGGGAATCAAAAGGGTAGATCAAACAGCAATAGCTGACTGGAAGCCCTGCCCTAAGAGGCCCCTTGTTCTCAGTGTCCCTGGGTAATCAATGCATGTCCCTTGAGAAAAGGTGCCCTCATGTTCTGGCCTGATACTAAACAGTCCATTTTCTCCCAATATGAGTCTGGGTCTCCAGAATCTCACCTGGAACTGGAATTCAGAGCAGTCATGAGATTGAGTCTCCCCACCAATTGAAAAAGACAACTGTTTACTCAGTCGTCAACCCCTTTCCTTTTGCATGCACATGCTTCTGTACCTCTGCACTTTACTTTTTCACCTCCTCTGAGTCTCAGTGTGCTTTTCTCTTTCCTTCTAGTTGTAGAATTTCCACTCAGCCAGCCTTCCTATGGTTCTGGTTGATATCAGTTTTGTCTTTTAGTTGTAGTTTTGAAGTGGTTGTGTGAGACAGCAAGTTCAGATGTTTATCCATGCCGCCATCTTGGTTTCTCTACAGAGAACTATCTCCCCTGTGGTTGCTTTTTTTTTTTTTTTTTTTTTTAAATCTCCTCTCCTTTTTAGTATTTCTCTTTCCTTTCTTTTTCTCACTTTTTAGATTAATTTTATCTATCAGCATTATTGATTTGTTACTATTTCAGTCACTGTTGTTTTGTTCATATATCTAATTTCCTCTTCCCTGCCCATATTCAATTTCCCTTTCTTTTTTTCGCTTTTTCACTATTCAATTTTTTTAAAAAATTTCCCCTTTCTTTCTCATTTATTCTTCGCCTAATTTCTTAAATTGTTTCACTTCCTAAATTTAGGACTATATGCTCTCTCTATTCTCTTTACAATATTTTTTTCTTCTTTCTTTTCTTCTAATTTCATTTTTCCATCTTTTATTCTAAACCATTGTCCTTTCCCTATTCTTCTAATTTTTAATGTTATTTTTTAAAAATTTAAGCTCTGCAACATATATTCTGTCCCCCCACTCCCCTTTTGAGTGTTTTTTGTTTGTTTGTTTGTTTGTTTGTGTTTTTTTGTTTATTTGTTTTGTTGTTTTCTCCCCATATTTTCTTTCTTTCTTTCTATCATTTTTGTGCACTTTCTCTTTATTAATTATCTTTTCTCTGGTGGTTTCTTTTGTTGGGGATATAGAGGTCTTGTGTACATTCATGTTCTCTTCTTTCTATGTTGTGTCTTATCTTGCTATATTTTGTGCTATTTGGTCAACACCTCCACAATGGCTACCACAATGTGGTATGGAGTGAGTCACATAATCACCCATTCTGAGAGGAGACTACATCTAAGAATGGGACAATTTCATTCACCTAAATATATCAGGAGAAACCTAACATTTCAAGTAGGGGGCCTCCAAAGAACACCCAGCCCAGGAGACCTGAGAGACTATACCATTGGATCCCTCAAAACTTCTAACACATAAGACCAACTCCCAAAATCTGGGGGTCATAGCAGTTTGATCTAATATATGGAAATAAATACAAAAGAACAACAAAGATAGGAAGACAAAAAAAAGAATCCAAAAATGAAAGAAAAAGAATCACCAGAAAAGCAACTAAATAAAATGGAGGTAAGTAATGGTTATAAGGGTGCTCAAACATCTGAATGGGAATTGCATAAAACTCAATGAGAATTATAAGGAGCTAAATGAGAAATACACCAAAATGGATAAGAATCAAGAGGAAATGAAGAATGACATAGTGGCAATAAAGAACACAATGGAAGGTTTCAATAATAGACTCGAATGAAAAAGCTGAAGACCAAATCAGTGAGTTAAAAGGCAGAATAGAAAACCAAAGGACTTGTATGCATGCATAAAAGCATAACCAATGGATGCAAGACACTGGGAGGTGGGTGAGGGCATGTGCCAGGGATAGGGGAGGCTGGGGAGAAGGTCAATTGGGGGAAAAAGAGACATATGTGATACTATTAGTAATACTTAAACAAGAAAAAAAATTAAAAGTTAAAAAAAGAAGAGAAAAAACAAAACTAATCAGAACAGCAATTGGGAAAAATAATTACAAAGCAAGAGGAGTGTTTAAGAGACCTCTGGGACACCATGAAATGATGCAACATCTGCATCATAAGAATGCCAGAAGGGAAAAAAAAACTAAGCAAGGAATAGAAAACCTGTTTTAATAAATAGTGAAGGGAATCATCCATGACTTAGAAAAGAAAAAAGTCACGTAAGTCTAGGAAGCATAGAGAGTCCCACTAAAGATGAACCTAAAAAGACCCACATCAAGACACATCATAATTAAATAGGCTAATGTAAAAAAAAAAGAAAGAAAGAATCCAATAGGCTTCAAGAGAGAGACAGAAATTAACCCATTAATTAGACTATCAACTAATTTCTCAAGAGAAACATATAAGGTCAAAATGAAATGGCATGAAGTATACAAAATGATGCAAAACAAGGAAATGTATTCAAGAATAATATATCTATCAAGGATATCATTCAAAATGAAAGTTGAAATCAAGAGCTTCACAGAAAAGGCTTGTGGAGTTTATTACTATCATATCAGTAATGCAAGAAATGATAAAGGTACTATTGTAAAAAGAAGAAATAGAAATGGAACAAGGAACACATGATTAAAGAATAAAAATGGCAACAAACAAGTACCTATCAATAATAACCTTAAATGTAAATGGATTAAATGTTCCATTCAAAATACATAGGGTAGATGAATGGATAAGAAAACAAGACCTATATATATATATGCTGTCTACAAGAGACCTACCTCAGAACAAAGGACTTAAAGTGAAGGGATGGAGAAAAAATTTTTCAGGCAAAATGAAACAAAAAACAGGGGTAGTAATACTTATTTCTGACAAATTAGACCTTAAATGAAGGACATAAGAAGAAATAAAGATGGCCATTTTATAATACTAAAAAGAACCAGAAAACAACAGGCTATTCCTCCAGTTAACATATATGTACCCAATACAGGAGCACCCAAATATCTAAAAAGTACTTCTTGAGAATATCAAGGAAGAGACTGATAGAAATACCTTCACAGTAATATCACCAGATAAACCTTATAGTCAGAAAACCAAAAAGGAAACAGCAATCCTTAAATGACTTTCCAGATCAGATGGAACTAACTGACATCTTCAGAACATTTCATCCCAAAGCTATAGGATATAGATTTGTCTCAAATACATATGGGACATTTTCAAAGATAGACTACATATTAGGACACAGGCTAATACTCTACAAATTTAAGAAGATTGAAATCATATCAAACATCTTCTCTTATCACATGGCATAAATTTAGAAATCAACTAAAGTAAAAATCAATCAAGCACATGATGGCTAAATAGCATGCTATTAAACAATGAATGGGTTACCAAAGAGATTAAAGAAGAAATTTTTAAAAAAACATTTTGGAAACAAATGAAAATGAACATACAATAACAATAAAATCTATAGGACACAGTGAAATCAATCCTGAGATGGAAATTTATAGCACTACAGGCCTACCTCAAAAAACAAGAGAAACTGATAATAAGGTTTCTAACACTACAACTTGTAGAATTAGAGAGAGAGCAAAAAGAAAAGCCAAGAGTGAGTATAAAGAAGAAAATAATAAACATTAGTGTGAAATAAATAATATAGAGACCAAAATAACAATACAAAGATTAATTGAACCAATAACTTGTACTTTGAAAGGATAAAGATTGATGAGTGTCTAGCCAGGCTCAGCAAGAAAAAAAGAGAGGACTAAAATAAAATCAGAAACAAAAGAGGTGAAATAACATCTACCCCATAGAAATATAAAGGACCATAAAACAAACAAACAAACAAAATCTATGAATGACTTTATTCCAACAAACACAACAACCTGCATGAAATGGATATATTCTTAAAAAATACATTCTTAGAAAAATACAACTTTCCAAAATGCAGTCATGAAGGATCAGAAAATCTGGTAGGCCAATAACTACTGATGAAATTGAAGCAGTAATAATAATTAAAAAAAAAAAACTCCCAACAAATAAAAGTCCTGGTTTGGACAGTTTCACAGGGGTTTTACTAAATATTCAATGAAGAACTAACACATATCCTCCTCAAACTGTTACAAAAAATTCAAGAGGAAGGAACACTTCCAAGGTCTTTCTAATGACCATCATTACCTTAATTCCAAAATTAGGTAAAGACATGACAAACATCTCAACAAAATTTTAACACATTAGATCCATTAATACATTAAAATAAATCATACACCATGACTAAGTAGGATTTATTTTAGGGATGCAAGACTGGTACAATTTCAAAAAGCAATAAGTGTAAATCAACACATTAACAAATTGCAAGACAAAAATCACGGTATCATATCAATTGATGCAAAAAAGCATTGGACAAAATTCAATGCCCCTTTTAAATAATAAAAAAAAAGCTCAGCAAGGTGACAATAATATAGAAAAAGCCATTTTGCAAAGCAAAGCCAATGTCATACTCAGTGGACAAAAGCTAAACCATTTCACCTAAGAAAGTATAAAACAGAGGTACCCTCTTTCACCACTCTTGTTAAACAGTACTGGAATTCCTAGTCATAACAATCAGACAAGAAGAAAAAAATAAATGGCATCCAAATTGGAAATTAGGAAGTAATATTCTAAGTATTCACATAAGACATAATACTGTTCATAGATAACCCTAAAGACTTCACCAAAAACTACAAGATTTAATAAATGAATTCTTAAATATAGCAAGATAAAAAATTAACCACCAAAAATGCATAGTATTTTTATACACCAATAATGAACTTACAGAAAGAGAAACTTAAAACAAACAAACAAACAAGCAACAACAACAACAAAAAAACATTTACCATTGCAACAACAACAGGAGATACTTAGGAATAAACTTAACCAATGAAGTAAAGGAACTGTTCTCCAAAAACTACAGGACAAGGATAAAAGAGATAGAGGGAGATTTAACAAGTGGAAAACTATACCATATTCAATGATTGATAAAATCAACATCATTAAAATGTCCATATTACGCAAAACAATCTATGGTTTCAAAGTAATCCCTATTAAAATACTAAGGGCATATTTCTCAGACCTAGAACAAGCACTCCAAAAATTTATATGGAAGAAAAATGACCCCAAATAACCTCAGGAATCTTAAGAGAACCAAACAAAGTTGTAGTAGTAATCACAATAGCATGTATCAAGTTATATTACAAAGTTACTGGACTCAAAGCAGCCTGATACTGTCATAGGAACAGAGAATTCAAAAATGACCCACACCACCGTGCTCAATTAATGTTTGACAAAGGAGGCAAAATGATACACTGGAGCAGAAACAGTCTCTTCAATAAATGGTGTTGGAAAAATTGTACAAGTGCATGCAAAAAAAAAAATGAAACTAGACCACCACTTACACCATACACAAAAATAAACTCAAAATGGATTTAAAAAACTTAAATGTAAGAAATGTAACTATAAAAGTCCTATAAGAGATCATAGACACCATAATCTCAGACATCTCCATAGCAATATGTTTCCCAATATATCTCCTAGGTCTATAGAAACTAAGGAGAAATTTTTAAAAATAGAACTACATAAAAATAAAAAGTTTCTTTACTGCAAAAGAAATCACCAACAAAATAACAAGAGAACCCTCTACATGGGACCACATATTTGCCAATGATTATCTGATAAGGGGTTAATCTAAAAAATATATAGGGAACTCATACAATTTAACAAATGGAAGACAAACAATTCAATTATAACATGGGGAAAGTACCTAAATAGACGCTTCTCCAAAGAGGACATACAGAAGACAAAAGACACGTGAAAAAAAATGCTCAAAGTCACTAATCATCTGAGAGATTCAAATTAAAATGATAATCAGATATCATCTTAAACCTGTCAGAAAGGCTATTGTCCTTAACGAATCAATAAACAACAAGTGTTGGCAAGGTTGAAGAGAAAAGGCAACCCTCATACACTGCTGGTAGGAATGCAGACTGGTGCAGCCCCTGTGGAAAACAATATGGAGTTTCCTCAAATAATTAAAATTGGAACTGCCATTTAACTCACTAATCCCACTTCTATGAATATATCCTAAGAAACCTAAAAGAGACATCGGGAAGAATATATGCATCCCTATGTTCATAACAGTACAATTTATAATAGTTAAGATATGGGAAAAGCCTAAGTGCCCATCAACAGATAAGTGGATAAAAAAAATTTTGGTACATTTACATAATGGAATACTATGTGACAATTATAAAGAAACTAGAGTCCCAGTGCACAAAATTAATGCACTGGGTGGGAGTGGGGGAGGATTGCTCCCTCAGCCTGGCCTATATCCTCTCACAATCCAGGACTGCTGGATCCTAACCACTAGCCTGCCTGATTGCCCCCAACCACTCGTCTGCCTGCCTGATCACCCTTAACTGCTCAACTACCTGCCTGATCACCACTAACCACCTCTGCCTCGGCCCCCACAGTGGCTTTGTCTGTATAGACATCCTCAGTTTCGCCTGGAAGGCTGTTCGGCTATTCACTCTAATGAGCATATTATGCTATTATTATTTTAGATAACTCTTACCATTTGCTCCAGCATGGATGATCCTGGATAATATTATATTTAGTGAAATAAGCCAGTCAGAGAAAGATAAGTATAAAAGGATCTCACTGATATGTGGAATCTAATGAACTAAAAAAACAAACAAAACAAACAAAAAAAAATGATGAACAAAAATAGATCCAGAAACATAGAAATCATGAACACCTTGTTGAATCTCAGAGGAAAGGCAGAGGTATGGGAAAAAGTGATAAACCAATGAACTTGTATGCATATATGAATAACCCATGTGCATAGATAATAGCATGGAGAGAGCCTGTGGGCTGGGGGGAAGGGGTGGAATTGAGAGTAGGCTAATAGAGGTTAATTGGAGAAAAAAAGACCCCAAAGTAATTCTTTCCATGATAAACATTTATAAAATGAAAAGTGATTCCCCTGTGAGGACTCAAGAAATCTGAGATTGAGGCTAATTTCACTAGCTGTTCTGTAAGGACACAGGGCTAAAACAACAAAATGTTATGGCATTTTAGCAAAATAGTCCATATTTATTCTATAGCACCATTGTAAGAGATGTCATTAGCTTCCAAGGAAACAAGTTCGAGTTTCCATTTTCTCATTGTTATTCATACATAATAAAAAATAAAACAAGTTGTAAAGATGGTGCATCTATCTCCATATGAACAAGCATTTCTGCATATTTACTAATTCCACAGAAAATAAACCTTTGGAAAAATATCTATCATTCTAGTAGAATTACAAACTAATTTTAACACCCAGGAATCAAGTAATTTTTTTAAATGATCATCCAAATAAAAATATTCCACCAAAAGTATGGCAAACCAATTAGAAGATCTGCTTTCCAAAGTTTGTTAAAAGAGTATATGGTCTTTGCCACAGCAGAAATAGTTGGTGTGTGTAAGTTATTAACAGAAAAGAAGATGGCTGCTGATGGGAAGGCAGATTGCATGATAGTATGTGAGTGAGAAAACAAAGGAAGAGTGTGGATCACACAGAGAGTGTTTGTTAGTGAGTTGAGGGACAGTTATACTCCAGGAGACTGTGGGGCCTGCCGATGGGGCTCCTCTGACCTGGCAGCCCCCAATACTGCTGGGTTCCCTCACAGAGCAACTGGCTAAGACAGAGAGACAGCACCATCTTTAATGGGAAAATGGATGTTATAGGGAGCTTGAAAAGCCTGGGGAATCTTCAAATATGGCACTGACCAAACAGCTGATTACCAACCCAAAGACACCGGTACTCAAGTTGCACAAGAACATGGATTCAGAGGAGCTCTACATTCCCTCATGGAAAGAAGAGAACTGCATAACCAGATATCGACAAGAGAGATCATGGAAGACAAAGAAACAGCCCACATATGAAAGAAAAGCAGGCATAATCAGAAATGGACATAAAAGAATTGGAGGCAAGTGACCTGTCAAAGAAAGAATTCAGAGAAATGGTAATAAGGTGGATGAAAAGAGTGGAAGACAAATTCTGCAATATGTATAAGAACCAAGAGAAAATTAATAAGAACCAAGAATAAATGAACAATTACAATGCTTCAGTAAAGAACTCAATAGAAAGCATCAACAGTAGACTAGAATAAGTGGAGGACTGCATCAGTGAGCTAGAAGACAAGGTAGGAAAAAATACACAAGTAGAGTAGCTTCTAGAAAAAAATATTAAAAAGCAGGAAGAGAGCATAAAGGAATTTTGAGACAACATGAAGCAAAACAGCATATGCATAATAGGAGAGAAAACTGAGCAAGGAATAGAAAACCTGTTTGAAGAAATAATGACAGAAGACTTCCCTGATATAGAAAAGAGGAAAAAAAAACACAAAACAAAACAAAACAAAAAAAAACACAAATAGAAGCTCACAGAGTTCCAAGCAAAATGAACTCCAAAAGACAAAGGCACATTATAATTAAATTGGCAAACACCAACAACTAAGTAAGAATCTTAAAACAGGCCAGAGAGAGACAGAAAATTGGCTACAAAGGTACCCCCATCAGACTAGCAACTGATTTCTCAACAGAAACACATCAGCCCAGAAGGGAATGGGATTAAATATACAAAGTCTTGCAAAGGAAGGGTCTGAATCCAAGAATACTGTACCCAGCAAGGCTATCAATCAAAATTGATGGTGAAATCAGGAGCTTCAGAGACAAAGATGGACTAAGGTAGTTTATTACCACCAAACCCACAATGCAAGAAATGCTAAAGGCTCTGCTGTAAAAAGAATAAATATGAAGCAAAGAAAGAACACAGGGGCAAAGAATAAAAATAGCAACAAACAAGTACCTATCAATAATAACTTTAAATGTAAATGGATTAAGTGTCCCAATCAAAAGTCATAGGGTAACGTATTGGATAAGAAAATATGACCCATATATCTCCTGTTTATAACAAACATATCTCAGAAGAAAAGACACACACAGACTGAGGGTGAAGGTATGGAAAAAGTTTTTTCAGGCAAATGGAAATGGGGGGAAAAAAGCTTGGGTAGCAATACTTATATCTGAAAAATTAAATTTCAGAATGAAACACAGAAAATAATACTAAAGGGAACAATCCAAAAAGAAGAAATACCTCTGATAAACATATACACACCCAATACAGGAGCACACAAATATATATATATAAAAAAAAAACTCCTGGAGGATATCAAGGGAGACTTTAATACCCCACTATCACTATTTAACAAATCCTCTGAACAAAAAATGAGCAAAGAAATATCAATCCTAAATGATTCACTAGACCAGATGGAATTAATTAATATCTTCAGAACATTTCACCCAAAGCCACAAAATATACATTCTTTTCAAGTGCACATAAGTCTTTTTCAAAGGTAGAACATATATTGTATCACAGGAAAAGCCTCCTCAAATTCAAGGAGATAGAAATCATATCAAGCATCTTTCCATATCACATTGGCATAACACTGGAAATCAATTACAATAAAAACAATCCAAAAAAATAAAACACATGGAGACTAAATAGCATACTATTAAACAATGACTGATTTATCAGAGAAATCAAAGAAGAACTAAAAAATATCATGGCAACAAACAACAAATAAAACAAAACAATCCAAAATATATGGAATACAGTGGAAGGTATCTTAAGAGGGAAGTTCATACCTAAAAAACAACTGCAAAAAAACCCCCCAAGAAACAAAGGTAATAAATTATCTAACTACAACTCAAAGAGGTAGAAAGAGAACAACTATAAAAGCCCAGTGTAAGCAGAAGGAAGAAAATAATAAAGATCATAGCAGAGATAAAGGACATATATACAAAACAAAACAAAAACAAACAAACAAATAAAAAAAGAGCTGGTTCTTTGAAAGGATAAACAAGATTGATGAACTTCTAGCCAGGCTCACCAAGAAACAAAGATAAAGGACCAAAATAAACAAAATCAAAAATGAAAGAGGTGAAATAAAAAAAGACCCCACCAAAATACAATGGATTGTTTTAAAAAATACTATGAACTCTATTTCAACAAAGTGGACAACCTGGAGGAAATGGACATAATCCTAGAAAAATACAACCTTCCAAAACTCAATCAGGAAGAATCTAAATATCTCAACAGGCCAATGACTATGGAAGAAATTGAAGCAGTCATCAAAAAGCTTCCACCAAACAAAAGCCCAAGGCCAGGTGGCTTCACAGGGAAGTTTTACCAAACATTCAAGGGAGAACTAAAACCTATCCTTCTCAGACTATTGCAAAAAATTCAAGAGGAAGGAACACTTCCAAGCTCATACTATGAAGCCAGCATACCTAAAACCAAACCCAGCATACCTAATACCAAAACCAGATGAAGACAACACAATGAAGGAAAATACAGACCAATATCCCTTGTGAACATAGATGCCAAAATCCTCAACAAAATTCTAGCAAATCTCATGCAGCAGTACATCAGAAATATTATACACCAGGTCCAAGTGGGATTTATCTCAGGGATGGTACAATATCAGAAAATCAATAAATGTGGTACATCTCACAAACAAATTGAGAGATAAAAACCACATAGTCATATCAATTGATGCAGAAAAAGCATTTGACAAAATCCAACACCTTTTCTTGATTAAAAAACTCTCAGCAAGGTGGGAATAGAAAGATTATACATCAACATAATAAAAGCCATCCTACCTAATAATAGAGTGATATGCAAATTAACCATCACTCTGCTACATCCACCAGCCAATCAGAGTGAATATTCAAATAAACCCAACCAAGATGGCTACAGCACCAAAGCCAGTTTGGCTTAGTGGTCGAGAGTTGGTCTGTGGACTGAAAGGTCCCAGGTTCAATTCCGGTCAAGGGCATGTATATTGGTTGTGGGCACATCCCCAGTAGGGGGTGTACAAGAGGCAGCTGGCTGATGTTTCTCTCTCATCGACATTTCTAGCTCTCTATCTCTCTCTCTTCCTCTCTGTTAAAAATCAATAATATATATATATATATACATATATATTTTTTTTAAAAAAGATGGCTACAGCCACAGAGAGCAGGTGGGGGCTTGGGTTTCCTAGGCATTGGAGGAAGCCAAGATTTACTCCTGCCCTTGCCAGCCTAAGCCTGCACTCGAGGCTACAAAGTTTCAATTATAGAAGGTACACAAATCTAAACAGAAATGGAGGCAGCCATAGAGCTGGAAAGAGAGGGAGGCTATGGTTGCCCCTGGCAATGAAAGAAACAAAGCTTCCCACACACCCTGGCTAGCCTCCACTCCAGGCTACAAAGTTATAATTATAAAAAAATACATAAATTCCAACAGAAATGGCTGCCAGCCATGGAGCAAGCAGGAGGCTTGGCTCTGCCCCAGGATACAAAGTTTCAATTGTGTAAGGTAAATAAATTCCAGATTCATTTACCAAAAACCACTACAGGCCCCTCACTCAGTCCACCCCATGCCACAAGGAAACCCCCACCCTGATCTGGGATACCCTTCAGGACAAACCAGCTGACCCCACTCATGCACCAGACCACTATCCTATCTAATAAAAGAGTAATGTGTAGATTTATCATTACTCCAACACACAATATGGCTGCTCCAAGTGACAAAGTTCCTGCCCCTATGTGGACACAAGATGGCCACACAAAATTTCCAGCAGCAGGGGGAGGGGGTTGTTGGGAGGCACCAGGCCTGCAAGGGAGGGCAGTTAAGAGGGACCAGACCTGCAAGAGAGGGCATTTGGAGGTTATAAACCTGCAGGTGAGGGCAGTTATTGGTGACCAGGCCAGCAGAGGAGGGAAGTTAGGGGAAAACAGGCTGGCAGGGAAGCAGTTAGACATCAATCAGGCTGGCATGGGAGTAGTTATGTGGTGATCAGGCTGACAGGCACAAGCGGTTAGGGACAATTGGGAAGGCAGGCAGGTGAGCAGTTGGGAGGCAGTAGTCCTGGATTGTGAGAGGGCAGATGGACATCCCTCCAGGGGTCCCAGATTGGAGAGGGTGCAGGTTGGGCTGAGGGACAACCCCTCCTCCACCCCCATGCACACCAGGCCTCTAGTATATGAAAAATCCACAGCCAACATCATACACAATGGGCAAAAACTAAAATAATTTCCTCTAAGAACAGGAACAAGACAGGGATGCCCACTCACCACACTTGTTTGACATAGTATTGGAAGTATTAGCCATTGCAATTAGACAAGAAGAAGAAATAATGGGCATCCAAATTGGAAAAGAAGTAAAGCTGTCCTTATTTGCAGATGACGTGATATTGTATATATAAAAAAAATACTCCATCAAAAAACTATTAGACTTAATAAATGAATTTGGCAATATAGCAGGATACAGAATTAATTCCAAGAAATCTATGGCAATTCTATACACCAATAGTGAACTTACAGAAAGAGAGACTAAAAGAGCAATCCCATTTACCATCACACCAAAAAAATTAAGATACCTAGGAATAAACTTAACTAAGAAGGTAAAATATCTATATGCGGAAAACTACAGGACACTGAAAAAAGAGATAGAGGAAGACATAAACAGAAGGAAGAACATACCATATTCATAGATTGGTAGAATAAACATAATAAAAATATCCATACTACCTGAAGCAATCCTTAGATTCAATGCACTGTCCATTAAAATACCAACAGCATATTTCACAGACCTAGAAAAACTCTCCAAAAATTAATCTGGAATAAAAAAAAAAAAGACCTCCAATAGCCACAACAATCCTGAGAAAGAAGAATAAAGTAGGAGGGATCTCAATACCAGATTTCAAACTGTATTACAAAGCCACTCTTCTCAAAACAGCCTGTTACTGACACAAGAACAGACATATAGACCAATGGAATAGAATAGAGAATCCAGAGATCAATCCAAACTACTATGCTCAATTAATATTTAACAAAGGAGGTATGAACATGGAATAGAGTCAAGACAGTCTCTTCAATAAATGGTGTTGGGAAAATTAGACATACACATGCAAAAAAAATGAAACAAGACCACCAACTTACACTATATACAAAAATAAACTCAAAATGGATAAAGGACTTAAACATAAGACAAGAAACCATAAAAATACTAGAGGAATCCACAGGCAGAGAAATCCCAGATACATGCTGAAGCAATTTCTTCACTGATACCACTCTTAGAACAATGGAAACTAAAGAGAAAATAAATAAATGGGACTATATCAAAATAAAAAGCTTTTGCATAGCAAAAGAAATCATCAACAAAATAACTGGAAAGCCCACTGTATGGGACAACATATTTGCAAATGTTATCACTGATAAAGGTTTAATCTCCAACATCTACAGGGAACTTATCTATACTAATAAAAGGGCAATATGCTAATTAGACTGGGAGACCTTTCAAGAGACTTTGCAGATGTTCTTCTGGACAAAGCCATTGTGGCAGGGCTGAGTAGAGGTGGTTAGAGGCCAAGAGGTGAGGACAGTTTTGGTGATCAGGCCATGATAAAATGGCAGTTGTGGGTGATCAGGCTGGTTGGGTGCGGGCTGTTGGAGGTAAGGAGACCAGCAGAGGTCCAGATGGGGGCAAGCAGGCAGTCACTGGGGGTCAGTTGGAAGTAATCAGGACAGTGGGCAATTGGGGGCAAGCACACTGGCACAGGGCCAGTTGAGGGTGATCAGGCTGGTGGGGGCGAGGGGCATTTGGGGGAGATCAGGCCAGTTGCAAGGAGCAGTTGGGGATAAGCAGGCAGGCAGGCAGGCTGGTGAGTGGTTAGAAGCCAGCAGTCCCAGATTGTGAGAGGGTTGTTTAGGACCAATCCCTGTAAACTGAAAGTAGGACATCCTTCGATGGGTCCTAGATTGGAGAGGTGCAGGCCAAGCTGAGGAACAACCCTTCCCTGGAACCCCCTGCACAAATTTCATGCACTGGGCCACTAGTACATCTTAATAAAAGAAAGATAAATGACCCAATTTAAAAAAATGAGCAAGGGAACTAAATAGAATCTTTTTGAAAGAAGAAAGAAGGCCAAGTGACATATGAAAACATACTCAAAGTAATTAATTATCTAAGAGATGCAAATAAAAATGAAAATGAGGTACCATATCACACCTGTCAGAATGGTAACCATCAACAAATCAACAAAGCCTAGTGCTGGTGAGGATGCAGAGGAAAAGGAACCCTCATGCACTGCTAGTGGGTATGCAGACTGATGCAGACATTGTGGAGAATACTATGGGGTTTCCTCAAAAAACTTAAAATGGAGTTCCCATTTGCCCTAGTGATCTCACTTCTAGGAATATATCCCAAGAAACTAAAAACACCAGTCAGAAGGGATATATGCACCCCTATGTTCATAGCAGCACAATTCACCATAGCTAAGATTTGGAGACAGCCTAAATTCCCATCAGCATATGAGTGGATTAGAAAACTGTAGTACATCTACACAATGGAATATTATGCTGCTATATAAAAGAAAAAATTCTTACCATTTGCAGCAGCATGGATGGACCTAGAGAGCATTACATTAAGTGAAATAAGCCAGGAAGTGAAATAAAAATACCATATGATCTCACTCATTTTTGGAAAATAAAGAACATTATAACCTGATGAACAAAAAGATAGATACAGAGGCAGTAAAACACCCAATAGACTGTCAAAATACAATGGGAAGGCTGGGGAGTGTTGAGGGGGGAGGAGAGATCAACCAAGGGACTGTATGCATGCATATAAGCACAGCCAATGGACACAAGATTCTGGAGGGGTGGGGATGGGATGAGGGCATGCAGCAAGGGGTAATGGAGGCTGGGGAAAGGTCAATGAGAAAAAAGGAGATATATGTACTACTATATGTAATACTTTAAACAATAAAAATGATAAATATGAAAAAAGAAAGTTATTAATATTAAAATCTTTCAGTTACCACTTGTTCATTTGTCTAAGTTTATATTCTTAAAATTGTGTCCAATAGGAGCTTCCTTAAACTTCAATTAGAGGGCATCTATACTAATAAAAGGGTAATATGCAAATTGGTCAGGACACCCTCACACAACAACTGAACAGCAGGCTACATGTGGCGACCAGGCTGGCAGGGGGAGGGGGGGCAGTGAAGGGCGACCAGTTAGGGGCAACCAGCCTGGTAGAGAGGGGCATTTGGGGGCTACCAGGATGGCAGGTGGTCAGTGAGAGGGGACCAGGCTGGCATGGGGGACAATGAGGGGGTGACCAGGCTGGCACGGCAGTGGGGAGCAGTTGGGGGCGACCAGGCCAGCAGGGGTGGCAGTTAGGGGTGATCAGGCAGGCAGTCAGGTGAGCAATTAGGAGCCAATGGTCCCAAATTGTGAGAGGGATATCTGATTGCTGTAAGACATCCCATCCCTCCAGGGGTCCCAGATTGGAGAGGGTTCTGGCTGGACTGAGGCCCCTCCATACACTAATTTCATGCACCTGACCTCTAGTAAAGAAATAATTGTGGAGATCAAAATCCTACAGACGCCAAAATTACCCCTGAGCAAAATAGTTACCATTTAGTTTCAAAAGAAGTTATAAAACATGAACAGTAGAAATGATTTATATGTGAGAAGAAAGCTTTGATGAAAGTAGTGAGGTATAAAGAAATTAAGGTGCTAGTAGAGTATTTTACATCTAAAACACTGAAGCAAATAACTAAAGTTTTAAAAAGTTTAGTTAGATAATCTCAAAATTAGTTTTTATTAGTTATGGGAGCATGTATAAAAATAAGAAAAGAAAGAGGAATGGGTAGTCAGGAAAGGAGACAGAAGCAAGATAAAAGAGGTAAAATTAAATTTAAAATTTTGACTCATCACTTGGAAAAGTATGAAGAAAAGAATCAGAAATATATTGCTCTTTGAAAAGCATAGGATCAATTTCATGGCATCAGAGTCTACACCTGGCCCCAAAAGGCTTATCTTTGATTTATGTACACAATTTGTTTCTTACTTAAGGGAAATGACAATAAAAGCTTGGTCAAAAGAAATTGGATCTTAGACACTGGAAAATACACCAACTTTTTCTATTATTTATATTACATGATGTTTTAAAGAATTTTAAATCCATACCCATTTAGAAACATAACTTCCCCAACCCAAATAAATGTTAACTAAGCTGGCATCAATCCAGCAATGTATCTTTAACTCATGGGGAAATTTTATAGCTTATAATTGAAAACAATATAAAAAACTCTTTTATATTGGATGTCTCCTTTGTAGCAATAATTCTTGCCTTTACAGAATCCCAAAATAAATTTACAATAGCAATCCCTTTCTTTAATTTACAAAAGAGGAAAATCCCAATATTGCCTTCAAACAGAAGGAACACAACCTCAATATATTTCTATCACACTATGAAGACTGTTAAGACTCCTATGGGGCACTTTGACAAACTCCTATAAATTTCCTACTTAAATTTTCAAACAGAGGAAACCAGAGATGCATAGGAGCACATAAACCTACCTTTTGGAGATGGTTCTGTACTAGTCTGCATTGCTAAAGCCTATTAAAAGGGCCATAAAGGAAGTAGAATTATACTAAACAAGATTTTAGACTTCACATTATATTTATAAACACAGACTTCTGTGAAGTGCACAGAGACAAATGGGGAAATATTTTCAACTATGTGGGTTGGGAGGGAGGCAGTAAAAAAATATTTAGCCCATAGGAACCATACATCTAAGTTCCACAGATACAAATGAAATAAGTAGCAAATACAGTATCTACTTATACAGACACACATGTCATTACTAACTTTAATTGTTTCATTTTCACTTTCTATTTCATTTAATATGTGGAGCAAGCTTATATAAAGGCTATAAAGTACTAAATATCACAACTTATCCTTCATCCTTTTTAAAATATGTTTTTATTATTTTTTATAGAGAGAGAAAGAGAGAGGGAAATAGAGAGAGAAACTTTGATGAGAGAGAAGCATCAATCTGCTGCCTCCCGTATGTTCCTGACTGGAAATCCAACCCAAAACCCAGGCATGTTTCCTGAATGCTAATGGGAATTAAATCAGGGAACGTTGGTGGATGGGATGACGCTCAACCAACTAAGCCATACTTGCGGGCTATCCTTCATCTTAAATTCCATCACAAAATACTTGATATGTCTTTGTTGACATTTCCTGTTTTAAAGAAGTACAGAAAACAGAAGTCATAACTAAAATAAATTATGTTTTTTTTAAAATTTGGATTTAAAAAGTAATAATTGCTTTCTTCAGATTATTCAAGTACAACCTCAAATTAAGGTCTACAAATCCCTGTGCTCTTTTTTCTCATAGCTACTGTCATCAAGTATTGCAATTACATTTTTACTAGTTTGCCTCTTTTTCAAGACTATGGTTATTTAATGGTAGAGACTGTATTCTAAGACCAGAAGTTGATATAGGAAATGTCTTTGATAAATATTTGGTATAGTAATCTGATTGGGGAAAATTTTAATACCAAATAAAATACTTTCAGTTCTATAATTTTATCTGTGCCCATTTGTTCTATTTGATAAAATTTACTGAATAATTATTATGTGCCAGGGACTGTCATAGACACTAGAAATACAACAATAAATAAATAAAATTAATAAGTTCCCTTACCTATATGAAAATCACCTTTTGGGGGGTAGCCAATTACCAAAATAAAGCATCTGAAAATAAATAAGAGAATGAAAGTACCAGAAATATAAAAAGAGGCTAACATACATAGGAATAGTCAGGAAGCAATATATCTTTCCAAATAATAAATAAAAATAAATAAAAAGCTTTTTGAGGATCATGTAGAAGTTAGAAAGGTAATACTAGCCTACAGTCTCATAAGGGTATGGTACAAGACCTAAAGTTGATCCCATGTGCCACTTTGACATCTGAAACTAGGAAAGTCTGGAATGGCCTACTCTTAAGTTCTTTTTCCTTCTCTGCTCCTGTATGTCATGTCCCCTAGCTGAACAACCCTCCTTGTGAAATGAACTAAATGCAACTGCTATTACTGAAGAGCAGGTTTTAGGTCCTTGCTAGGCATCCAAATTATTTAAAGTAGCCAATCATACCTTACCACAGGAACCACAGCACACCTGACCACTTAATTCTACAAAGTCTGTCTCTCACGGTCCTGCTTGCTTACTCTTTTTCTAAGTGCAACCCTGTGTAGCCATGCATGGTATATGATATCCTCTTCCCCCAGAATGGGAGTTACGTGAGGAATAAAATGCTGTCAATTTCATCTGTTTGGGGTTGAATGCAGTGTGTTCAGTCATCCCATTATACTAGGGTGGGAATTCTCCTAACCAACAGGGGGAATAAGAAGTAATCAAAATAGAGTTCTAAATTTCTAGCACAAAGTTCCACAAAGAAAGACAAATGCATTTTTATCCATAGAATACTATCCTAGGACTCAAAAACCCCAAGACAAATCTTATTTATGTCTTTTCTTTTATTGCTTAAATTATTACATATACTAGTACATATATCTCCTTTTTTTACCCCATTAACCTTCCCTCAGCCTCCCCTACACTTTGTTGCATGCCCTCATCCCAGCCCCACCCCTAGTGTCTTGTGTCCATTGGTGTGCTATGCATGCACACAAGTCCTTTGGTTGATCTATTACCCTCCCTCCCCAACAATCCCCAGTTTTCCCACTGTAATTTGATAGTCTGTCGGTTACTTTAATGCCTCTGTATCAATTTTTTTGTTCAACAGGTTATGTTCTTTATTTTCCAAAAATGAGTGAGATCATGTGGTACTTTTCTCTATTTGCCTGGCTTATTTCACTTAACCCAATGCTCTCCAAGTCCATCCACGCTATTACAAATGGTGAGAATTCCCTTTTTTGGGGGGGTGGAGGGGCAAGGGGATTAATAGCAGCATAGCACTCCATTGTGTAGATATACCAGAGTTTTTCAATCCACTCATCTGTTGATGGTCACTTAGGCTGCTTCAAATCTTAGCTATGGTGAATTGTGCTTCTATAAATATAGGGGTGTATATATTCCTTCTTATTGTTGTTTCTAAGTTTCTTGGGATATATTCCGAGGCGTAGGAATACTGGGTCAAAAGGGAGCTCCATTTTTAGATTTTGAGGAAACTCCATACTATTCTCCACAGTGACTTCATCAGTCTGCATTCCCACCAGAGCAGTGTAAGAAGGTTCCCTTTTCTCAGCATCGTCGCCAGCACTTATTCTTTGTTTATTTGTTGATGATATGGTACCACGTGGTCATTTTGATTTGCACCTTTCAGATAATTAGTGACCTTGAGCATGTTTTCATGTGTCACTTGGCCTTCCTTCTGTCTTCTTTCAAAAAGATTCAATTTAAGGTCCCTTCCCCATTCTTTTACTGGATCATTTTTCTTCCTTTTATTAAGTTGTATAAGTTCCCTGTAGATGTTGGAGATTAAACATTTATCAATGATGACATTTGCAAATATGTTCACCCATAAGTGGGCTTTCTTGTCATTTTGTGGATGATTTCTTTTGCTGTGAAAAAGCTTTTTATTTTTATGTAGTCCCATTTGTTTATTTTCTCTTTAGTTTCCATTGCCTAGGAGCAGTATCAATGTAGAAATTGCTTCAGCATATGTCTAAGATTTCTCTGCTTGTGGATTCCTATAGAATTTTTTATGTCTAAGTCCTGTAAACATTTTGAGTTTATTTTTGTATATGGTGTAAGTAGGTGGTCTAGTATCATTTTTTTGCATGTATATGTTTAATTTTCCCAACAACATCTATTGAAGAGACTGTCTTGACACTATTGTATGTTCATGCCTCCTTTGTCAAATATTAATTGAGCATAGTGGTTTGGGCTGATATCTGGATTCTCTATTCTATTCCATTAGTCTATATGCCTGTTTTTGTGTCAGTAACAGGCTGTTTTGAGAAGAGTGGCTTTGTAATACAGTTTGAAATCTGGTATTGAGAACCCACCTACTTTGTTCTTCTTTCTCTGGATTTTTGTGGCTATTGGAGGTCTTTTTTTATTCCAAATTAATTTTTGGAGAGTTCTTCTAGGTCTGTGAAATATGCTGTTGGTGTTTTAATGGGCAGTGCATTGAATCTATGGATTGCTTTGGGTATGGGTATGGGTATTTTAATGATGTTTATTCTACCAATCTATGAATATGGTATGTTCTTCCTTCTGTTTATGTCTTCCTCCATCTCTTTTTTCAGTGTCCTATAGTTTTCCACATATAGTTATTTTACCTCCTTAGATAAGTTTATTCTTAGATATCTTAATTTTTTTTGTGTGATGGTAAATGGGATTGCTTTTTTAGTCTCTCTTTCTGTAAGTTCACTATTGGTGTATAGAAATGCCATAGGTTTCTTAGAACTAATTTTGTATCCTGCTATATTGCCAAATTCATTTATTAGATCTAATAGTTTTTTAATGGAGTGTTTTGTGTGTGTTTTTATATACAATATCATATCATCTGCAAATAAGGAGAGCTTTACTTCTTCTTTTCCAATTTGATGCCCATTATTTCTTCTTCTTGTCTAATTGCAATGGCTAATACTTCCAATACTATGTCAAACAGAAGTGGTGAGAGTGGGCATCCCTGTCTTGTTCTTGTTCTTAGGTGAACTTGTTTTAGTTTTTGCACATTGAGTATGATGTTAGCTGTGGTTTTATCATACATGGCTTTTATTATGTTGAGGTATGATCTTTCTATTCCCACCTTGCTGAGAGTTTTTATCAAGAAGGGGTGTTGGATTTTATCAAATGCTTTTTCTGCATCAATTGATATGACTTTGTGATTTTGATCTCTCAATTTGTTTATGTGATGTATCACATTTATTGATTCATGGATATTGTACCATCCTTGCATTCTTTGTCATGGTATATGATCTTTCTGATGTACTGCTGCATGCAATTTCACCAAGCAACAGAGACTCTGATACTCGATTCTCAACACAGGCACAGGAGGTCTCTGAGACCTGACATGCGCTAGGAGACTCAGATTTTTGGCACATACCAGTAGGGTCTCTGATTCATTGCAGAGCAGGTGGGATCCTGATTCTAGGAGTGCACACGAGGCCACTCTAAGCGCCAAGGACTCTGATCCTGAACGAGCGTGGTTTTCACCAACCCATGGAGCCACATGTGTTGGTGTCAGAGCTCTTCAGTATCCCTGTGAGCACATGCACCAAGAATTAGAATCACTAGTTCTAAGTGTGAATGCACTGGAAATCAGGGATCCCAGGTGCATGATGAGAAACAGAGTCAAGTCACTTATGCTCAGTGCTGCCTCCAGTGTGGTGAATCAGGGTCCCTGGTCTGCTTGGGAGACTAGGTTTCACAGTCGCACTGTGTTGGCAGGAAGTCCATGTAGAAAACAGCCTTACATGTGTGCTTGCCCTGAATCAAAGTCAGGTGGCACTGTTACCCTGTGTGGGTGTGGGGTCTGGTTGCAAGAAACAGACTCCCTGAGTTCATGCACCTAGGCTCAAATTCAGTACAGCCTCCCTGTTTGGGTGTGGGATCTGGTCGCAGGAAGCAAACTTCCCGTGTCTGTGCACCCAGGCTCAAATTCATGTAGAGCTGCTGCTGTTCTATGTATGGGCAGGAGGCTGTTTGTGTGAAAAGGGTCTGGCAGTTCCTATGCCCCTGCCACAGGCTGGTGGGGAGGAGAATTGGCTCTGTGACTCACAAAAATCTGCAGCTGGGGTGCCTGGAGTCTTGATGTCCGTGGGTCTGCAACTGTGGTCATGAGTAATAAAGTGTATTGTTGGAAGATGGCAGATGAAACACTGTGAGGGACAGGCTCTGGATACAACCTCAGAAGAATCTTGTAGCCCTGGACAGTGTTGCTCAATTGGTTGGAATGTTGTCCCATGCACCAGTAGGTTGTGGGTTTGATTCCTGGTCATAGTACTGTGGGGACCCTATCTAGAGTGTACTGTATTTTCAAGGCCACACTGAGTATGGGAATCCCAATCAGGGTGTTCAATGCTAAATTGAAATACACAGGTGCAAAAGCAAGGATGCAGCAAGCTATATATTGGGCAGTAGTTCCTTTCTGTATTTGGCACAAAGCTTATTTGGTTTATGCTTCTTTAGAGCTTGTATATATGTTGCTACTAACCAGCCTGTTGCTGGCTGCTTTGTTTGTAATAAAGCATATTCCATTTTCTTGCTTGTTCTTTTAGTTCCCAGCACCTAGAAGGGTCAAGTCCCTGGCTGAGAAGCTTACCCTTGACAGGTACATACCTAGATTGTAGGTTCAAACCCTGATTGGGACCCTAAGGGAGACAACCACTTGATGCATATCTCTCACACATGTATGTTTCTTGCTCTTCCTCTTCCTCCTCTAAAATCAATAAAAAATAAAATTTTAATAAAAGACATTTGACACACCTTTCTGCATTTGTTCTTAGGTACTTTTTTTGGTACCAAACCATTTTTTAATTAAGCTTTAAGAAAATCTTAAGTAGAGGAGGAAAGAAGGCAGAAGAACAGAAGGGAGGATTCTGAGCCCGGTCCTGAAGCAGAAAGAGAGAGCAGCTGATGGTGTTGAGCTGTGAGTGTTTATTAACAACCTGGGAGACAGCGAACCCCAGAAGAAACGGCTGGGGGGCCGCTGACAGAAGTACCCCGCACAGGGAGGCACCCACGCGGGCTGCATCCCTTCCCGGAGCTACCTGCCGGCTTGGACGGGGAATCCTCGCCATCTTGAGAGGAAGATAGGATCTTGTCAGAGGCCTGAATATCCACAGCCGCACCGACCACCAAGCAGCTGTGACCCCCAGAACGCGGATCCCAGGCGGCGCGAACACCCGGCCCCACAGGAGTGCCCCACTGCTCGGCGAGAAGGTCAGTTTTCCCCGGAGAGGGTGGAGAGCGGTCACGGCGAAGAAAAAGGGCTGTGCGCGCACAGGGCGCGCGGAAGCTGGAGACAAGGGCGGTGATTATAAGTGGAAGCCCCAGTGTTGGGCGGGTGTCACCCGTGAAAGTGGACGGGGCTCCTAACAGGGGAGATATCTAAAGAGCAACACATTTGGATCTGCCGCGGAGGGATATTGTACAGTGGCGGGAGATTGCAGTTGCTCGGACCTACCCCTCCCCCCTCCGTAGATCCTGCTTCAAAGAGGACGGAAAAAAAAAAAAAAAGCTGAGAGACTCTAGAATCCGGGAAGTCAACCTAGAAACACTGCCCCCAGAGGCTAATTTACAAATTGACTCTAGTGCAATAAAAACAAAGCAAAACCTCCCTGAAAATCAGGACTGGATCATAACAATAGAGGAAGCCAACGACCTTCATTACTGCAAATTTTATTTAAATTTAATTTTTCTTTTTAAATTTTTAAATTTTTGTTTTTTATTTTTGTTCTCATTATTTACAACGTTTACTCAAGAAACATTTTTTTCTCACTTGATTTAATCTTTATAATTACCACATTGTATATGTAATCAACACTATTACTGCTACTAATTTACTTTTTTCATCTTATTTTCTTTTATTTTTATTATTTTTATTTCATCATATTATATATATATATATTTTTTTTTTATTTCAGGATTACTGTTCTACAGTCTTTATCTATCTTTCCTTCTCCAACGCTTTATTCTATCTCAACCCTACCTTTATGCCTTCACCCTCTTTCTGATCTTTTCCTTTGGTACCCCGTTTATCTTAACCCTTCCTGCTCTAGATTTTCCCCATTCCTTCTGTCTACCCCCTCCTAAAACTTCACCCTACTTGTATATATCTAATTTCCAACTGCTCCAAGCCCATTCACACCTCCCTCACAGTTGTCCTAAAAACAAAACAAAACAAAAAAACAGTCTTTCTCTCTAACTCTTTGAAGTTGTATGTTAAATGGTAACTATACTGAAGTGTTGTATGCTTTTTTTTTATAAGATTAATTTGCCTATTCTTTTGGTTTGATTGTATGTTTTTGTTAGCTGGGTTCTAGTCAACGTTATTGGTGGTTATTAATATTACAAACACATTTCTATTCAGTGCCTTGCGAGTTGTACCTGGTTGTGTTGTATTTTGTGCCTTTAAATCAAAGCAGAAGAGAGAGAACTACACAACCAGACATCCTAAATAATGGGGAGACCCAAAACCAGCCCGCATATGAAAGAAAAGCAGGCTTCACCAGAAAAGGAAGTAAATGAGCTAGAAGCAAGCAACCTATCAGAGCAAGAATTCAGAGTAATAATCATAAAATGGCTAAAAAGAATGGAAGACAAATTTGATAATATGAGTAATAACCAAGAGGAAATGAAAAATGACATCGCTACTGTAAAGAACTCAATAGAAAGCATCAAGAGTAGATTATAAGAAGCAGAGGACCGCATCAGCGAGCTAGAAGACAAGATGGAAAAAAATACCCAATTAGAACAGCTTCTGGGAAAAAAAATTAAAAAACAGGAGGAAAGTCTAAGGGAACTTTGGGACAATACAAAACAAAACAATATTAGAATAATAGGGGTTCCAGAAGGAAAGGGAATTGAGGAAGACATGGAAAACGTATTTCAAGAAATAATGACAGAAAACTTTCCTGAGATAGAGAAGAAAAAACCCACACAAATCCAAGATGCTCGCAGAGTCCCAAGCAAAATGAACCCCAGAAAACCGACCCCTAGACACATTATAATTAAGCTGGCAAACACCAACGACAAAAAAAGAATTTTAAAAGCAGCCAGAGAGAGACAGAAAGTTACATATAAAGGAACCCCCATCAGACTAGCAACTGACTTCTCCACCGAAACTTATCAGGCCAGAAGGGAATGGGATGAAATATACAAAGTCATGCAAAGGAAGGGTCTGAATCCAAGAATACTGTACCCAGCAAGGCTATCAATTAAAAGTGAAGGTGAAATCAGAAGCTTCACAGACAAAAACAGACTAAGGGAATTTATCTCCACCAAACCAGCAATGCAAGAAATGCTAAAGGGTCTACTGTAAAATTAAAGAAATAGAAAGCAAAGAAGGAACACAGGGGTATAGAATAAAGATGGCGTCAAATAAGTATCTATCAATAATAACCTTAAATGTAAATGGACTAAATGCTCCAATCAAAAGACATAGGGTAATGGATTGGATAAGAAAACAAGACCCATATATCTGTTGTCTACAAGAAACCCACCTCAGGAAAAAAGATGCACACAGACTGAAGGTGAAGGGTTGGAAAAAGGTTTTCCAGGCAAATGGAAATGAAAAAAAAGCTGGGGTAGCAATACTTATATCTGACAAATTAGATCTCAGAGTGAAGGACATAACAAGAGATAATGAAGGCCACTTCATAATACTAAAGGGAGCAATCCAACCAGAAGAAATAACCCTGGTAAATATATATGCACCCAATACGGGAGCACCCCAATATATAAAAAAACTGCTGGAGGATATTAAGGGAGAGATTAATAGCAATACAATCATAGTAGGAGATTTTAATACCCCACTGTCACCCTTTGACAAATCATCTAAACAAAAAATCAGCAAAGAAATATCAATTCTAAATGACTCGCTAGACCAGATGGAATTAATCGACATCTTCAGAACATTCCACCCCAAAGCCACAGAATATACATTTTTTTCAAGCGCACATGGGACATTCTCAAAGATAGACCACATTTTGGGACATAGGCAAAGTCTCTTCAAATTCAAGAAGATAGAAATCATATCAAGCATCTTCTCAGATCATAGTGGCATAAAACTGGAAATTAACTACAATGAAAAAAATCCAAAGAAATCAAACACATGGAGACTAAACAGCATGCTATTAAACAAGGACTGGGTTACCAGAGAAATCAAGGAAGAGATTAAAAACATCCTGGAAACAAATGACAATGAAAACACAACTATCCATAATCTATGGGACACAGCAAAAGCAGTTTTGAGAGGAAAGTTCATATCCCTACAAGCCTATTGCAAGAAACTAGAAAAAATGGTAACAAATGATCTAACTCTACAACTCAAAGAGTTAGAAAAAGAGCAACAAGAAAACCCCAGTGTAAGCAGAAGGAAGGAAATAATAAAAATCAGAGCGGAGATAAACGACATTGAGACCAAAGAAACAATACATAAGATCAACAAAACCAAGAGCTGGTTCTTTGAAAGAATAAACAAGATAGATGGTCCTCTAGCCAGGCTAACCAAGAAACAAAGAGAGAGGACCCAAATAAACAAAATCAGAAACGAAAGAGGTGAAATAACAACAGACCCCACCGAAATACAACGGATTGTTACAAAATACTACGAACAACTCTATTCCAACAAACTGAACAACCTGGAGGAAATGGACATATTCCTAGAAAAATACAAACTTCCAAAACTCAATCAGGAAGAATCTAAAAATCTCAATAGGCCAGTGACTTGGGAAGAAATTGAAACAGTCATCAAAAAGCTTCCAGTAAACAAAAGCCCAGGACCAGATGGCTTCACAGGAGAGTTTTACCAAACATTCAAGGAAGAACTAAAACCTATCCTCCTCAGACTATTCCAAAAAATTCAAGAGGAAGGAACACTTCCAAACTCCTTCTATGAAGCCAGCATCACCCTAATACCAAAACCAGATAAAGACAACTCAATGAAAGAGAATTACAGGCCAATATCCCTCATAAACATAGATGCCAAAATTCTCAACAAAATTCTAGCAAATCGGCTCCAGCAGAGCATCACAAAGCTCATACACCATGACCAAGTCGGATTTATTCCAGGAATGCAAGGTTGGTTCAATATCCGCAAATCAATAAATGTGATACATCACATAAACAAATTGAAAGATAAAAATCATATAGTCATATCAATTGATGCAGAAAAAGCATTTGATAAAATCCAACACCCTTTCCTGATAAAAACTCTCAACAAGGTGGGAGTACAAGGATCATACCTCAACATAATAAAAGCTATATACCATAAACCCACAGCCAACATCATACTCAATGGGCAAAAACTAAAACCATTCCCTCTAAGAACAGGAACAAGACAGGGATGCCCACTATCACCACTCCTCTTTGACATAGTACTGGAAGTACTAGCCATTGCAATTAGACAAGAGGAGGAAATAAAAGGCATCCAAATTGGAAAAGAAGAAATAAAGTTATCTTTATTTGCAGACGACATGATATTGTATATAAAAAACCCAAAAGACTCCATTAAAAAACTAATTGACTTAATAAATGAATTTGGCAATGTAGCAGGATACAAAATTAACGCCAAGAAATCTATGGCATTTCTATACACCAACAGCGAACTTATAGAAACTGAGACTAAAAAAGCAATTCCATTTACCATCGCACCAAAAAAATTAAGATACCTAGGAATAAACTTAACTAAGGAAATAAAGGACCTATATGCGGAAAACTACACGACACTGAAAAAAGAGATAGAGGAAGATGTAAGGAGATGGAAGAACATACCATGTTCATGGATTGGTAGAATCAACATCATCAAAATGTCCATACTTCCTAAAGCAATCTATAGGTTCAACGCACTCCCCATTGAAATACCAACAGCATATTTCACTGACCTAGAAAGAACTCTCCAAAAGTTCATTTGGAACAATAAAAGACCCCGAATAGCCACAGCAATTCTGAGAAAGAAGAGTAAAGTAGGAGGGATCTCAATACCAGACTTCAAACTGTATTACAAAGCCACTGTTCTCAAAACAGCCTGGTACTGGCACAAAAACAGACATATAGATCAATGGAATCGAATCGAGAACCCAGTTATCAACCCAAATCACTATGCTCAATTAATATTTGACAAAGGAGGAATGAATATACAATGGAGTCAAGACAGTCTCTTCAATAAATGGTGTTGGGAAAATTGGACAGATACATGCAAAAGAATGAAAGTAGATCACCAACTTACACCATACACAAAAATAAACTCAAAATGGATACAGGACTTAAACATCAGACGGGAAACCATAAAAATACTAGAAGCATCCACAGGCAACAAAATCTCAGACATATGCCAAAAGAACTTCTTCACTGATACTGCCCCTAGGGCAATGGAAGCTAAAGAGAAAATAAACAAATGGGACTACATCAAAATAAAAAGCTTTTTTACAGCAAAAGAAACCATCAACAAAACAACAAGAAAGCCCACTGTGTGGGAGAACATATTTGCAAATGTTACCACTGATAAAGGTTTAATCTCCATCATCTACAAACAGCTTATACATCTAAATAAAAAGAAGATGAATGATCCAATTAAAAAATGGGCAATGGACCTAAATAGAATATTTTCAAAAGAAGACAGAAGGAAGGCCAAAAGGCACATGAAAACATGCTCAAAGTCTCTAATTATCCGAGAGATGCAAATCAAAACAACAATGCGGTACCATCTCACACCTGTCAGAATGGCCAACATCAACAAATCAACAAACGACAAGTGTTGGCGAGGTTGTGGAGAAAAAGGAACACTCGTGCATTGCTGGTGGGAATGCAGACTGGTGCAACCACTGTGGAGAACAGTGTGGAGTTTCCTCAAAAAACTGAAAATGGAACTCCCATTTGACCCAGCAATCCCACTCCTAGGAATATATCCCAAGAAGCTAAAAACACCAATCAGAAAGGATATATGCACCCCTATGTTCATAGCAGCACAATCTACAATAGCTAGAATCTGGAAACAGCCCAGGTGCCCGTCAGCAGATGATTGGATCCAAAAAACCATGGTACATCTACACAATGGAATACTATGCTGCCATAAAAAAAAAGGAATTCTCATCATTTGCAGCAACCTGGATAGAACTAGAGAACATCATGCTGAGTGAAATAAGCCAGTCAATGAAAGAGAAATACCACATGGCCTCACTCATTTATGGGTATTAAAGAACATTATAAACTGACAAGCCAAAAGTCAGATATAAAGACAGTAAAGCAACAAGCAGACTGTAAAATTACAGCAGGGACAGTAGGGAGATCTGGGGGAGATAAGAGATCAACCGAAAGACTTGTATACATGCATATAAGTACAACCAATGGACACAAAACTCTGGGGAGGGTGGGTATGTATGGGAGGGGGGGAGTTAAAATATGTACACAGATAATAATTCAATAAAAAAATAAATAAATAAATAAATAAAGGAGCATCAATCTAATATATTACAAGCTTCTCATAAAAAAGCAAAATGTTTATGGGATTGTGAAAGGCAACAAGGTTGTTTTGCAATGTAAACAATTTGAATATACAAAAAAAAATCTTAGCAGGCAACAAAAGGGATTTGTTTCTCTGTTTTACAAAAAGTAAAATTGCATTTGGTATAATATCTTCTCATTTTTTATTAAAATGAATTAAATATTTTTCCAGCAACAGCATTGGTCATCTATATTATAGTCTGGCAAGTTCACATTTTGAAATAACTACACTCAAATCTTGAGATATAGATTAACTCTTTCTCCAGCCTCAGGAGTGAAACAAAGCTCCTCAACTATACTTGCAATCTTAAATGATATTACCTTGTATTTCATATAGAAGTATCCATATGTAAAATTGTTGTTTTATTACTGTTTTGCTTTCTATGATGAAAATATTTAAGTGACAATTATGTTTTCAAAATAATTATAATTATAGTTTATATAGCTAGCATTGCTTACATGTATGTAAGAATAAAACATTATTTTTATGGGAAAAAAAAAAAAAAAAAAAGAAAATCTTAAGTAAATGAAATAGCAAAATGGATCAATAATTCCTTATTGTTTATTCTCCTCTTACTTAAATACACTTGAGACAAATGAAAATAGTATAGTATATGTCTTATTTAGATACTAGAGGCCCGGTGCATGAAATTTATGCATTGGGGAGGTCCCCTCAGCCCAGCCTGCACCTTCTCCAATCAGGGACCCCTTGGGGGATGTCCAACTGCCGGTTTAGGGAAGAGGGCCTAAACTGGCAGTCAGACATCCCTCTCACAATCCTGGACTGCTGGCTCCTAATTGCTCACCTGCCTGCCTGCCTGCCTGATCACCCCTCACTGCCTCTGCATGTTGGCCTGATCACCTCCAACTGTATCCCCCTCCCCTCAACCCTGGTTTTCCCTAATTGCCCCCTGATGCCAGCCATGTTGCCCCCAACTGCCTCCTCCCTGCCAGCCTGGTTTCTACTAACTGCCCCACATCCAGTCTAGTCACCCCTCACTGCACCCTCCTGTCAGCCTAATCACCCACAACTGCCTCCCTTTGCCAGCCTGGTTACCCCTAACTGCCTTCCTTTGCCAGCCTGGTTGCCCCTAACTGCCCCCTACCAGCCTGGTTGCTCCCAACTTCCCCCCTCTGCCAGATTGATCACCCCAAATTACGCCCCCCCCCGCTACCTGGTTGCCCCAACTTCTTCTCTGCCAGACTTATAACCCTTCATGCCCCACCACCATGCCAAGTTGGTCACCTCATGCAGCCTGCTGTTTAGTCATTTAGTCATCCCTCACTAACACCCTTCCAGCCTGGTCATAGGAAGCCATCTTGTGATGGTGTGAGGGTTAATTTGCACATTACCACTTTATAATATAATATGGGAAAATATAGGTTTTCTTGGTATTATCTGCAGGATAAATTCATGAATTTTCAGAAGTACATTTTTCTATGCACCACTCATCTAATATAAAACAATGTCATTTATTTTAATTCCCTGCAATGCTTAACAATGAGACAAAAATAAGCAATCTAAGACTGATTCAAGGAGCAAGACATCTGAATCAAATTTTAAAAGATATATATGACAATGCTCAGAAATTTTGACTAGTGAATATTCTTACAGGTTTTTCATTTCTCACAATTTATATGAAAAAAAGAGCCTGCTATATTCAAATCTTCCTGGCAAAAAAAATAACACAGAAAGCTAAGTACAACATGTTTACTTTCTTAGCCTAAGAGAAAACATTAAATGCAGGCATATTAAATATACAGTAAAAATGCCGTGTGTTTTGAAAAGTCAACAAAATCTTGATTTTCTATGTCACAGGTGATCCAACAGATGCAAACAAATACCAAAACGATTTGAGACCAAAATTAGGTAATACTATTAGTAAAATAACAATAAACACAAGAGTTCATCAGAGTTCAACCAATGAATGAATATCTAATTGTATTGTTTACTAAAACTGATCATCAGGCTAATAATACTTGAAAAGTTTTGTTAATACTTTTATTTGAATATTCTTATTTTATGATTTACTCATCAAGCGGAAATATGTACAACAGTTATTTCAAACCAGGAAAAACGGGGGTGATATTTTTCCCATGCCTGTAAAAAAAGTCATTTTAAAAATCCATTTAAAGTAATTCCTTATTTGGTGCTTTATAACCACTTTCTACTTTAGTAAGATCATTTAGAAAGGCAGAAACGAATATACAATGTTTAAAAGGTCATCATCAAAATAACCAAATGGACTTCAAATGTATTTTTGAGTACTTTCTGAACAACCCAGGTCTTGTACTAATTACACTTTACCAGATTCTCTGTAATGTTAACAACAGGAATCTTAAAATAGAAAAATTGGCTTTGATACTTAAAAATTATCCTCCTCCTCCACCACAGCTACCTCTCAAATATTTTAAGCAGAAAATTAATTTGGTTGTTAGGGGTTGATGTAATATGTGTGAACCACAATTCATATGGATTCTTTAAATTTTAGAACTAATACCAACTTCAACATACAATCGGTTTACCCACTCTGAGGTTGCATGGAAGATGAAAGTGAAAATGTCAGTACTAGCAGAAGCACATAGGATATAGCACCTGAAGATGGAAAAAGACAGCTCTGTGTTTTGTTATTAATGCAAAACCAGGCTCATATGTTTCCATGGGCTTAATAGCTGACATTCTCCAAACGACTATGTTATTTGGTTCTATGTCTGAAATTCTCTTTAAATTTCAATAATAAATTTAAATTTAGAGAGGAAATGTATATTTATTTAATTTTGGGGTGAAGATCATTAAAGTATGAGGTCAATTTCCTGGGAGGCAAGTCATGACTATGTAGCAGTGAAAAAAAATGCCACAAAGCCCAGGGTGCAAGGCTGACAACATGCAGACAGCAGCCTTGAGTGGCAGTACTGTGATTCAGGGATTTAGAGCAACTACCTCATAGGGGAAGACAATGTTTCCTAGCACATACAGATTATGCCCACTACTAACGAGACATATACACATCACTACTGATGACATCTCACTGTGACAAGTTAGAAATGTGAAGTTAACTCCAGGAAATGAATCTGGACTATGAACTTGAAGATAGACAGTACAAACAGCAGTTGAGTGGAATATGCTTGTGCAACAATCTTTTTTTCCCCTTTAAAGTCTACAGAAAATTTTCAAATAGACAAGATAATTAATTCTCATAATAATAATAACAATAATACTACATCTACATAGCCAAGGTCTCCATTGGATTCCACTGATTACCTGATGTGTCACAGGCACATTTGCTTGTGAGTCTGCAGGATTCTGATCAATTCTTTCTGGAAATATTAGCTTCTCACAGACTGTGACATTCCTGAAGAGGGAATGTGGGGCATGATTAAGCAATTCTGCTCTCTCATGATGTATATTCTAGTAACATGTAGATCTTGTTCACCTCGTGGTCAAGTCTCGTGTCATTCATTCTGATAAGCATTCCCATCAATTCTCAAGAAAAACTGCATCAGCAGGAAAAATCTGGAAGGCATTAACTCTAATTTTCACACTTAGGCTTAAAACTCCATGATCATGAAGTTCATCCTCAAATAGGAGAACTTCTTAAATATACTTAATTCTCCCTCTGGCTTTCAATTTTTCTGTATCTATATGATCTGTTGTAGGCACAACCTTTAACTTGATGTATTCTCCAAGTAATGTTCCCTTAAAATCTGTTGTAAAGGTCCAACCATATGGTTTAATAACTTCCTTGGAGTGCTCACCCTCCATCCTGCTTTCCTGCCACTCCGCTGCACAGGCTACTTGAAGCATTCCTTGGTAGTTGTTCACACATCTTAATGCATCTGTAGCATTGAACTCAATCCAAAATCGAGAATCATGCTGAATTCTTAAAATGTTGTCTTCAAACATAATTTCAGAGATGTTGGCATATCCAATTCATTAGCTAACTTCTCCATGTCCAGGGACTTCATGATGTGGGTCTTGGTCATAGTTAGCTTCCAGGTCCCAAAGTTCCTGTGGCTGCTCTGGAAGCCATGGATCTTTATGGCTGTGGTGGGAGCAGTGGAGAAGGCAGGAGGGGCAGCAGTGAACACCGGTTTCCCCCCCTCTGTACCAGCCCCCTCGACTTCTGAGCTGTTACCATGTCCAGCCCCACCCCAATGTGGAACTGATACCCGCCCTTCTTTCTGCCCTCTTCTTTGCCAGAGAAGAGGTAGATTTTTATTGTTCAAACTAAAGTTTTATAGCCCAGCTGGAGTGAGCCACTGGTTGAGCTTTGACCTATGATCTAGAAAGTCATGGTTTAATGCCTGGTTAGCGCACATGCCTGGATTGTGGGCTCTATTCCTAGTAGGGCACAGTGCAAGAGGCAGCCAATATATCATTCTCTCTCATCTTTGATATTTCTATCTCCCTCTCTCTTCCTCTCTGAAACCAATAAAAATATATTTTAAAAAATAAAGTTTTGCCCCAACCGGTTTGACTCAGTGAATAGAGCATCAGTCTGTGGACTCAAGGAGCTCAGGTTCTATTCCAATCAAGAGCATGTACCTTGTTTGAGGCCACATCCCCAGTAGGGGGTGTGAAGGAGGCGGATGATTGATTTTTCTCTCTCATAGATATTTCCTACTCTCTCCCTCTGACTTCCTCTGCAAAAAAAAAAAAAAAAAAAAAAAAATCAATAAAATATGTTTTTAAAAAATAATAAAGTTTTATAATAATTGTAAGTATATTATAATTCTAGTCATTCTACTTAATGTAATAAATATATTTAAAATTTTAGGAATATAGGCCACTTTTAATACCTAATGTAAAGAATACTTTAACCAAGGTTCTAAAAAGAACTTCAAGATAGATTTATATTAATATGTAGAATCTTCTAATGGCTTAAGGCACAATTTTATATTTAAAACAGAAAGTAGATTGTATAATAGCAATCAATCATTCCAGAGTTAATTATCCAAGTGATTTTAATTGGAATTTTATTATGTAAAACAACATTTATATTAGAAAATTAAAACAAATCTATTTGCCTCTATGGAAGATAATTGGTCACAACTGTTATGCAGAACTTTTATAATAAAAGATAGCCTAGGTAATATTTTATTTTATTTTTCTGTATTTTGTGAATAATACAATAAAAAATCATGTCAGTTAAAGTATCAAATAACAGGCGGAGCTTGAAGATGGCGACCGAACAGTAGGACTTGTTGTGACTCTGGTCCCAGATCAGATAAAAGTAGCGTCTGAGTTGCTTGGGGAATCTTGATTGGCAGCAAAGGGGCAGCGGAATTTTCAAGGAAGGTAAGGAGAGGTCCGCTGGACTGGATTTCCTGACCAAGCGGCCAGCTTTTGCCGTGGAGGCGGCAGCGGCGGCGAGCTCCAGGCTGTGCCATCTTACCGGGAAGGGAGGAGCTCCTCTGAAGCCTGGAAAACACACAGAGGAGAGGTCCATCGAACAGCTGGGACGCCCGAGTCGGCGCAAACACGTGGATTCAAGGGAGTTCTTCAGTCACCCACGGAAAGGTCAGAGTTTGTGGGGATAGCCTGAGGGTTCTGGGTCCTGCAGCGCAGGCAGCGGTAGCTGGAGCTCCAGCCCCGCCCCCACTGTAGCTGGGAGCGGCTTCTGGCGCCAAGCTGCGCCCAAAGAAGGCTGCAGCGACACCCAGTGCTGGGTTGGACGTAAGCGGGACTTTTTTAAAACGCCAGGGGACTGGAAACAGAGTCTTAAGAATCGCGGCTGTCCCGCCAAGGGCGGAACATCTCATCACCTTGGGGCCTGATCCCCTTCAACCCCTAGCTTCGGAACACTAGGGAAGGTCGGCCTAGTTGGGCATATCCGGGGAAAGTGCAGGGGGAATTTGCCTTCCTGGAAACAAGGGATTGGAGCCAGAAGAGGTAGTCTGGGAGCCTGCTGGCACCCTGCGAGCTAGAGCCGTAGAGAAAGAAGCCCAGAGCAACCAAAAAGACTGGGAGGTCAAATCGGAAACACTGACACCTAAGAGCTGAATTACAAACTGCCTTTTTTTTTCTCTCTCTCTCTTTTTTTTTTTCTCTCTTTTCTTCTTTTTTTCTCTTAACTAATCAAAAATAAATGGACACAAATAACTAAGATATAGCCTACTTAAAATTAAGGATTACCTTACAAAACTGAGGTGCAGTGGAATGCTGGGAACTGCAATACTGTCTGGTCCAAGAATCAGGAGTGCCAAATGCATTAACAGAGGAAGTGAATGACCACTACTGGACATTTTTATGCTAATTTTACTATTCTTTATTTTATTTCAATTTTTTACATCTTTTATTTAATTTTCATTTTTTGTATCTTTTACTTAAGAAACTATTTTTTTTCTTTTTACCTTACTTGATTTTACCTTTTCAATTATTACATTTTTCAATCTCTATCATCACTATTATTACTGCTATTTTGCAATTTTTGTGGGGGTTTTTTTGTGTGTGTATGTGTGTGTGTTTTTGTTTGTTTGTTTGTTTGTTTGTTTTTTGTTTTTCTTTTTTTCCCCTCTCCAGTACCATTTTGTTTTTTCTTTATTTTACATTGGGAGTAACCTTCATTCTATTTTAGTCTCTACTATAGCATCATTCAACCTTATCTCAACTCGACCTTTACACCATCACTCTCTTACTAACTTTACCTTTTTAGTCTCCTGTTTATGTTATCCTTTTCCGGCTTGAATTTTTCCTCTATTCTTTCTGTATACCCCCTGCTAAAGCTCTCACTATACTTATAGATTTAAGTTCCAACCCCTGATCCAAGTGTATAAATTACAATCTCTGCACTATTTTAACTAGTTAAAAAAAAAAAACTGTTCTCCCCTCTATCCTTTTTGCATTGTTTGTGTGAACGTTGATTATTGTGAATTTTTATGTTTTTTAGTGAAATCACGATGCTTATTTCTGTGTTGTGATTGTTGCTTTGTATTTAAAAAAAATTCCTCTGTTTTTGCTTGTTTCTTTTACTTCTGTATATCATAGCCTTACCTAATAATAGTGGATATTGTAGTTTGTATTAATCTCCAAGTATTGTTACTGGCATTGGCTGGGTTTCAGTGGTTGTTCTATGGCAATTTTCTCCGCATATATATAGTTTGTTTCCCATTTCTCTTTTAGTTTGCCTCTTCTCTCTCTCTCTCTCTCTCTCTCTCTCTCTCTCTCTCTTTCCTTTTTTCCCCGTTTTCCAACTTCATTTTGTCATTACTTTTTTCTTCTTTTTCTATCTCTTTATCCCTCTTTTTAAAATTTTATTTACTTAATTTTTTTTTAATTTAAATTTAAATTTTATTTTTTTAAAATGTTTCTTTATTTTATTTTTACCTTTCTTCATTCTCTCCTATCCCCTAAGTTGCCTTTCTCTAGTGGTCACCTTTATTAGAGGTTATTAATATTGTAAATACGTTCCTGTTAAGTGCCTCTTGTGTTGTACCTGGTAGTATTGTATTTTGTACCATTAAATCAATGCAGGAGAAGGAACACCACATAACCAGACATCCTGAAAAGAAAGGCCATGGGGAGGCTAAAACATAGTCTGCACATGAAAGAAAAGTAGGCATCACCAGAAAAGGAAGTAAACGAATCAGATACAAGCAGCCTACCAGAGCAAGAATTCAGAGTAATGATCATAGAATGGCTAAAAAGAATGGAAGAGAAATTTGACAATAACAAAGAAGAAATGAGGAAGAACCATGAGGAACTGAAGAAGAACCAAGAAGAAATAAAAAATGACATCGCTACCATGAAGAACTCAATAGAAAGCATCAAGAGTAGACTCGATGAAGCAGAGGACCGCATCAGTGAGCTAGAAGATAAGATGGAAAAAAATACCCAAGTAGAGCAGCTTCTAGAAAAAAAGATTAAAAAGCAGGACGAGAGCCTAAGGGAGCTTTGGGAAAATATAAAACAAAATAATATTCGAATAATAGGGGTACCAGAAGGAAAGGACACTGAGGTAGACATGGAAAAAGTATTTCAAGAAATAATGACAGAAAAGTTTCCCGAAATAGAGAAGAAAAAACCCACACAAATGCAAGATGCTCGCAGAGTCCCAAGCAAAATGAATCCCAGAAGACAGACTCCAAGGCACATTATAATTAAATTGGCAAACAACAACGACAAAGTAAGAATCTTAAAAGCAGCCAGAGAGAGACAGAAAGTTACATACAAAGGAACCCCCATCAGACTAGCAACTGATTTCTCCACAGAAACTTATCAGGCCAGAAGGGAATGGGATGAAATATACAAAGTCATGCAAAGGAAGGGTCTGAATCCAAGAATACTGTACCCAGCAAGGCTATCAATCAAAATTGAAGGGGAAATCAGGAGCTTCACAGACAAAAAAAGACTGAAGGAATTTATCTCCACCAAACCAGCAATGCAAGAAATGCTAAAGGATCTACTGTAAAAATAAAGAAATAGGAAGGGAAGAAGGAAAAAGGGTATAGAATAAAAATGGCATCAAATGAGTACCTATCAATAATAACCTTAAATGTAAATGGATTAAATGCTCCAATCAAAAGACATAGGGTAACAGATTGGATAAGAAAACAAGACCCATACATCTGTTGTCTACAAGAAACCCACCTCAGAAAAAAAGATGCACACAGACTGAGGGTGAAGGGATGGAAAAAGTTTTCCAGGCAAATGGAAATGAAAAAAAAAAGCAGGGGTAGCAATACTTATATCCGACAAATTAGATCTCAGAGTGAAGGACATAATAAGAGATAATGAAGGCCACTTCATAATACTAAAGGGAACAATCCAACAAGAAGAAATAACCCTGGTAAATATATATGCACCCAACACAGGAGCAACCAAATACATTAAAAAAAAAAAACTGCTGGAGGACATTAAGAGAGAGATTAATAGCAATACAATCATAGTAGGAGATTTTAATATCCCACTGTCACCCTTGGACAAATCATCTAAACAAAAAATCAGCAAAGAAATATCAAGCCTAAATGACTCACTAGACCAGATGGAATTAATTGACACCTTCAGAACACTCCACCCCAAAGCCACAGAATATACATTCTTCTCAAGTGCACATGGGACATTCTCAAAGGTAGACCACATTTTGGGACATAGGCAAAGTCTCTTCAAATTCAAGAAGATAGAAATCATATCAAGTATCTTCTCAGACCATAATGGCATAAAACTGGAAATTAACTACAATAAAAATATTCCAAAGAAATCAAACACATGGAGACTAAACAGCATGCTATTAAACAAGGACTGGGTTACCAGAGAAATCAAGGAAGAGATTAAAAACATCCTGGAAACAAATGACAGTGAAAACACAACAATCCAAAATCTATGGGACACAGCTAAAGCAGTTTTGAGAGGGAAGTTCATATCCTTACAAGCCTATTGCAAAAAACTAAAAAAAAAAAATGGTAACAGATGATCTAACTCTACAATTCAAAGAGTTAGAAAAGGAGCAACAAGAAAAGCCCAGTGTAGGCAGAAGGAAGGAAATAACAAAAATCAGAGCGGAGATAAATGTCATAGAGACCAAAAAAACAATACATAAGATCAACAAAACCAAGAGCTGGTTCTTTGAAAGAATAAACAAAATAGATGAACCTCTAGCCAGGCTAACCAAGAAACAAAGAGAGAGGACTCAAATAAACAAAATCAGAAATGAAAGAGGTGAAATAACAACAGACCCCACCGAAATACAACGGATTGTTACAAAATACTACGAACAACTCTATTCCAACAAACTGAACAACCTGGAGGAAATGGACATATTCCTAGAAAAATACAAACTTCCAAAACTCAATCAGGAAGAATCTAAAAATCTCAATAGACCAGTGACTTGGGAAGAAATTGAAACAGTCATCAAAAAGCTGCCAGCAAACAAAAGCCCAGGGCCAGATGGCTTCACAGGAGAGTTTTACCAAACATTCAAGGAAGAACTAAAACCTATCCTCCTCAGACTATTCCAAAAAATCCAAGAGGAAGGAACACTTCCAAAATCCTTCTATGAAGCCAGCATCACCCTAATACCAAAACCAGATAAAACAACTCAATGAAAGAGAATTACAGGCCAATATTCCTCATGAACATAGATGCCAAAATCCTCAACAAAATTCTAGCAAATCGACTCCAGAAGAGCATCACAAAGATCATACACAATGACCAAGTAGGATTTATTCCAGGAATGCAAGGATGGTTCAATATCCGCAAATCAATAAATGTGATACATCACATAAACAAATTGAAAGATAAAAATCATATAGTCATATCAATAGATGCAGAAAAAGCCTTTGATAAAATCCAACACCCTTTGCTGATAAAAACTCTTAACAAGGTGGTAGTACAAGGATCATACCTCAACATAATAAAAGCTATATATGATAAACCCACAGCCAACATTATACTCAATGGGCAAAAACTAAAACCATTCCCTCTAAGAACAGGTACAAGACAGGGATGCCCACTCTCGCCACTCCTGTTTGACGTAGTACTGGAAGTACTAGCCATTGCAATTAGACAAGAGGAGGAAATAAGAGGCATCCAAATTGGAAAAGAAGAAATAAAGTTATCTTTATTTGCAGATAACATGATATTGTACATAAAAAAACCAAAAGACTCCATTAAAAAACTAATTGACTTAATAAATGAGTTTGGCAATGTAGCAGGATACAAAATTAATGCCAAGAAATCCATGGCATATCTATATACCAACAGTGAAACTACAGAAACAGAGACTAAAAAATCAATGCCATTTACCATCGCACCAAAAAAATTAAGATACCTAGGAATAAAGTTAACTAAGGAAGTAAAGGACGTATATGTAGAAAACTACACGACACTGAAAAAAGAGATAGAGGAAGATGTAAGGAGATGGAAGAACATACCATGTTCATGGGTTGGTAGAATCAACATCATCAAAATGTCCATACTTCCTAAAGTGATCTATAGGTTCAACACACTCCCCATTAAAATACCAACAGCATATTTCACTGACCTAGAAAGAACTCTCCAAAAGTTCATTTAGAACAATAAAAGACCCCAAATAGCCACTGCAATCCTGAGAAAGAAGGGTAAAGTAGGTGGGATCTCAATACCAGACTTCAAACTGTATTACAAAGCCACGGTTCTCAAAACAGCCTGGTACTGGCACGAGAACAGACATATAGATCAATGGAATCGAATTGAGAACCCAGATATCAACCCAAATCACTATGCTCAATTAATATTTGACAAAGGAGGCATGAATATACAATGGAGTCAAGATAGTTTCTTCAATAAATGGTGTTGGGAAAATTGGACAGATACATGCAAAAGAATGAAACTAGATCACCAACTTACACCATACACACAAAAATAAACTCAAAATGGATGCAGGACTTAAACATCAGACGGGAAACCATAAAAATGCTAGAAGCATCCACAGGCAGCAAAATCTCAGACGTTTGCCAAAAGAACTTCACTGATACTGCCCCTAGGGCAATGGAAGCTAAAGAGAAAATAAACAAATGGGACTACAGCAAAATAAAAAGCTTTTTTACAGCAAAAGAAACCATCAACAAAACAACAAGAAAGCCCACTGTGTGGGAGAACATATTTGCAAATAACACCACTGATAAAGGTTTAATCTCCAACATCTACAGACAGCTCATACAACTAAATAAAAGGAAGATGAATGATCCAATTAAAAAATGGGCAATGGGCTTAAATAGTATATTCTCAAAGGAAGACAGAAGGAAGGCCAAAAGGCACATGAAAACATGCTCAAAGTCACTAATTATCTGAGAGATGCAAATCAAAACAACAAGGCGGTACCATCTCACACCTGTCAGAATGGCCAACATCAACAAAACAACGAATGACAAGTGTTGGCGAGGTTGCGGAGAAAAAGGAACCCTCGTGCATTGCTGGTGGGAATGCAGACTGGTGCAACCACTGTGGAAAACAGTGTGGAGTTTCCTCAAAAAACTGAAAATGGAACTCCCATTTGACCCAGTAATCCCACTCCTAGGAATATATCCCAAGAAACTAGAAACACCAATCAGAAAGGATATATGCACCCCTATATTCATAGCAGCACAATCTACAATAGCCAGAATTTGGAAACAGCCTAGGTGCCCATCAGCAGATGATTGGATCCAAAAACTATGGTACATCTACACAATGGAATACTATGTTGCCATAAAAAAGAAGGAATTCTCATCTTTTGCAGCAACCTGGATGGAATTGGAGAACATCATGCTGAGTGAAATAAGCCAATCAATGAAAGAGAAACACCACATGACCTCACTCATTTGTGGATAATAAAGATCATTATAAACTGATGAACCAAAAGATAGATATAGAGACAGTAAAGCAACAAGCAGATTGTCAAATTTCAGCAGGGAAGGGAGGAGGATCTGGGGGAGATAATAGATCAACCGAAGGACTTGTATACATGCATATAAGTACAACCAATGAGCATAAAACTCTGGGGAGGGAGGGGATGTGTGGGAGGGAGGGAGGGGGGAAAAATAAATAAAATATGTAATAAATAAATAAATAAATAAATAAAAGATTTTTCAAAAAGTATCAAATAACATATGTCAAAATACAATTATTTTGGAAAACCCCACCATTGCAAAAGGAAAAAAATGGTAATCCCAGAAATATTTTTCCTCTATCACTTAACAGCTACTAGGGATTTTTCTTTCCTAAATTAAATAAAAGCAATTAATTGTATTATAAAGCAGAATTTAGTTAATAATTATTTGATTCTTCAGCTGCTTATCACAGTGAGAGAACTCACTTTGAGTTATTATTTATTTATTTACTAGTGGCCCAGTGCACGAAATTTGTGCACATTAAAAGGGAATTAATTAGAGAAAATATTTTAATATTGCTATTTGCCCTTTCTCTATAATATAAATGTCAAAGGTGAAAGAAAATTAGTAAATTGTATATGAAAATCTTCCTCCTGTCAGAGTCTAGGGCATGTTGTGGAACCTGGAGTCAAGTCTCCACCCACCCGCAAGTGCCTCAAAATCACACAAGACCCAGACCTGGCTGGCTTCACCCACTTTGGGCAAGATCCAGACCCAGCCGTCCCTTCCCCTGTAAAGCCCCACCAGATGGGAGTGCAGTCTCAGATACTCTGGCACACCCTCAGGTTCCCCGGCCTGGCACAGGGGCAGGGGCCATGGCTTGAGGTCCCCCAGCCCAGGACTGGGGAGACAGTTGCAGCCTGAGGTGCCCCAGGCTGAGCTGGGGTGGGGAGCACACTTTTAGGTCCCCCATCAAGCCCCACTTGGCAGGGGGCACAGCCTCAAGTCCCCTCCCTTGGGTCAGCACCACACAGCCTCGGATCCCAGCTGATTTCTCCTTAAGGCTCGTTAAGGGATCTCAGCTTTCACTGTGGGCACACCCATCTTGTGTTATGGAAACCCTGCCTCCACTGTGAAAGTGTGATGGCCAATTTTCATATTCCCTCTTTATTAGGTAAGATTTTTTATTTAATTCTTTATTGTTTAAAGTATTACATATGTCTCCTTTTTCCCCATTGAACTCTCCCCAGTAGTTCCCAATCCCCAAGCACATGCCCTCACCCTCCTACTGTCCATCTCCATGCATTAGGCTTATATACATGCATACAAGTCCTTTGGTTGATCTCTCACTCCCACACCTCCCCACCCACACCATACCTTCCTCTGAGGTTGGATGCTCTCCAGGTCCATTCATGCTGTTGCAAATGGTAAGAGTCCTTCTTTTTTACAGCAGTATAATATTCCATTGTGTAGCTGTGCCACATTTTTTTTTTTGATCCATTTATCAGCTGATGGGCACTTAGACTGTCTCCAAATCTTAACTATTGTAAATTGTGCTGCTATGAACACAGGAGTGCATATATTCTTTCTGATTGATGTTTCTGATTTCTTGGGATATATTCCTAAAAGTTGGATTGCTGGGTCAAATGGGAGTTCTATTTTTAATTTTTTAAGGAAACTGCCTGCCTGATTACCCCCTAACTGCTCCCTTGCTGGCCTGATTGACACCCAACTGCTCATCTGCCATCCTGATTGCTTCCAACTACCTTCCCCTGCTGGCCTGATCACCCCCATGGCTTTTATTAGTATAGATATGACCCTTCACAGAAAATTTTACTAACCCTGCTTTACAATAAATGCTTGACATTAAATCATTGGGACCAGACACCAAGATTTCCTTTCTTTGTATAGTGGAGGGAATAATTATCTTGTCTTTAAGTTGCCCTGAAATTAAAATGAGATAATGACTTAGAAAAGTATAAAATCACCATATAAATACAACTGTCTTTTTTATGTACTGAAAAAACAATAAAGTGGTAAAATGAAAAACTATTTTTATTCTCCCCCTTTCTTCCTTTACAGCCTGAATTTAAACTTTGAAATTTATAAAAATTTCATTCCAATTTTCATTTCTTTACGTTCAATATTATTTTGTATTGGTTTCAAGTTTTATATTAGTTACATAATAGTTTTAAACAATCATATACTTTACAAAGTGTTCCCTTATATTTCCAGTACACACCTGGCATCATGCCATCATTATAATACTATTGACTATATTCCCTATTTAAGTGACAATAGGTTTATAGGTTCCTTCCAGTCTTTCTTTGCTGTTGTTGGCCTTTTCTTTACTTTCTCACTTCTTTCCTCATTTTCCTTATATAGTATCTTAATTGGCCATCAAAGCTCAGTGAAGGCACTAGGACACGCCACTTAGCACTGGAAGCTTCTCTGAATCACATCAGTCAGTCTAGTACCCTGCAGTGCTGCACCCCTCCACCGAGGTGGCACTGCCTTCCAACATCCGCTTCAGGGCTGCAAGTTCTTGCCCCTCTGCCCCAGTGTCCTTCTTTGCCCCTTAATCCCTGGCCAGGTCCACCCGCCTCCTGGGGCCAGTGCAGGCGAGGCAGATCCCTGCCTCCTGGTCCCCTGTCCCAGCCCGAGCCCCCTCTGGTGCACCCTGCCTCACCAGGTTTTTGCCTTTGATCTATGACATTGGTGACAGCATACTCCTAGCAAGCCTGGTACCCAGAGGGGCACAGGGTTAGTTCCTGGCCCAGAATGTTAGAGGCTGCAGCCACATCTACAGATGTCACCCAGAGTCTGCTGGTGAAGGTAGCACCTGGGTGGCGTGTTCTCATAGAGAGATGGTGAGGCACTGCTCAGCACCCCTTGGAACATTCTCCTCCTGACCAGCTCCTTTGCCAAAGCTGTGGCATTCGTCCTGGAGCTGCCCCTCAGGCAGCCCTGCAGTTGAGCCTCTTTTTCCACATTCGGGCCTCTTTTTCCACATTCAGCCTTTATCTATCCCTCTCTTCTGCAGTGCTTGGACTCCAAGCCCAAAAGAAAAGAACCAATACCAAGAAGGACAAAGCCCAAAAGAAGTGAGTCTTGAACCCCCACATCCCATTCTCTGGATTTCCTCCCACATCTCCTTTCTGTGTCACATCTTGAACGGGCACCCTGTTGTCCAGCCATATGGCCCCTGGGCAACCTGGTTGAGTCGGTCTCCACAAAGCTGTGAATCTGTGGCCAGAGGCCCTATCTGTGTCTCAGCAACCCCATGCCTGTGATTCTCACAGGCCCCACGGGAGTGGCTAAGCAAGCCCAGCTGCTCCTCCCCAGGGCAGCAATGTTCCCAGGGCCCTGCAGCCATGACTAGGCAGGCTGCTGCTTCTCCCAGGGCCTGTGATGGACCCGGACCCCACCTCCCAGGGCCCCAATGAACTGGTACCTTGCCAGGGGTGTCTGGCACTGCCCGCCAGGCAACCCCTGCCCCCAATGGACATGTACCCCCAAGGGCGGGCATGGCGCTGCCCATGTGCCTATGTATGAAAATTTACCCACCGTCTTTGATGGGTTAATTTGCATACTCGCTCTGATTGGCTGGTGGGCATGGTTTGGTGTAGTGGAGTGATGGTTAATTTGCATGTTTCTCTTTTATTAGTGAAGATGCTAGCTCTCTCCACTAAAGAAGCCTAAGAAAAAAAATGACTAACCAAATTTCTGTATTATCTAGATAATGGTCTTAAAAATATTATTTACCACTAAGAGAATCTAGTTCTTCTTACAGGAACATTGTTATATTGAATAAACAAGAAACAAAGACCATTTGAATCATGTCAAAAGGACTCAGTTGATAAATTCACAGGCTTCCACTGGCCAATGATATAATAATTTCAGATTCAAAGAAATAAATTAATTATAATAAAAATTTAAATCTATGAGTTTATAATATTTTCCATATATAGTAAACTTTCTATTTTAGCAGTCACCAACCTTTTGGACCTCATGGACCACACCAATGGTCCATGGACCACCAATTGGTGACTGCTGTTCTATATTGTGGACCTAGCTTTAATGGAATTCAGATTTAACAGAGAAAATTTCCAGTTGCTATGTCATATAAATTAACACCCTGTTAAGTTTAAAAGTTTTTAATCAAGATGTGCTCATAATTAAATTAAAAGGTTATTTTTTGTTATTAATTCAATTATTTTTAAATATGCTTTTATTGATTTTAGAGAGGAAGGTAGAGGGAGAAAAATATAGGTATATCAATGATGACAGAGAATCATTGATTGGTTGCCTCCTGCACACTCCGCACTGAGGATGAGCCCTCAACCCAGACATGTGCTCTGACCAGGAATCAAACCATAACATCTTGGTTCATAGGTTAGAACCACACTGGCTGGGGCTTCACTGTTATTTTTAACAAATTTTATAAATAGACCATATGTTGGGGGAAAAAAAAAAAGAAACATTGTACTAAGTTCTCCAACATTCTATATAATAAAAGGCTAATATGCAAATTGTCCCCTTGGAGTTCCACTGACCAGTTTAACTGCTCACTATGACATGCACTGGCCACCAGGGGGCAGAGCGGAATGAAGGAAGGCCTTGGCTGGAAGCCTGTAGCTGTGGGAAGAAAGACCTGCCAGGCCTAGGAACCCTACCTGTGAACAAATTTCATGCACTAGGCTGCTAGTAAATTATTATTACATATCTACAACTATAGTCTACATATTGAAACGCTAGAGTCACCTCTTGCAAACAATGTTCCAAGAATGATTAACATGTGATCACACCACATCACATGCGTGCATGGTATTTGGTTATGTTGTCACGTGGACTGACTTTATGCAGCAGTTTTAAATCATGCCAACTGATGTTTCCATATGCATTAAGCCAGTGGTCGGCAAACTCACTAGTCAACAGAGCCAGATATCAATAGTGCAACGATTGAAATTTCTTTTGAGAGCCAAATTCTTTAAACTTAAACTTCTTCTAACACCACTTCTTCAAAATAGATTCTCCCAGGCCCTGGTATATTGTGGAAGAGCCACACTCAAGGGACCAAAGAACAGTATGTGGCTTGTTAGCCAAAGTTTGCAGACCACGACACTAAGCCATGGCCCAGCCATGTGTGTGTATTTGTTTATTCTCAGTGACTAGTGAATGCATGCATTTACTAGAACTAGTCAATATAAATTTAAAATTACAGTAATACATATAAACTTTTGTGTGACATTAAACTTTTCATATATACTTAATTTTCATTACACAAACATAACTACATAAGTAAAAACAGGAAAATTAGTCTTTTTGTTTGTTTGTTTGCTTGCTTGGTTAATCCTCACCCAAGGATATTTTTCCCATTGATTTTTAAACAAAGTGGTAGGTGGGAGAGATAGTGAGAGAGAAACTTAGACATAAGAGAGACATATTGATTGATTGCTTCCTGCACATGCCCCGACTGAGGTCAGAGATTGAGGTATGTGCCCTTGACAGGAATTGAACACAGAACCCTTCAGTCCGCAAGTTGACACTTTATCCACTGAGCCACAGGGTAGGGTTAATTTGTCAATTTTTAACACACCCACTCAGAAAATCTACTTTAATATATAATGATTTTCAGATTTAATGAACAACCCTAGCCTGAAATAGTTTGTTATATTAAGATTTTATTGTAAAATCTTGTGAGGGTGATAGTCAATTTAATCTCTAAACCTAGTAACTTAAAGATAAAGAATCAAGCATTTATTCTATATTTCCTGTATTAACTGTTCTACTAGGTAACCACATAGATAGAGGAAAGTATCAATTTTATTCACCTAATATTTGAAAAGGAAACAATAGGACTAGCTCTGAACAGTGTAGCTCAGTTGGTTGGGCATCATTCTGTGCACTGAAAGGTTTCAAGTTCAATGTCCAGTTAGGTTGCAGGTTAGATATCAAGTAGGAGGCATGCAAGAGGCTCCCAATCATGTTGACTGCAATTCAGTAAGTTACTCTGTTTTCCACATTCTCTAAAAGTTACAGCAAATTCACAGACTTGATCAGACTCAGTCAATTGATTTGAGTTTTCTTTCATCAGGAGGCACTTAATTCAGTTTTCTCTGTTTTTCTTATGTTAGCTGTTGTTTATGTTAATGCCTAGATTTATTGTTTCTTTGAGAGCCACAAACATCAACCTGTAGTTCTATTATTTCCTTTAATATGTGTTTTTATTGATTTTTTAAAAATTCTTTTTTTAATATATTTTATTGATTTTGTACAGAGAGGAAGGGAGAGAGTTAGAGAGTTAGAAACATCGATGAGAGAGAGTCATTGATCAGGTGCCTCTTGTACACCCCCTACTGGGGATATGCCTGCAACCAATGTACATGCCCTTGACCGGAATCGAACCCGGGACCTTTCATTCCCCAAGCCGACACTCTATCCATTGAGCCAAACCAGTTTCGGCTATTGATTTTTTTTTTTTAAAGATAGATAAATGGAGATGAAGAGAAAGAGACAGGACTATAAAAGTCAAAATAACAGTTGCTTTTGCAAGAGGGATATGATTATGATTGGGAGTTGACAGCTGAATATTTTTGAGGGGTATGGTAAAGTTCTATGTCTTGACCTGGGTGATAGTTAAAATATCTCATTAATCCATATATTTGTGCGCTTTTCTGTATCTGTACTTTATTTACAACCAAACTGTTTTAAGGACAATCTTTGTGGAGTAATTCAATAGCAAGTTTACAGTTTAAAGTCATGACACACAAAAGTTCAGGGGAAAAATCGTGCTTCTCTTAGAATAAAATAATTCATCATGTTGTAGTATATAAAACTCAAAATTCTTGCCTGACCAGTATGGCTCAGTGGTTGAGCATTTACCAATGCACTGAGAGAGAGAGAGAGAGAGAGAAAGAGAGAGAGAGAAAGAAAAAAGAGAGAGAGAGAGAGAGAGAGAGAGAGATATTTGTATTTGCCTTTAAAAGTAATATAAAGTTTGTTTATTAAATGAAGTGATAACCAAAAATTCAACATTGTTATAAAGACTGGATAGTCAAAATCATTTAACAAGAATGTTGTGCTCATAGCCTACATGGGAGCTCTTTTTAGATTATATGAGGACTGTTAATGCCTTTTATTATTAACTGAACTAATTGATCCATCTTCAAAAAGAATATGGAGCATATAAAAAATTTTAATAGTTTAATAGGGATTAAAAAGGAAGAAAATTGATTCAACAGTTGAAAAGTAGAATGCATAAGTTCATATGTATTTTTTTACTTCAAAAAAATTTTTACTTCAAAAATTTTTAAACATATTTTTATTTATTTTAGAGAAGAAGGGAGAGGGAGAGATAGAAACATCAACGATGAGAAAAATATCATTGATTGGCTGCCTCCTGTGCAACCCCTACTGGGGATCAAGCCCACAACCTGGACATGTGCCCTTGACCAGAATTGAACATGGGACCCTTCAGTGCACAGGCTGATAGTCTATCCACTGAGCCAAATCAGCTAGGGCTTGAGTTAAACATTTTTAAATCACATACTAGAGCATCTTTAACAACAAAAAAAATATACTAGCATATTCTAAGCTAGCCAATGAGAACCAGAATGATAGGCAATACCTGTTGTTTTCTCCTTATACAAATGTTGATAAAACAAAAGTGATATTTGTTTAATTTAGAACAGTTAAATTCATAGTTTTTTTTGAATATTTTAAATTATTTAAAACATAATGGTTCTTGAAAATAAATAAATATCATATTGTTCCAATTTAACAAATTTTAACACCTGCAACAAAATTACATATTACACTTCCAGGCAGTTTAAAGAAAATAAATATCAGTTTTCTGAACTTGACTTCATAAGGAATTATTCTAAGCTTCCTACTGAAATGAAATAAACTAAATAAGTAAAGTGTTTCATTTTCAAACCACAATTATGGGAGCATTTGGCAAACATATATGAAGAAAATAAAACTTATACCACACATAAATTAACATTCAACTTTTATACCCTTTGGGCTTTTATAGCTACAAGACCCAATTGGGAAATATTTAAACATAAAAGGAAGAAGTTTGTTTTAAACAAATTACAATCACAATAGATTTATACAGTTTAAACAATTATTGGATTCCTTTACAATCCAATATTAGTTGATAGGTAGATAGATAGATGAACAATAGATAATATATACCGTGTGTGTGTGTGTGTGTGTGTGTGTGTGTGTGTGTGTGTACTAGACACCCAGTGCATGAATTTGTGCATGGGTGGGGTCCCTTGGCTTGGCTGGCAATCAGGGCCGGTCAGGGACATCTTGCCCAGTCCTGATTGGGGCTGGTTAGCAGGAGGGACCATTGAAGGTTGGTTAGCTGTGGGAGCACACTGACCACCAGGAGGCAGAGCCTGTGTTGAGCATCTGCCCCCTGGTGGTCAGTACACATCATAGTGACTAGTCAACCAATCATTCAGTCTTTTGGTCACTTGGGATTTTATATATCTAGATAAAATATTTGGAATACATATCATTTTGAGAACATTGAAAAGTGATTCTGTAATATTCACTGGATCCAAGGACATATACATTCTAGGGCTTTAATAATCTATGCTTGAAAGGAATCATTAGTTACTTTGCATATCACCTACATACCATTTCAAGTTTTTTGACCTCTCACATTGTACAAAAACCTTATAGTAATCAGTTTTCTCACAATCTCTATATATTTCCAGATATCCTTATCTTTTTATTTATCCAATGTTCTCCTATGATTTTCTTGTTATTTCTTATCCAAGAACCTAAATTCTTCAATTTGGATTTCAAAATTCATTCTTTCACACATGCATTTAATTAACACCTTAGAGTTCCAGGGACTGACATAGAGATGGGTTAAACATAAACCTTCAACACCAAAAGTTGTCCTAAAAGAAAGAGTTTATTGCTTAATAAAAGACCAGGTTCTGAAAAAGGACTAGGTTCTGAGGCATGCAGTCTAAATCACCAGTAGCAGGGCAAGATGGAAATGGCAAACATATCCACCATCCTGGGTTGATGGACTTTTTTATACAATGACCTTGGGGGAGAAAGACTAAAGTTGTTTTGAAAGGATTTACAATGACTATAGATAAGGAAGGCAAGAAAAGGTGAAGTGGGGGAAATTCTGGAATAAGTGAATTTTCTGCAAGTCAGAAGTATTTTATGCTCCTAAATCAGTTGTGAGCAATTCTGGAAAGTTCATACATAAACAGAATATTGCCTGGAAGTTGATTCAAATTTCAACATATATCCAGGAATATGATCAGGTTTTTTGTTTTGTTTTGTTTTGTTTTGTTTTTGGCCATGACTGTTAATTTTTAAACTTCCTTTGTCTCTTCTTCATACCTTCTGGCCTGCTTTAATTCAAATTAGGACATCTTAGAATATTTCTATTTTCAGATAAAAAGATTAGTTATACACTAGTCTTATTTAAGTAGCAACATAAAATAAAAACAATGGCGATACCAGGTGATGAGTGCTATAATAGTATTCTACCTATAGAATTTTAAATACATTCTAATCATATTTTACCTATAGAATTGTAAAATACAAGCACTTAGTTTATTTTAGGGGAGAGTGGTTGGTAAGAATATAGACAAATCAAGGATACTTCCCATAGAAAGTTGTAGGAATCAGATTAGGAAAGCCTTGCATATAATCTAAGAAACCATAATTTTATTCTGAATGTTTGGGGAGATCATGGAAAATTTTTAAACAGGGTGTGATATGGTCCAATTTACAATTTAGTAAAATCACTAAGGTTGCAATGGAACAAAGGAACTGAGGAAAATAGATATTAGAGATAAGAAGACCAGCAAAGAGAATAATTCCATAATATAAAAAAGAAATTATAGAAGCCTAAGTAAAGAAAATAATAGTGTGATAAAGAAAAAAAATAAGAATTAAAAGAGCAATTAAAAAAGAATTGTTAAGGGGAGGGATTAAGATGGCAAAGAAGGAAGATCATTGGTTCAACTCCTCCCACAGATACATCAAAACTACTATTAAATATAAAGCAATCTTATCTGAGAGTTATCTGAAAACTAGCAGAACAGATTCTCAACAACTGTGAATAAAAAAAACCCAACACATTGAAACAGATAAGAGGGTCCCACAAATGGGAGGGATATCACAACCATAGAAAGCCACACAATCAAAAGAGGCTACAAGTTGAACTTCAGAGTCCCCAGCCAGGGGGAGCTGCATTGGGAAGAGACACCCCATAACACTGGTTGAGGGAAACACTAAGTCTATGTCCAAGAGAACTAAGGGGTTATGGGAAAATGTGTATCCTCCCATAAAAGACCCACCCAAATTCTCACTATATTTGAGCCGCAGCTCATGGAGAAAGGAAATGTGTGTGTGTGTGTGTGTGTGTGTGTGTGTGTGCGCGCGCGTGCATGCACGTGCATGCTGCATGAGGGAAGAAAGGGAGGACTTTGCTCCTAACGGGCCCACACTTGATCTCACTGAGTCTCAGCAAAGAGACAGCAGGTTGAAAGGCACTTGGGTCATATATGAAGGTTATGTGTCAGAAGTGCTCCAAAACAGTCATTGGTAAGTACCATTCTTTGTTTGTTTATTGCCCTCCCTCCTCCATGACTGTCTGTGATTGTTGGTGACAAGACCAATACTTTCCCTTAGCTTTACAAATGTTTGGTCTGCCCAGCAGTCCAGGAAGAACCACCTAGACCAGCATACACTTGAAGTGGCACCTGATTCCACAGAACCCAGCAAACCTCCACACTAGAAGCCAACCTTCCATACTTAGCAGACCTCCAAAATAGCACCCTGATCTCCAAAACAGCCAGGTTCTCCAGTGGCAACCTACCCTTCAGCTCCAAAGGTACACTCCATACTCCTGCCTGCTAGCATCCTGCAGGCCCTGGGGAGGGCCTTGAAGGCCGTATCCCACCTCCCAATACTTGGCAAAAGCCCAAGCCGATTCCCTAACCCATTTCCTGACTCCAGTATCTGGCTATCCTTCAAAGTAGCACCCTACTCTTCAGGACTCAGCAAAGTTCAAGGCAAGTCCCAGAGTAGCACCCATGATCCAGCACTCAGCAGGTGCCTGATGAGTCCCCAAAGTGGTGATTCCACTAGCATCCAAGCATATAGTACTGGATTTACCCCAAAGCAGGTTAAAAGTATTAGCACCCAGACATCAACACACTTGTTCAATAGAAGCTAGGCCTCACAGCCACCCACAGTGGAGATTTGCTTTGCACACCAGCAACAGTCATGGACAAACTCTATAGCCAATGACATCCGATACCCACATCAGTGGTGGCCAGGCCTCATAGTAAGTTATATCAGGGGCCAGACCTGCCCACCAGCATACCTGGAACAGTCATAACAGACTCAGTAGTGCACCCAAAGCACTCACATCCCAATCACTAGAGGAGGATATATATAGCCAACATTGGGAGCACCTCTGGAGTAGCTGGTCCTGGTGATCAAAGGAGACTGTGCTACTGAGCCCCATGGCTACTCTGCATAAGGCTACTCTTAAAATATTGTGAGACAAAGCTGATATATCTAATGTATAGAACAAACATAATTTAGGCAAAATGAAGAGATTATGTAATATGCTCTAAACAACAAAGTAAGACAAAAATTCAGACAAAATCTAAATAAACTAGAGGGCAGGAAGATGGCAGCTGGCAGATCAGCATGGAGGAGAGAGTGAGAGAGCGAAAGAGTGAAAAGGGATGTTTGGACATGTGTGGTGTGCATGTGTGGGAGTGAAGGACAGTCCGATCCTGCAAGACTCTTCAGAGCTGGAAGACTAGGCCCTCGTAGACTAAGATCCCCCTTTATTGCTGCAAACACTCCCCAGTGGTAGTGCTAGCTCAGAAACCATGCCATCTTGAAAAGCAGAATTTCTGTAACTAGGAACCCAGTCTCACCAACACTCAGACTAGCCTCAGATAAAAACTGAGATGCTATAGCTACTCTGGACAAAGACCTGCTACCACAGCTGCAGACCCATGGACACTGAGACTCAAGCCACTCTGTCTCAGGCTCCTGTGAGTCATAGAGGACATTCCCCTCTAGCCTACCCACTGCTGCAGTATAGACCCCATGTATCCCAAGACAACACTGACTGTTGGCAGGTGTGGCTCCTGCCAGCCCCTCACTGTCAGAGTGAAACTCCCAGAGGATAACAAGGGCTGCAGTCTACTGGGCACCCAAGCCAGCACTGACTGTTGGCATGTGAGGCTCCTGCCAGCTGGCCCTCCTGAGCACCTAGGCCAGCACCTGACTGTTGGCTTGTGCAGCTCCCACAAGCTACTCTCATGGACACCTTAGCTGGCCTCTGACTGTTGGCATGTGGCTCCAACTGGACTCAGCTGTGATCTACCAGGCACCCAAGCTGGGCCCTGAGTGTCAGTGGCCATGTCTCCTGAGCACTTGAACAGGCCCCTTCCTCTCAGCACTCATGGAGCTCCCGCTGACCTGCGAGGCTATGCCTCCCAATACCCTGAGCACGCCCTTGAATGTTGGGGTCTGTTACTCTCCTGCCAAGCCCGCTGCACACCTCATGCTTTGCACAGCTCAGCAACTGGACTCTTCAGTGGCAGCAAAAATGGGGAAACAAAAAAGCAACCCCCAAAAGAAAGAAAAGGAAGAATCACCTTAAAAAAAAACAAAACTTAATGAAACAAAGGCATGCAATATTTCAGGAAAATAATTCAGAATAATCTTCATAGAGTTCATAAAAGGGATGAATATGAAAATCAGAAACCTTTGTAAGAGTCAAGAAGAAAACAAAAGTTATATAGCTCCAATAAACCATGCAATGGAAGGTTTCAAGAGTAGACTAAGGGAAGTGGAGGACCAAATTAGTGAGATACCAAATAGGGTAGAGAAACAAGTCCATTCTGGACAGCAGCTGCAGAAAAAAAAATTAGAAAGTAGGAGGAGAGACTAAGGAAGCTTTGGGACAACATGAAACAAAGTAACATATATATAATAGGAGTTCCAGAAGAACAAAAAAGAGCAGCAAAGATTAGAGAACCTATTTGAAGAAATAATGACAGAAAACCTCCCAGAAATGGGGAATAAAGAAAGTGACAAATGCACAGAGAGTCCCAAATAAGTTGAACCCCAAAAGACCTACCCCAATACACGTCATAATTAACATGGAAAACATTAACAACAAAGAGAGAATCTTAAGAATTGTAAGGGAAAGACAGAGAGTTGCCTACAAAGGATCTCCCATTAGATTATCCATTGATTTATCAACAGAAAAACATCAAGCCAGAAAGAAATGGAAAAAAACAATACCAGGTCATGCAAAGTAAGGGTCTGAATTCAGTAATACTCTATCCATCAAGGCTATCTTTCAAAATTGAAGGGGAAATCAGGAGCTTCACAGACAAAAGAAAAAAAAAAGGCTAAGGGAGTTTATCACTAGCAATCCAGCAACATAAGAAATGCTAAAGGAACTGTTGTAGAAAGAGGAAAAACAAAAGTAGAAAGAAGGAACACGGGCACAAAAAATAAAAATGGCTACAAACAAGTACCTATCAAAAATAACTTTAACATAAATGGACTAAATGCTCCAATCAAAAGATATTCATTGGGTATATATAAAATAAAACATGACCCATGTATATTCTGTCTACATGAGACCCAACTAAGAACAAAAGACTCACACAGACTGAAAGTGAAGGGATGGAAAATATATTTCAGGCAAATGGAAATTAGAAAAAATCTGGGGTGGTAATAACTTTATATCTAACAAAATAAACCTCAAAGTGAGGACCATGACAAGAGAGAAGGAAGGCCACTTCATAATACTAAAGGAATTGATAAAAGAAGGTATAATGTTGATAAACATTTATTCATCCAATGCAGAAGCACCAATATCTATCTATCTATCTATCTATCTATATATATATATATATATATATATATATATAATACATACTTCTGGAAGATATTAAGGCAGAGATAGACAAGAATATGATCTTAGCAAGAGACTTTAATACTCCACTGACATCACTGGATAAATCTTCTAGACAAAAAATTAGCAAAGTAACAGCAATCCTAAATGACTCACAAGATCGGATGGATTTAATTGACATCTTCAGAACATTTCATCTCAAAATTATAGAATATACATTCTTCTCAAGTCACATGGTACATATTCAAAGATACACCACAAATTGGATCACAGGTAAAGTCTCTCCAAATTCAAAAAGATTAAAATCATATCAAGCATCTTCTCAGACCACAATAGCATAATATTAGAAATAAACAAAAATGAAAAAAATTCAAATATTTGGAGGCTTCTCAATAGCATGCTATTAAACAATGATTGTGTTACCAAAGAGACGAAAGAAGAAATTAAAAACATTCTAAAAATTCCTAGCAAATCTAATAAAGCATTACATTAGAATCCCATAAAATAATCCAAAATCTATAGGACACATTAAAGCAGTCCTGAGAGGGAAGTTCATAACTCTACAGGCCTACCTCAAAAAAAACAAGAAAAAATGGTAATAAATTATCTAACTTAAAGAATTAGAAAAGAGCAAAAAGAAAAGCCCAGAGTGAACAAAAGGAAAGAGATAATAAAGATCAAAGCAGAAAAAATGACATAGAGACCAATCCTATATAATAAAGAGGTAATATGCAAATTGACTCTCACACCCTCATTCAAGATGGCCACCCTAATATGGTCAAAGATGGCTGCCCCCATGTGGTCAAAGATGGCCACCACAAGAGGGCTGGCAGGGGAGGGTAGTTGTGGATGATCAGGCCAGAAGGAGAGGGCAGTTAGGGGCGACTGGGCCAGCAGGGGAGAGCAGTTGGGAGGAACAAGGCCTGCAGGAGAGGGCAGTTGGGGCCCATCAAGCCAGCAGGGAAGCAGTTAGGTAGTGATCAGGCTGGCAGTTAGGAGAGCGGATGGGAGCAAGCAGTCCTGGATTGTGAGAGGAATGTCCAACTGCCAGTTTAGGCCTACCTCAATCCCCCAGAGTGGGGCTAACCTGGATGTCAGACATTCCCTGAGGGGTACTAGGTTGGAGAGGATGCAGGATGGACTGAGGGACATCTGCCCAGTGTATGAATTTTGTGCACCAGGTCTCTAGTATACATATAACAAAAGACTGATGAAACCAACAGCTGGTCCTATGAAAGGATAAATAAGATTGATGATCCTTTAGCCAGGCTCACCAAGAAGCAAAGAGACAGCACCCACAATAAACAAAATCGGAAATGAAATAACAACAGACCCCACAAAAATACAAAGGATTATTTTTTTTTAAAGTACTATGACCAACTCTATTCCAATTGACTTAACAACCTAGAGGAAATACACATGGTTCTAGAAAAATCTGACTTTCCAAAACTCAACCAAGAGGAATAAAAAAAATCTCAACAGGCCAATACTTAAGGAGGAAATTGAAGCAGTCATCAAAAAAGTTCCAGCAAACAAAAGCCCGGGGCTAGATGGCTTCACAAGTGAGTTTTACCAAGCACTCAAAGAAGAACTAAAACCTATTCTTCTCAGAATATTCCAAAAAATTCAAGAGGAAGGCACAATTCCTAGTTCTTTCTATGAAGCCTTAATCCCAAAACCAGATAAAGACACTACAAATAAATAAAATTACAGGCCAATATCCCTGATGAATACAGATGCTAAAATCATCAACAAATTCCTAGCAAATCTAATACAGCATTACATTAGAAATATCATACACTATGACCAAGTGGGATTTATCACATGTATGCAAGGCTGGTACAATATCTGCAATCAATAAATGTGATACATCACGTAAACATTAAAGACACAAATCACATAACCATATCAGTTGAAACAGAAAAGGCATTTGACTAAATCCAACACCCATTCCTATTTAAAAAAATAAAATTCAGCAAAGTGGGAATAGTTGGATCATACCTCAACATAATAAAAGTCTTATCTGACAAACCTACAGCAAACATTATACTCAATGGGCAAAACTGAAATAATTTCCTCTAAGAACAGGAATAAGACAGGGATGTCCACATTCACCACTCTTGTTAGTCATGGTACTGGAAGTGCTAGCCATAGCAATCAGACATGAAGAAATAAAAGGCATCCAAATTGGAAAAGAAGAAGTAAAACTGCCCTTCTTCACAGATAACATGATATTGCACTTAGAAAACCTTAAAGACTCCATCATAAAACTACTGAAATTAATTAATGAATTTGGCAATGTAGCAGGATACAAAATCAACACCCAGAAATCTATGACTTTCTTATACACCAATAAAGAACTCACAGAAATAGAAACCAAAAATGCAATCCCATTTACCATTGCAACACAAATATTAAGGTACCTAGAAATAAATTTAACCAAGGAGGTATAGGACCTGTACTCAGAAAATTATAGAACACTGAAAAAAGAGATGGTAGAAGATGTAAGAATACATGTTAAACACATGTAAGAATATTCTATGTTTATGGATAGGTAGAAGCAACATCATTACAATGTTCATACTACCCAAAGCAATCTATAGATTTAATGCAACCCTCATTAAAATACCAATAACATATTAGAAAAAACTGTCCAAAAATTTACATGGAATAAAAAAAAAGATAAAAAGACCCTGAATAGCTGTAGCTATCCTGAGAAAGAAGAATGAAGTTGGATGGATCACAATACCAGATATCAACCTATATTACCAAGGCACTATTCTCAAAACTACCTGATTCTAATATATAGCCCAATGGGACAGAATAGAGATGGACCCAAGCCATTATGCTCATTTAATATTTGACAAAGGAGGAAACAGCATTCAATGGAGTCAAGACAGACTCTTCAATAAATAGTGTTGGGAAAACTGAATAGATACATGCAAAAAAAACCCAAAAAAACTAGACCACGAACTTTATTATACACAAAAATAAACTCCAAATTGATAAATAACTTAAATGTAAGAAGGGAAACAATAAAATCTTAGAAGAAGCTATAGGCACCAAATAGCAGACATTTGTTGTAGCAATATCTTTACTGACACAACCATGGCAATAGAAACTAAGAAAAATAAACAAGTGGAATGACATCAAAATAAAAAGCTTCTGTACAGCAAAAGAAACCATAAACAAAACAAGAAAGACCACTGCATGGGAGAACATATTTGATAATGTTATCTCCGATAAGGGTTCAATCTCCAAAATTTGCAGGGAACTCATTCAATTTAACAAAAGGAAGATAAACAATCTAATTTTTTAAAATGGGCAAAGAACCTAAATAGTGACCTTTTGAAAGAGGATATAACCTAAATAGTGACCTTTTGAAATAGGAGGCCAAAGGAAATATGAAAACATGCTCAAAGTTACTAATCACCTGAGAGATACAAATCAAAATAACAATGAGGTACCATCTAATACCTGTCAGAATTGCTATCATCAACAAACGACAGGTGCTGAAGAGGATCTGGAGAAAAAGGAACCCTCTTGCACTGCTGGTATGAATGCAGTCTAGTGCAAACACTGTGTAGAACAGTAGAGCGCTTTCTCAAAAAATTGAAAATGGAGAGAAACAAAGATGGCCACAAAGGTAAATGACTGTACTTACTGCCTCCCACAGCCACATCAAAATTATAACTAAAATGCAGAACAACAGCCAAAACCGGTTTGGCTCAGTGAATAGGGTGTCAGCCTGTGGACTGAAAGGTCCCAGGTTCGATTCCAGTCAAGGGCATGTACCTTGGTTGCGGACACATGTGCAAGAGGCAGCTGATTGATATTTTTCTCTCATTGATGTTTCTAAATCTCTATCTCTCTCTTTTCCTCTCTGCAAAAAAATCAATAAAATATATTTTTAAAATAAATAAATAAAATACAGAACAACTATCATCCAGAACTGCGGGAAAGCTGGCTGAGTGGAAATACTACAACTAGACAGGTAAAGAAAAGTGGCATTGAGATTGGTAGGGGGTGCAGAGGCATGAAATGGGCTGGACTGGAACTCAGGTGCGATACTTTTTCAATCAGAAGGGAGATTGCTTCTTTGGAGGTGACCTGGAGGAGCAAGAATTCCCAATGCCACACCAGACCCCCATCCAAGGGTTCCAGAGCTTGGGAAAGAAGTCCCTATACACAGTAAGAACTATGAACTGTAAAAGCAAGTGGAGATTGGGGCTGACTTACACACAGGCTGCTAAAGACCCAGCTGCTCCTCTTAAAAGGCCAGCACTGTGAACTGAATTTATAAGCTCCCACTTACTCCAGTGCCTAGCGAGTCTCTGGGGGACCCTGGCAGATATGGGGGGAAAAAACTTGACTGTCTGGCATGGGGCAAGAATGAGGGGGCAGCATTCTTCCAAATGCAGATGCTCACAGCAGTCATTGTTCCCATGCTGGGACCTCTCAGGTGCAGGGCTGACTGGCAGACATGTGTTCATGCTGCCCTGTAAATTCCACTCCACCCAATTTACAATCCCACCCAAGAGGTGCACAATGACTTTTGCATATGAGCGACCTGGCCTTTCTCAGCCTAAAAGCTGTCAAACAAGCTGCAAGTGGGTCAATGAGCCCCAAAGCTATCAATAAAAGGCCCAAGGCAGGCACCAGCACCAGCCTGCCTTTCTTCACAGCTGGGCCTAGTCTGAGCACTTCCAAACCTGATACAAAGAGGAGGAATCAGCATATGTCTTTGTAACTCCCCTGGTTGGCCTCAGGCAGTGGTTAACTTTACACCTCCTTGGAGATCCAAGAGCCAGTGTATCCAGTGATCAGTGTGAGTCCATACCAGATTACAACTCTTCATATCCATAAGTGACATACTCAAGGTGCAGACTCAGTGAGCACTAAAGCCCCAATAAAGCAAGTCCTGCCCCATAAGAGTATCTCCTGCACAGCAGCTCTCCAACTGTAGTTGCAGTTGGTCCTCACAACCAATTGGTCAATTCCTCCCAGTGACAGCAACAGGAATCAAGTATCAAAAAGAACAAGACGGTGACCACAACCCACAAAGGGGTGCACATAAAGTGTCCACCTCAGGTGATTGAGGAGCTTGAGCCACAGGGCCCTATAGGACACCTACTACATAAGACCACTCTATCAACTCAAGGATACTTAGGAGCTACCCAATACATAGAAACAAACACAGGAAAACAGCCAAAATGCAGAGACAAAGAAACATGTCACAAATTAAAGAAATGAAAGAAAACAAACTACTGGATACAGAGTTCAAAACCACAGTTATAAGGTTACTCAAAAATCTTCTAAAAGCCTTTAAAAACTTAGTGAGGCTTTAGGACCAGTCAGAAATTAAGCATACACTGACTGAAATAAAGAATAATAAACAAGGATATTATTCAACAATAGACTAGAGGAACCTAAGAATCAAGTCAATGATTTGAAATATGAAGAAGCAAAAAAGCACCCAATCAGAAGAACAAAAAAAATTTTTTTAAATATGAAGATAGTGTAAGTAGCCTCTGGAACAAATTTGAGTGTAACAATGTTCAAATTATGGGGGTGCCAGAAGAAGAGAATGATAAAGATATTGAAAGTGTATTTGAAGAAATAATGACAGAAAATTCCCTCTACCTGGTGAAAGAAAGAGATTTACAAGTGCAGTAAGTGCATAAAATCCCAAAGAAGAGGGATCCAAAAAGGACCATACCAAGACACATCATAATTAAAATTCCAAGGGCAAAAGACAAATAGAAAATCTTAAAAGCAGCAAGAAAAAAGCAGGTAGTTACCTATAAAGGAGCACCCATACGATTGTCAGCTGATTTCTCAACAGAAACTATGCAGGCCAGACGGGAGTGGCAAGAAATATTCATAGTGATGAGTAACAAAAAACTACAACCAAGAATACTCTACCAAGCAAAGCTATCATTCAGAATTGAAGGTCAGATAAAGAGCTTCACAGATAAGAAAAAGCTAAAGGAATTCATCACCAATAACTAGTATTATATGAAATGCTGAAGGGTATTCTTTATGAAGAGGAATAAGAAGAAAAAATAAAGATAAAAAATTAGGAACAACAAAGGGACAACAAATAACATACTATCACCAAGTGAATCTAAAAATCAAATGAAGTAAAATTGATGAACAAAATAAACTGTTGAATAAAATAGAATCAGGGGTATGGAAATAGAACAAACTGATGATTCTCAGAGGGAAGGAAGTGTAGGGTGGTGCAGGAAGAGATTAGACAAAGATCTTATATGCATTTTTGCATTACCTATGGACACAGATAATAGGGTGGCAAGAGCCTGGGCTGGGTTGGGAACTGGGTGGAGGGGAGCTATAGGTGGGGGGAGGGGGGAGGGGGGGAGAGAGTGGCATCTGTAATAATCTCAAAAATAAAGATTTAAAAAATTAAAGATGGAACTGCCATTTGAGCCAGTAATCCTACTTCTAGTAATATATCCCAGGAAAACAGAAACACCAATCAGAAAGGATATATGCACTTCTATGTTCATAGCACCACAATTTATAATAGCTAAGATTTGGAAATGGCCTAAGTGTCCATTAGAAAATTGTGGTACATCTACACAATGGAATGTTATGCTGCCATACAAAAAGGATTTTTTTTTTTTACCATTTGCAACAGCATGGATGGAACTGGAGTGAATTATGCTAAGTGAAATGATCCTTTCAGAGAAAGATAAATATCACATGATCTTACTCACTTGTGGAATATAATTAATAACAAACTGATGAACAAAAATATAACCAGAGTCATAAAAGCATCAAACAGACTGGCCAACCTAGGAGGAAAGGTGGGGGTGAGGTGGAAAAGAGATCAACAAAGAACTTGTGTGCATGCATATAAGCATAACCAATGAATGCAGATGGGTGGGTGAAGGTATGTGGGGACAGGTGGGGAGGAAAAGGAGACTTATGTAAGACTTTAAACAATAAAGAATTTAATTTTTCAAAAATTAAACTGAATATGAGCAGTCTACAAAATAAGAGCACAAAGCCATGGTCATAAGGATATTCAATGAACACAAGAAAAGCATGGATAAATACAGTAGACCTTTAAAATAGGTAGAATATATATAAAAATCATAACTGAAGAATACAATATATTAAAGAAAAATACACTAGAAGGAATCAACAACAGATTAGATAATGCAGACAAATGGATCATAGAAGACAAAAAGGTGGAAGTTATCTAACTGAAATAGTAAATTTCTTTTTTAACTTTTAATGAGGAGAGATAAACCATGATATTGGCATAAGAAAACACCTAAACTGCTGCCTCGCACAACAATTTCAAAACTACAACTAAAAGACCAAACGGATATCATTCAGAACCACAGGAAGACTAGCTGAGTGGAAATTCTATAACTAGAAGGAAAGGAAAAAGCACACTGAGACTCAGAGAAATGCCAGGAGGCAGAGATACCGAGACGCAGTGCAGAGAGTACTGGCAACTGAGTGTGTGGCTGGCTTTCTCAAGTGGGTGGGAGACAAAAGCTCCAAACTGTACTGAACTCCTGTTCCGGGCAAGACTCTGGGGACACAGACTCATTCAGGGAGAAACTGGACTGTCTGGCAGTGGCCAGAACTCGAGGGCGGCTTTCTCTCAGAAGTGCTTGCAGTGATTACCACTGGACACTGAGACTCAGGGGCCTATTAGCGCAGGGATGACAGCAAACCAATGCTCTCTACTCTGCCCTGAGTCTCCGCCCCATCCAAGATGAATACAGAGGCTTTTGCAAGTCTTGTATCATAAGGGTCTCTCCAGCACAGAAGTTCTCCCAGCATAGATACAGCTGATCCTCATATCCAATTGGCCTGGAGGTCAATTCCTTCCAGTGATACCAACAACAATCAAGACTTAACTACAACAATGCTGTACACAGAGCCCACAAAGGGAGGCACCAAGAATGTCCACCTCAGGTAACTGGGGAGGCTGAGTACTGGGCCATATAGGACACCTAGCACACAAAGCTACCCTACCAACTCAGGGAAGCAGCAAAAATGTGGAGACAAAGAAACAGATCACAAATGAAAGAAATGGAGGAAAACAAATGACTGGATATAGAGTTCAAAACCAGGTTATGAGGTTTTTCAAGAATTTTCTAGAAAAGGCCAATAAATTTAGTGATACCTGGAGAATATGAAAAAGGACCAACTATAAATTAGGCATACACTGATTGAAATAAAAAATATATTATACAGAGATCTAACAGCAGACTAGAGGATCACAAGAATCAAGTCAAAGAAGCAAATACAAAGAAATAAAAAACACTTAACTGTAAAATCAAAAAGAAAAAAGAATCCAAAAATTTGAAGATAGTGTAAGGAGCTTCTGGGACAACTTCAAGCATACCAACATCAGAATTATGGTGGTGCCAAAAGAAGAGAGTTAGCAAAATACTAAAAAAAAATTTGAAGAAATAATGACATAAAACTCCCCCTACTTGGTGAAAGAAATAGAATTACAAGTCCAGGAAGTGCAGAGAACCCCAAACAAGAGGAATTCAAAAAGGACTTCACCAAGATACATCATAATTAAAATGCCAAGAGCAAAAGACAAAGAGAGAATATTAAAAACAGCAATAGAAAACCAGTTAATTAACTACAAGGGAGCACCCATACAATTGTCAGTTGATTTCTCAACAGAAACTATGCAGGCCAGAAGGGAGTGGCAATAAATATTCAAAGTGATGAATAGTAAGAATCTACAACCAAGATTACTCTATCCAGCAAAGCTATTATTCAGAATTGAAGGTCAGATAAAGAGCTTCACAGATAAGAAAAAGCTAAAGGAATTCATCACCACCAAGACAGTATTATATGATATGCTGAAAGGTATATCATATATACCTTTTTCTTAAAGATTTCTTTAAGAAGATGAAGAAGACGAAAAAGGTAAAGATAAAAATTATGAACAGCAAATACATATGTATCAACAAATGAATCTAAAAATCAAGTGAATAAAAAAATCTGATGAACCAAAAAATTGGTGAATATAATAGAATCAGGGGCATAGAAAGGGAGTGGACTGACAATTCTCAGTGGGAAAGGGGTATGGTGGGTGCCGGAGGAGACTGAACAAAAATTGTATACCTATGGATGAGGAGAGTGGGTGGGGGGAAGAGCAAGAGCAGAGGGTCGGGTGGGAACTGGGTGGAGTGAAGCTATGCGGGGGAAAAAGAGGAATAATTGCAATAATCTGAACAATAAAGATTTATTAAATTAAAAAAATTAATGAGGAGAATTTAAGGGACATCTGGATAACATCAAACATACTAACAATTGCCTTATAGGGGTTCCAGATGAAGCAGAGAGGTAGAAAGGGACAAAAAGAACCTACTCAAAAAAAATGTGCCTAACCTAACAAAGGAAACAGACATCCAAGTATAGGAAGCACAGAGTCCTAAACAAGAAGATGCACACCCAGGATGTTAAAATTAAACTAAAAGTTAAATACAAAGGGAGAATCTAAAAGCAGCAAGAAAAACAACAACAATATATTATATACAAAGAAATCCTCATAAGATTATCCCCTGAGGGATCCCAGTCTGGGGGGGGGGGGGCAGGCTGGGCTTAGGGGCACCCCCGCCCCTAAGTATATAATAATAAGCTAAGAATTCATACACACACACACACACACACACACACTCACACAAAGATGTAAAATATGGCAGTAGGAACAGAACCTGGAGAACAGATGTATAAATGTAATGCTTTTAGAATGTGTTTGAACTTAGGTGACCAAAAAATAAAAATAAACTTTATATAAACAGGAAGTTATAAATTTGAAGATAACCAAAAACCTATAATAGATATACAAAAAAATAAAGAGAAAGAAATCCAAACAAAAATAAAGAAAGCCATCAAAGTAAGAGAATACAAGAAGAAAGGATCAGAAAAGAACTACAAAAAACAACCATAAGGCAATTAACGACAATAAGTATATCCCTAACCTAATATATAAAAAGCCAGGAGCCATCATGACCAAAAACAACAGGACAGACAACTGAACAGCCAGCTGCAAATGACTAAACAGCAGGCTGAGTGGGGCTACCAGGCCAGCAGGGTGGGTGGCAGTTGGGGGCAACCAGACCAGTGGGGAGGGAGCAGTTGAGGGTTACCAGGCTGGCATGGGGGTGATTAAGCTGGCAGTCAGGTGAGCAGTTAGGAGCCAGTGGTCCGGACTTGATCAGGATTTATGACTACTGGTTTAGGCCGGGGATCAAAGCGGCCATCAGACATCACCCAAGAGGTCATGGATTTGAGAAGGTTCAGGCTGGGCTGTGGGGACACACACACACACACACACACACACACACATCCCCGTGCACAAATTTTGTCCACTGGGCCTCTAGTCAATTATAACTTTAAATATAAATGGATATAATGTTCCAACCAAAAGTCTTTGGGGTGTCTGAATGGATTAAAAAAACAAGACCCATACTTAAGCTGCCTATAAGAGATCACTCCAGACATAAAGACATATACTGACTTTAAGTGAAGAAAGAGAAAATATATATTAAATAAAAATGAAAACAAAAAGAAAGTTGGGGTAGAAATATTCATATCAGACAAAATATACTTTAAAACAAAGACTGTAGCAAAGCACAAAGAACATTACATAATGAAAGTTAGACTGAGCCAGAATTGTTAAACAATCTAAGGATTAGCTGTCTCTTATACATGAAAATGTACAGCAAAGTCCTTTCTTTCAAGACATTTTACCTTTAGCAGTAGATATAAAATGTTGCTAGCCTAACGCTCAACCTGTGCTTCACTACTCACTCTGTCCCAACACATGCTTTCTGGCAATGTTGATTTTGGGCAGAGTACGCATGCGGTTATGAAATTAGCAAAAGCTAATTGGCCCTAAAGGAGCGGCAGCCCCGCTCCTTTCCGCCTCCCTCCCGCGCGTGTCCCCCAGGCCGCCCACGCCGAGGAGCCGCCCGACCAAGCCCAACATGGAAAAGCACCTGTTCAACCTCAAGTTCGCGGCCAAGGAACTGAGCAGAAGCGCCAAGAAATGCGACAAAGAGGAGAAGGCCGAGAAGGCCAAAATCAAAAAGGCCATTCAGAAGGGCAACATGGAAGTGGCGAAGATCCGCGGGTCGATGCGGTGGCCGCCAGGGTCCAGATGGCCGTGACGATGGGCAAGGTGACCAAGTCCACGGTCTGGGTGGTGAAGGCGATGGATGCGACGCTGAAGACCATGAACCTGGAGAAGATCTCCGCCCTGACTGACAAGTTCCAGCACCAGTTCGAGACGCTGGACGTTCAGATGCAGCGGATGGAAGACAAGATGAGCAGCACGACGACGCTGACCACTCCCCAGAGCCAGGTGGATATGCTGCTCCAGGAAATGGCAGGCGAGGCCCGCCTGGACCTCAACATGGAGCTGCCGCAGGGCCAGACCGACTCTGTGGCCACGAGCGTGGCCTCGGCGGAGCAGGACGAGCTGTCCCAGAGGCTGGCCAGCCGGCGAGATCAAGTGTAATGCCCGAGCGCCCTCGGAGGCTTCCTGGCTGTGGCCCCTTCTGAAATGCTCTCTGTGTCTTAGAGAGAGATCACACACTACATAAACTTGGAATATGCCAGAATGCTGAAATGCTCCTAAGATGCTTCTGCCTTTGGGTTTACGGTGCACTCCCGGTACATTAAGAAGTTCCAGGCTTTCTCCACTCTTAACTGGATTCTAAAGTTCTGTATGTCTTGTGATAATGTGTATTTTTATAGCTGCCTTTTAACAGGACTAGCTAACTTGGTGTATATGAGTTTTCCTCAAAAGTTTTATCAAATCTCTAGTTCCTGTGTATTCAGTTTTCTGCCTGAACTATCAAAGTTGAAGTTTATTTTGAATTTAGTTAAATGGTGGATAATATATAAAATTGAAATGTGGTACATGAAAAGAAAATGATTGCAGGGTTATCAACACCTCATTCAACTTATTTAATGGACAGTGCCATTTTTCTGTATCCTTTGTTTTTTTGCCATCAAAATGAGACTACAGTTGACTGTTCATCTGTTTCATAACTTATATTAAAATTACTGTTTACATGCGGTAAAATTTTTTAAAGATGTATAAGGTTTAACATATGACAGTTTCTTTTAAATGAACTTCTCTAACATTTCTAGTTATTTTCCTATCTCACCACTTTAATTACATTTCTTAAAAATGTTAATTAGCATGGCAGCCACATTACTCACTCCAACATTGCCAAAGAACTGTTGATTGGTTTGAGAAAACCCTGGGACTGTGTGTTTGTAGGTTTTGTTTTTATTTTAACAACCAAAAATAGAGTTAAAATGAGAACAGCATTTTAAGTTCAAGTTATTTGCATTTATTATGTTGCTCTTCAAACAATTCTTTAAAAAGTTTGGAAATGTAAGTTGGAATGTTTTAATTAGCCATGTAGCCAGAATGAAGTCGGGAAGGAAGAAAAGATGCAGGATGGGATAGCATGCTTGACCCTCCCCTGTGCTGCCTTCTATCCTTCTGGAATAGCAGGGTGCATTTTCTAGCTGAAAAGGAAATCCTGTAGCCAAAACTTTCTTAGCCTCAAAACTTGAAGAACACTAGTTTGCTATTGCCTTGACAAGTCTGTTAACCTAACTTGAATACTTATGGATATTTTAAATTCCTCCTTTCCTTCCTTGAAAGATTTCTCCATTAAGAGAATACCAGTGTTTCAGAAAGTAACCATAGGGACTCTCCCAGACCCTTTGAAGGATTCACTGTTATGACATGTTTTCCAGTGTAACTGAGTGGGTTTAAAGGGAGAAAAAAAGCACATATACAAAATGAGAACTGCCCCTTAAATTTAAGGGTCTTTATATATGACTGGTTGTTGTTCTGAAGTCTTTTCTAAGGGGCATCTGTCCATTGTCAGCCCCACATGTTTGTAGAACTCCCTCCTTTGATGTGTCCTCTCATCCACATGGTTGCACAGAGGCAACTGTGTGAATATAGCATGACTTGTAACCCCTCTTTAGACTGGAACAAATAATTAAAATTTTGAAAAGAGCCTAGTGTTGAGTCCTTTGGTAAATTGAAGACTCTTGTGTAATAGAAATATTCCCAACAATATTCATATATTTTGTGAGATTAAACAATGCTTGAATAAGCTTGAACTTTCTTAAAAAAATGTTCATTTTAAACTATATTGATGTACATTTTTAGGAACCATAGTTATTATTTCAAAAGCATATTAGGCTCATGAATTTCCTTAATTTTGCAGTTGATGAAATATTGAAGTGTAAACCACAGAAGTTTATCAAATAAATAATCTTAAACCACACACACACACACACACACACACACACACACAAAGCAGCTAATTATCCCATATAGGGCTTGATCTATGATTCTGGCTGACTTCATTAGCACCCTGCATTTAACAACTGAACAAAACAGGCAGAGAAAATTAATTATCAATCAAACAAACAGCACATGGTTAAATTGCAACACATGTCAACCTCTCAGTCAGAAGTTTTGCAAAGAAAGATAAAACATAATATCTGTCCTTACAATCAATTGGGAGAAATTCATTACAGGTACATAACAACAGGAACTTAAAATTAGCAATGACAATAATAAAAACAATTAAGACAACTGATTAGGGAAGACAGTGCTGAAAAAGTTGGAGAAAAAAATTATTAGCCTATATATAATTGTGAGTTCTTAAATTTTATGAGGAAAGATGTGTCATGTGTAATTTGTGGTTTTTCAGAAGGCTAGTGTTGCAATGGCTTATAACTTGGGCTGGAATGTGGGCAATAATTTGAAGTGAATGCAGCAACTCAGAGATGAAGTTAGTTGTACTGACAAGAAAATAATGATAGTTTTAAGAAGCATTACTAAGAAAGAATCAACCACATGAGAAAAAAAATAATATCTAAGTAGGTGGTAAGAAAGAGGTTTCTAGGTTTTTAAAAGTGCCTGGTTGGATTCAGAGGAAAAAATAAAGAAGTTGATAAGTTTTAGCTTTGGAAAGAAGAGTCAATAACAATTGAATTTTAAATTCCAATTAAAAAAAATAAGAAGAACCTTTAATGAGAAGAAAAAAATATGGATTGAAAATAGCAGTGTAACCTACAAATTATGAGTTTGGGAATAACAATAAAATATTCTAGTTTAATAGGTTTTTAAGCACATGGAAAAAAAAAAGCATAGTAGGGAAGGCACGCTTTTAGATGTACATTCGTTTTCCATTTACCTATCAAATTAAATATAATAAATATTACATGTAAGGCAAGTTTTATAAATATTTATGTAACAAAATGTATGGGAAATATTAAGAGAGCAAAAGACCTGCAACTCTTTTAGGGACCTAGTATACCCATAATAACATATTGGAAATGGCAGTAGAAGAAAAAAAAATTCACAGATATCTCAGTTACTATAACTGCCAAATTTCTAAAATAAATGTTATTAAATTTAGCAATTATTTAAAGTATAATTACAGCGTTGTGATAGAAATGTATATATGTATTTCCAAGAAGTAAACATGATTTATATTAGAAAACTTGTTTAATATCATCTACCATATTACAAAATGAAAAAAATCCTCATTCATATATCAATAAATACAGAAAAACACCCTGTATTATCCAACACATGCATATTATTAAGTAACTATTTAACCTAATAAACAATAACTAGCAAAATCTCATAACAAATATTATATTTAATAGTGATAATCTTATCTAATAAAAGAGTAATATGCAAATTGACCATACCTCCCCTACATCCACTAGCCATTCCCACAAGCCCCGCCCACCAGACAATCAGAGCAAGTATGCAAATTACCCCAACCAAGATGGCTGTGGCCACAGAGAGCAGAAGGGAGGCTTGAGTTTCCCAGGCAATGGAAGAAGCCAAGCTTTCTGCCTGCTCTAGCCAGCGTAAGCTTCCACTCCAGACTACAAAGATTCAATTGTAGAAGGTAAATAAATTCCAGATACCAGGGCCTTTGCTTGGCTTGCCAGGGCATGTGGCCAGCCTGAAAACCACCACAGGTCCCTCACCCAGGCTGGCCCACACCACAAGGGAACCCCCACCCTGATCTGGACACCCTGCAGGGCAAACCAGCTGACCCCCACCCATGCACCAGGCCTCTATCCTATCTCATAAAAGAGTAATATGCAGATTGGCCATCACTACAACACACAATAGCTGCCCCCATGTGGACACAAGATGGCCACCACAAGATGGCCAGCAGGGGAGGACAGTTGGGAGGCACCAGGCCTGCAAGGGAGGGCAGTTGGAGGCAATCAACCCTGCAGAAGAGGGCAGTCAGGGGTGACCAGGCCAGCAGAGGAGGGAAGTTGGGGGCAAACAGGCTGGCAGGGGAGCAGTTATACATCAATCAGGCTGGTATGGGAGTGATTAGAGGGTGATCAGGTTGGCAGCAGAAGTGGTTAGGGGCAATCAGGAAGGCAGTCAGGTGAGCAATTGGGAGCCAGCAGTCCTGGATTGTGAGAAGGATATCCCAGATTGGAGAGGGTGCAGGCTGGGCTGAGGGATACCACCAATCCTTCCCCCCCATGCACAAATTTTGTTCACTGGGCCTCTAGTTGAGATATAATTTGACAATCAGAAAAAGGCACAGGTGCCTCCTGTATTCTCTTTAATTTGATATTTGAATTGGAATCCCATCCAATGCAAAAAATCAAGAAAAAAAAAAGTGAAATATAAAAATCAGCATTAAAAAACTAAATTGCACTTATTTACTTAGGAAGTGAATAGATGAAGTAACCTGACTTATATCCAGGCCTAAAATTTACTTATTTATTATATCATTTATATGAACACCTACCATATAGTAGGCACATACTAAATATATTTTGAATTAATTAATTCATTCATTCATTCATGAAATCTATAATCAAATATTAGAACCAATAAGAATTTTTGTTGGACAAACAATCAAGAGAATTCTTACATGCCAACAATAGCCCTGAAAAAATATATATAATTAAAATCAACCATAACAAAAAAATACATATGTACTATTCAGTATAAATATTTTAAAAGTTATTTGACCCAGCCAGACATGGCTCAGTGCTTGAAAGTTGACCTTGGAACAAATAGGTCACTGGTTTGATTCCCAGTTAGGGCATATGCCCAGGTTGAGGGCTCAATCCCCAGTGTGGGGTGTGCAGGAGGGCCAATCAATGATTTTTCTCTCATCATTGTTGTTTCTCTCTCTCTCTCTCCCTCTCCCTTTCTCTCTGAAATAAAAATATACTTTAAAAAAAGAGCAACTGGACTTAAAATTCTTTAAAAAAAAAAAAAAAGAAAGAAAAGAAAACTTTTTAAAAAGCTATTTGAACAAAGATTATTTATTGAAGAACACAAAATAAAACTTTGCCGAAACCGGTTTGGCTCAGTGGTAGAGCATCGGTCTGCGGACTGAAAGGTCCCAGGTTCGATTCCAGTCAAGGGCATGTACATTGGTTGCGGGCACATCCCCGGTAGGGGGTGTGCAGGAGGCAGCTGCTCATTGTTTCTCTCTCATCAACATTTCTAGCTCTCTACCCCTCTCCCTTACTCTCTATAAAAAAATCAATAAAAATATTTTTAAAAAATTTAAATACTTATAAGAAATTATTAATATTAGTATTATATTATATATATATATATATATATATATATATATATATATATAGCCAGTGACCAATCGACAGAGTGAGCAGAAAGACCAGTGCAACTGGTCTTTATGACATGCCCTGTAGAGGCCAATCAGTTGTATCGAGGCCGGATCAGCCTCCCCTGACTCTTGGGGCCCCTACCCCCGGCTAACCCTGCCCCCAACCCTCTCTCCCGTTCTGAGGTGACCAAGAACTGCCCTGAGGCCTAGAGCTCCTCCAGACTTGGAGAGCACCAAATTACAAATGCAGTTGGGAAATGGGAGGAATGCACAACAAAGAGGGTGAAAACTGAGGAAAAGCCTGCCTGGAAGAACCCACACTAGGGGCCACCATGCCCCAACCCCCACAACTCTAGCCTAGCCCTGCAGAATGCCTGACAGACATTACTGTGAGGCAAGTGTGAAGAGGGCTCCCTGGGCATGCAAGGGGGGTGCAATGCAACCCCTGCACTCCACTGCTGCCCCTCACTAACCTTGAGGGGCAACCGCCCCTCCTGCGCCACAGCCACTGCCTCCTTGTGCTCACACTGTTGCCACAGCCACTGAAGCCTCCTCCTGTGCTGCATCCCTGACTGGCCTTCGGCCACCCTTCTCACCCTGCCCTGGCTCCACTTGCTTACAATGATTGGGATGAACAGGTTGGCCCAGCATGCAAGCATATTCCCTCCTCCCACTGCATAGCAGGGTTGGACATACACCATCTGCCTGCAGCCCTTCCTTCTGGCCGGCCCCATCCCTGATCACCCTCCCTACTACCCCCTGATCAGGGGCAGGGTCCGCCAACCTCCTGCATCTCTTCCCCCCATTGGCCCTGCTCAATAGCCCTCATCAGGGCAGGCCAGTGGACCCCACACGAGCACCAATTCGTGCACCAGGCCTCTAGTTATATTATAAAAATATCCACTTCCTCAAATTAAATTATAAATTAAATACAGTTTTAATCAATATAGGATTTTGACTTACCAAAATGTTTCTAACACTTACATGAAAAATTAAATAGTATTTTGGAAGTGATGTCTGAGGAATGGCAGCATAAGGGTGCATCTAACCTCTCCCACTAACATTTTAACAAAATAACCACCTGTAATTCAACAAATAAGTCCCTGCTCAACACACATGCATACCTGAGAGACCTATACACTGGAAAAACTAAGGAGTGTATTGTCTCTAGGCCAAGAGCTATTGCAGTAGAAACACAGTTTCCCTCTGTGACTGCATTCAGGAGGGGTTCTTGGGCTAGACACTTGGAGGTCATGGACTTCCATTACTGTGAGGGAAAAACCTTACCCCCAAACAACAGAGACAGTATAGCCCTACAGAAGCCACTAAGGCTCAAAACAATAAGACCACAGGGGGGGCGGGGGGGGATCTTGCAATTCAGCACCATCTACTGGAACAAAGTAAAAAACCTCCTCAGAGAGAAAAGGGGGAAGAACTATAAATGCCATGAACAACAACAACAACAACAGTGACCAGAAAAAAAAGAAAAATTCCCCCAAAATAGGCTGGAACACATGGAATTATGCAACTTGAATGACAGAGATTTCAAGATTGCAGTTCTGAAAATATTCAATAAGATGTAAGAAAATATTGATAGGCAATTCAGCTCAATCAGAAAACAGATTAATGAACAAAATGAGTATTTCTCCAAAGAAATTGAATTGTTAAAAAAGAATATAACAGAAATCCTGGAAATGAAGCAGGCAATTAAAGAAATTAAGAGTGAACTGCTGAGGGTAGAAAAAGGAACCAATCAGTTAGAGGAAAGAACTTGTGATACTGAAGATAGGAATCAAGAAATGATGCAGAGGGAAGAAGAGAGAGATGTGAGAATAAAGAAATATGAAATAGCCTTATGAGACCTCTCTGATTCCATTTAAAATAATATCAGAATCACAGGCATAGCAGAGGAGGAAGAGAGTATGAAATGGAGAGTTTATTAAAATAAATTGTGGAGAAGAACTTCCCAAATATATGGAAAGAACCAGATCCTCAAATCCAAGAAACAAAAAGAACACCTAGTTACATCAATCAAATGAGCCCTCTCCAAGGCACTTGGAGATGAAGATGTCAAAAATTAGTGACAAAAAAAAAAAATCCTCAATGCATCCAGGAAAAGAAGGAAGTGACCAAAGAAGGAAAACCCATCAGAATTTCACCATACCTCTCAGCAGAAACTCTACAAGCAATAAGAGAGTGGAACCAAATATTCAAATGCCTAAAAGATAGAAATCATCAGCCATACATATTTTATCCAGCAAAATTATCCTTTAAATATGAAGGAAAAATCAGAACACTCCCAGACATACAAAAACTGAGAAATTTTGTCACTAAAAAACCTACATTGCAGGAAATACTCAATGGAGTTATTCTACTTGAAACAAAGGACATAAGGTCTTGACACTACATTTAGAATTGACAAAAACTCGCAGCATAAAAAGGGATAATTTGTGACAACAAAAACATACAAGAGGAAAAAGGACAAGTATGGAAAGGCAAAGGAAGATGAAGAACAGATTTACTCTAAAGAGAAGAAACTATGGTTTCTTTTGCAACTTCACTTTTTATAAAACTAATGGCAACTGCACACAGAAATTCCCCAAACAAGACATATAATTTAAAAATATTGAAAACAGAGGAAAGATGTATAGAATACCACCAAACAAATGACAAATTGAAGCATAAAGGGAAAGAACCAATGGAGGCATAGAGTTAACAGAAAACAAAAGGTAAAATGGCTATAGAAAATCTTTAGACATCAATAATTACCCTAAATGTAAATGGTCTAAATTCACCAATAAAGAAGCACAGAGTAGCAGAGTCTATCAAAAAACAAAACCCAACCATATGCTCCTACAAGAGATACATCTAAACAGCAGAGACAAATGTAGATTCAAAGTAAAAGGGTGGAAAATGATTATTCAAGCAAATAACATCCACAAAAAAGCAGGTGTAGCCATACTTATATCTGATAAAATAAAGCTAAAGATAACAAGAGACAAAGATGGACACTTTATAATAATAAAGGGAACACTATATCAAGAAAACATAACACTTTTTAATATACATGCACCCAACCAGGGAGCACTAAAATATATTAAAGATCTACTCAAAAACTAACGTGAGAAATAGATCAAAACACAATTATAGTTGGAGGCCTTAATACTCCACTGACAGCTATAGACAGATCAACAACAACAAAATCAATAAAGAAATATCAGCATTAAATGAAACACTAGACCAAAAGGATATAATCAGCATTTAGAGAACATTTTATCCCAGAACATAAGACCATACCTTCTTCTCCAGTACACATGAACATTCTCAAGGATAGACCATATGTTGGCTCACAGAACATGCATCAACAAATTCAAAAAGATTGAATTTATTTCAACTATATTTTCTGACCATGATGCCATGAAATTAGAAATTAACTGCAAAAAGGAGATTTAAAAACAAACAAACAAACAAAAAAACCCTACAAATACATGGAGATTAAACAACATACTACTAAAAAGTGACTGGGTCAAAAAAGAAATAAAAGATGAGATCAAAAGATATATAGAGAAAAACAAGAATGATAACACAATATATCAAAGCCTCTGGAATGCAGCAAAAGGTGTAATAAAAGTTTATATCACCACAGGCCTATCTCAAGAAACAAGAGAAATTCCAAGTAAACAACTTACATCATACCTTGAAAGACTAGACAAAGAAGCCCAAAGTTGTATTAAATGAAATAATAAAAATTAAAGAAGAATTACATGAAATAGAGAACAAAAAGACTATACAAAAAATCAATAAAACAAAGAGCTGGGTTTTTGAAAAGATTAATAAAATTGACAACCCCCTGGCTAGACTCACTAAGGAAAAGAGTTAAAAGAGTATATAAACAAAATAAGAAATAAGAAAGGATAAATCACCACAGATATACAAAGGATCATTCCAGAATATTATGAAAGACTTTATATCACCAACTTCAATAATTTAGAAGAAATGAATAAGTTCTTGGAAATATATAACCTTCCTAGATTAAATCATGAAGAACTGGAAAATCTAAATAGAACAATCAGCAGTGAGGAAATTAAAACAACCATCAAAAACCTCCCAAAAAATGGAAGTCCAGGACCAGATGGCTTCACCAGTGAATTCTACCAAACGATCAAGTGAGAATTAAAACCTATTCTTTGCAAACTCTTCCAAAAAAATTGAAGAAGAGGTAATACTTTCTAAGACATTCTACAAGGACAAAATAACCTTGATACCAAAACATGGCAAAGATAACACAAAAAAAGAAAACTACAGACCAATATCCCTGATGAATACAGAAGCAAAAATCCTAACCAAAATACTAGCTAATTGAATACAATAGTACATCCAAAAAATAATACATCACGAACAAAATGAATTCATTCCAGGGATGCAAGGACAGTTCAACATTTGCAAATCAATCAACACAGTACACCACATTAACAAAAGAAAGGGTAAAAATCATATGATCTTGTCAATAGATGCAGAAAAACAATTTGAAAAGATACAACATCTGCTTATGATTAAAACACTCAATAAAATAGGAATAGAAGGAAAGTACCCCAACTTGATAAACCCACAGCCAACATTATAGTCAATAGTGAAAAACTGAGAGCTTTTCTTCCAAGATCAGGAAAAAAGACAAGGATGTCCACTCTGACCACTATTCAACATAGTACTGGAAGTACTAGCCAGAGCAATAAGGCAAGAGAAAGAAATAAAACACATCCAAATATGGAAGGAAGAAGTCAGATTGTCACTTTTTGTGGATTACATGATGCTGTATATAGAAAATCCTAAAGACTCTACAAAAAAACTACTGGAAACAATAAACAAATATAGTCAAGCTGCAGGACACAAAATCAATGTGCAAAAATCCATTGCCATCCTGTACACCATCAACAAAACTTCAGAAAAAGAAATGAAAAAACAAATCCTTTTTCAATTGCAACCATAAGAATGAACTACCTAGGAATAAAATTAACAAAGAATGTGAAAGACCTATGTACTGAAAATTACAAAACAGTATTAAAAGAGATTGAAAACGATGCAACAAAATGGAAAAAAATCTCATGTTCATGGATTGGAAGAATCACCATAGTTTAAAGGGCAATTTTTTCCAAAGCAATATAAAGATTTAATGCAATCCCCTTCAATCCCAATGTCATTTTTTAAAGAAGTAGAATAAGAAATAATCAGATTTGTATAGAACCATAAAAGACCCAGAATAGCCAAAGCAATCCAGAAAAAAAAAGAATAAGGCTGAAGGTATCATGATACCTGACTTTAAAATATACTACAAAGCTATGATGATCAAAAGAACATGGCATAGGCAGAGAAATGGATACACAGATCAATGGAACAGAACATGAAGCTCAGCTATAAAACCACACATATATGGACAGATAATTTTCAACAAAGGAGCCAGAAATGCTCATTGGAGTAAAGATATTCTCTTCAATAAATGGTGCTGGGAAAACTGGAATGTCACTTGCAAATAAATGAAACTGAATTGCAGTTTGTTCCCATATACAAAAATTAATTCAAGATGGATCAAAGACTTAGACATAGACTCGAAATTATAAGTCACATAAAAAATATAAAAAATTTGCTGTGTCCTGATTGACCCCAAAGACAAGGGAGATAAAAGCAAAAATAAATGAATGGGACTATATCAAACTGCACAGCAAAAAAAAAAAAAAGAAAAAGAAAAAGCCAATAAAACAAGCAGGCAGCCAACCATATGGGAGATGATATTTGCAATCAGTAGCTCCAACAAAGATTTAATTTCCAAAATATATAAAAAAACTCAAATAATCCAATCAAAAAGTGGGCAGAGGACCTGAAAGCTACACCTCTCTCAAGAAGACAATAAATATATAAAAACATGTTCAACCTCATTGGCAATCAGGGAAATAAAAACTAAAACTACAATGAGATACCACTTACACCAATTAGAGTGGACATTATCAAGGAGACAAGCAATAGCAAATGTTGAAGAGGTTGAGAAAAAAGGGAACCCTCATTCACTGCTGATGGGAATGTAGATTGGTACACCAATATGGAAAGCAGTCTGGTGATTCTTCAAATAATTAAGAGATACCATACAACCCAACAATCCCGAAAAAATTAAAATCAGCTGAAACCAGTTTGGCTTAGTGGATAGAGCATCTGCCTGCAGACTGAAAGGTCCCGGGTTCGATTCCGGTCAAGGGCATGCATCTTGGTTGCGGGCATATCCCCAAGAGGGGGTGTGCAAAAGGCAGCTGATCGATATTTCTCTCATCATCGATGTTTCTAGCTCTCTATCTCCTTTACTCTCTGTAAAAAATCAATAATATATATATATATATATATATATATATTGAAATCATTTTTGCACAAAGATATATGCACCCCTATGATCATTGCAGCATTATTCATAGTGACCAAGAGTTGGAAACAGTCCTATGATAAAGGACTGGATAAAGAAGATGTGGTATATACTGGTATACACAATGGAGCACTACACAGCCATAAGAAAAGATAAAATAGCATCATTTATAACATGGATGGGCCTTGCGTACATTATGCAAAGTGAAATAAGTCAAACAGAGAAAGCTAAGAACTATATAATTTAACTCATATCCTACCTAATAGAAGAGTAATATGCAAATTAACCACCACTCTGCTATACCCACAAGCCACACCCACCAGCCAATCAGAACAAGTATGCAAATTAACAAAAACTAAGATGGCTGCAGCACAGAGAGCAATTGAGAGGCTTGAGTTTTTCCAGCATAGAGAAAGCCAAGCTTTCCACACACCCTGGCCGGCCTAGACCTCCACTCAAGGATGCAAAGTTTCAATTATACTATCTAATAAAAGAGTAATATACAAATTAATCATCACTCTGCTACACCCACAAGCCACGCCCACCAACCACATCCACCAGCCAATCAGAACAAGTATGCAAATAAACCCAACCAAGATGGCTTCAGCCACAGAGAGCAGGAGGGAGGCTTGGGTTTCCCAGGCCATGGAAGAAGCCAATCTATCACCTGCCTTTGCCAGCCTAGGCCTCCACTCAAGGCAACAAATTTTCAGTTATAGAAAGTAAACAAATCCAAACTGAAATGGCGGCAGCCATGGACCAAACAGGAGGCTTGGCTCTGCTCCAGGTTACAAAGTTTCAATTGTAGAAGGTAAATAAATTCCAGATACCAGAGCCTCTACTTAGGTCGGCAGGGCGTGGGGCCGGACCGCAAACCACCACAGGTCCCTCACCCAGGCTGGCCCACACCCCAAGGGAACCTCCATCCTGATCTGGGACACCAGCCAGCCCCCACCCATGCACCAGGCCTCTATCCTATCTCATAAAAGAGTAATATGCAGATTGACCATCACTACAACACACAATAGCTGCCCCCATGTGGTCAATGATGGCTGCCCCCATGTGGACACAAGATGGCCACCACAAGATGGCCAGCAGGGGAGGACAGTTGGGAGGCACCAGGCCTGCAAGGGAGGGCAGTTGGAGACAATCAGCCCTGCAGAGGAGGGCAGTTAGGTGTGACCAGGCCAGCAGAGGAGGGAAGTTGGGGGCAAACAGGCTGGCAGGGGAGCAGTTACACATCAATCAGGCTGTCATAGGAGTGGTTAGGGGGTGATCAGGCTGGCAGGCAGGAGCAGTTAAAGGCAATCAGGAAGGAAGGTGGGCGAACAGTTGGAATCCAACAGTCCTAGATTGTGAGAGGGATGTCCAAATGCCCGTTTACACCTAAAAGGGCATTTAGACATCCCTCCTGGGGTCTCAGATTGGATAGTGTGCAAGCTGGGCTGAAGGACACAACCCACCCCCCTCTCCAGCCCTGTGCATGAATTTCATGCATCAAGCCTCTAGTGTGGAATATAAAACTGAAACTCTGTACACAAACAGCAGTGTGGTGGTTGCCAGAGGGAGAGGGGTGGGGAAAAAAAGGGGACCTAATATGAGGTGACAGAAGATTTGTCTTTGGGTGGTGGACACATTGTCCTATCCTTTATAATACAGAGGTAATATGCAAATTGACCATCATTCCAACACATGGCTGTCTCCATGTGGTCAAAGATGGTCACCACAGATGGCCAGCAGGAGAGGGAAGTTGTGGGTGACCATACCTGTAGGGAAGGACAGTTAGGAGGGACCATGCCTGCAAGGGAGGGCAGTTGGGGGCAACCAGGCTGACAGGGGAGCAGTTAGGCATGAATCAGGCTGACAGGTAGATGAGCAGTTGGGAGCCATCAGTCCTGGATTATGAGAGGGCAGTCAGACATCCCTTGAAGGGTCCCAGATTGGAGAGGGTGCAGGCTTGGCTGAGAGAAATACACACACACCTGTGCATGATTTTTGTGCACTGGGCCTCTAGTGTACAAATATTGTAAATTAGTAACTACACATGTAACCTATATGGTCATGTAGACTAATGTCAACCAATAACAAATTTAAAATAATAAAAAATTAAAAATTAAAAATAAATAAATAGTATCTATACATAATTTGTTCTTTATGGTGTCCCAGTCATGCCCAGTCTGTGGGTGGGATAGGGGGTGGGGACTTCCATCCCCAGCACTAACATCATGCTGCTTGTGTGTGTCTTTGCTCAGCAGTGAGGTGAATCTGTGGGCTAGGGGCGGGGGGGGGGTGGGGTGGGGGGGAGAATGGGGACCTCTGGGCTTGATGGGGGAGCCTCAGGCCCTACTCTCACTTGATGGGTCTTGATGGGGGACCTCAGGGCACACACCCACACCCCAGCACTGGGACAGGACACCTCAGTCCCTGGCCCCTCGCCCTAGTGCCAGGCTGCAGTACCTCAGGCTGCTCAGTGGGTCTTGATAGGGGACTTCAGGGGATGTCCCCTGCCCCAGCAATGGGCTGGGAGACCTCAGGCAGAACCCCCCACCTCAACACCAGGCTGGAGGACCTCAGACTGCATCTCCTGCCTGGCAGGAGGACTTGATGGAGGTGGGTCTGTCTAGTTCTGTCTGGGTCTCACCCAATGGGGATGGGGCTGGCCAGGTCTGGGTCTCCTGTGTTTCTGAAATGCCTGAGGGTGGTGAGTGGGGACTTGACTCTGGGTCTCACAGCATGCCCCAGACTCTGACAGGAGGGAGATTTTATATACATTTTACTAATTTTCTTTCATCTCTGACATTTCTATTATAGAGAAGGGGCAAATAGAAATATTAAAATATTTATTTTAATTAATTTTCTTTTAATGTGCATGAATTTCATCCACTGGGCCACTAGTTTTGTTATAAAAGCCAGTGTCAGCCAGTCTGCCTTTGTTCAGAAAATGGCTTACCCATCTATTGGCTGTACTACTTCAGACATAATGACTGAACAATTAATGCAGTATCTTATAGTTTTTCACATATAGGTTTTTTCTCTCCTTAGGATTATTCCTAGGTATCTTAGTTTTTTGGTGTGGTGGTAACTGGGAATTTTTTTTTTGTGTCTTTCTTTCTGTAAGTTCATTATTGTATAGAAATGCTATAGATTTCTTGGTGTTAATTTTATATCCTGCTACATTGCCAAATTCACTTATTAAGTCTAAATTTTTTGATGGAGTCTTTATGGTTTTCTATGTACAATATCATGTCATCTGCGAATAGGGACAGTTTTGCTTCTTCTTTTCCAATTTGGATGCCTTTTATTTCTCCTACTTGTCTGATTGCAATGGCTAGCACTTCCAATACTATGTTGAACAGGAGTGGCGGGAGTGGGCATCCCTGTCTTGTTCTTGTTCTAGGGGGAATGGTTTTAGATTTTGCCCATTGAATATGATGTTGGCTGTGGGTTTGTCATATATGGCTTTTATTAAGTTGAGGTATGATCCTTCTATTCCCACCTTGCTGCGAGTTTTTATCAAGAAAGGTTGTTGGATTTTGTCAAATGCTTTTTCTGCATCAATTGATATGACTATTTGCTTTTTATCTCTCAATTTGTTTATGTGATGTATCACATTTATTGATTTGTGGATATTATACCATCCTTGCATCCCCGGGATAAATCCTATTTTCAACCATATTAAGTGTTACTGAGAAGTTATTATAATAACAGAAAAGTCATCATTTTCTTTGATAAAAGTTGATCATGACCTTAAAAAGTGTTATTTCAATGTAGTGGTTTTCTATTAAGAGACAGAGTGAGTTAGTGAGAAAATGGGAGGTGAAGAAACAACTAGTGAATATAGAAATTTTTTGAAGCATTTTGTTTTGAATGTGGAAAAGTGAGATGGGGCACCTATGGGAGACTTTGGAATAAAAAGTGTTAATTAATAGATTAGTGATTTTCAACCCTTTTCATCTCATGACACATATAAACTACTTAACAAAATTCTGTGGCACACCAAAAAATATATATTTTTTCATTCTGACCAAAAAATAGATGAAATATTGTTTCATTCATACAACTATTGCTGTATTGCTATATTGACCATTTTTTAATTTGAAAATCTAAGTGAAAAGAAGTCAGTCTTCCTGACTTAGAAGCCATGAATTGCATGTTTTAAAAATTCTTGAGGCATACCAGTATACTTCTTGTGGCTTACCAATTGAAAATCTCTGATGTAAGAGAAAAAAGGCCCTGCCTCTGACTAAAGAGTCAGACATTGCATGCTTTAAAAATTCTTAAGGCACTCTGGTTGAAAATCACTATAAAATATGCTAAAGCATATCTGTGTCCTGATTGGAATGATCCAATGAAGAAAACCCAATATAGATTCAGGTTATTTCACTTAGCAAAATGTTCTCAAAGTTTATCCATATTGTAATATGTCTTGGGAAATAATAATTTTTATAGCTGAAAAATATTTTATGTTACAAATATACCAAATATTTTATCCATTCATCATGAATTATTTCCACTTTTTGGCTATTATCAGTAATGCTTTCGTGGACATTCACGTATGTGTTTGTATGAACATATATATATTTTTTATTTCTATTGGGTAAAAATTAATGGTTGATATGGTAACTCTATGTCTACCCATTTGAAGAACTGCAAAAATATTTTTCAAAGTTTCTACACTTTCCACTTAAACGTATAAGAGTTTCAACTTCCCCACATCCTTGACAACACTTATCATTAACTTTTTTTAGTTTGGTTATTCTATGAATATAAAGTGGTATTTCCCTAATACTTACTAATGTTAAACCCTTTTCAATATATACTTCTTTAGATAAATGTTTGTTTTCATATGCTTTACCAATTTCTTTATTGTTTATCTGACTTATTTTTGAATTATAAGTGTTCTTTATATAGACTGGATACAAATCACTTATCAGTAGCATGATTTGAAAATATGTTCTTTTTATTTGACTCTCTTAATGACGTTCTTTGAAGAACATTTTTTTGTTAAAATACATATTATATTAGAAGTCCAATTTAGCAGTGGTTTCTTAAATATGATATAAAAAAGCATTTTCCCTTTTGTTGTATGTGCTTTTTTATATCATATTTAAGAAACCACTGCTTAATTAAAGTACAAAATATGAATAGAAAGAAAATTTTGAACCTGACAAAGGCTATCTTATTTTTAAATATATTTTATTAATTTCAGAGAGGAAGGGAGAGGGAGAAAGAGATAGAAATATCAATGATGAAAGATCAATCATTGACCAGCTGACTCCTGCACACCCCCTACTGGGGGTCAATCCCACAACCCAGGCATGTGCCTTTGATGTAAATTGAACCCAGAACCCTTCAGTCAGTAGGTCAAGGCTTTATCCACCTAGACAAACCTGCTAGGGCTGACAAAGGCTATTTTTTAAAAACTAACAGCTAACAAAATACTTAGTGGAGAAAGACTAAATGTTTTTCCCCTGAGATCAGGAACAAGACAAGAATTTCCACTTTTACTACTTGTATTCTACATTATATTGGAGTTTCTAGTGAGGGAAATAAAGCAAGGGGGGGGGAAAGAGCAAGGCATCCAGATTGAAAAGGAAAACCTAAACCTATCTCTATTTGCAGATGAAATTATCCTGTAAAATAGAAAATCCTAATTAATCTAATGAAAATCATTAGAACTAACAAATGAGCTCAGCAAGTTTACAGGACAGGAAACAATATATAAAAAAAAATTGTGTTTCTATGCACTACCAATGAACAATATCAAAACAAAATTAAGAAAATAACTCCATTTACAAAAACATCAAAATGAATAAAGTATGTAGGGATAAATTTAACAATGAAAGTGCAAGATCTATACACTACAAACATTGTTAAAATAAATTAAAGATGACCTAGATACAAATACATGCATAATTATGAAGGGGGAAAATTAATATTGTTAAGATGGTAATATTGTAAAAAACACATGGGATCTTAATCACATCGACTTTTTGGCTAATTTATTTGTGAGGATAGTAACTAATAGCTCTGATAATTTTATTTAGATTTGTCAGAATAAAGACAATGTGGCATGTACTAATTCAACAGATTTATGCTTATAGAGAATATGAGAGTTTAAAAATTAAATATTTTCTATTTACAAGGGCCTTAATAATTAACTATCATGAAAATATTGTATTTTATCAAACTTAAGAAGTCTTTAACTATAATTAGCATATTAATTTTAGGGACACAAAATTGTGATAAATATGTGCATCTTAGAATCAATAAAATGTGCTTATACAAGCATGATTCTACATATATCATGTTACCATACCAATCATAAGAGTAGAAAAAACAAACAAAAAACTTTTAGGAGAGAATGATAGCATCTGATGGAGAGGATTAAGGATATAATAAATATGAATAAGCATGGACTTAAATTTGAAAAAAAATTCATAAGCAATTACAAAGAGAGAAAGCACTGTGATAACATGACCTAGACTAAAACAAAGCATCTAATCTAATAGAGAAATATCCAAATTTGTCCATTATAGCATCACATCATGACTGGATCAGCAGGTTGTGTCCCCACCCTCTGCTCAGGCAGCTACAAGGCCCAGTGTAGGATAGGATATGATAGGAGAGGATAAGAAAGGAGAAAAAGAGGAAGGCAGGCCTGCATGCAGACAGGCTGAGAAGAGAAACAGAAATACAGAAAGGGAACAAGAAAAAGATGGAGGAATGGAAAAGGGAAGGAAACTGCATGTTGAAAGGGTTGGTGACTGCAAGGGGCAGAGCGGTGGGACTCTGCAAGGGGCAGGGCGCATGCAATGGGGAGCTCTGCCCAGATGTGGGAGGCACCTACAGGTCTGGTACAGAGTGGAAGACTGTCCAAGGCCTTCTGGGTGGAGGTGCTTCTGTTTAGCAGCAGCAGCACCTGGACTTGGGGGAGACACAGTGGGTAGGGTTCTGGAGATGTGTGTGCATGAGTGTGCACAGAGAAGACTTGCTGCTTCCACAGGCATTCCCTAGCTAAAAGGAGTTGGAAGCTCCTGACTTCACTGAACCCCAGTTCTGTGCAATCCCCTAGGAACCCACGCTTTTACAGGGGGAACCTGGACTGTCAGTCAGAAATTCAGGGGACCACAGAAGGCAGAGGTGGAGAAACAAACACAAGAGCAGGGCTGACAGGAAGCCAAGACTATCTGCTCATCCCTGAGACTCCACCCCATCCAAGCTGAGCACAGAGGCTTTTGCAACTTTGCAAGTCTGGTCTTATAAGGCTCTCCTGATACTCAAAAACAGTTGGCCTGGAGGTCAATTCCTCCCAGTGATACGAACAACAATCAAGGCTTAACTACGACAAGGCTGTACACTCAGTCCACAAATGGCTGCACCAAGAGCGTCCACCTCAGGTAACTAGGGAGGCTGACCCATTGGGTTATATAGGAAACCTAGCACACAAAGCTACCCTACCAACTCAGGGAAGCAGCAAAAATGCAGATACAAAGAAACAGATCATAAATGAAAGAAATGAAGGAAAACAAATTACTGGATATAGAATTCAAAACCATGGTTATAAGGTTTTTCATGAATTTCCTAGAAAAGGACAATAAATGTAGTGAGACCCTCGAGGATATGAAAAAAAGGACCTATTAGAAATTAAACATAAACTGACTGAAATAAAAAATATATATATTACACAGAAACCCAATAGCAGACTAAAAGTACACAAGAATCAAGTCAAAGATATGAAACACAAAGAAACAAAAAACACTTAACTGTAAAATCAAAAAGAAAAAGAATCTAAAAACTTGAAGATAGTGTAAGAAGCCTCTGGGACCACTTCAAGCGAACCAACATCGGAATTATGGAGGTGCCAAAAGAAGAGAGAGAGCAAGAGACTGAAAACCTATTTGAAGAAATAATGACAGAAAATGTCCTCCATCTGGTGAAAGAAATAAACTTACAAGTCTAGGAAATGCAAAGAACTGCAAACAAAAGAAATCCAAATAAGACCACACCAAGACACATCATAATTAAAATGCCAAGAGCAAAAGACAAAGAGAGAATATTAAAAGCAGCAAGAGAAAAACAGTTAATTACCTACAAGGGAGCACACATATGACTGTCAGCTGATTTCTCAACAGAAACTGTGCAGGCCAGAAGGGAGTGGCAAGAAATATTCAAAGTGATGAATAGCAAGAACCTACAACCAATATTACTCTACTCAGCAAAGTTATCATGCAGAATGTAAGGTCAAATGAAGAGCTTCACAGATAAGAAAAAGCTAAAAAAAGTTCATCACCACCAAACCAGTATGATCTGAAATGCTGAAAGGTATTTTTTAAGGAGAGGAAGAAGAAAAAAAGTAAAGATAAAAATTATGGACAACAAATACATATCTATCAACAAACGAACCTAAAAATCAAGTGAATTAAATATCTGAAAAACAGGATAAACTGGTGAATATAATAGAATCAAGGACATAGAAAGGGAGTGGACTGATAAGTCTCATGGTATGGGGTGTTCAGGAAGAGACTGGACAAAAATTGTACACCTGTGGATGAGAATAGTGGGGAAAGGTAAGGACAGAGGGTGGGGTAGGAACTTGGTGGAGGGGAGCTATGGGGGGAAAAAGGAGAAACAATTGTAATAATATGAACAATAAAGATTTATTAAATAAAAAAAAAAAAACAGAAAGAAAAGAAAGACCAATGGAGTGTCTATCGCCTTTGAAAAAATAGCAATTTGTCTTTTATACATCATTATCATTTCCTTTCAGGTATTCCAATGACATTTTTTGCTGTTTATACTCTGTATACAGTGAAATGAAATAATACTAGAAAATTATATGTATATTACTAGTGGATTGGTTCACAGATTCATGCAAATTGAAAGGAAATTTAGAAGAAAGATTGATGCAGTAATTACATTACTGCAAAAAATTACATGTCGAAATAGTATATATAATATAGTATTATAAAATTAAAACACCTGTGTGATTGGAGGCAGTGAGAGCTTTATATGTATTGTGCACATGAGAGTCAACATTTATTTTCCTCCCCTATGTTTATTTTTAAACTAGAGGCCCAGTGCATGATATTCATGCATGGAGGGGGTCCCCTCAGCCCAGCTAGCACTGCACCCTCTCCAATCCAGGACCCATCGGGGGATGGGCTTAAACCAGCAATCAGACATCCCTCTCACAATCCAGGACTACAGACTCCTAATTCTCACCTGCCTGGCTGCTTTATTACCCCTAACTCCCCCCACCCCTGCCTGTCTGGTTGTCTCCAACTTCCCCCCTGCTGGCCTGGTTGCCCCTCACTGCCCCCCTTGTCTCACTGACCTTCCTGCTGGCCTGGCTGCCCCACGGTTAGGTCATTGGTTAGGTCATTGGTTAGTCACCCCACGGTTAGGTCATTGGTTAGGTCATTGGTTAGGCTTAACTACGACAGGGCTGTACACTCAGTCCACAAATGGCTGTCCTCCCCACTCCTCCACTCCTGTCCTCCTGTCCTCCCCACTGTCCTCCCCACTCCTCCACCCCCTCTGGCCTGGTCACCCCACGCAGCCTGTTCGGGCATTATTGTGAGTGTCCTAACCAATTTGCATATTACCCTTTTATTAGTATAGATTGCCATGCTCATCATATGTACCAGCTGGTTGGTCATATGGTTGGATGGATGGACAGTTAGCCACTTAGCCTCTTATATATATAGATTTTATATATTATTCATAATGTCAAGGCTACTTACCCATGTTTTCTATCTCCCTGTAGTGTCTTCTAAAATCAGCTGCTAACAGTGAGCACAGAAAACAAATACTGAGGAACTGTATCCAGAGAAATTGATGTGAATAGTACTTTTAGCTCATAGCCTCAATGATATAATCTATCATCAGCTGCTTACCTGTATTATTTATTTTTCTAAGGACTTTTTATTTTCTATGTCTACTAATCTGAGTAATTAACTGCAAACTTCTTTTTCTATTGGGGAAGTTTTGTCCAGGATGAGGACAACTTTTTCAGATTATCAGTATAGTCTAGTTACCTAGAAGGTACTTATAAAGTCAATTATTGAATCATGTAGTATTTCTTATCTTACTTTTTGGACAAGAATCCTTAAACAAGCAGAAGAGTCAATGGCTTTCCTAACCTCAAAATTTCAATCAAGTCTCCCATATTATTTTTAAAATAAAAGCTAGTTTTGTATTCTATCCCCACAACACATTTGAGTTTAGTTTAATATAATTAATTTATTTTACTTGCATTTCTTTTTTTTTCCAAAAGTTTTTAACTTGTTTTTTAATAGCAGAATTCTTTTTTTTATTTTAATAAGTTTTTATTGTTCATATTAATACAAATGTTCCTTCCCCCCACCCCCACCATTGCTCTCCTCCACCAGGTTCCCAACCCACCCTCTGCCCTTTCCCCACTCCCCATTGTCCTCATCCATAGGTGCACAGTTTATGTTCAGTCTCTTCCCACATCCCCCTCTCCCCTTCTCCCCAAGAATCGTCAGTTCACTCTCCTTCCATACCTCTGATTCTATTATATTCAACAGTTAATATTGTTCATCAGATTTTTTTTTAATTTCCTTGGTTTTTAGATTCACTTGTTGATAGTTACGTATTTGTTGTTCATAATTTCCATCTTTATTTACTTTTTCTTCTGAAAGAACCCCCTTCAGCAATTCATATAACTCTGGTTTGGTGTTGAACTCCTTTAGCTTGTTTTTATTAGTGAAGCTCTTTGTCTGACCTTCGATTCTGAGTGATAGCTTTGCTGGATAGATTATCTTTGGCTGTAGGTTCTTACTATTCATCACTTTGAATATTTCTTGCCATTCCCGTCTGGCCTGCATGGTTTCTGTTGAGAAGTCAGCTGACAATCGTATAGATGCTCCTTTATAGGTAACTACCTTCTTTGCTCTTGCTGCTTTTAATATTCTCTCTTTGTCTTTTGCTCTTGGAATTTTTATTATGATGTGTCTTGGTGTGGTCCTCTTTGGATTCCTTTTGTTTGGAGTTCTGCACGCTTCCTGGACTTGTAAGTCTAATTCTTTCACCAGGTGGGGGAAGTTTTCTGTCACTATTTCTTTCAGTATGTTTTCGATATCTTGCTCTCTCTCATCTTCTGGGACCCCCATAATTCTGATGTTGGTTCGCTTGAAGTTGTCCCAGAGGTTTCTTACATTATCTTCAATTTTCTGGATTTTCTTGCCTTCTAGCTTCTGTGGAGGAGTGTCTTCTGGCTCTTTATGTTCCAAATCTTTGACTTGATTCTTGCGATCTTCTTTTCTGTTTTTAGGACTCTGTATAATTTTTATTATTTCAGACAATGTATTCTTTATTTCTTGTTGATCCCTTATCATTTCTTGTTGATCCCTTATCATTTCTTGTTGATTCCTTATTAATTCTAATTGATCTCTTTTCATATCCTCATAAGTCTTATCCATCTTTTCTAGGAAATTCTTAAAAAACCTTGTAAGCGTAGATTTGAACTCTATATCCAGATGCTTTTTGTCCTCCATTTCTTTCGTTTGTGATCTATTTTGTTGTCACATTTCGCAGCTACAGATGGGACGGGCTACTTGCATTTCTTTTTCCCCCAACTATTTTAAATTTAATACAGGTTTGCTACAATTTCAGATGTAAATAAAATTGGCTGGAAAACTATGTACTTTACAAAGTGGTCTTCCCACTGCCCCAAGCACACACTTGGCCCCATATCCATTTTTTGTTTGTTTGTTTGTTTGTTTGTTTTCAGATTTAGCTAACATTTATTGAATTTCTACTATGTAGTAACGTAGTAGCCAATAACAAAGTAATTTACATACATTATTTTAGTTAACTCACAAAATATGTAACTCACAAATTTAATGAACACTATTGGTGTGTGGGACACAGTAATACCTCCCTGAATATTTTTATTTTTATTTTTTATTTTTTTAAATTCTTTTTATTAAATTAGTATCTGTGTACATATTTTAATATTGCCCACTCCCTCCCATACATACCCTCCCTCCCCAGAGTTTTGTGTCCATTGGTTGTACTTATATGCATGTATACAAGTCCTTCGGTTGATCTCTTATCTTCCCCAGATCTCCCTACCCTCCCCGCTGTAAATTGACAGTCTGCTTGTTGCTGTACTGTATTTATATCTGTCTTTTGGTTCATCAGTTTATAATGTTCTTTAATATCCATAAATGAGTGAGGTCATATGACTGGCTTATTTCACTCAGCATGATGTTCAGAATAGCCAACATCAACAAATCAACAAACGACAAGTGTTGGTGGGGTTGCAGAGAAAAAGGAACCCTCATGCACTGCTGGTGGGAATGCAGACTGGTGCAACCACTGTGGAGGACAGTATGGAGTTTCCTCAAAAAACTGAAAATGGAACTCCCATTTGACCAAAAAATCCCACTCCTTGGAATATATCCCAAGAAACTATAAACACCAACCAGAAAGAATATAGGCACCCCTATGTTCATAGCAGCACAATATACAATAGCTAGAATCTGGAAACAGCCCAGGTGCCCGTCAGCAGATGATTGGATCCAAAAACTATGGTATATCTACACAATGGAATACTATGCTGTCATAAAAAGAAGGAATTCTCATCATTTGCAGCAACCTGGATAGAATTAGAGAACATCATGCTGAGTGAAATAAGCCAGTCAATGAAAGAGAAATACTACATATCCTTTTATCTTGACACTGGATGCCCAGTGCACAAATTCATGCACCAGTGGGATCCCTCTACCTGGCCTGTGGAATTGGGCCAAAATGGCTTTCCAATATCCCCTGAAGGGTCCAGTATTGCAAGAGGGCACAGGCCAGGCTGACGAATACTACTGGTACACAATCAGGGCTAGGGAGGAAAGCGGGAGGTTGGCCAATGAGGTATGGACCACGCTCCAGTATCTTCCCCTTGGTAGTCAGTGTACATCATAGTGAGAAGTTAAGTTGCCTTAGTATAGCATTAGCATATTACACTTTGATTGGTTGAATGGCCGACCAGTCTATCAGACACTTAGCATATTAGGCTTTTATTACATAGGATTATTGACCATATCCCCCATGCTACAATCCACATCTCTGTGGCTATTCTGCAACTACCAATTTGTACTGCTTAATCTCTTTACCTTTTTCACCCAGCCCCCAACATCCCTCCCCTCTGACAGTCTGTTAGTCTGTTCTCTGTATCTATGAGTCTATTTCTATTTTATTTGTTAATTAGATTCCACATTTAAGTGAGATCATATGTTATTAGTCTTTCTCTAGCTGGCTTATTTCATTTAGTATGATACCCTCCAGCTCCATCCATACTGTCAGGAAAGGTAAGATTTATTTCTTTTCTACAGCCACATAGTATTCAATTGTGTAAATGTGCCATAAAAATGTTATATAATTAATATCATGTACTGATAGACATTTGTACTGCTTCCACATCTTGGCTATCTATACTAATAAAAGGGTAATATGCTAATTAGACCAGATGTCTAACTTCCTTCTGGACAGTTAGGGAGCAACCAGGCCAATAGGGGGGCAGTTATGGGGCAACCAAGCCAGCAGGGGGTCAGTTAGAGGGTGTCTAGGCCAGCAGGGGGAAAGCTGGGGGGCAACCAGGCCAGCAGGATGGCAGTTGAGAGGCGACTAGGCAGGCTAGCAGGGGCGCAGTTAGAGGGAGATCAGGCAGGCAGGCAGGTGACTGGTTAGGAGCCAGCAGTCCCAGATTGCAAGAGGGATATCTAACTGCTGGTTTAGCCCCCCACCCACACACATGAATTTCATGCACTGGCCTCAAGTAGTAAATAATGCTGCAGTGAACATAGTGGTACATATATTCTTTCAAATTAGTGTTTTGGGTTTCTTTGGATATATTCTCAAAAGTGAAGTCACTGATCATAAGGCAATTCCTTTTTTAATTTTTTTTGAGGAACCTCCACACCATTCCATAGTGGTTGCACTAATCTGCATTCCCACTAGAGTTCTTTTTCTCCAAAGAATAACATAAAGGCTCTTAGAAAGCATGACATTTTTAAACTAAAGATTTTAGCACCCAACGTTACCCAAAGAGTAAAGCAAGGTCACACTCTAATTTGAAAATGGACTCCTATATGATCTAATTTACTTTTTTAGTAATTTAAATATTGATAGCACAATGTACCAGGTATGATATTTCACTGGAGCCTTACGGACTTTCCCATAATAAAACATTTTTGCAGATGATTACACCAAGCAAAAGAAAACACATCTAAGGAGAAAATGAAGGTCAGAGAAAATAAAGGTATTCTCAATTTAAATAATAAATGTCATTTATTTTACATAATAAAGCATGTTAAATGATTAAACTTCCTAAACTCAAAGAAGACAATCTGGAAGCCTTTTAAAAATGAGAATAATGTAGAGCAATCACATTTAGGTCCTAACTCTTACAATAAAATGATCCTGCAGGGCTTCCTTCATTGGCTTCTCTGTGGTCTACATATATTTCATAATGAAGGTCATGCAATCTTCCAATATATTAAAGATGTGTAAAGATTCATCAGAAAAAAATATAAATTATCAAAGCACATTTTCTTCCCAAATTTATAATTAATCTCCTTAATGAACTGAGGCTTTCTTTGTAAATCTACTAAATATATATATATATATATATATGTGTGTGTGTGTGTGTGTGTGTGTGTGTATCTAGAAGCCAATGTACATTTTTAACAAGAAAATATATAGATATATAGATATATAGATATATAGATATAGATATAGATATATGTATTTTTGAAGTATTTATTTTCCATAGTAGGAAAATAAAAAGAAATAATTTTTTATCAGAAGAAATAATTTTTAAGCTATACAATATTAAATTTTAATAAACTCTTTGATTTTGCTTTGAGGTAGCTACAGATATTGTGATTAAAGTTCTTTTAAATAAGAGGTTTTAAGCAGAAAGTTGTCAGCCCAAGCATTGATCATTGTTCTTTACTGATTCCCTTCTCAGTTTTCTTTTCTCTTTCTTTATCTGGCTTTCACACCACCAAGTAAGACACACTTTCTATTACCCTTTCTCACTGCCTCCTATTGTTATTGCAGGTCATTTCAGTTTCCCCCTCCCTAGTTCTAACCTGCAGGGAGGAAAAAATAGCAGTATTCATTTCAAAATTTCCTATCAGTTCACAACTCTCCCTTCAAACAGTTCCAGTTTCCTTAAACCTTATATAAAATATTCAATTCTTAGTTCAGCTGTTACTTATTTTTTCTTATATCTAAAATCAGGGGAGATAATGCTCCAATACACAGCCTGGTAAACACTAGAGTCATGTACTCTATTCTCCAGTGAATGAAAACTCACAGAATAGAATCTCACCTCACATGTGGAGAGATGTTCTCCAGAGACCTGAAAGTAAATAAAAAAGGACCTAATAAAGGATTTTCATAATATAGATACCACCCTGCTATTTTAGTTTTCTCTGTTTGCTTATGAATTTTAATTAGGAAAAAGTAATGAGCCTTTTGTTTTTGCATAATTGTTCTAAAAACTTCTTCAGAAGTCCTTCTAGCAAAGCAGCATAAAATAATTCTATATATTCCAAATTCAACCTGCTGTCACTAGGAATGGGGCTTATGTGGGGCTTTATCTGCTATTAAGTATGTGATTCCTATTCTCTATCACTTGAGGGAATACACAGACAGGCCTGAAGGCCTTCTATTATAAAAATACTATGCTGAAATAATCATGTTGTAACATAAAGGGATACCTGCCCTAGACCTCAGACTTTCAAATATCTCTTCAAATCTTAGGTATGATCCCCAGATGGCCAGGTTGATTTTACTATCCCTTCCTGACCACTACCCTGAAATCAATACTACATAGCCAGTTGCTATTCCCTTTTTCATACTTAAAATTTCATACCTTCATTTTTCCTGAAATATCTAACTTCCCTTTTCACCTTTAACTTAGGTGTTCGTGCAATATTTTTAATCAAGACAATAAAAGAAACCCTGGCCAGGTATCTTAGTTGGTTAGATCACAATGCCAAGATTTTGGGTTAGATCCCCAGTCAGAGCACATAGAAAAGTCAACAAACAAATGCATAAATAAGTACAACAGTTTCTCTCTCTCTCTCTCTCTCTCTCTCTCTCTCTCTCTCTCTCTCTCTCTCTCTCTCTTACAAATTTAATACAAATTTTATAAAATAAAAGAAAAGAAAATCTACTAGATGTGACATCTTTCATCTCTTTACCATACAAATTCAGCTAAATTTTCAGTTTCATTTTTTTCTAGTTAAAATGGAGAGCATCTATAACCTAAGCCTCTTCCCTGATTATGTTTGCAGAGCCCTACTTTTGTCTATCATCCCTCTCTAAAGGTGTTCAACTTTTAATCCTCTGCTACATTTCTGTGTCCTTGCCTTTAACATCTACACATATCTTAGTACACAAAAACAAAAACAAAGAACTCTGCAGCTATTTTTCTATCTCTGTTTTCATCTCAAAAATAAGTATTTTATGTAAACCCCTATTCACATTCACTATCTCTTCTACATTACCTTTTTATTATTATTATTATTATTATTATTATTATTATTTAGCCCCTCTAATGTCAGTTCCTTAAATCACAAGTCATGAGGCTGTTCTGCTTTTGTTAAAGAGAAAAATTTGATTCTACTAGAGGTCCAGTGTCTGAAATTCATGCGTAGGTGCAGTCCTAAAGCCTAGCCAGTGATTAAAGTGCAAGCATCTGGCATAGAAGGGCAGATCCCAACTGTCCTCTGGGCCCTGGGAAACAGCTGGGTCCCTGGGCCCCATTGTGCCTCCCTCCACCTGAGTAATGCTATCTGAGTCCCCATGTGGAGAGGCAGTGAGCACGGCCAGATGCTGCAGTCTGTTGCACAGCATGGGCCTCTTGGCCACCCAGTGATGCCACACAGAAACCGGGAAGGCAGCTCACTCCTTGCAGACCAGCTCCTGTTGGAACACATAGAGCGCCCAACCTTCCCCTGCAGTCCCAGCACTGTGGTCTGGTTCACCCAGAAGAGGTCTCTTGGGTGCAGGGCAGGCTCCTACTGGGTTTCAAAACTCCCTAACCACGTGGGCTTTCCTGTCACATGAGCCCTGGTGTCCCATAGAAGGTAGCAGGGAGAGTGAAAGTGAGCTTGGCAGACATACCATATTCCCACTGCACCTCCATCTCCATCACCCTTGCCCCCAGGTATCTGGAAAGTGGTTGCAGCCTCCTGCCTGAGCATGGCAGGAGTTTGGTCATCACCATCCATCCCTAGTTCCCCATCCCAGCCTGGGGCCCAGCCCTGATCTGGTAATCAGAGCCTGTTGGCCACTGGTCACCATATGCAGGGCAATCAGTGAGGGTCAGGCCCCTCACATGGCACCCACAGTGCCTGGGAGCCAGGCAGTGGCCCCGTCCCCTGCTACTGCCACTGGTCACCATCTGTGGGATGATCAGCAGGGCAATAAGGTTCCCACTCGTGCCTGCCTTAGCCTGGTGCCACCCATTCACCTGATTCACCATCTTGCTGAGGTCCAGCTTTTGAGGGGGCCCATCAGGGCCTCCACCATCGCCTGCTGGCAACACCACATCACTGATGCCTGGCATATTCTGTGCCACCCTTGGTGGACAGCACATGTCATAACTAACAGTTGAATGACCAACCAAGGGGATAATTTGCATATTAGGCTTTTATTATATAGGCTTGTCTAACCCAGTGATGTCTTTCAGTCCTTACCTTATTTGACTATTGCATTAGTTTCTTGGAGTTGTCATAACAAATTACCACAAATTGGGTAGCTAAAAATAACAGAAAATTAATAATTTACAGTTAAGAGGACAAGAGACCAAAGTGAAGGTGTTGGCACAAGGTTGGTTTATTCTGGAGGCTCTGAGGGAGAAACCATCCCATGTCTCTACCATAGCTTCTGGTGGCTTCAAGAAACCTTCCCTACAACATCTCAACAGCATTGAACAAATTTTAAGTTATTTTTAAATTACACTTTTCTTTTCTTCTGGAACTCTAAGATCGTCTGATTTTCTTCCTGAGTACTCTTTAGTTTCCTTTAGGGGCTCACTTTTTCTCTATCCAACACCTTCATTTTTAAGACATTCAGAGTTTCATTTGGGCCCTCTTTTCTACTCCGTCTATATTTACTTTCTAGGCAATCATAACTTTGAAAAAAAATCCCATATTAGTATCCAGAAATCTTTGCTGAGCTTTTATTATTTTTAAAATATATCTTTATTGATTTCAGAGAGGGAGAGAGAAATAGAAATATCAATGATGAGAGAAAATCATTGATTGGTTGCCTCCTACACAACCGCTACTGGGGATCAAGCACACAACCTGGGCATATGTCCTGGGCTGGAATTGAACCTTGGATCCTTCAGTCCACAGGCTAATGTTCTATCCACTAAGCCAAACTGGCTAGGGCATTAATAATTCTTTATTGTTGAAAGTATTACATATGTCCCTTTTTAACCCTCTCCAACTCACTCTCACCCTCCTCCCCAGGTCCTCACTATCACATGTCTATGTCCATGGGCCATGCATATATGTTTACAAGAACTTGGTAGCTTATATCCCATGCACCCAGCATCCCCCACTTTCCATCCCAGGTTCCACACTCAGTTCCATGCTTCCATGTCTCTGGATCCACTCCATTCATCAGTTTATTTTGTTAGTTAAATTCCATATATCAGTGAGATTGTGTGATACTTGTCTTTCTCTGACTGACTTATTTCACTTAGCATGATCCTCTCCAGGTCCTTCCATGCTGTCTCAAAGGGTAAGAAATTCTTGTTTTTTACTGATGCATAGAATCCCATTGTATAAATGTACCACAGCTTTTTTTTTTTTTTTTAATCAACTCATCTACTGATAGGCACTAATGCTGTTTCCAGATGTAAATTATGTTGTTATGAACATAGGGCTGCATATATTCTTTCTGATCAGGGTCAAATGGCAATTCTGTACTTAATTTTTTTGAGGAAACTCCATATTATTTTCATTAGTGGCTGTACCAGTATGCATTCCACCAGCAGTGTACTAAGGTTCCCTTTTCAAGACATCCTCCCCAGCATTTGTCACTTATTGATTTGTTGATGGTAGCCATTCTGATAAGTGTGATGAGATACTTAATTGTTATTTTAATTTGCATCTCTCCAATAATCAGTGACTTTGAACATTTTTTCATATGTTTCTTGGCCATCTGTATGTCCCCTTTGTATATTGTTTATTTAGGATATTTGCCTATTTTTTAATTGTATTGTTTGTCTTTCTTTTATTAAGTAGTATGAGTTCCTTATATATTTTGCATACTAAGGCTCTATCAGATGTATCATTGCCAAATATATTCTGCCATACAATGAGCTCCTTTTTAATTTTGTTAATGGTTTATTTTGTTGTGCAGAATTTTTTATTTTGATATAGTCCCATTTGTTTTTTCCCCCCTTAGTTTCCTTTGTCCTAGGAGATGTATATGTAAACATATTGCAATGAGAGATGTCTGAGATTTTTTCTGCCTATGGTTTCTTCTAGGATTTTAATGGTTTCAAAACTTAAATTGGGAAAGAGACAAAATGGCGGAAGAATAGATGGGCGGATTCTGAGCCCTGTCCCGAAGCAGAAAGAGAGAGGAGCCGACAGTCTTGTGCTGTGAGTGTTTCTTAGCAAGCTGGGAGATAGCAAACACAAAAAGAAACTGTTGGGGGGCCGCTGACAGAGGTACCCCTCACAGGGAAGCACCCACGAGGGGCTACGTCCCTTCATGGAGCTATGTACCGGCTTGGACAGGGAAATCTCGCCATCTTAAGAGGAAGATTGGATCGTGTCAGAGGCCTGAATATCCACAGCCACAGCTGAGGAAGACATAGAAAATATATTTCAAGAAATAATGACAGAAAACTTTCCTGAGATAGAGAAGAAAAAACCCACACAAAAACAAGATGCTTGAAGAGTCCCAAGAAAAATGAATCCCAGAAAACTGACCCCAATGCACAATATAATTAAACTGGCAAATACCAATGACCAAAAAAAAAAAAATTTTTTTAAGCAGCCAGAGAGAGACAGAAACTTATATATAAAGGAATCCTCATCAGACTAGCAACTGATTTCTCCACAGAAACTCATCAGGCCAGAAGGCAATGGTATGAAACATACAAAGTTATGCAAAGGAAGGGTCTGAATCCAAGAATACTGTACCCTGCAAGGCTATCAATCAAAAGGTGAAGGGGAAATCAGGAGCTTCACAGACAAAAACAGACTAAGGGAATTTATCTCCACCAAACCACTAATGCAAAAAATGCTAAAGGGTCTACTTGAAAATTAAATAATAAAAAGCAAAGAAGGAACACAGGGGTATAGAATGAAAATGGTGTCAAATAAGTACCTATCAATAATAACTTTAAATGTAAATGGATTAACTTCTCCAATCAAAAGGCATAGGAAAACAGACTGGATAAGAAAACAAGACCCATATATATGTTGTCTACAAGAAATCCCACTTCAGAATGCACACAGAGTGAGGGTGAAGGGATGGAAAAAGGTTTTCCAGGCGAATGGAAATGAAAAAAAATCTGGGGTAGCAATACTTATATCTGACAAATTAGATCTCAGAGTGAAGGACATAACAAGAGATAATGAAGGCCACTTATAATACTAAAGGGAACAATCCAACAAGAAGAAATAACCCTGGTAAATATATATGCACCCAATATGGGAGCACCCAAATACATTAAAAAAAAACTACTGGAGGACATTAAGAGAGAGATTAATAGCAATACAATCATAGTAGGAGATTTTAAAACCCCACTGTCATCCTTTGACAAATCATCTAAAATAAAAATCAGCAAAGAAATATCAATCCTAAATGACTCACTAGACCAGAAGGAATTAATAAACATCTTCATAACATTCCACCCCAAAGCCACAGAATATACATTCTTCTCAAGCGCACATGGGACATTCTCAAAGATAGACCACATTTTGGGACATAGGCAAACTCTCTTCAAATTTAAGAAGATGGAAATCATATCAAGCATCTTCTCAGATCATGCTGGCATAAAATTGGAAATTAACTACAATAAAAATAATCCAAAGAAATCAAACACATGGAGACTAAAGAGCATACTATTAAACAAGGACTGGATTACCAGAGAAATCAAGGAAGAAATTAAAAACATCCTGGAAATAAATGACAATGAAAACACAACTATCCAAAACCTATGGGACACAGCAAAAGCAATTTTGAGACAGAAGTTCATATCCCTACAAGCCTATTGCAAAAACAAGAAAAATGGTGACAAATGATCTAACTCTACAACTGGAAGAGTTAGAATAAGACAACAAGAAAAGCCCAGTGCAAGCAGAAGGAAGAAAATAAAAAAAATCAGAGCGGAGATAAACGACATTGAGACCAAAGAAATAATACATAAGACCAACAAAACCAAGAGCTGGTTCTTTGAAAGGATAAACTAGATAGATGAACCTCTAGCCAGGCTAACCAAGAAACAAAGAGAGAGGACACAAATAAACAAAATCAAAAATGACAGAGGTGAAATAACAACAGACCCCGTGGAAATACAAAGGATTATTGCAAAATACTATGAACAACTCTACTCCAACAAATTGAACAACCTGGAGGAAATGGACATATTCCTAGAAAAATACAACCTTCCAAAACTCAATCAGGAAGAATCTAAAAATCTCAATAGACCAGTGACTTGGGAAGAAATTGAAACAGTCATCAAAAAGCTGCCAGCAAACAAAAGCCCAGGGCCAGATGGCTTCACAGGAGAGTTTTACCAAACATTCAAGGAAGAACTAAAACCTATCCTCCTCAGACTATTCCAAAAAATCCAAGAGGAAGGAACACTTCCAAACTCCTTCTATGAAGCCAGCATCACCCTAATACCAAAACCAGATAAAGACAAATCAATGAAAGAGAATTACAGGCCAATATCCCTCATGAATATTGATGTCAAAATCCACAACAAAATTCTAGCAAATTGGCTCCAACAGAGCATCACAAAGATCATACACCACGACCAAGTAGGATTTATACCGGGAATGCAAGGATGGTACAATATCAGCAAATCAATAAACGTGATACATCACATAAGCAAATTGAGAGATAAAAATCATATAGTCATATCAATTGATGCCGAAAAGCATTTGATACAATCCAACAACCTTTCGTGATAAAAACTCTTAACAAGGTGGTAGTACAAGGATCATACCTCAACATAATAAAAGCTATATATATTAAACCCACAGCCAACATCATACTCAATGGGCAAAAACTAAAACCATTCCCTCTAAGAACAGGAACAAGACAGGGTTGCCCACTCTCATCACTGCTGTTTGACATAATTCTGGAAGTACTAGCCATTGCAATTAGACTAGAAGTGGAAATAAATTGGAAAAGAAATAAAGTTATCCTTATTTGCAGTTGACATGATATTGTACATAAAAAAAAAACAAAAGACTCCATTAAAAAATTAATTGACTTAATAAATGAACTTGGCAATGTAGCAGGATACAAAATTAACGCCAAGAAATCCATGGCATTTCTGTACACCAACAGTAAAATTACAGAAACAGAGACTGAAAAAGCAATTCCATTTACCATCGCACCAAAAAAATTAAGATACCTAGGAATAAATTTAACTAAGGAAGTAAAGGACCTATATGCGGAAAACTACACAACACTGAAAAAAGAGATAGAGGAAGATGTCAGGAGATGGAAGAACATACCATGTTCATGGATTGGTAGAATCAACATCATCAAAATGTCCATACTTCCTAAAGCAATCTATAGGGTCAATGCACTCCCTGTTAAAATACCAACGGCATATTTCACTGACCTAGAAAGAACTCTCCAAAAGTTCATTTGGAATAATAAAAGAACCCGAATAGCCACAGCAATTCTGAGAAAGAAGAGTAAAGTAGGAGGGATCTCAATACCAGACTTCAAACTGTATTACAAAGCCACTGTTCTCAAAACAGCCTGGTACTGGCACAAGAACAGACATATAGATCAATGGAATCGAATTGAGAACCCAGATATCAACCCAAATCACTATGCTCAATTAATATTTGACAAAGGAGTCACAAATATACAATGGAGTCAAGAAAGTCTCTTCAATAAATGGTGTTGGGAAAATTGGACAGATACATGCAAAAGAATAAAACTAGATCACCAACTTAAACCATACACAAAAATAAACTCTAAATGGATACAGGACTTAAACATAAGATGGGAAACCATAAAAATGCTAGAAGCATCCACAGGAAGCAAAATCTCAGACATATGCCAAAAGAACTTCTACACTGATATTGCCCCTAGGGCAATGGAAGATAAAGAGAAAATAAACAAATCGGACTACATCAAAATAAAAAGCTTTTTACAGCAAAAGAAACCATCAACAAAACAACAAGAAAGCCCACTGTGTGGGAGAACATATTTTCAAATGTTACCACTGATAAAGGTTTAATCTCCATCAACTACAAACAGCTTATACAACTAAATAAAAGGAAAATGAATGATCCAATTAAAAAATGGGCAATGGACCTAAATAGAGTATTTTCAAAAGAAGACAGAAGGAAAGCTAAGAGGCACATGAAAACATGCTCAAAGTCACTAATTATCTGAGAGATGCAAATCAAAACAACAATGCGGTATCATCTCACACCTGTCAATCTCTCCATTGATATCTTCCTGAATGTTTTCTGTATATTTTGGTATTCCTGTATTGGGTACATATACGTTTTCCAGAGTTATGTCTTTTTGTTGAATTGATCAGTTTAGTATTATGACATTGCCTTCCTGTCTCTTGTCATTATTGACTTCACTTTGAGGTCTAATTTCTCCATTGCAAAATACTACGAACAACTCTATTCCAACAAACTGAACAACCTGGAGGAAATGGACATATTATGTATGGCCTCAAAGTGAAGTCAATGTTGGAATTCTACCAATCCATTGCCTTTCTGTCTCTTGTCACTATTGACTTCACTTTGAGGTCTAATTTCTCCATTGCAAAATACTACGAACAACTCTATTCCAACAAACTGAACAACCTGGAGGAAATGGACATATTATGTATGACCTCAAAGTGAAGTCAATGTTGGAGTAGATATAAATATTGCTACTCCAGCTTTTTTTTTTTTTCACTCCCATTCACCTGAAAAATCTTTTTCCATCCTTTCACCATCAATCTAAGTCCTTTTTAAAAAAAAAAAAAATTTTTCATTTCTTTATTGATTAAGGTATTACATATTTTTCCTCAGCCCCTCGCCACCCCATTACCTTCCCAAACCCTAAGGTTGGTTTCTTGTAGACTGCAGATATGTAATTCATGTTTGTTTGTTTTTTTATCTATTCAGCTACCCTTTGATAGGACCATTAAATCCACTTACATTTAAAGTTATTATTGATAGGAATTTGTTGCCATTTTTATTCTTTATGCCCGTGTTCCTTCATTGCTTCCTATTTTTTTCTTTTTACATCAGACCCTTTAGAATTTCTTGCATTGCTGGTTTGGTGGTAATAAATTACCTTAGTCCTTTTTTATTGGTGAAGCTCCTGATTTCACCCTCAACTTTGATTTATAGTCTTGCTTGGTACAGTATTCTTGGATTCAAACCCTTGCTTTTCATGTCATTATGAATTTCATTCCATTCTCCTTTGGTCTGAAATTGGTTGGTAGTCTTATAGGAATTCCCTTTAGGTAACTTTCTGTCTCTCTCTGACAGCCTCTAAGATACTTATTTTGTCATTGGTGTTTGCCAATTTAATTATAATGTGTCTTGGTGTCAGTCTTTTGAGGTTAATCTTGTTTGGAACTCTGTAAGCTTCTTGGATTTGTATGGATTTTTTCAGCCTTATATCAGAGTTTTCTGTCATTATTTCTTCAAATAGGTTTTCTATTCCTTGGTCCGTTTCCTCTTCTTCTGGCATCCCTAATGTGTGGAAGTTGTTTTGTTTCATATTGTCCAAAAGTTTTCTTAGGCTCTGCTACTATTTCTGTTTTTAAGGGTGTTTTTGTTTTTGTTTTTTTGATTTTTTTTTTTGTGTGTGTGTGTGTCTTTTTTCACTTGCTGCTATGCTTAAGTTTTTTGTGTTTTTTTTTCCCCCTATCTTGTCTTCTAGCTCACTGATGCGGTCCTCTGCTTCTTCTAGTCTACTGTTGATGTTTTCTATTGTGTTCCTTATAGCAGTGATGTCATTCTTTATTTCTTCTTGGTTCTTCTTTATTTCCTCTTATTTCTTACACATATTGGTGAAATTGTCTTCTATCTTTTTCAGCATCCTTATGACCATTGCTTTGAATTCTTTTTCTAACAAATTGCTTTCCTCCATTTTCTGGTGATTCCTCCTTTTCTTTTGATGGATACTGTTCCTTTGTCTCCCTATGTTCACTCCTCTAAGGGTGTTTGTTTATGTAGCTCACTCTCTCCTGTGTTGACTTTTTCTAGGTGATCTCTGATCTTTTTGTTCATGGACTGCCTCACCAGTTGTGTTGAATTCACCAATTCTGGATGGGTGTTATTCAATTTAGCTGTTCCTTCTATCTGCTCTGTAAGAAGGCACAGGTCCTTTCCACATATTTGGCTGCCACCTTGTCCCCCTGGACAGATTTTAGGTGCTTGTGGCCAGGGATGCTGGAGTCTCAGTATAGGTGGGTTTGCAGCTGAGGCAGCTGGTCACTGGGCACTGTGGTTGTGGAGGTATCCAAGGTCTCCCCTGTTGAGGGTAAGGCTAGGCTTTTGATCACAACCACTCTCCCCTTCAAGATATTGCTGTCTCTGTGGCAGAGTCAGCCACTCTGGAGAGAGTTTAGCAGTAGTAAAAGCTGCCCATCCAGGGGAGCTGGTTTGCCAGTCTCCAATAGTCCTGTGAAATATACTTGTCCCTCACTCACAAAAACAGACACTCCCTATACTTCCTTGCACTCTCCTTTTGCTCTCTCACTCACATACAATTTTTAAGCTTGCCACCCTTTGGCTACCATCTTGAATTCTACTGTAAGCCTTTCAAAATTATTTTTATGCAACTTTTCCACTGGTTTTCAACATATTTTAGATCTGTATTACAAAAAAAAAAAGGAAGGAAGGAAGGAAGACACTTTTTTTGGTTGCTTTATGGGACAAAAGAAAATGATTAGGCATTCCTCTTTATTTAAGAGACATATCAAGGATACTGGAATATGGCGGCCCAAAGGATGTCAGGGAGTGAGAGAGGGTGAGTGATTAAATGATTGAGGTGTGCAAATGTGGAGGTATGTGGTGTGTGTGCTAAGAAGTGAGGGACTGTTGGACATTTCAGGCGTTCTAGAGACTGGTAGATTAAGTTTTCCTAGAAAGGGAGCTCCCTGCTACCACTGCTAGCACCCCCAGGCTGGTTGAGTTTTAGTGTGGAACCCACACCATTATGCAGAGGGGAGCAATGGAGGCCAGAAGTGCAACCACACCAACACCCAGACAGACTGAGGACACCACCCCCATACCTGTGCAGGAAATCACTTGCAATAATAATGCCTGTGTTGCACAATTGTGCCTGGCAGAGAGCAGTGCAGTAACATAGTGCAGGAGCTAGATATCTGCATGATGTGTCTCCTTGCCATAGCCCAAACATAGCATCCCAAGACCCTGAACTACAAGTTCCTATGCTGTGAATGCAAGCCAGGAGTATCCCACACCTTCCCTGATCCCCCGTTCCAGTACAGAGCTTCAGTCCAGTGTGTGCTCTGCCCCCTGGGATTGACAGACACATAATACACCCCAAGCACAGAAAGATAATTTGGGCCATCGCAGGCTCCACCCCCGGCACAGAGAGATCATTTAGGCTGGTGTATGCTCCAACTGCAGCTCAAACTGTTGTCACATGGCACACACCATACCTCTAGCCCAGTTAAGAGCTGCAGGTATGACCTGATGTGCCCACAGGACCAAGATGCATTTTCATTGCAAGTGGCCCTAAGGTGCCATCCTGTCTTGGGTGCTGACAATGCACAGTGAATTGAAAGCCAGAGGGCTCTGGTTTGTCATAGGAAGTTGCACACCAGAGTAATTATGCATGAACCCCAACCAACCCTGAGAATCTGAAATGGACAACTGAGGGATCAGAACCAAGGGAGTAGGTGGTAGAACACAGAGTAGAGAGAATAAAGGAATGAAACTTAAGGCAGGCCCAGACTCCAGCCTAGCAAGTCTCAGATCATTGAACCACTACATGCTTCAACAGGGCAACCCCAAGCAGGGCAATCAGGACCATAAACAGGGAGATAAAGAAACAACCACCAAAGGAAAGAAAAGGAGGAATCACCAGAAAATGAACTAAATGAAATAGAGGTAAATAATTTATCAGAAAAGGGGTCATTTAGTTCCTAAACCAATTTTATGAGAAAAATTACTAACCTATGTAAGAATCACAAGGAAAAGAAGAATCATATAGCTGCAACAAAGAACACAGGGAAGATTGCAATAGTAGACTAGAAGAAAAAGAATACTGAAACAGTGAGTTAGTAGTCAGGGTGGGAAAAAAAATCACCCCTCTGAACAGCAATTGGAGAAAAAAATTAGAAAGTAGGAGAGCATAAGGGATCTTTGGAAGAACATGAAATGAAGCAACATCTGTATAATAGGGGTGCCAGAAAGATAAGAATGGGAGCAAGGATTATAAAACTCATTTGAAGAAACAATTCCAAAAAACTTCCCTGATTTGGAGAAGAATAAAGACAAACAAGCACAGAGAGTCCCAATCAAGATGAACCCAAAAGGACCCACATCAAGACACATCTTAATAACAACTGCAAAGAGAATTTTAAGGACTACAACAGAGAGAGACGGAGAGTTACTAAAAGGGATCTCCAATTAGACTATCAAATGATTTATCAACAGAAACACATCAACCCAGAAGGGAATGGAATGAAGTATAAAAAATGATAGAAAGAAAGGAACTGAATCCAAGAACACTCTAACTAGCAAGGCTATCATTCAAAATTGGTGGTGAAAACATGATATTTATAGACAAAAAATAGGCTAAGGGAATTTATCAATACCAAGCCAGCAATGGAAGAAATGCTTAAGGATCTATTGTAAAAAGAGGTAGAAAGGGAAGAAGGAACACAGACATAAAGAACTACTTACCAATAATATCTTTAAATGTAAATGAATTAAATGCTTCAATCAAAAGATATTGGGTGGCTTAATGTGAACACAAACATAAACCATATATATGCAGTCTGCAAGAGCTCTACCTCATAATATGAGACTCAAAAGGACTAAAAGTTAAGGAATGGAAAAAATATTTTTTAGTCAAAGAAAAATGGGGGGAAAAAAGCTGGGATTGCAATACTTATGTCTGAAAATAGACCTCAAAGTGAAGGCCATAACAAGAGAGAAGGAAGGCCGCTTCATAATATTAAAGGGATCAGTACAACAAGAGGATATAACTCTGGTGAACATATATGCACCCAAATAAATTTTTTTAAATGTCTAAAAGATATCAAGGGTGAGATCAACAGCAATACTTTCATAGTAGGGGATTTCAATATCCCACTGACAACATTGAATAAATCTAGACAAAAAAAATTGACAAAGGAACAGCAACCCTAATTAACTCACTATATCAGATAGAACTAATTGACATCTTTAAAATATTCCACTGCAAAACTATAGAATATACATTCTCCTTAAGTGCACCTGGGACATTTCCAAAGATAGACCACATATTGGGACAAAGACAAAGTCTCTTCAAATTCAAGAAGATTGGAATCATATCAAGCATCTTCTTTGATCACAATGACATAAAATTAGAAATCAACTACAGAAAAAAAATAAAAAAATAACCCAGCACTTGGAGGCTAAATAGTAAGCTATTAAACAACTAGAGGCTTGGTGAATGAAATTGAGGTATAGAGGCAGGGGTCCCACAGCCCAGCCTACACAATCTTGCTATCCAGAATCCTTCAGGGGATGTCTGACTGCTGGATTAGGTTGGAACACACAGGGCTCCCTGCGGGATCGGGCCAAAACTGACAGTCGGACATCCCTCTCATAATCCAGGACCCCTGGATCCTAACCATTCACCTGCCTGCCTACCTGATCACCCCTAACAACTCTGCTTGCCTGTTTCATCATCCCTAACCTGCCTGATAAATCCTAACCCATCTGCCTGCCTGCCTGCCTGCCTGATAAATCCTAACCCATCTGCCTGCCTTTCTGATTGCTTCTAAATGCTCCCCTGCCTGTCTGATCACTCCTAACTACTCACCTACCTGCCAGATCACCCCTAACCACTATGTCTGCCTGCCTGCCTGCATGATTGCCCTTAACCACTCACTTGCTGGACTGACCACCCCTAACTGCTCTCCTGCCTACCTGATAACCCCTAACAACTCTGCCTGCCTGCATGATCACCTCTAACTGCATCTGCCTTGGCCCCCATTGCTGCAACTTGGTCCAGAATGACATCCAGAAGGTCGTTTGGCTGTCTTATCTAATTAGCATATTAAAGTTTTATTATTATAGATGATTGAGTTACCAAAGAGATCAAACAAGAAGTAGAAAACATATGGCAATGAAAACAAAACAAACCAAAATTTATGGGACAGAGTGAAAGCAGGTCTGAGGGGGAAGTTTATAGACCTACCTCAATAAAAAAGAAAAACTGGTAGTAAATAATCTAACCCTGAAACTTAAAGAATAAATAACAGAGCAATAAGGAAGCCCAGGATAAGTAGAAAGAAGGAAATAATAAATATCAGAGCTGAAATAGATGACATAGCAATTATTAAAAAATACAAAAGATTAATAAAAGCAAGAGCTTGTTCTTTGAAAGGATAAACAAGATTGATGAACCTCTAGCCAGGCTCACCAACAAGCAAAGATAGAGGATCCAAATAAAGAAAATCAGAAATGAAAGAGAGGAAGCAATGTCTGATCTCTTAGAAATTAAAAAGATAGTAAAAAAAAAAGTACTATTAATAAATGACTATTCAAACAAACAAGAGGAAATGGACATATTCTTAGAAAAATAATATCTTCCAAAATTTCATCAGGAAGAATCAAAATATCAGCATAGGCCAATACCTATGGAGGAAATTGAAGCAGTTATCAGAAACCTTCCAGCAAACAAAAGTACTGATCAAGATGGCTTCACAGGGGAGGTTTACCAAAATATTCAAAGAAATAAAACCTACCCTTTTCACACTACTTAAAAAAATTCAAGAGAAAGGAAAACTCTCTAGCTGTTTTGATGAAGCCAGCATTATTATAATCCTCTAACCATAAAAAGATATGACAAAGAATGTAAATTACAGGCCAAAATCACTGATGAACATAGATGCTAAAATCGTCAACAAATTTATAGCAAATTGGTACCAGCATTACTTTAGAAAGATTATGCACCATGACCAAATAGGATTTATACTTGTGATACAAGGCTGATATAATATGTGCAAATAAATAAATGTGACACATTACATTAAAAAATTGAGAAATAAAAATCATATAATCATATCAATTGAGAGAGAAAAAAATTGTTTAACAAAATCCAGCACCATTTCTCAATAAAAACTTTTAGCAAAGTGGGAATATAGGCGTCATACCACAACATAATAAAAGCATTATATGTCAACAACATACTCAATGGCAAAAAATTAAAACCATTTCCCTTAAGAATAAAACAGGGATGCACACTTTCACCACTTTTGTTTGACATAGTACTGGAAGTACAAACCATAGAAATCAGACAAGAAGAAGTAAAGGCATCCAAGTTAGAAAAGAAGTAAAACTGTCATTATTTGTGTATGACATGATATTGTACATAGGAAATCTTAAAGACTCCATAAATAAACTACTAGACTGAAATCTGTCTTTATCACCAATAAAAATTCCTTTCACTTGGTTCAGCATTCTGTCTTTGAGATGCTTCACAGTTACGGTATTGTTGAATCAGCAACCATAAAACACAATTAAACACATCGTTGAGCTGTCTGAGGAGCAGAAGCTACATGAAAAACCCACTCTAAATAAGTCACAAGATCAGATGGACCTAAGTGACATCTTCAGAACATTTCACTCCAAAGTCATGGAATACATGTTCTTCTCAAGTGCACATGGGACATTTTCAAAGGTAGATCATATATTGGGTAACAGAAAAACTCTTTTCAAATTCAAGAAGATTTAAATCATATAAAGTATCTTCTCAGATGGCATAATATTAGAAATAAACTACAATAAAAACAATAAAATAAATCCAAACACCTGGAAGCCAAATAGCATGCTATTAAACAATGACTGGGATACCAAAGAGATCAAAGAAGAAATTAAAAACATCCTGGAAATGAATGACAATGAAAACATAACAACACAAAATCTATGGGGCACAGCGAAAGCAGTCCTGAGAGGGAAGTTTATAGCTCTATAAGACTACTTGAAAGATGAAAGAAAGAAAGAAAGAAAGAAAGAAAGAAAGAAAGAAAGAAAGAAAGAAAGAAAGAAAGAAAGAAAGAAAGAAAGAAAGAAAGAAAGAGAAAAGGGCAGGGGAGAAAACATTGTAATAAATCATCCAACTTTACAACTTAAAGAATTAGAAAGAGAGAAACAAGAAAAGCCCAGAGTGAGCAGAAGGAAGGAGATCATAAATATCAGAGCAGAAATAAATGCCATAGGTCCAAAAACAATTAAAAAACCAATAAAACCAAGAGCTGGTTCATTGAAAATATAAACAAGATTGAGGAACCTCTAGACAGGTTAGCCAAGAAGCAAAGAAGGAGGAATCATATAAATAAAACCAGAAATGAAAGAGGCAAAATAGCCAAAACTGGTTTGCTCAGTGGTAGAGCATTGGTCTGCGGACTGAAGGGTCCCAGGTTCGATTCCGGTCAAGGGCATGTACATTGGTGCGGGCACATCCTCAGTGGGGGGTGTGCAAGAGGCAGATGGTCGATGTTTCTCTCTCATCAATGTTTCTATCTCTCTATCTCTCTCCCTTCCTCTCTGTAAAAAATCAAGAAAATATATATTTTTTTTAAAAAAAAAGAGGCAAAATAACAACAGACCCCACAGAAATACAAAGGATTGTAAAAATATACATGAACAAATACATTACTACAAACTAGATAACCTAGAGGAAATGGACATATTTCTAGAAAAATACAAGCTTCCAAAATCAATCATAAATAATTTAAAAATATCTATAGACCAATAACTATGGAGGAAACTGAAGCAGTAATCAAAAGTTTCCAGCAAACAAAAGCCTGAGGCCAGACAGCATCATAGGTGAGTTTTAACAAACATTCAAAGAACTAAAAGCTATTCTCCTCAGACTATTCAAAAAAATTCAATAGACAGTTAAACCTCCAAGCTCATTATATGAAGCCAACATTACCCTAATACAAAATCCAGACAAAGACAACACAAAGAAAGAGAATTAGAGGCCAATATACCCATGAAATAGATGCCAAAATCCTCAACAAAATTCTATTAAATCAGATCCAGTATTACCATCAAGACCATACACCATGACCAAGTAGGTATCCCTGGGATGCAAGGATGGTACAATATATGCAAATTAATATACATAATACATCATATAAATAGAAAGATAAAAATCACACAATCATACCAATTGATGCAGAAAAAGCATTTGACAAAAGCTACCTCCTTTTCTTGATAAAACCCTCAGCAAAGTGAGAATAGAGGGATCATACTTCAACATAATAAAAACCTTATATGGCAAACCTACAGCCAACATTATACTCAATGGGCAAAAACAAAACCATTTCACCTAAGAATAGGTACAAGACAGAGATGCACACTTTCACCACTCCTGCTCAACATGGAAGTGCAAGCCATAGCAGTTAGACAAGAAGATATCAATGGTATCCAAATTGGAAAAGTAGTCGCAAAACTGTCATTATTTGCAGATGTCATGATACTGTACATAAAAGAAAGCCTAAAGATTCCATCAAAAATTCGTTATACTTAATAGCTGAATTTGGCAATGTAGCATGATACTAAATTAACACCAATAAATCTAAGGCGTTTTTATACACCAATAGTGAACCTACAGAAATAGAGATTTAAAAAAGAATCTCATTTACCATTGCACACACAAAAATTAAGTTAGTAAGTTTAAATAAGGAGGTAAAATACATGTATTCAGAAAAGAAAATAGGTCATTGAAAGAAAGAGATAGAGTAAGACATAAAGAAATAGAAGAACATACAGTGTTCATGGATTGGTAGAATCACCATCATTAATATGTCCATAATATACTACCCAAAGCAATCTACAGATTCTATGCAATCCCCATTAAAATAAAAAACAACATATTTCACGGACCTGGAATGAACACTCCAAAAATTTATATGGAATAAAAAAAGACTGAATGGACACAGCAATTCTGAGAAAGAAGAACAAAGTAGGAGGAATCTCAATATCAGATATCAAGCTGTATTACAAAAACACTGTTCTCAAAACTTCCTGGTACTGGCACAAGAACTGACATATAGACCAGTGGAATAGAATAGAGAACTCAGAAAACAATACAAACAACTTTGCTCAATTAATATTTGACAAAGGAGGGAAGAACATACAATGGAGTCAAGGCAGTCTCTTCAATAAATGGTGTTGGCAAAATTGGACAGGTACATGCAAACAAATGAAACTAAAACACTAACTTACACTACACCAAAAAATAAACACAAAATGGATAAAGGACTAAAACATAAGATGGAAAACCTTAAAACTTAGAAAAATTCACAGGCAGGAAATTCTCAGACATATGCCAAAGCAATATCTTTACCAATACAGCACCTAGGGCAATGGAAACTAAAGAAAAAATAAACAAATGGGACTACATCAAATAAAAAGCTTCTGCACAGCAAAAGAAACCATCAGCAAAACAACCAGAAATCCCACTGCATCAGAGAACATATTTACCAATGTTATCTCCAATAAAGGTTTAATCTCCAGCATTTACAGGGAACTCATACAATTTAACAAAAGGATCATAAGCAATACAATAAAAAATGGGAAATAGACCCAAATAGATACTTTTTGTGTGTTTTTTTATTTAATAAAAAATTTATTGTTCAGATTATTACAATTGTTTCTTTTCCCCCCCATAGTTTCCTCCTCCAAGTTTTCACCCCACCCTATGCCCTCATCTCCCCCCGTCACTGTCCTCATTCATAGGTGTAAGATTTTTGTCCAGTGTCTTTCTGCACCCATCCCCACCTCTTTCCCCCTGAGAATTATCAGTCCACTCCTTTTCTATGCCCCTGATTCTATTATATTCACCAGTTTATACTGATCCTCAGATTTTTTTATTCACTTGATTTTTAGATTCACTTGTTGATAGATATGTATTTGTTATTCATAGTTTTTATCTTTACTTTTTCTTTTTTATCCTCTTCTAAAAAAATATCTTTCAGAATATCATATAATACTGATTTAGTGGTGATGAACTCCTTTAGCTTTTTCTTATCTGTGAAGCTTTTTATCTGACCTTCCATTCTGAATGATAACTTTGCTGAGTAGATTAATCTTGGTTATAGGTTCTTGATATTCATTACTTTGAATATTTCTTACCACTCCCTTCTGGCCTGCATAGTTTCTGTTGGGAAATCAGCTGACAATTGCATGGGTGCTCCCTTGTAGGTAATTAACTATTTTCCTCTTTCTGCTTTTAATATTCTTTCTTTGTCTTTTGCTCTTGGCATTTTAATTATTATGTGTCTTTGTGTGGTCCTCTTTGGATTCCTTTGGTTGTGGTTCTTTGTGCTTTCTGGACTTGTAAGTCTATTTCTTTCACCAGATGGAGGACATTTTCTGTCATTATTTCTTCAAATAGGTTTTCAGTCTCTTGCTCTCTCTCTTCTTCTGGCATCCCCATAATTATTATGTTGGTTCGCTTGAAGTTTTCCCAGAGGCTTCTTACATTATTTTCAAATTTTTGGATTTTTTTTTTTTTTTTTTTTGCCTTTCTGGTTTAGTGTTTTTTGCTTCTTTGTAATGCAAATCTTTGATTTGATTCTTGTGTTTCTCTAGTCTTCTGTTGGGTCTCTGTATAATATTTTTTATTTCAGTCAGTGCATGCTTAATTTCTAGTTGGTCCTTTTTCATATCCATGAGGTTCTCACTAAATTTATTGGCCTTTTTTAGGAAATTCATGAAAAACCTTATAACTGTGGTTTTGATCTCTATATTCAGTTGTTTGTTTTCTTCTGTTTCTTTTGTTTGTAATCTGTTTCTTTGTCTTCACATTTTTGCTACTTACCTGAATTGGTAGGGTGACTTTTTGTACTAGGTGTCCTATATGGCCCAGTGGGTCAGCCTCCCCAGTTACCTGAGTTGGACACTCTTGGTGCACCCCTTTGTGAGCCATGTGTACAGCCTTTTTGTAGTTAGGTCTTGATTATGGTTGGTATCACCTGGAAGAATTGACCTCCAGACCAGTTGGCTGTATCAGCTGTGTCTACGCTGGAAGAACTTCTGTGCTGGAGACAAGCCTTATGAGAGAAGACTTCCAAGATTGCAAAAGCCTCTGTGCTCAGCTTGGATGGGACAGAGTCTCAGAGCTGAGCAAACAGTATTGGTTTCCTGTCAGCCCTGCCTTACAAGGCCCCTGGATCTCAGTGTCCCTCAGTAATCACTGCAAGCACCTCTGAGAGAAAGCTGCTCTCGAGTTTCATCCACTTTCAGACAGTCCAGTTTCTCCCCCGATGGATCTGGATTCCCAGATTCTTGCCTTGAACTAGAGTTCAGCTCAGTTGGGAGCTTCCAGTTTCCTCCAGCACATTCAGCAGATAGTCCTCTCTGTGCACACTTGCATGCATACCTCCAACCCTCTGCCTCTTGCAGCTCACCTGAGTTTATACATGACAGTCAGGATACTCCTCCCTGCCCCCCCCCACCCCATAATAGCCTGGGTCTCTAGGGGCTCACCTGAAACTGTGGTTCAGTGCAGTTGGGAGCTTTCTTCTCCCTCCCTCCAGAGAAAACCAGCCAGGCACTCAGCCGCTCTTCCTCTCTGCACATGTGTCTTCATGCCTTAGCCATTTTCAGCTCCTCTGATTCTCCATGAGCTCTTTCCTTTTAATTGTAGAATTTCCAGTCAGCCAGCTTTCATGTGGTTCTGGATAATGTATGTTCCATCTTTTATTTGTAGTTTTGAAATTTTTGTGTGAGGCAACTGTTCAGATGCTTACCTATGCCACCATCTTGGTTTCTCCTAAATAGATATTTTTTTTTGAAAGAGGACATACAGAAAGCTAAGAGACATATGAAAACATGCTCAAAGTCACTAATTATTAGAGAGATGCAAATCAAAATGACAATGTAGTATCATTTCACACTTGTCAAAATGGTTATCATGAACAAATTAACAAATGACAAGTGCTGAAAAGAATACAGAGAAAAAGGAACCCTCCTTCACTGCTAGTGGGAATGCAGACTGGTACAGCCACTGTGAGAACAGTATGGAGTTTCCTCAAAAAATTAAAAATGGAACTTCTATTTGACCCAGTGATCCCACTTTTAGGGATATATCCCAAGAAACTAGAAACACCACTCTGAAAGGATATATGCACTCCTATGTTCATAGCATCACAATTTATAATAGCTAAGATTTGGCTGAAACCAGTTTGACTCAGTGGATAGAGCGTCGGCCTGCGGACTGAAAGGTCTGAGGTTCGATTCCGGTCAAGGTCATGTACCTTGGTTGTAGGCACATCCCCATTAGCGGGTGTACAAGAGGCAAATAATCAATGATTCTTTCTCATCGATGTTTCTAACTCTCTATCCCTCTCTCTTCCTCTCTGTAAAAAAACAAAAACAAAAACAAAAAACAATAGCTAAGATTTGTAAAGAGCCTAAATGCCCATCAGCAGATAAATGGATCAAATAACTGTGGTAATCTACACAATGGAATAATATGCAGTTGTGTAAAGGAAGGAATTCCTACTATTTGCAACAGCAAGAATGATCCTGTAGAGCATTATGCTAAGTGAAAGAAGTAAGTCAGAGAAAGATAAATATCACATGATCTCACTCATTTGTGGAATACAATGAACCAGGTAAACTGATGAACAAAAACAGATCCAGAGACAGAGAAGTATTGATCATATGCTCTCAAACCTCAGAAGAAAGGTGGGGGAGGATAGGGGTATGAGGGAGAGATCAACCAAAGGACTTGTATGCATGCATATAAGCATCACCAATGGACACAGACACCAGAGGGTTGAGGTTATGAGTGGGGCTACAGTTGGGGGGCAATGGGCTATAAGGACATATATGTAGTTTCTTAATCAATAAAAAATTTTAGAAAAGCACTACTAGAATTAAAAAATGAATTTGGCCATGTAGCAGGAAACAAAATTAAAACCAAGTAATCTATGGCCTTTTTATACACCTACTAGGGTCCTGGTGCATAAACTTCATGAATGGGAGTGGGTGTCCCTTAGCTTGGCCTGCACCCTCTCTACTCCTGGAACCCTCAGGGATGTTTGACTACTTTGTTTACGCCTGATCCCATAGGTGTTGGGTCCAAACCATCAGTCAGACATCCTTCTTGCAATCAGGGGCTGCTGGATCCTATCTGCTCATCTGCATTCCAGCCTGATAGCCCATAACTGCCCACCCCTGCCATCCTGGTTGCCCCTAATTGCCCTCCCCTGCCAGCCTGGTCACCCCTAACTGCCTGTGCCTTGGCCCCTGCCACTGTGGCTTTGTGCCAAAGGATGTTGTGATGGATGTTTTGAAGACATCGGTGTAACTATCATATTGCCCTTTTATTGGTATAGATTACACAACATAAGCTTTAAGCTAGATTTGCATTAGTGGAAATGAAGAGACAGGTAGCATGGCTGTCTATGCACACCTTCACCAGTGGCCATCTTTGCCGGGTTCTGCACCTGGACAAGATGGCCTCTGAGCCAGGCCACGCAGGGACGCCTCCACCAGTGACCTCTGCCAGTAGCCATCCCTGGGCCAGGTGACCTTGGCTGGGCAGCATGGCAGGCCTGTGCACACCACTGCTGGTGGCCTCCTCTGCTAGGTTCCACCCCTGGTCATGGCCTGCCTCTGTGTGCTTCCACCTATGACTGCCTTCAGGCCAGACAATGAGGCAGGTATCCAGGCAATATGTTAGGGGGGTAGTCTTAGGCCATACAGAAGCCTTCCTGGTGATGGCAGGTCCTGCCCACCAGCTCCTGCTGTGCATGCCTCTTACTGACTGGTCATGATGTTATGATGTCCAGGCTAATTGACATATTCCTCTATTATTATATAGGATAATGAACTCACAGAAACAGAAAAAAAAACAAAAACAATATCACTTACCATTGCACCAAAAAAATTAAGATACCTAAGAATAAACTTAACTAAGGTGGTAAAAGACCTGTACTCAGAAAACTAATGTTTGTTAAAAAGAGAGAGAAGAAGACAAAAACAAATGGAAGACTAACTTGTGTTCCGAATTAGTAGGATGAACATCATTAAAATGCCCATACTACCCAAAGCAATTCATAAATTCAATGCAACCCTCAATAAAATACCAATGGCATACTTCACAGACCTAGAAAATACACTCCAAAAATTTTATATAGAATAAAAAAGAACTGCAGCAATCTTAAGAACAAAGTTGGAGGGATCACAATACCAAAAATCAAGCTATATTACAAAGTCACTCTTCTAAAAGCCTGGCACTGGCAAAAGAACAGATATATAGAACAATGGAACAAAACAGAGAACCCAAAAATCAACCCAAGCCTGCTCAGTTAATATTTGACAAAAGAGGCAAGAGCATACAATGGAGTTAAGACAATCTCTTAAATAAATGGTTTTGGGAAATTTGGACAGATACATTTAAAAAAAAATGAAACTTATGCCAACTTATACCAACATAGGACTTTAATGTAAGACAGGAAATCAGAAAAATCTTACATGAATCCATAGGAAGCAAAATATCAGACATATATCACAGCAGAATCTTTATTGATACATCTCTTAGGACAATGGAAACCAATGAGAAAATAAACTAATGGGACTACATCAAAATAAAAAACCATCAACAAAACAACATGAACACCCACTGCATTGAAGAACATATTTGCCAATGTCATATCCAATAAGATTTTAATCTCCAAAATTTATAGGGAACTCATACAACTTAACAAAAGAAAGATCAACAACCCAATCAAAAATAGGCAAAAGACCTAAATAGAAACTTTTTAAATATGGGCATACAGTGGCCAAGAGACATGAAAAGATGCTCAAAGTTACTAATCATTTGAGAGATGCAAATCAAGATGACAATGAAGTAACATCTCACACCTGTCTGAATGGCTATGATCAACAAATCAAAAAAGGACAAGTGCTGGTGAGGATGTGGAGAAAAAGGAACCTTCTTGCATTGCTGGTGGGCAGGCATACTGGTGTAGCCCATATGGTAAACAGTATGGAGTTTACTCCAAAAATTAAAAATGGAACTGCCATTTGACCCAGTAATCCCACTTCTAGGAATATATCCTAAGAAATCAGGAACACGAATCAGAAAGGATATATGAACTTCTATGTTCATTGAAGCACAATTTACAGTACCTAAGATTTGAAAAGTGCTGATCAGCAAATGAATGGACTAAAAAACTGTGGTACATCTACACAATGGAGTACTGTACTGCTATAAAAAAGAAGACTGTTACTATTCAAAACAGCATGAATGGATCTAAAGAGCATTAATCTAAGCAAAATAAGTAGTTGGAGAAAAATAAATATCACATGATGTCACTCATTTTTGGAATATAATAAGTACCTGAGAGGAATGGCAAGGTAGGGTGGGAAGATGGGGTACAGAATATAAAAACTAGGAAACTTTTATGTATGCATTTAAGCATAACCAATTGACATAGATAGTAGGTGTGTGAGGGCATATGCTGGGGAATGTGAGTGGCCAGGGAGAAGGTAATGGGGGGAAAAAGAGACGTATGTAGTACTTTAAACAATAAAGAACTTAAAAATATACTAAGTTATGCAACCACAATATCTATACATTTTAAATAAAATGTCAATTAATGTTTCTGTCATCTGATATATATCTTAATCTTAGTACCAAACCAGGGCCTTTTATCACTGTTTGTCTGAAAAAGGGAAAAGCTACTTGGATGACAGTTCTGAAAATGTAAGGTATTTAATTTGTAAACTTTTATGCAAAAAAAAAAAAAAAAAAAGCTTAACTTTCATTCATGAGCTACTGCTTAGTCATCAACTTCATTAGACTCCTCACATGAAGTAAATATTAAACATCATTTAAAAAAAAAAGAGACATATCAGTACACAGAGTCAAAGTTTGTTCTCATTTAGTTTTTTTTTTCATTTCTAATACTACAAATTACATGAGTACATGCATTTGAATCTCTTTAATATTCATGATTTTCTCACCAGCCTGAGCAAAAGAACTAAAGTATTTGAACACACAATCTTAACAATGTACTAATGAAAAAATTAACAATGTACTAATCATTAGTACAATTGAACTGATTAAAAAATGTTTCAATCTATCCATCACTTTTATAATAAAAAATGGTTGCATTACTATACCATTTTTTATTTAAATAAAATATCATCTGCTGAAAATATGCAACCATTTCTAATATGTGCACCTTGAAACAATCTATTTTTATAATAAGTTCCAAAATGACCTGTGATAACCAATTAACAATTGTACATAAAAAATTTTACAACCAAATGGCCTGCAGTAAAGTCAATTCACTATGGCTTCATATCACTAAATGTTAAATAGTGCTAAGGAATTAATTTTTCAATAAGTTATTGTTTCAAAATCCAGCTAAAGATATTACTAAAAATAATTATCCATATATAAAAATACACTAAATATAGATTGTGAATAATAATTTCTTCCCAAAGTGCTTATTATTCAAATGTTACTTTTAAGGATTTCATTTTATAGCCATATCTTCTCTAAAATTTTTTCAAGAACATATTTTTAATATTTCCTAAAAATAGACTACTAGCATAATAAATTTATCATCAATTTAAAGTTATAAACATATACTAGGACTCAACTATTTTGGACTCAACTATTAATTTTCAGCATTGCATTACTATAAGATGATATAGTGCTCTAGAAATAGAAAAAAAATTGCCTTTTTGTCAAAATGTCACTGAGAACTGAGTTTAATAGTAAGATCGTTTAGTATCATATTTTTAGAAAGAAAATACTACTATGAATTATTACATATTTGAGAAAAATAGCAATATCATTCTCCAGAAAAAATAAAACATGTCTTCATAATAATAGGTCCAAAGTGATAAGTAACTTGATTCTTTCCTATGAACATGCTCTTCTATTTTTTTAAGTATCAAACTGTATTTAATGTCATATTCAGTAGCATGCCTGTTGCAGTGTTTTTAAATTATGATTTTGTATTAGTTCAAAATATATTCATCCTCCATTTCATTTTTTTCCTGAAATGTGAACATAAGGACATTTTCAACATTATTTTATATTAGAGTCCCGGTGCATGAATTCATTCACCAGTGTGGTTCCTTAGCCTGGCATGCAGGATCAGGCCAAAACCAACTCTCCATCATCTTCCAAAGGGCTCCAGATTGCCAGAGGGAACAGGCCAGGCTGAGGGACCCCACTGGTGCTCAATTATGGCCACAGAAGGACATGGGTGGTTGGCCAGCCAGGAAGGGACTGCAGGAGGGCTCCAGGATCTGTCTAGCCCATCTGGTTCAGTCCCTATAGTCTGGACCCCAGCAGCAAGCTAATCTACCTGTTGGAGAATCTGCCCCCTGGTAGTCAGGGCATGTAATAGTGAGCAGTTGAGGAGTCTTAGCATATCATTTGCATAATACACTTTGATTAGTTAAAAGGCAGATTGGTCAACTGGACACAGCATATTAGGCTTTTATTATATAGGATGTTTAGAATATTATATATGTTTAAATCATTATTTAAAGTGGAAAACTATTGGGAAGAATAATGTAACAGATTCCAATTTGAATGTAGAATATTGCTGTTAAAGTGATAATCTAATTTTAAAAAATAATTTTACTGATATTTTGTCAAAGACTGCATGCATTTAATTGCATGAAATTTAATAGAACAGAATACTTAGTGGTGGAAATAATTTATCTATGTTCATGAGGGCCTGCCATTTTGGGGAATCATGCCATTTCAGTCTATGCAAACTGATGTCAAATACAAGTTGAAGATGGCTGAAGATGACAGAAAGGCAGACTGCAAGATATTGCATCAGTAAGAATACAAAAGGAGAGTGTGTGTTTATTTGTGAGTTGAGGGACAACTATACTTCAAGGGACTGTAGGGGGTTGCCAGACAGGGTCCTCCTGACTGGGCAGCCTCCACTGCTGCTGAAATCCCTCCTGGAGCATTCAGCTTTGATGTGGAGACCACACCATCTTGAAGGGAAGAGTGGATGTTATCAGAAGCCTAAAAATCCCCAGAATGTACAACAAAAACACCCAGCAGACAGCTATGAACCCAGGAACACCCATCTCCAAGAAGCGCGACACACAAATTCATATGAGCTCTGCACCTCCTCATGGAAAGGTCAAATTTCATATAGTAAAAGGAGAGGGAGACTTATATAACCTGAAACCCAGAAAAGAGAAATCATAGAGAAACAAAGAAACAGCCCATATATGAAAGAAAAGCAGGCATCACTAGAAAAGGAAGTAAACAAAATGGCAGCAAGCAACCTGTACGAAAAATTATTCAGAGAAATGGTCGTAAGTGGATGAAAAGAATGAAAGACAAATTTGACAATATGTGTAAGAAATAAGAGGAAATGAAGAACCAAGAAGAAATAAAAAATGGCATCATTGCTATAAATAACTGGATAGAAAGCATCAATAGTACACTAGAAGAAGCAGAGCACTGCATCAGTGAGCTAGAAGACAATGTAGGAAAAAAATATCCAACCAAAGAAGCTTCTAGAAAAAAAAAATATTAAAATGCAGGAGGAGAGCATAAAGGAACTTTGGGACAACACAAAACGAAACAACATTTGTAAAATAGGAGTGCCAGAAGGAGATGAAACTGAGCAAGGAATAGGAAACCTGTTTGAAGAAATAATGACAGAAAACATCCTTGATATAGGGAAGAAAAACCCCACACAAATCCAAAATACCCAGAGTCCCAAGCAAAATGAACCCCAAAAGACCGATGCCAAGGCACACTATAATTAAATTGGCAAACACCAATGACAAAGTAAGAATCTTAAAAGTGACCAGAGACAGAAAGTTACCTACAAAGGATCCCAATCAGACTAGTGACTAATTTCTCAATAGAAAGAATCAGACAAGAAAGATACGGAATAAATTATACAAAGGCATACAAAGGAAGGGTCTGAACCCAAGAATACTGTACCCAGCAAGGTTATCAATCAACATTGAGGGTGAAATTAGGAGCTTCACAGACAAACAAAAGGACTAAGGGAGTTTATTACCACCAAACCAGTAATGCAAGAAATGCTAAAGGGTCTGCTGTAAAAAAAAAAAAAAAAAAAAAAAAAAAAAAAAAAGTAAAGAAAAAAATGGCAACAAGCAAGTACCTGTCAATAACAACTTTAAATGTAAATGGATTAAATAGCTCAATCAAAAGACGTAGGGTAATTGAATGGATGACCCATATATCTGCTGTCTACAGAAAACCCACCTAAAAAAAAAAAAAAGAAAAGGACGCACATAGACTGAGGGTGAAGGGATGGAAAAAGGTTTCTCATGAAAATGGAAATGAAAAAAATCTCGGGTAGCAATACTTATATCTGACAAATTAAATCTCAAAGTGAAGGACATAACAAGAAATAAGAAAGGCCACTTCATAATACTAAAGGGAGCAATCCAAGAGAAGAAATAACTCTGGCAAACATATATGCACTCAATACAAGAGCACCCAAATACATTAAAAACAAAAACAAAAAAAAACTCCCAAGGATATCAAAGGAGAGATTGACAGCAATACAATCGTAGTAGGGGACTTTAATAACCCATTATCACTATTGGACAAATCCACTAAACAAAGAAAAAATCAAAAAGGAACATCAATCTTAAATAAATTACTAGATCAGGTAGAATTAATTGACAGCTTCAGAACATTTCACCACAAAGCCATAGAACATACATTCTTCTCAAGTGCACATGGGTCATTTTCAAAGATAGACCATATATTGGGTCATAGGCAAAGTCTCTTCAAATTCAAGAAGATAGAAATCATATCAAGCATCTTCTCAGATCACATTGGCATAAAACTGGAAATGAACTGCAATAAAACCAATAAAATCAAACACATGGAGTCTAAATAGCATGCTATTAAACAATGACTGGGGTACCAGAGAGATCAAAGAAGAAATTTTTTAAAAAATCATGGCAACAAATGACAATGAAAACACAAAAATCCGCCAAAACCGGTTTGGCTCAATGGATAGAGCGTCGGCTTGGGGACGATTCCAGTCAAGGACATTTACCTTGGTTGCAGGCATATCCCCAGTAGGGGGTGTGCAAGAGGCAGCTGATCAATGACTCTCTCTCATCAATGTTTCTAACTCTCTATCCTCTCCCTTCCTCTCTGTACAAAATCAATAAAATATATTTTTTTTAAAAAGAAAACACAAAGATCCAAAATCTATGAGACACAGAGAAAGCAGTATTGAGATGGAAGTTCATTGTTCTACAAGACTACTTCAAAAAAAAGAAAAAGAATAAAACAAGAAAAATGGTAATAAATTACCTAACCCTATAACCCAAGAGTAAGAAAGAGAGCAACAAGAAAAGCCCATAGTAGGCAGAAGGAAGAAAATAATAAAAATCAGAGTGGAGATAAACGACATAGAGAACAACAGCAAATAATAATAATAATAATAATAATAAATAATAAATAATAATAATAATAATACAAAAGATCAACAAAACCAAGAGCTGCTTTTTTTTTTAAAGAAAAACAAGATTGAGGAACCTCTAGCCAGCCTCACCAAGAAGCAAAGAGAGAGGACCCAAATTAAAAAAAAAAAAATCAGAAATGAAAAAAGAAATAACAGACCCCACAGAAATACAAAGTATTGTTAAAAAAATATATATATTATGAACAACTCTATTCCAATAAACTGGACAACCTGGAGAAAATGGACATATTCCTAGAAAAATATAACCTTTCGAAACTCAATCAGAAAGAATCTAAAAATCTCAATAGGCCAATAACTATGGTGGAAATTGAGCAGTCATAAAAAAGCTTCCAGCACACAATAGCCTGAGACCAGATGGCTTTACAGGGGAGTTTTACCAAATGTTCAATGAAGAACTAAAACCTTACCTCCCCAGACTATTCCAAAAAATTCAAAAGGAAGGAACACTTCCAAGCTCATTCTATGAAACCAGCATCACTATAATACTAAATCAAATAAAGACAACACACTAAAAGAGAATTATAGGCCAATATACCTAATGAACATATATGGCAAAATCTTCAACATAATTCTAGCAAATCAGATCCAGCATTACATTAGAAAGATCATACACCATGACTAGGTAGTATTTATTCTGGAATGCAAGGCTGGTAAAATATCCACAAATCAATTAATATGATACATCATATAAACAAAGTGAGAAACAAAAACCACATAATCATATCAATTAATACAGAAAATGCATTTGACAAAATCCAACACACTTTTCTGATAAAGAAAAACAAAAAACACTCAGCAATGTGGTAATAGAGGGATTAAACCTCAACATAATAAAAGCCTTATATGACAAACCTACAGCCAAGATCATACTCAATGGGCAAAAGCTGAAATCATTTCTATTTAGATCAGGAAAAAGACAGGGATGCCCACTTTCAACACTCCTGTTCAACATAGTACTGAAAGTGCTAGCCACAAAAATCTGACAAGAAGAAGAAATAAAGGGCATCCAAATTTTAAAAGGAGTAAAATTGTCATTATTTGCAGATGACATTATACTGTACTTAGAAAACCCAAAAGACTCCATAAAAAATTAGTAGATTTAATAAATTAATTTGGCAATGTAGCAGGATACAAAATTAAGAAATCTATGGTATTTCTATATACCAACAGTGAACTTAGAGAAAGAGACACTAAGAAAACAATACCATCACACAAAAAAATTAAGATACTTATGAATAAACTTAACTAAGGAGGTAAAAGACCTCTACTTAAAAAACTATAGGATTCTGAAAAAGAGATAGAGAAAGACATAAATACATGGAAGAACATACGGTGTTCATGGATTGGTAGAATCAACATTATTAATATGTCCATACCACCCAAAGCAATCTATAGATTCAATGCACTTCTCATTAAAATATCAACTGCATATTTCACATACCTAGATTAAACTCTTTAAAAATTCATGTAAAATAAAAGAAGACCTCAAACAGCTGTAGCAATTCTGAGTAAGAAGAGCAGCATAGGAGGGATCTCAATACCAGATATCAAGCTGTATTACAAAGCCATTTTTCTCAAAACAGGCTGGTACTGGCACAAGAACAGACATACAGACCAATGAAATAGAATAGAAAATCTAGAAATTGACCCAAAACATCATGCACAATTAATATTTGACAAAGCAGGCAAGAGCATACAATGGAGTCAAGAAGTTTCTTCAATAAATGGTATTGAGGAAATTGGAAAGATACCTGCAAAAAAAAAAAAATGAGATTAGACCACAAACGTACACCATACATAAAAATAAACTCAAAATGGGTAAAGGACTTAAAAGTAAGACAGGAAACCATAAAAATATTAGAGGAATCCACAGGCAGCAAAATCTCAGATATATTTTGAAACAATTTCTTCACTGATACTGCTCCTACAGCAATGGAAACTAAAGAGAAAATAAATAAATAGAACTACATCAAAATAAATAGCTTCTGCACAGCAAAAGAAACCATGAACAAAACAAGAAAGCCCACTGCATGGAAGAACATATTTGCCAATGTTATCTCTGATAAGGGTTTAATCTCCAACATTTATAGGAAATGCATACAACTTAACAAAAGGAAGACAAACAACCCAATAAAAAAAAAATCTACAATGGACCTAAATAGATTCTTTTCCAAAGAGGACATAAGGAAGGCCAAGTGACATATGAAAACATGCTCAAAGTCACTAATTATCCAAGAGATGCAAATCAAAATGACAATGAGGTACCATCTCACACCTGTCAGAATGGCTATCATCAACAAATCAACAAATGATAAGTGCTGGGGAGGATACGCAGAAAAAGGAACCCTCCTTCACTTCTGGTTGGAAATGCAGACTGATGTAGCCACTGTGGAGAACAGTATGGAGTTTCCTCAAAAAACTAAAAATTAAACTCCATTTGACCCAGTGATTCCTCTTCTAGGAATATATCCCAAGAGAACAGAAACACCACTTAGAAAGGATATATGCACCCCTATGTTCATAACAGCACAATTCACCATAGCTAAGATTTATTTGTTTATTTTTATTTTTTTAATAAACATTTATTGTTCAGATTATTACAATTGTTCCTCCTTTTTCCCCTCCATGGCTCCTCTCCACCAGGTTCCTATCCCACTCTGCCCATCCCCCAACCCCCACTGTCCTAAACCATAGATGTACAATTTTTGTTCAGTCTCTTTCCACACCCCTCACTTTCCTTTACCCCAAGAATCATCAGTCCACTCCCTTTCTATACCTCTGTTTCTATTATATTCACCAGTTAATAATGTTCATCAGATTTTTTAATTCCCTTGGTTTTTAGATTCTCTTGTTTATAGTTACATATTTGTTATTCATAATTTTTATCTTTAGCTTCTTCCTCTTCTTAAAGAATACTTTTCAAGATTTTATATAATTCTGGTTTGGCGGTTATGAACTCCTTTAGCTTTATTTATTTATTTTTTTGTGTGTGAAGCTCTTTATCTGGCCTTCAATTCTGAGTGATAGCTTTGCTGGGTAGAGTAATCTTGGTTGTAGGTTCTTGCTATTCATAACTTCGAATATTTCTTGCCATTCCCATCTGGCCCGCAGTTTCTGTTGAGAAATCAGCTGACAATTGTATGGGTGCTCCCTTGTAGGTAATTAACTGCTTTTCTCTTGCTGCTTTTAATATTCTCTCTTTGTCTTTTGCTCTTGACGTTTTAATTATGATGTGTTTTGGTGTGGGCCTCTTTGGATTTTTTTTGTTTGGGGTTCTATGTGCTTCCTGGACTTGTAAGTATTTCTTTCACCAGGTGGAGAAGTTTTCTGTCACTATTTCTTCCAATAGGTTTTCAGTATCTTGCTCTTTCTCTTCTTCTGAACCCCCATAATTCTGATGATGGTATGCTTGAAGTTGTCCCAAAGGCTTCTTACATTATCTTCAACTTTCTGGATTCTCTTTTCTTCTTGCTTCTGCGGAGGAGTGTCCTCTGGCTCTTTGTGTTCCAAATCTTTGACTTGATTCTTGACATCTTCCAGTCTGTTTTTAGGACTCTGTATAATATTTCATTCAGTGTATGCTTTATTTCTAGTTGATCCCTTTTTATATCCTCAAAGGTCTCATTTATTTTATTTGCCTTTTCTAGAAAATTCTTGAAAAACCTTATAACTGTGGTTTTGAACTCTATGTCCATTGTTTTGCTTTTCTCCATTTCCTTTCTTTGTGGCCTGCCTCTTCTCTTCATTTTAGCTGCTTCCCTGAGTTGATGGAGTAGCTTTGTGTGCTAGGTGTCCTAGCAGGGCCCAGTAACTTGGCCTTCCCGGTTACCTGAGGTGGACAGTCTTGGTGCAGCCTTTTGTGGGCTATGTGTGCAGTCTTGTTGTTAAGTCTTGCTTGTTGTTGTTATCACTGGGGAGAGATGATACCCAACCAATTCGTTGTGAGGATCAGTAGTGTCTCAGCTAGGAGGGCTTCTGTGCTAAGATTTTAAAATAGTCTAAGTGCCCATCAGCAGATGAGTGGATTAAAAAATATGGTACATCTATACAATGGAATACTATGCTGCTTTAGAAAAAAGAAGGAATTATTACCATTTGCAACAACCTGGATGGAACTGGAGAGAATTATGCTAAATGAAATAAGCCAGTCAGTGAAAGAAATACCACATGATCTCACTCATTTATGGATAATAAAGAACATTATACTTGATGAACAAAAATATAGATACAGAGGCTGAGAAGCATTGAACAGACTGTCAAATTACAGTGGGAAGGCTGGGGAGGGGGGACGAAGGTGAAAGAGATCAATCAAAGGACTTGTATGCATGCATATAAGCATAACCAATGCATGCAAGACACTGGGGAGTGAGGACATGTATGGGAGTGGGGTGGGGGCAATAGGGGGATATGGACACATGTATTACCTTAACTAATTAAAAATGGGGGGAAATGTTTGTAAAATTTACCCCGTGAAATACCATGCAGCAGTGAAAAAGAAGAATCTCTTACCCTTTGAGACAGCACGGAGGGACCTGGAGAGTATTATGCTAAGCAAAATAAGCCAATTGGAGACACACTCATGTCACATGATCTCACTCATATGTGGAATCCAATGAATAAAATAAACTGATGACCAAAATAGATTCAGAAACACAGAAGCATGGAATAGACTATGGAATCATTGAGGGATGGTGGAGGTGGTTGGGTGGTTGGGAAGAGATCAACCAAAGAACTTGTATGTATCTATGAATAACTAATGGACACAGATATTATGGTGGTGAGGTCTGGGAACTAGGAATGGGAATGGACTAGAAGGGTCAAAGGGGGAGAGACATATGTGATAACTTTAACAATAATGATTTAATTTAAAAAATCAAATACACAAAATTTAAATGGTTACTGTTAAGATTATTTTATTTTCTACTTATAATATAGTTATTTAAAATAAAAACCTCATAAGGAATTTTTCTATTCAATTAATTTTAGTTAACTAATTATTACAAAATATTTTCTATGCATAATTAGTAGTAGTCATTTTTAAGGGCATTTTAACTATACAATTTGAATAATTACTGAACATAATTTTTTATTGTTTGTAAATGCAAACTCTTTTAAATTCTTAGAAGCATAAAATATTTTATAAAAAGGTTAACTAATCTATCAGAGGCTTAATTTCCTGATACAGTTAGATATGTAATATAAAAGAATTTTTAATATTCTCATTGAAAATTGAGTTCTAGCTTGGAGGGAATTTTTCAGAGAAGAATACTCCCCATCTGTAAATAATAAAATGAATATATTGAAAGCATCAGGACTACCTTCTGTACATTAAATATTAAATTAAGGTGTATACCTGGGCATTTGATTTCTTCTTTATTTTCTACATCTTTTTACCTATAGTAGTTAAAAGAATATTAAAATATATATTTAAAATTAAGCAAATAACTCAGTCAAGATTAAATATATTCCCATGATTAGATTATGCTATCCTTGCTAAGTAGAAATGGTGATACTGATTAAAATATTTTTATAAGAACTATTTTTATATGATTGAATTTGTAAAATGAAGACAAAAAATGTGATTTCTCTAAATAATTAAAATGATTCAACAATCCAAGCCTGGTTGGTTGTCCAAACACTGTTTTCCTGTGATAGTTAACTGCTTTGTGGATGATGAACTGAAGCACAAATTTGGGATAAGTGCACAGTTTAAAAAGTCCCCAAATGCTATTTGCAAAAATTTCTGCAAAGAGGCTGACATTGAATTGCTCTCTTGGATAGATAATGTATTGTACTAAGCTGTAGAATATAAAATTAAAAAAATAGATGAATTAAAAAAAAAAGAAAACTTCAAATCATTTCATTAGAATCTTCCATTCTTAACGAAAAGGAAATTGGTCAAGGCTAAAATGGAAAGTTGGGTTTCCAACAAGTAAACCACTATTCCTTTTTCTTTTGCTTTTGTGTTTATAAGTATAATCATGCACAAGTATACATGTGTATAAATAAATAACCATTAACAAAAAGATTGGCATTCTTATTTTATGTAAAAAGATAAAAACTATCTAGTCAAATGCTGGGCATGAACAGATACCACATGCATGTTTTTAAGTTTATTACGGTCTTACAGTAAAAGACAAACTAACATAAGACTATAGAAAACAAGCCTCCCCCCTTTGAAAAAGGTTTCAAAGGTTATGTGGAGCTAAGTTGATCTCCATGGGGGTGGGGAATAATATATGTAGCAATTTCTATAACTATTTCTTGTCTTGGAACATTTTTATAAGCTACTTTAGAAAATAATTCAAATTATTTCTCTAATGAGGAATATTCTCTTGGAGCTCACTGGCAACAAGGTAATTTATAACTCTGAGCTGAATTGGAACATTGAGCATGTTTTTCATGGGAGATTGAACAATTTCTGACTTGCACCTGTAGGTGATATGTACATTACCCTTAAAGGTCTGATTAATAGAGTCCAATTGTAATCACTAAAACAACCTTCTATAAATTGAAATTTTTAGTTTTGAACATCTTTGGGGGCATTCAGGTAAATGCAACATGAGTTTATAATTAGTCTGACATTTCTAGACACAATTAACTTGAAGATTTAAATACTTGATTTACATATATAAATATCATTCGGCACTGACAATTCATAACCTTTCTGTGGAAAATGTAATTTCATCAGAAGTCATTTTCTGGTGGTTACTCATTTAATTCTCCTTATGGCTATACATTCTCATTTGTGAAATTCAGGAGAGCTATTCTTTTTAAATTTTATTTTATTTCTTAATTACTAAAAATATTGCTAAGCAATGGGTTTCCTGGCCTAGTAGTCTCACCAATTTTATATGACTTTAAGATATAAATATAAACTTTTCAAATATCTAAAAAATTATCAAATTAATTTTATTTTAAAGATTTCTTTTGCACCTTATAATTTTTTAATTTTCTGACAAAACACATACCTTCATTAGTTTATGTATTAAATTTTTTTAAATATAAATAATAGTAAATTATGAAGTAATTTTTAATATAGCAATAAAAATTTCAGATCAAACTGCATAGTTATCATTCAGATGTTTGACTATAGGTTTATTTAATGAAGTAATATTTATCAGATAAATAAATGTTATTTCCTACATACAACTTTATCACCTGTCTAACATTATTTACTTTCATAATTGCATGTACCTTTTTTGTTAAATGCAAAAATATGTATGGCAGCATTCTGTCAGAAAAGTGAATGAGTCAGAAAAAGGGAGAGAAGAGAAATATCAAGTAAACTATAAAAATAAGACCCAATTTATATGGATGGATTGAAATATGAATTCAGTCACTGATATAAAAAAAAATGCATCTCTTTAGAGAGCTATTGTGAATAAACCATTTATTTCCCATTATTTTAGGAAACTGTTGCTTAAATGAGGCTATTTTTGTACCATTAAGTGTTTAAATTGAATAGGTTTAATTTATGCTTTTTCTGTCAATTACAATCAAAGGACATGATTTCAGGTCTGTCATTTTGTGAGGTTCTTTCCTACTGATGACTAAAACTGTAATCTGCTAAATATAAAATGAATCATAAATGTCTTAGAATGATTTTGCTATTAAGGAGAAGAATGTTTTCTTTTTCTCCCACAGGGAACAGAAAAGTAATTGGTCTTCAAAGAATGAAATCAAAGGTTTTTTGAAAGTGAATCCTTTGGTTTTGGTTTTCTTCCTTTTATGCTTTCCTTTTCCTGACTGGATTCTAAATCTTCAATTGCAACACTAGTTTGTTTTTCTGAGAATAATAAACATAGTACTCTAATCCAAAATGACATAGCTCTTTGTAAATATTTTATTAGCCTCTTGTTTTCATATGTCCAAAACTTTCTTGCCATATTATTGCTTTTTAGGTACCCTGTAATATTTGCAGTAATTCTGTTATTTAACTACAATTTCTAGATGGGTTTCTGGTTTGATTACATTATTAACCATAATCAAAAACATTTCCCCAGAATGAACTAGAAATGGCTGCCTTTGAACTTCTTCACATTATTTTACAATAGGTTATTCCTCATTTACACTACAAATGTTGGCAAAAATTAAAGAGGTATCTCTGCTAGCAATGCCAGATAAAGTAAAATAACTGGTTCAGCAGTCTCTGCCAATAACTTCCATTGATAAAGATCAGCTTTTTCTATAATGAAGAAAGGCTGAGAAGTAAATATTTACATTCTGAGATTTAAAGAACTTGTCATGAACTTTTGCATATCTCCTTAATTAATTTACTTATTTCTATATTTAATACCTAAGTATATGGTTGTGCAATTAATATACCACATTTGTGTGTTGCACCAACTATTATTCTTGGGTGCTCTTTTAGAACTATTCCTAAGAAATGTATGATATAGATGCAATGTATACAATCTTAATGTATAATCCCCAGGATTCCTCATAAACACCCCCATGGCATAATATTTCTCCTTGATTTTCCATCTCTATTTGTTCACCAAAGTGAGAAATAAATAGTTAGCTGTTTTGCTATGCTATTTTAAGATATTTCTGTTTCTTTAGAGTAGAAGAGAGGAAATCACAAGTCATTTGTTATCTGTATTTTCTGTTATTCAGCAATTGTGTGTACACACATACACACATAGAGAGAAGCCGAAATACCAGACTGAGAAAAAAGTATGAAGTTAAGTACCACAAATAATCTGGAAATAAATACAAATATTGATGGTTATATTTTATACCAGATTATTACTATTTAAAATCATTTAAAATATTATCAGAAAACTGAGAAGTAAGCCCAAGTGTTTTTCCAAATACTTTGACCAAGGAGACAATGCATTACAAAAGAACACTTTGAAAAGAGACTCAGACAGAATTCTGCCTTTGTCATTAGGTATGTGATCTTGAAGTTAACTTTAAAATTTCAATTTCCATGTACATGCCCCTAAAATATGATGAGCATCAGACTAATTAATGGTCCTACTAGTTCCAAAAGCTAACATAATCATACTGCATTAGAGTCACAGAAATCTTATATGTGATTTGGTGCAAGCCCTTCTCTCATTCATAAATGAATGATAAAGGATGAAGATTCATGATACAAGGCAAAAGAGTCATTGCTAAGCAGGACTAGATCAAGGATTCTCTAAAGCAAAATGACTGTAGCATCATAGCCCATTTCTTATCCGTCTAGACCAGTGGTCTGCAAACTGCAGCTCTTTGCTCTTTGGCCCCTTGAGTGTGGCTCTTTCACAAAATACCACGTGCAGGTGCACACGTACAGTGCGATTGAAACTTCGTGGCCCATGCTCAGAAGTCAGTTTTCAGCTCTCAAAAGAAATTTCAATAGTTGTACTGTTGATATTTGGCTCTGTTGACTAATGAGTTTGCCAACCACTGGTCTAGACAACTGAACATGACTTTTTAAAAATAAATATTAAGTTCATAGCAATATCTAAATTTATTATTGATAAACAAAACATTTCACAAAAGGCTAAACTCCTTTAATTACCAACACATATTACAGTCTTCTTTAATGAGCTCAAGGCATATAAACAAAAAAATCCTGCTTCAGTATAGTTTGCTTCCTTCCAAAATGTTATATAGGTGTGTAGGTGTGTATGTACATATGCATGTATGTACATGTGTGGGGAGAGAGAGAGAGAGAGAGAGAGAGAGAGACTGTGTGTAAACCCAAGGAGGAAAATTTTACTATTTGGTATGGAATCTAAATATGATCTCAACTCAGGAAATCCTAAAATGGATGGAATGCTAACATTATGCATACAGCCTTATGATAAGCAGAGGACACACAATCACACCATTGTGGCAGGAATCATTTGATAATGCCATAAACAAAGGTAGTCTTTATACATGTGCACATGTTTTTCTCATTCAAATACTCTTTTTAATATGTTTTAATACTAGGACATAAAAGAAATTATTGAAGTTCTCTGAGAACCTTATCTTTAATGATATATACTGAAAGTAATATTATCTATCACATTGAGTTCTTCTCATGATTAAATAAAATTAAATGCCAAGGACAGTGCTTAGAACAAATTTATTTGTATTTCACTTATATAATTTTATTGAAATTATCTTCCTTTCCCATTGAAATATTGGTTATTGGAGGGATAAAGAGACAGTCCGAGTAACATTCAGTAGGTATTCAAAAACTTTTGAGCCCTGACAGTGTGGCCCAGTGAACCATGAAACATGAGGCCACAGGATCAATTCCCAGTCGGGTTAGGGCACATGACTGGGCTGAGGGCTCAGTCCCCAGTAGGAGACTTGCAGGAGGCAGCTAATCAATGTTTCTGTCTCTCTATCCTTTTTCTTCCTCTCTCTCTAAAATCATTAAAACATACTTTTAAAACATAACTTTCAATTTATTGGCTGCCTGGATGCATGCATGGATTAGCAAACGTGTACACAAGCCAAGTAAAACTAGCAATTGTTTGATAAATTTTATCAATTGCTTTCTTTTCAAATATTATATTTAATCAGTAGTTCCAAACTTTCATTCTTCACCAACATCATCTGCCTGATTTTTGCCATACCATGGATCATATATATATATATATATATGAATATGCAATCACCATGGCATCTTTCTGATATATATATATATATATATATATATATATATATATATATCAGTGCTTTCCAAACTTTATTCCACCAGATAATAATATTTGTTTGAGTCACTTGTAGTCATCCAGCAGACTGCTCAAGAGCAGAAGCAAGGGAAAAGAGAATGATCATTGTCTGAAATTCACCCAGTGAATTCAGGAGGTCATTGGTAACCGTCATTATAACACACCAGCCTCATAAGTGGGGCAGAAGGAACTGAATACTCTTATTTGCCTAATATTATTTATTAAAATGACTTTAAATATTATGTTTACAGTTAGCCTTGTCCTATGCACTAATATCTATGAAATCACAGCTATTATGATATATTTTTGTTAACAAAAAACAAATGACCTTAAAATCTTGGTAGTTTAATGCATCATGGATTTATTACTTGTGTTACACATCCATAAAGGGCTGAAATGTTCTCCAGAGCCTCTGCTCATCAGGATTGAGGCTGAAGGAGCTCCCTCCATCTGGAATGTCCCTGATCACTGTGTTAGCAGAAAGACGCCATGGTGAATTGCATGTCCACTAGTAAAGACTTCTGCCCCAAGTTTCACTGGATACAGAGGTTTTATGGCCAGGATCAACAGCCAGGATCAAGGATGTGAGGAAATACTATGTGTCTGACAGGAGAAGACTGAAATATTGGCCTTACTGATTACTATTTATTTCCTTTTATTTTTTTTCTTTGAATATGATAGGAACCTTAACATAAGAAATCTATATAAATTATAGCCTATCAAAAACAATAAAATAATTTTATAAAAGATGATCAGAATATAATAATGCTATTTTAACCTCTAAGTACAGAGTCAAAGAAATGTTGAAGTAACTTTGCACTAAGATTCTTGGCTATTATTTGCAATGTCAATATTGTACCTGGGTTAGCTTCGCTTTTCAGTTTTCACCTATTATTTACAAATTCTAAATTTAGATTTTCAAAAGTCTAAGATGTTTTCAACACAATTGTGCATAAAAGTACATACCAAATTTAAAAGATTCTGTAACTCCTTTGGCCAATACTAGGCTTATGCAAGCAAAGTGCATTTGAGACACAACATATCTCTAAGTGGCAGGTGCAGCTGCCCTGTGGTCTCATTTTGGGCATAGCACAATCACAGCCTGTTCACTGTTTTAATTGTGATATTGCAGCCATCCTCAAATGACCCCATCTTGCAAAACCAGCATACTATTTCAAAGTAACTGTCTAGTGTAGGCCAGAATATTCTGATTGTTTAATAAAGTGTAATTCAATTGACAAAGCCATATAATTTAGAAGTAAACAAATTAATGCAATACAAATTTACTTAGAGGAAAAATTATAAATAGAAACAAGTTAGGATAATGTCTATAATTTTTTTCTTAAGTATCCAAATAGGTACAGACACAGCATCACATAACAAAATATCCAGATATTTTATTTAATGTTTTGGTTTTCACTTGAGTATCTTAATGCTACCCTGAGTATTGAGTATCTTAATGCTATTTTTGGTAAAAAATACATTAAGATAGCACTTTCTCCATCCTACATGCAGTGTCTGCACTGACAGGTGGCGAGTGGGAAGGCAACTATAAAAGCATGTTGCCCCTATATTTCTAAATGCCCTGCAGCATATCTTGATGGTACACAGTACAATACAAGAAATTTACCCTAAATCTTCAATATAGCAGCTGATTTCCGTTCTATACTCAATGCAAATGTGAAGCATGGAGACCTAATAGAACCCATATCCTTCAACCTGGCAAGTGAAGATAGATTAACAAAAATATTTTAAAACAGCCAATAATTAGAAAAAAAACATTGCTTGCCATTGTATAATTATTTAATAAACCATAAAACATACAACTGTTATTTAGTCACAGAGGCCCTCTTCACACTGCACCATATGGCTAATGGCTTCGCTCTCACATCACACCATACTGAGAATTCCTTCTCATCATACTGTTTTGGCTACAGACTCAGTTTGTGACTAATGCATGTGTTACCCTTTCACTGCATGCTTATTTTATGAGAAGGCAGCATCTGTTTTGGTGTTGATTCTGAAGTGATAAACTACTATTTTTAAAACTTAACTAGTAAATTATCTCCATATTAATTTTCCAAGATGGGTTTTTAAATATAATTTTTGTTATCCCCAGTTGTAACTCCAAGTGCTGTCTATTTGCATTTCGATAAACATAAACAGTTGAAGTCTACATTTATTTTAGTATCAAAGGTAGATATAAAAGGCTAAATTAAATAATCTATGGACATCATTTTGAGAACATTTAAGTGGGAAATTCATTCTCTGTATCTATTGCAGGGTAATAGGTAGATTCCAGGAGTCCCAAGTAATTTAGTTCCAGAAACTCTATCTTACACATCCAGTCTCCAAAAGCACTTCAGCGAGCCTCTCAGAGCAACTTTTTACTGACCGCACATGTTGGGGTCTTCCAGATACCTGTTTTCAACATATTATTTTCCAATGAACATTAATTTAATAATATACTTTTTTAGAATAACTTTTTAAATGCCATATTGAAATGTAGCAAAAGTAACTTATTAAAATAATTTTCAAACATAAGACCAAATCTTTGGTCAGTCTATTCAAATTTGACAAGCATCTGAAGTGACTGAATTTTTTTTAACTTTCCAGGCCAGATCAGCCACTGGTTTTAGATTCTAAAATAATATGAATGTGAGGGTTGAAATTACTCTTGGAAGTAAGGACCCTAGCCATTTATAAAAAAAAAAAAAAAAAAAGAGGAAAAATCACATGATTGATTAGTACTACACTTTACTTGCCTAGGAATAAAAGGAAATGTAAGAATACATTTTGTTTTACTTTTGGGTTTTTAAAAATAAATTTTTATTGTTTTTTTGTTTTTGTTCTTGTTTTTGTTTTAGAGAGAAAGGAAGGGAAAAGGAGAGAGCAAGAAAAGCATTTATCTGCCTCTTGCATGCCCCACACTGGTAATTGGGCCCACATTCCACGCATATGCCCTGACCAGGAATCAACTCAGTGACCTTTTGGTACATAGGACAATGCTCAACCACCCTGAGTCACATTGGCCAGGACTACACATATAGTTTCAATTTTACATTAGGAAAACCCATTTCAGATTGACAAATTTTCTGCTGGTGAACATTAAGAATGCTGCAAGTTAGAAAAAAAATTATCCTCTTTGAATTTAATCATATTTGTTGATGGCAGTAATTAATGTGACTAGTGCTGAGCAGAAAATCAAGATGATTACTCCTAACTCATCACAGCTTAAAGAACCCAAATGTGTTAATTTTGTATTTCAGCCAACATAATTTTATAATAGTTTGGCTTCTACTATATTTCAAAGATGAGCAGAATCAATGAATGTTCTCCTTCTTTAAAGAGGAATCAGGATAAAAAGAGGAATCACTTAATGATGAGATAAATTTGGATACTGCTTTAGTTTGAGATATAAGCTTCATATTCATAAAAGTTCACATATATAACCATGAAATTAAATGGTCAAAGGCATCTAGGATTAGAAAGCCAAATAATGCTAGTATAATGTCCCCATATTTAACAGAACATCCTGACTTTTGGGGAATACTTAATAGTTGGGTAACTTAATTTTGTAAGTTGACAGTGGAAAAATATTATGTTTTAAAACTATGATTCCTATTTCCATGAAACTTTGCTTCTTCATTTTTTACCAAGTTGTTAATCTGGCTACATTTTTTTAAGAAACCAATAGTAAGAAATAAAATGCATAAAGGTTGCCTTATCGGGTTTCAACTTTCTCCCTGGATCTTTGCTTGAAGGAAATCTTTTGTTTGTTTTTCTTCCCCCTCCTCCTTCTCCACAATGAACAGGAAGAGAGCTTACAAATACTGCATTAAAAGGAAGGTTTGGTTGGCTTGTTTTCAGTGATGATTTGCTTGCTCTGATATTTTTGTGCTTTGCAGACACTGAAGATAAAATTTCTTCCATGGCTAGAGGAGCAGCCCAGTTGATTTAACTGCCATAAGTCCCTACCACTTAGCTGGGCTACTGACTAAAATTTGCAAGGTCTGGCTTCTTGGCAACGTATAATTTCACTGCAACTGATCCTACAGAGATGAAGGGTGTGCAAGGGCACCAGGATGCCCCTAGTAAATGAATTGTTTCAATGCAATTAATAGTGCCCTGGTGCCCAGGAACTGTTAATTCATTCAACATGAGTGAGCAGTCTACTTCCAGGCAGCAGTTTTAGCACCCAGGCTTACTATAGATTTGATCCATTATTAAAAAGCCTTTAGCCTTTGCTCAGTTTTCCAATGGGTCCTACTTTGGTGCACCATTTTCAGGGTCATCACCTTATTATGGTTTGGTACATTTATACCAAGATCTTTTTTTCTTTTAACTAATCATAGAATTAGGACTCACTTCAATGAGGAAATGTGTTTACTTATAACATGAAAAATTTACAGTTTGTTTGGTTGATTCTGATTTTTCTCGATAAGCATTTTCTTTTCTTTCTAAATATATTTTATTGATTTTTTACAGAGAGGAAGGAAGAGGGATAAAGAATTAGAAACATCGATCAGCTGCCTTCTGAACACTCCCTATCAGGTATGTGCCTGCAACCAAGGTATATGTTCTTGAACAGAATAGAACCCGGGACCCTTGAGTACACAGGCCAATGCTCTATCCACTGAGCCAAACCAGTTAGGACCTCCACAGGCATTTTCAGTAAACAAAACCAGGGGTGATAGGCCTAACATGCTAAACTCTTTACTGAAAACTGTATACAAATTGACCCACAAAAATACTACTGAACTGTTATAGCTTGTTAGTAAGTATTTTAACTGACCTATCCTAATTTAGTGTGTTCTGTGTTATCTTTTGCTTATTTTGTTCAGAAGTCACGCTGTGATATTGCTTCAATGAACCAAAGACAGGGAAATGCATGGCCTGGCTATATATAAACTAAAACAGTTAGCATTTACCTCCCCTGATGATTTTTGTTCTTTATAAAGCTATTAGGAGATCTTTAATATAGATTGTCAGAAAATCAAAATTAGAATAAAACTTTCATTATTATAGGATTTCTCACATTCTCACACCTTTGCAAACATACCCCTATTTCTTCATCCTCCTTCTTTAATCATTCAATTAAAATTTTATTTCTATACTTTATCAATTACACTTGTATTCAAAGCTAATAATCCTGTGATGTTTTGAATCAACACTAAGTTTTGAATGGTTGGGGGTTATTTTTTGGTTAGTGTTTTAGAGAAAATAAGATTTTGTCAAGAATAAACATCCAAGCCAACATATTAAAACAATGTCAACATACAAATTCTTCAGTGGGTTTTAAACTTAGAAAAATGACATTTTCTGTCCACCTCAATTAGAGAAGCTATTTTGTATAATAGAGTACTCTGCCAGGTAATGTACCATATGTTCTATTTGAATTTGCACCATATTTCATCTACTTGCATATAGCTATGAATATATCTACAGCAAACATTTGTCCTTTCAGATATATATTTGCAAGAATAGTATGAAATGGGGAAAATGCAAAATCTGCCTGAGGTGGGGAAGATACCCAACTGTGAGGAATGTTAAAATGGAAATATATGAGGTGTGACAATAAAGTAATAAAACTAATTTCTTTGTGTGGTTCATAAACTAGCTCTAAGATCGATCCCATGAATGGAGTTCCAAAAATGCTCTGAGTATTGGCAACCTACAAAAATCAGCATATCAGCTTCCCACGTCCAGGGCAAAAAGGTACAGAACACATTTTGATGTTAACATTTGTATATGTTTGTGAAAAATATACCCTCTTAAAAATCCAATCTTGTGGAATATTCTTGGAGCTTATGTTTCTGGAATTTCATGACAAACTCATCATACAATTCTTGAACTGCTTTAGAGTTCCAAATATTTTCCACATAGTTGTTCACATTGTGTATATAGCATGATACAACATACTCTGATAAGGTTGCATAAAAGGATATACTTGTTTTATTTAACTAAATATTTGTTTGTCTAAGCTGAATATCAGGCATATGAATAGTTGTTTTCCATAAAGCATTTTAAATAACTTGAGTATGAAATTATTTAAAGATCCATCAAAAAGTATCAGTGGACAAAAGAGAATTCAATTACATAACTGAAACACTAAATATACAGTAGATGTGAACATATATATGTATTTATTATTGCTGTCTTAAGAAAAAGATTGTAGTAATTAGCCAAATGTTATTAAAGTTATCTTCTGAGCTTCATTTGGATATTTTAATATCTTTCCAAGCTATAATTTACCACATATAAATAAGATACTATCTATACTAATATAAGGGTAATATGCTAATTAGTCTAGGCATCTTCTGGACATCCTTCTGCACAAAGCCATGGTGGTGGGGGTGAGGCTGAGGTGGGCAGGGACAATCAGGCCAGCAGGGGAGAGAAGTTAGGGGTATCAGGCTAGCAAGCAGATGTGGTTAGGGCAATCTGGTAGGCAGACAGGTGAGTGGTTAGGAGCCAGCAGTCCCGGATTGTGGGAAGGATGTCCCGGATTGGAGAGGGTGCAGACTGGGCTGAGGCCCACCACCCCCATGCATAAATTTCATGCACCAGGCCTCCAGTTGAACAAATAAAAAATGTAAAGAAAAAGAGAGAGGAAAAAGAAACCAGTATGCAAGATTTCTATATGAGAACTACACATGAGGGAAAAGAAAATAACATCTTCCTGATTATGATTTACATTCTGAAATACTTCAAATAGATTCTATATTAAAATTCAAAGAATTATTTCATAACTATTTTAAATTTTATGAGCTAACCTTAAATCATAGTCAACACTGATCTAACTGGGAAATGAGGCATTGCACTTTTTATCACAGGTAGAAATGGTCTTCATTAAAATATTTTCCATGCAATAAAATCACTTTTTGATAGTTTGCTCACATTTCTCCAAAGCTTTTGACATTAATTGTTATAGTCTCATTGCATAAGTTTTTAAGTGAAGAAGAGCATCAAGTAGACCTGAAGAAGATTATGCTAAGTGAAATAAGCCAGTGAGAGAGAGATAAGTAGCATATCATTTCACTCATATGTGGAATCTAATAAACAAAATAAACTGATAGACAAAACAAAAACAGATTAATAGACACAGAGAACAGAATGCCGGCTTTCAGAGGGATGAGGATTGAGGGGCTGGGTGAAAAAGGTGAAAGGATTAAACAAAGAACAAAATACTCATAGACACAGACAGAAGTATGATTACCAGAGGCAAAGGGGATCGAGGGGATGTAGAGGAGGGCAAAGGGAGAAAAATGGTGATGAAAGGAGACTTGACTTTTGGTGGTAAACACGCAATGCAATATACAGTTGATTTATTATAGAATTGTACACCTGTAAAACATAAAATTTTTATTAACTAATATCACCCCAATAAATTTAATAAAAAAGAAAATAAGCTTTGATTTCTATTTAATTTCAATAAAAAGAATTTTGTCCTAGTTATTGCTGATGTCAGTTAAGGACCAAAATTGATTATGTCAAGCTCAATATTTTTGATGCTTCATGTCAGAGAAAAAAAGGTCTTTTCAAATTATAAATCTGTAATTTCAAGCAAAAAAATCCAGATCCAGAAAAGTAAAGTGACTTACCCAGCTTCCCACAAGTTGGCGGCAGAGCCAGAATTAAAATCCATCATATCCACACCCTGTGACCAACCACAGTCTATTCTGTTCCTCCTCTCTGGAAAGGCAGTTGGTCATGGCCAGTTGCAGAGCCTCCTAGCCACTGATCAGTCTGTTAATTACCAAATCATTTGGCTGTGGTCCCTCCAATTACTGGCATATGGCCTGAAATGGTGCCACTAAAAACCAGTGCACTGTGTGTATTTCTGCTGTTTGGCTCTATACATGGGCACCTGAAGGATGGGGTGAAGGCAAGCTGCAATGCAACCTATATCTTCTATGTGATGGTTCATTTTATGCATTCAAGTTGGCTCAGCCATGAAGCCAAGATATTTGGTCAAACATTATATTGAATGTTTTGGGGAAAGTGTTTTCTTGGTTAAAATTAACATTTAAATTGACAGACTTTGAGGAAAGCAGATTACCCTGCATAATGTGGATTAGCATCATCCAAATAGTTGAGACTTTAGTAGAACAAAGACTGAGAACCCCTAAGGAAGAAATTCTGCTAACAGAACTGCATCCCTTTCCCTGAGTCTCTAGTCCACAAACTTCCCACACCAAATTTTAAACTCATCAGGCCTCTATAATCATTTAAGTTAAAACCTTAAAGTAATCCTCTTTACTACGTGTCTACATATAAACATTCTATTAGTCCTGTTACTTTGAAAACACTAATACTCTCTTCTCACTAGTCTAGATGGAAGGGGCACTTTTTTCTAACTTTCTAAAAGGTAATATTTGGGCTAATAAAAAGCAGATTTTCCTTCCTTGAAACTTATTTTTTTACCAAATCTTATCTAATAAAAGAGTAATATGCAAATTGACCATACTTCCACTACACACAAAAGGCACACCCATCAGCCATGCCCACCAACCAATCAGAGTAAGTATGCAAATTAATCCCAACCAAGATGGCTGCAGCCACAGAGAGAAGGAGGGAGGCTTAGGTTTCCCAGGCAATGAAAGAAGCCAAGCTTTCCACCTGCCCTTGCTAGCCTAAGCCTCCACTCAAGGCTACAAAGTTTCAATTATAGAAGGTAAACAAATCCAAACAAAAATGGTGGCAGTCACAGAGCAAGAAGAAGGCTTGTCTCTGTTACAGGCTACAAATTTTCAATTGTAGAAGGTAAATTCCAGATACCAGAGCCTCTGCTTGGGTCGCCAGGGGGTGTGGCTGGCCTGAAAACCACCACAGGCCCCTCGCCCAGGCCACCCCACATCCCAAGAGAACCCCCACCCTGATCTGGAATACCCTTCAGGGCAAATCAGCCATGCATCAGGTCTCTATCCAATCTAATAAAGAGTAATATGCAGAGTGACCATCACACCAACACACAAGATGCCTGCCCCCATGTGGTCAAAGATCCTGTCCCCATGTGGACACAAGTTGGTCACCACAAGATGGCCAGCAGGGGAGGACAGTTGGGAGTGACTAGGCCTGCAAGGGAGGACAGTTGTGGGTGATCAGGCAAGCAAGGGAGTGTGGGATCCTTTAACACGACCAGCATGGTTCAGGGCCCGCTCAGGGTCCGGTTTCTAGAAAAGGCCTCACACTAGTGGGAAGACTAACCCCTGCTCTGGCCTTTTACCATTCCTTTTATTGAGATCCTGAAACAAAGATATCTCTTAGGTGGGAAGTTCCAACAACAGAAAATCAACAAGAATTTACATTTACATATGATTAACAAATTAAAGTTTCCTCAACCACCATTTTCTCAACTAGACGATGAGTTAATAGCTCCTCTGACCATTCAGAGCCATCAAGGTTGGCCAGCTCTTTCTACATTTTACTACCAGGGAACAATATTTGGTTTCGGTTAGCCAGCTCTTTTTACATTTTACCAGCAGTGATTTAACTTAGAGCCATCAAAATTGGCTAGCTCTTTTCACATTTCATTACCAGTGACAATGTTAGGTTTTGGTTCCTGGCAAGGGAGGACCGTTGGGAGGCACCAGGTCTGCAAGGGAGGGCAGTTGGGGGTGATCAAGCCTGTAGGGGAGGGCAGTTAGGGGTAACCAGGCTGGCAGAGGAGGGAAGTTGGCGGCAAACAGGCTGGCAGGGGTGCAGTTAGACACAATCAGGCTGGCATGGGAGTGCTTAGGGGGTGATCAGGCTGGCAGGCAGAAGCAGTTAGGAGCAATAAGGAAGGCAGATAGGTGAGCAGTTGGGAGCCAGCAGTCCTGGATTTTGAGAGGGATGTCTGACTGCCTATTTAGGCCCCATACCACCGGAAGTTGGACATCCCTCGGGGGGTTTCAGATTGGAGAAGGTGCAGGCTGGGCTGAGGGACACCACCACCCCTCCACTCCCCTCATGAACAAATTTCATGCACCAGGCTTCTAGTAACTAATAATAAACTAAATACTTTAGATTTATTCAAGGTATTTACTTGAAATGGATTTTTAAAATATTAAAAATTGGAACATACTTTGAAAAATGCCTGGGATTCAAAATCGCCTATGACACAACTAGGTTGAAAAAAGAAAGTAAAAAACAGAACGGGCCATCAGTTGTTAAAGCTTTTTTTGTAGGTCCCAATTTTTTCTATTACTCTGTGGCTTTGACCTATGGTTTCTTCCTGCCTCCTCCCCCAACCTTGGAATTCTTGTTGCTGATTGCTCTGCTCCCTGTAGTCTTGATAATTATGTGACTATTTACACACATGATTCTGTTTATTCTACTATTCTTCAGTGCATTCTAACTCTAAACAGCTGTTATAATAGCACAAGAGAAAGGCCCTAGTTTCTTTTCTTGACAAATTTAGACATTGGGGCAGTAGAATTTGATTGTATTTATTAGCTTATATTGTCTTAGTCTACTTTCTATAATTGTTCCTCAAATTAAAATTCATTAATCCCAGCTACATGGCTCAGTGGTTTAGCGTTGACCTATGAACCAAGAGGTCCAGGTTCGATTTCAGTCAGGGCACATGACCAGGTTGCAGGCTCAATCTCCAGTGTGGGGTGTACAAGAGGCAGCTGATCAATGATTCTCTGTCATCAATAATGTTTCTGCCTCTCGCCTTCTCCCTTCCTCTCTGAAATCAATAAATATACTTTTAATTGATAAATAAGTAATTAAATAAAATTCATTAAAATTTTGTTTCTAATAATTATTTTTATTACATGGTACTTTCTAGTTGAATGATCAATAGATAAAAAGTGCTATTTCCTTTTTGGGCAATGTTGGCCCTATAGGATAAGATCAGATTTCTGTTTTGAAGGGTGATAAAAATAAATAACTTAAATTGGATTTAGTTAAATTGACAAAGAGTCCATACTTGGTCTTACAGAACCACTAAAGCTTGCCAATTTGAGGTATCAATAACAAATCCAACAAGTTGACATCATTTGTATTTACCCTCCTCATGGCTCTTTGGTAGCAAGAATTTAGAGCTGTTACAGATGAAACTTAGAAGAAACCAGCAATAGTAAACAGATCTTTCTCCTTTGCTAGCCACATTATCTATTCAGTTTGTACTATTACTTTAATGACTTTGACTCTGTAATAAATTCTGATTTCCATTATCTATGAAGCAGTTCACAATCAGTGTTCTGGTTTAGCCTCCAAGCTGCCATCTCAAATCCTGAGCTTTCATTTAATGTAGTTTTAATGCCTCTTTATTTTTTAAGGAAAAAATAATTAGCCATTAAGACTCACTCTCATTTAAAAATGTTTTGATACAAACTTTTGGAAATAAGATATATATCAAATATAACTTAGTTGCCTGTGTGAAGAAAGAAGAGGAATAAAAAAATGAAATAAATAAATAAATAAATAAATAATGAGATAAAAATAATTATTGACTATAGGCTATTTTTCAGGCATGGTACTACTTTTGGGAAAATAACTGCAAACAAGTCAGTTATGAGCCCAGACCTGGTGGGGCTACCAAAAAAAGTGATAAATTTGATAAGCAAAGATATCTCAGTCTTGGAGACTTCTAAAGAGACATTTTCTGAGGCCATAACATATACAAAACAATAAATAAGTTACTTAGCATTAACTTAAGTACAGTAGAAAATTCTAATGAACTTACAAGCTAAATGAATTCAACATTAGAATATAAAATCATGACATTCAGCTCAGAGGAATACCCTGTCATAGTACTTCATGGCAGAACCAGTACTAAAATTCTTGTTTTTTGATAGATTGCAGTATTTGATTAAATGTGACAAGAACAGGCCTAGAATAATGTCAAATCAAATCCATTTCAGTCATTCACATTCCTTTTCTCCATTTTCTACTTCCTCTTCTAAATTTCTCCAGCACTTTACCTTTCCTGAAAAAAAAAAGAGATAGACCAAATGACTTGAATGCATACATATAAGCATAACCAATGTTCACAGACAGTAGGGGATGAGGGCTGTACTGGGGGATGGGAGTTGTTGGGGAGAGGTTAATGGGCCAAAAAGGAAACATATGTAATATTTTCAATAAAGAATTTAAAAATAAAATAAATTTTAAAACTTCCTTTGAGTTTCTATGGTTAACTGATAACAGCATTGCTTAAATTACATACAAAATCTTTTTTTATGTCACCTCCACTCTATATCACCCATGTCACAAATAACAACTTTTTATTTTTTACTAGAGGCCTGGTGCACGAAATTTGTGCATGAGTAGAGTCCCTAGGCCTGACCAGCAATCAGGGCTAATTGGGGCCTTCTTTCCCCCAGCCCCCTTCCTTCATTCTGCACCACCCCTTGGTGGTCAGTGCATATCATAGTGAGTGATCAAAACTCCTGAGGGGACAATTTGCATAATAGCGTTTTATTATATAGGATTAACATAGTCTTATAGTTATAATTATTATTTGTTTTTATCTTTAAATTCTATATCAGAATTAAAAGCAATTTATGCACTCCCTTTATGATATTACAGGATTTGTCTATGTTTGCTTTTTCCAGAAAGCTTTATATTTTCCTGCACTTTCATGTGACTATGTCCCATCTTATAGTTTCAAGTTGAAGAACTCTCTTTTGCTTCTTTTGTAAAGCAGTTTTAAAGGTGATAAAATTTCTCAGTTTTTTATAATTTAGAATAAACTTTATTTCTCCTTTATTTCTTTTTTTAATATATTTTATTTTATTATTATTATTTTAAATATATTTTATTGATATTTTACAGAGAGGAAGAGAGAGGGATAGAGTGTTAGAAACATTGATGAGAGAGAATCATCAATTAGCTGCCTCTTGCACACCCTCCACTGGGGATATGCCCGTAACCAAAGTACATGTCCTTGACTGGAATCAATCCTGGGACCTTTCAGTCCACAGGCTGATGCTCTATCCACTGAGCCAAATCAGTTTCGGCTCTCCTTCATTTCTTGAAGAATAGTTTTGCTTGATACAATATTCTTGGTTAAAAACATTTTTTTTGGAAGAGAAAATGGTGGAAGAATAGTCAGACATGTTCAGAGCCTTGTCCTAGAACTGAGAGAAGAGCACCTGAGAGTCGCTCGGGGAGTGTTTGCTGGCAAGCTAATGGATAGCAGAACTCTAAGAGAAGGTGGGGGGCTCCTAGACAGGGTTCTCTGACCAAGCAGCCTGCACTGCAGCTGAGACATCTCTCAGAGCTACGGCTCAGAAGGAAAACTGCTCCATCTTACAAGGGAAAGTGGATCTTATCAGAGGCCTGAAAACCCACAACTGTGGAGACCATTTAACAGCTGTGAGGCCCCAATTGGCACAAACACACAGATTCAAGGGAGCTCTTCATTCCACCACAGAAAGGTCAGATTTTGCCAGGGATAAGGTGAGGGATCTGCGTCCTAGAGGTGAAGGTAGCGGCTGCGGCTGTGGTGGTGGTGGCAGAGAGAAAAGCTGCATTGCAGGACCCTGAGGACCAGGGAAGTCTATGCCCACAAAAGTCCCACACTGTTGGGTCTGGCGTGATCCATGAATTGAAAAAAGGTCCTCAAAGTTGCTAACAGAAGGGATTTTTAAAATCAACCCATTCTGATCTGACATGGAGGGAGAGCACAAGAATTAGAAAGGTGTGAAGTCTTCTTAAACTTGCACACAGACCCATTGTTCGCACACCTGGGCTTTTCCCTCTTCATCCCCTTGGTTCTGATTACTGAGCAAGATCACCCAGTTTGGCATACTCTGGGAAACTCCAGGAGGAAGTAGCTTTTCTGGAAACTGGGGATCAGAGCGGGGAGAGACCATCTGGGAGCCAGCTCTGAGGTAGCCCACCTCTACAAACTGGTTTTGAGTACCATAGAGAAAAAAGGTTAGAACAGCTAAAAAAGACTGGAAAGTCAATCCAGAAACACTTCCAGGTAGGGACTGAATTACAAACTGACTTTTTGATTATTAGTTTTATTTAATCAAAAATAAAAGAATATAAGAAAGTGCCTACTTAAAAATAAGGACTGGCTTACAACACTGAGGAGAAATGGAACATAGGCAACTGCAATACTGTCTGGACTGAGAAACAGGCATACCAAACAGAATAATAGAGGAAGTTAATGACCTTCACTACTGCACATTTTTATGCTATTTTTTATTAATTTTATTTTCATATTTGCATCTTTTACTGAAGAAACATTTTTTCCTTTTTCCTCACTTGATTTTACCTTTTTAATTATTACATTTTTAGATTCACTCAGCATTATTACTACTACCATTTTACCTTTTTTGTTTCCTTTTTCTTCTTTTTTAAGTGCCATTTTATTTTCTCTTTATTTTACATTGGGATTGGTGTTCTACATTCTATTTTCATTTCTCCTTTAGCATCATTTAACCCTATCTCAACACGACCTTTATGACATCACTCTCTTCCTAACCTTTCCCCTTTTAGTGTCCTGTTTATCTTAACCCTCTCTTGCTTTACATTTTCCCTATTCTTTCTGTCTGCCCCCTGCTAAAATTTCATCCTACTTATATATCTAACTTCCAATCCTCTGCTCCCAAGTGCATACACACCTCTCTCTTCCTTGTCTTAACTATCAAAAATAAATAAATTATGTTTCTCTCTGTTTTTTTTTGTTGTTGTTGTTGTTTGCTTAAATGTTGATTAGATTGATTTTTTAATGCTTTTTAGTGAGATTGTTTTGCTTTTGTTGTTGTTGTTGCTTGGTATTTTTTGTTTGCTTTGTTTCTTACTTCTTTGTTTTTTACTTCTGTTTTCTCTTACCTCGCTTGATATTAGTTGGTATTTTAGTTTGTATTAATCTCCAAGTACTGTTGTTGGCATTTGCTGAGATTAGTGGTTATTCTATAGCAATTTTCTCGCCATATTTATAGTTTGTTCCCCTTTTCTCTCTCAGTCTCATTCTTGACTCTCTTATTTTTTTTCCTGTCTCCCAATTTCATTTTGACACTCCTTTTTTTTTTCTTTCTCTTTTTACTCCTTATCCCCTAATTTGCCTTTCTCTAGTGGTCACCTTTATTGGAAGTTATTAATATCGCAAATACATTTCTGTTCAGTGCCCTGTGTGTTGTACCTAGTGTTATATTTTGTGCCTTTAACTCAACACAGGAGAAAGAGAACTGCATAATCAGACATCTTGAAAAAAGAGACCATGGGGAGACAAAGAAACAGCCTGCATATGAAAGAAAAGCAGACATCACCAGAAAAGGAAGTAAATGAATTAGAGTCAAGCAACCTATCAGAGCAAGAATTCAGAGTAATGATCATAAGATAGCTAAAAAGAATGAATGACAAATTTGACAATATGAGTAAGAACCAAGGGGAAATGAAGAAGATCCAAGAAGAAATAAAAAATGACATCACTACTGTAATGAACTCAATAGAAACCATCAAGAGTAGACTAGAAGAAGGAGAGGACCGCATCAGTGAGCTAGAAGACAAGATGGGGAAAAAATACTCAATTAAAGCAGATTCTGGAAAAAAATTTTAAAAATTAGGAGAGCCTAAGGGAACTTTGGGACAATACAAAACAAAACAATATTATAATAATAGGGGTCCAGAAGGAAAGGAAACTGAGGAATGCATAGAAAACCTGTTTCAAGAAATAATGACAGAAAACTTTCCTGATATAGAGAAGAAAAAAACCTACACAAATCCAAGAAGCTCACAGAATCCCAAGCAAAATGAACCCCAAAAGACCAACACCAAGGCACATTATAATTAAATTGGCAAACACTCACGACAAAGTAAGAATCTTAAAACAGCCAGAGAGAGACAGAAAGTTACATATAAAGAAACCCCCATCAGACTAGCAACTTATTTCTCAACAGAAACTCATCAGGCCAGAAGGGAACTGCTCCCTTGCCAGCTTGTTTGCTTATCTGGAAGCTAAGAAGCAGAGTGGGGAGAAATCCTCCAGTATTCAGCTCCAAGGAAAAAACAGTATTGAGTGCGATAGAAAAAGAAAGCCAGAGCAGCCAAAAAGATGGGGACATCAATCCACAAACACTGCCACCTAGGGGCTGGAGTACAAACTGACTGTGTTTATTACTAGTTTTATTTTATCAAAAATGGAGATTCATTGAAGAATAAGTACAGACTCCCACATAGGGAAGGGGAAGAGTCCCACTGTGTTCCTTTTCCTCGGGCCTAAAAGATGCAGATCCTAGTTCCTGGTATCCCCTCTGATTGGTCAATATTCCTCTTAGACAAGTGAGGTTCTCCCTCCTCCTTCCCTCTGGGCTTTCTTCTTTTCTATCTGAATGAAGGGCTTCTTTCTCTTTATTTTGTAAATATAGACCTTTCCTGTCTACTTCCAGTTTTCTTGTCTTATGTAAATGCAACTTTGCTGCTCCCTTGTCTTATGGAGATGTGACTGCACCTGGCTTCCTTCTGTTATAATAGAGATGTATTTTTTCCCCAGTCTATAGCCCCATGCTTCCATGGATCCCAATTCTAAAAAATCCGTAAGCCTGCCTATGCCCCCCTAAAATTCCTGCTTCAGTCCCCACTCCGATTAGGAAACCCAAACTGTCTTTCTGGCTGCTTCCTGTTGTCAAAGCGGTTGAAGTTTGGGGTGGCAGTCAGGGTCCCATTGAAATTGGGTGGGTCTAAAGGTCCACGAAAGATGGATGTAGTGGTCTCCATTTGCTGTTTCATGTAGTTTCATATGGAAGACCTTTTGCAGCTTTAAGGCCTTCTAAATGGCAGAATATGAAACATAACAAGCAATGGTTAAAGATGAGTAATAATAAAACAGTATAAACCAAGGCCTAAGGAAGTTTTTTTTGGTTAGTGGTAGCAGTAGCATAGGTTGTCCTATGACTAAGATTTGACACATTTTACTCTGAATTAAACTACTTATACTTAGTAGTTAAGGGTTTGGGGAGCCGGTATGGCTTAACAAATGTACTGTACCAGGGTTACAGAGAGGGGCTATTGAAATATAGTGGCAACCATACTTTAATAAAAACTGCTGTTTGAATTTTAACCCTGCTAAGTCTGGCTCCTGCCTGATTAAACACGGAATACTTGCCTCAGCTTCCAGGTGGAGACCTGGAGGCTACGGTAATTTTCCCTTGCCTGGGACCAGGACCACAGGAGATTGATTCCCACTGATTCAGTAGCTTTGGGGATAGAAACTCTAGATAACCTTTAGAGTCTAACCACTGAGCTCTGCTTCTGTGTTATTGTTATCGCAAGATAGGGCCACATTCCAATGTCCAGCAGGATGTGACTAGCAACAACCCTGCAGGCTGTCCCCAGTCTTTAGAATGTGGTCTTTAGAATTTAGAACAAAGGAAAATTCCTGTGGTTTGAACCTTTAAAAGGGAATGCCTACCCCTGAAATGGGGCAGTCGTGTGAGACCACCTGCGTATTTGCTCTCACGGCTGTCCTGGCCAGTTATTTCAATAAATCCTTGCCTGCTTTTTTTAATTAATCATCAGCCTCCGGTGGTCTTATTTTGAACCCAGGATTTGACCCCACAACAACTATAAGTAGAGTATCTTGTGGTGTTTCTGGTCCCAGTAAGGGCAGACAAGGTATCCTTCTGGTACCAGCCTAAGATTCAGGTGACACTTCTGAAAAGTCAAAATAAGAATTGTTTAAAAAAAAAAAAAAAAGAAAGAAAACATTATTTATCTAGAAATACCAGAATATGTTATTCATCTGGCACTCATTGTCTTCCCAGGATTCCTTCAAAAGAGAAGTTTCAGGTCCTTTAGAGGCTCACATGAGTAGAAGTTGGGTGATCTAATTGGTGACAATGCAGCTTCATCTTCCTCTGCTGGCATTCAAGGCTCACTGGAGATGGACGTATTAAGAGTTGATGCTGCTGATTTGTGGTGAGACTTAAAGAAGGTGCCTTCAAAGAAGCCTTTTGGGCTGTTTAAAGTCTTGCCCAAATAAATGAGGGCTATTCCCGAAAGCTCTGGAGCAGTATTGTCTATGTTAGCTAATGGCTTGGATTCTGAACTAGGCTCTTGTACCACTAACATGGGGTATTGTAAGGACTATGTCAAGGTTTCAATAAACCTTGGGCTTCGAATATTTAATCCTTCCTGAGCTTCAGGCTTGAGGGGACATGTGAATGTGAATTCACATTTCTCAGGTGAATGTGAGGCTTTTTGCAGTGTCAGAAAAGCATAGGAAAGGAACAACTTACCACAGCTACGCCCTAAAGGCTGAGAAAAAGATCTCTTTCTTGGCTTCACAGACATGCCTGTAATGAGTACAGCCTCTGAGAATGATTAGCCAGGGTTTGGGAGAAGTACAGAGAAGGTGGCTTCAGCATCAAGCAGGAAATAAATTTCCTTTCCTTCCCACTGTCAGGCTTACCTGGGGCTCCTGGGTGGAAATAATGACAGTCCTGTGAGGATCTGGGTTGGAAGATCCCAAGTCCCATCAGTCATACTGGGCCAGCTGACTCACCAGCCCTGACCCTAGGGACTTCCGTCCTCAGGGGCTGTCAGACTTCCAGTGGTTTCTCTGGCAGACAGGACAGTGCTTTGGGAGTCCACCATGCCACTTGGGGCAACTCCGACACAAAGTCCAACCTGACCACTCTTGTGACAAGTGACTAGGAGGTCCATCTGCCTCTGGGCTCTGATTGGAGGCTTCTGTTTTCCTGAAGTGTGGCTATTGTTAACGAAAAAACCATTGAAACCTGTAAACTTATTGTAAACGAAAAAAACATTGAAACCTGTAAAGAATTTTTGTGAGTTTATTTGAGCCAAACTGTTGACATATGCCAGGAAGCAGAACCTCAATGGATTGAGATAATGCTCCAAAGAATGGCGGGTTACATTTCTATATTTATACTTGCAATCAAAGGAAAGGGGATTAGGTGAGTTACATGAAATTCATTGGTGGTAGATTAGGGAGGTGGGACAGAGTAAAGCAGGGAAACCTCTGGGACAGGGTAAAAGGGGAAATGATAGACATGAGCTTCTATTACAGAGATGGATACAGGACACTCCAATGTAATTAACAGTTGATGATTAACTTGATAACAATAACAATGAGGGAATGTCTGGAGGCCATTTGTTGTGTCCTGAGGGGTTGGGGTAAAAAGGAAGTTACAATTTACCCAGACATCTCACTGTTATCTTAGAGGCAGGAAGGCAGATGGGCACAGTAAAGAAGATCTAAGTTTATCTTTGTCAGGGAAAATATGGGCCTAGGATAGGGGTCTGCAACCTTTAAGACATAAAGAGCCACTTGGACCCGTTTTCAAAGGAAAAAAAAACCTGGGAGCCGCAAAACCATTGCGACATTTAAAACAAATATAACACTGCATATATTGTTTCTTACCTTAATGCTATATACCGGATCCTGCAGTTAGCTGTCAATCTGAAGAAAAAAAGGACTTTTTCACTTAACAATGTAAAATATATTTTTGCAAATTAATAGCTAATTAAAATATTTAATTTACCTGGTCAATGGGATTTTTGCTCCTGAACCTCAGTGCACAGTGCCTGGACATCAGGGCCGTAAGACATTACTTTCATTTTCACACAGGCTTGCAAGTTGTCATCTGTGAGGTATGATCAATGTGTTTTTAATATAGTTCATGTTGGAGAAGACCTGCTCACATACATATATGGAGCTGAAGATCGACAGGACTCCAAATGCATACTTTTTCATGTTTATATAAGTGTTGGGGATGGCATTCCATGTTTCGAATACAAGTTTGTCCTGTTTGGGAAAGTTTTCAATATCACTCCATTTATGATTCTGAGCCAGAATGGCCTTTTGACAGGCAACATCCTCAAGAGTAGCACTCAAGCATTTGAACTTGGACACCCATATATCTTTGTCGGCTATATTGGCCAGTTCCATCTCAAGATCAGGTTGACTTACACCTGCAAATGCAGTCATATTCAGTAGGGATGGATCGATTGCCAGGGGAGTGACAGGGAAGGATAATGTGATTTTTTTCCTTTCTGAACTCACAGAATCATTTCCCAAATGAACTTTGCATTGTGGTGATTGCAGACTTCAAATATTCCAAATTTATCATATCATGACTTTGTTTGAATTCTCTCAAAGAGGGAAAGTGAGACAGTGTACCTCTCTAAATCTTTGACAAACACTGTCAACTTGGGCTCGAATGCCAAAACCTCCTCCAGCATGTGCAGGGCTGTGCCTCCTTTCCCCTGAAGGGTTGTATTTAGTGTGTTTAGATGTGCTGTCATGTTTACCATAAAATGTAATTTTTCCAGCCACTCTGGTTGTTCCAGCTCAGCAAAGGTGAGCTCTTTGCTGACCAGGAAAGTTTTTACTTCTTCCAAACATTCGACAAAGCATTTTAGCACCTCGCCTCTGGACAGCCATCGGACCTTGTTGTGGAGCAAGAGGTCAGAATATATGCTTTCCACCTCATCCAATAGCAAACGGAACCGGCAGTGGTTTAAACACTTTGCCATTATCTTATTAACAATCTGAATGACCACATCCATCACTTTTGTGCATTCTGGGGGAAATGTTTGAGCACACTTTGCCTCTTGGTGCAGGATGCAATGAAATGACAGCAGCCTTCTTCCCAGAGCCTTCTGCAGTAGAGCCACAAAGCCCTTCTGTGCTCCTCTCATGCTCAGTGCCCCATCAGTAGCCACTGAGACCAGGTGGTTGGTGTTTATTTTTTCAGCACTTAAATAGTCCAGGACAGCCTTACAGATATCCTCACCCCTTGTTTGGTCTTTAAGTGGTATCAGCTCAATCAGTTCTTCCTGTGGCCCAAAAAGTTCACATATTGGCAGAACAGAGCTATTTGTACAATATCACCTTCATCTTTGGACTCATCACAGGCAATGGAGTATGCCACAGCTGAATTGATGTCTTGAATTTGCTGTTTGCTAATGTTTTCTGCCATTTTTAGGATTCTGTCTTTGACAATCTTCGCAGGGAGAGGCATGTCTTTAATTTTCTGCACAATTTCATTCTTGTTTTTGAAGTCCTTGAATAGATGTTCTGAAACCTTAATGAATGCTTCTTTTATATACTCTCCATCTGTGAACAGTTTCCCATGCTTGACTATTTCCTGAGCGGCCACAAAACTAGCATATGTTGTGGAATTTGCAGACTTCACCCACTTGAAATTATTTTTGCTCCTATCAACCTTCCTCATAAGTTCTGCAACGGCTTTTCATCTCTCATCTCCATCTGGATATTTTTCAGCAAAGGCTGTGTGTTTATTCTGGAAATGTCTTGCAACATTCGACTTTTTGTTGTTTGCAAATTTCTCACCACATATTAAGCATACTGGTACACTAGTCTCGTCAGCAGAGAATGCAAATGATTCAGTCCATGTGAAGAACACTTTGTTTTCTTCAGAAATTTTTCTCTTCTTGCCATCATCCATGGCTGCCCTACCAGGGGGTCGAAAACAGGGACGTAATAAGAAATCACAAAATTAATCAGGGCCCCAGTGTACCATAAATCATAATCAATGCCTGATGTAAATAATAATTAATAATGAGGGCCCAATGTCATCCTCAGCATTATAAAAATAAAGTTTTTGTCACTTTTTGGTAATAATTTCTTTTCCTGACCCCCTCAAGAAGCCCTCCTCATCATAAAAATATTTTTTCTCACTTTTTTATACTTCTTTTCTGAACCCCTCAGAATTACTCTTCCTCATCATAAAAATAATTTTTGCCACTTTTAAAAATTATTTCTTTGTTTGACCCCCTCAGAATTACTCCTCCTCATAGAAATAAACGTTAAATTAACAAGTCACCTTTTTTTAAAAAAAACAATTCATCAGGCCCCCAATATTTTATAAATTAATTAGTGATCCATGCATGCCATAAAAATAATTCATCAGGCCCCCCAATATTCTGTAAATTAAATTAAATTAATTAAATAAAAAATGTAAATAATAATTTAATTTATTTATTTACTTAAAAATAATTTTTTATATAATAGCCACAAATTTCCTACAGTGTACACCTTATGCTTAATCAACAACAAAAATTAGTATCTGTTAACTTTTTTTTTTTACCTGGCTGCTGTTTTTTCTCTTTCAGGCTCTTGTTCTCCACTCACTGTACAGGCCTGACTCCCATTAACAGTCACACTGCAAGCCCTCTCTTTCTCTTTCTCCAGTCCTCTCTGTCCTCTCTGTCTTCTTCTTTTTTCTTCTCCCTTTTTTCTCTTTATTGCTTTCTTTTATTATTTTTCAGTGTCCCCTCTGTCAGCACCTCTCTTTCCCCTCGCAGCAGTCTCCTCCTCCCCATCGCAGAGGTGCATGCTCAGCATGCCCTCAGTGACATCACACGCTGTGATGTGAGGGAGGAGGCTGGGCCAGGACAGGGACACTGTGTTTGCCTAGCGACGCTAAGTTGCTGGCAACCTACCACACAAAGCGCAGGGAGCTCCGGAGGCAGAGGAGGTGATACAAGCCCACACCCCCCCCCTCGCTATTGGCCCTGCTAGTGTCGGAGCCGCGGCACTAGCAGGGCCGATAGGTTGCCGATACCTGGCCTAGGACATGACTACCCACTATAACCTGTTTCTAGTCAGATATTTAATTTTCAAACCATCTTTTATGGTTATTTTAGGTCTCTGAGTTTGCAAGACTTGTCAGGTTAGCATATGGCCCTTTTCTTTCACACTATGATTTTCTCTATTTTTGTAATCTTATCCTGGTCTCTTGTTTTTCCTTTTTTCTTCCTCCTGTTCTCTATTATATAACACAGAGGTAGCAATCTTCAGATTCTCTAAAGTATTCTTGAGATTAATAGCCAATTTCTGCAATTTTCTCCTGATTTCTGGGACAGCCTGGGTGATAAATTTGTTCTTTTAAAATTAGTTGTCCCAATTCTGAATCTGGGGTAATGTTAGTATGCTTGGCCAATGCCTCCCTGAACCTTTCTAGAAAAGTCGAGGGGTTTTCATCAGCTCCTTGGTTACTGGTGATTAGTTTAGAGTAGTTGACAGGCTTTATTTTACTACATCTGAGGCCTTCTAAAATACAAAACTGGCAGTACTTTATTTTCAATCTCTCAGTTTCAGGATTCCATTGAGGACCCACAGGGGGAACTGCCTCTTGTCCTGTTATAAATCCCTGTTTCTTTCCTCAGAGTCCTCTATTCCCCTAGCATAAATTAAAAAAAAAAAAAAAAAAAAAAAAGATCATTCCCAAATTCTCTTGCTTTTTCTAGTATGTTTTGCTTTAAAATGGCTGAGAAGGTTAGGCTTAATATGAACATGATGTCTCTATATGAGAGATCAAATACTTGAGTGAGGTTTTGGAAGACCTCAATATATTTGTGAGAGTCTTCTGAGAACTTTCCTAGGTCACTTTTAATTTGCCTCATGTCCTGGGGTAAGGTGATCTGAGCTAAAAATATGTCCATATCCTTCATCTGTCTTGGGGCAAGCTAATGTTGACTCAGCTATGGGCGGGGGTGCAGCCTTCGCCTTCTCTCTTGGTGAACTTTGGATTGTTATTGCCAGGAGCATGGGATTTACTTATATTTTTTATATAAATCTGGCCTGTCCCTTGGATTAAAGAAAGTTTGGACATGTGGGACTTCTGACCATTTCCTATTTTTCCTACAGAAAAGATCTAATTGTAGGATGGTGTTATACATGAGGCTTCCCTCTGAGGGCCAGCTCTCCCCATTTGCTAGTTGGTATTGAAGCCAAACCTGAGTGCAGAAAAAAAAATCAGGCGCTTTCTTCTTAAAGTCTGTGGGTCAAACTTATCCCAATTCTTGAGAATACATCCTAATGGACTGTCTTTTTGTGATGTAGAAAATATGCTTTCCATCTGAAAGAAAGAAGAAAGAAAGAAAGAAAGAAAGAAAGAAAGAAAGAAAGGAAGGAAGGAAGGAAGGAAGGAAGGAAGGAAGGAAGGAAGGAAGGAAGGAAGGAAGGAAGGAAAAAGGGAAGAAAGGAAGAAAGGAAGAAAGGAAGAAAGAAAGAAAGAAAGAGAAGTACACAAGGATGTTTAAAAGGGCCTGAGTGAACATTCTAGGTCCTTTGGAGAAAACTTAGAAAAAAAACTAAGTGCACAGAAAAAGAGCATGAGTAAACATTCCAGGTCCTTTGAAAAAGGCCTAGAAAATAAAAGACATTCACAAGGACCCAACCTGTCGACGTGTGGTCACAGACAGGTTTCTGGGTGGACTAACCACACTGACCACCACGATGATGACCCGAGCTTATGCAGAGGCCATCTGTGGGCCTCCCGTGGAAGCGTGCATACCCCATGTCTCGCTCTCAGGTTCTTTGTGATTTAAAAGGACCTGAACAACTGTAATGTTTGAATTACTCACTGAACTGGATGGGTTTAAGTGCCTGCTGATCTAAATTTCTGAGGGGTCTACTCTAGAATGAGGACTCAAGAGAGTTCATACAGTACCCAGAACCCTGGTTAGCTCAATATCCAGTGATCCGGGTAAAGCACCAACAACTCTGGACCCTACCCCTTGTATGGCCCCTGTCATTGAAGGATTTATCCTTTGCCTCATTCTATATTTTAAGCTCCCTGCTCACTGGCTTAACTTTTAATTTCTACTGACCCTTAAGTTCTGCTGTTTATTTTCAAACCTTAAAAATGTCACCTTCTTTTAAACTGGGCAACCAACTTGGTTGCTTCACCTGCTGGGAGAGGGACATGCTAGTTGACTTTGCAGGGAATTACAAAAGCACATCTTCCTAGTTTTCATTAATGGTGAGTATTGGTAGAAGAGATTTTTAAAAGTTAAACTTTAAGCTTCTTTTATTCAGGTATGCTAAGAAAAGGGTGCCATAATTTCCAGAAGTTTTACAAAACACCTTTTAGTTCAACTATGACCTGCTTAGAAGCCTGCAATTTAGAGTAAATTAGAGTCCTTTTCGTGAATTTTTCTAAATACTTAAATGCACCAAAGTAAGGCAATGACTGTCCAATGACCAAATTCAAAAGTAAAATGATTCTAGATTTGTTTAAAATGCAATTGATAAAACCTCTGCTGAGACCACAACCTTCTAGTACAACAAACAATTTGTATATAACATGTAGCACATGGATTATTGCAGACAGCACATAAAAGCATTGAAAATAATTTATACATCCTAGTAAGAGAAACATAAAATCCCAGATTGTCACTAGAAGACTCAGAATTGTCATACTTGCTCTTTTTCCTGACTTAAAAGTTCCCTGTTTGAACTTGGTTCTGCATAAGTTTTTTCTGAAATACACTAAAATCTTTATGACATTCAAAGTATATGTATTTTGAATAGAACATTGCTATAAATTTTTATTTGGTAGAATTTCCTCATGAAACCTCAGGTCTAATTTAGTTCAAAGGTATTTCTTTTTAGGGAGAAAGAATAAATCTTTGTATTATCTCAGGGCCCTTGAGATATCCTTCAGTTAAATTCTTGAAATATTACATTGAAAAAGCTGTCAAATATACCTAATTTAAAGACTATTAAAACTTGAACCGGTTTTTAACATTAAGGATTTGGTCTTGAACACAGAATTAATTATTTTCAAGTTTGCCATTACATTTTATATGATATACTTTGAATGTCAGAAAAACTGCTGGGAGGACATGCCTACTGCCCTTCCATTCCCTTGATGCCTTGCTGCACCTAATGGTGTAGACGCTACAAAGCTGTGATCTCTTTGTGAACGAAAGGAGCCACATGCTAACCTGACAAGCTCAGGAGAGGCCTGCGTGGCAGTCTTGCAAACTCAGAGACCTAAAATAACCACAAAAGATGGTTTGGAAATTAAATATTTAAACTACAAACAGGTTATAGTGGGTAGTCATGTCCTAGGCCAATATTTTCCCTGACAAAGATCAACTTAGATCTTCTTTACTGAGCCCATTTGCCTTCCTGCCTCTAAGATACCATATCTATGAGATGTCTGGGTAACTTGTAATTTTCCTTTTTCTGGAGCCCCTGGGTCACAACCAAATGTGGTGGGTTCCAGGACAGATGCCTCAAATTCCTTCATTATCATGTTAATTGTTCCTGCACTCACCTAAGTACACGTCCATCATTTTACTTTTTATCCAATCCTAGGGGTTTCCCACCGCTTTGCTTTATCCCACCTCCTTAATCCATTACCGATGAATTTCATGTAACCCACCTATGTCCCTCCTTTGATTGCAGTGTAGAAACAGAAATGTAACCAGCCACTGAAACTGGTTTGGCTCAGTGGATAGAGCATTGGCCTGTGGACTGAAGGGTCCCTGGTTCGATTCCGGTCAAGGGCATGTACCTTGGTTGCAGGCACATCCCCAGTAGGGAGTGTGCAAGAGGCAGCTAATCAATGTTTCTCTTTCATTGATATTTGTGACTCTCTGTCCCTCTCTCTTCCTCTCTGCAAAAAATCAATAAAATATATTAAAAAAAAAAAAAAAAGAAAAAGAAAAAGAAAAGAAAAGAAAGAAATGTAACCGGCCATTCTTTGGAACATTATCTCAATTTATTGAGGTTCTTCTTCCTGGCATATGTCGACAGTTTGGCTCAAATAAACTCACAGAAATTCTTTACAGGTTTCAATGGTTTTTTTCGTTAACACCAGTAATTAATGAGATAACTTAGCAGCTATGTCTGGCTCTAATGCTGCATTCTCTGAAAGACTAAAACTTCTACATGGGTGGTAAACAGTTACTTGGCTCTTCCTTTCTTAACTCTTGCTTAGAAAATTTCCCCTAGGACCCTAACCATAAAGGACTTCACAAATGGAGGCTTAGGCTTTTAAGCTTAGTGGTTCCTGGACCATGGAGGCAGTGGTCTTGGCTGCATACTATTTGACCTGACTGAGATAGAAAGCTGAAGAAAAGGCAGATGATTCTCCAATTAATACCTGCTTGGGATCTGGGCCAGAGGAATGGATGTGCGTAGTGGGTCAGAAATGTGCTGTTCTTAGAACTGTGTCTCAGTTTCTCTCCCAGCTGTCTAAGACAGCCACGGAGGACCCAGGATGCTGTCTAGTATGCATCCCCTGGATGGGCCAGTATTTAACTGCAGGTGTTGTTAAAACCCTATTGAGGTGTCTGCATGCCATGAAGAGATTCTCTCCCATCACCTCCGCTGTGGCTCTTACTCACATAAGAAAATCCAAGTATCCCAGACCTGAGGGAGAATTACCTCTTTGATATTCAGAGCTGGGCAGGAACCCAAACACTCATTTAGTCAATGGCTGGGCTTTGTCTTGCAATTGGCAGAAGCTTAACGCTCTGATCCAATCCTGCACGTTTATCCTTCCAAGTGTTATGGGCAACCCGTGAATGACGACCACCAGTCAGCCAAATTGAAATTTAGGAAGCCTTTATTACGAACTCCAGTCTGGGCTCACGTCTCAACTGACACAGCAGAGAGCAACAAGAGCCCCGACCCACTCTAAGCATGCTACTTTTATCCCCGTCTTAGGGATGCCTGGCAGATTATGACTGGCTAAAAGTTTTAACAAAGAAAGGTCAGTTACAAGTTATAGAAAAATTCCATTAGTACAGTAACATTTACAGTTTATACAACACCTGGGATGGGGGTTTATTTTCAGCTTAAGCAGTCTCTGTTTGATCTGGTTTGGTTTGTTTATTCTGCCTTGCAGCTACTGGAAATAGGATGTGCCTGCCTGGGCGTTGAGCATTGCAACAGAACTATTTTATGACTAAAAGTTATGCTAAAGCATATATCATGCTACATTCTTTGTTGTAGGTCTGGTTGCTCGTTCCTTCCCTGGCCTGGAGCCCTGCCTTGGCCTGGTCTTGCAAGCCACAACACAAGGAAGACTTTTTCTTCTGGCGGCAGTCACCCTGTGGCCTTTACTTGTGTTAACGAAAAAACCATTGAAACCTGTAAAGAATTTTTAAAAGAGTTTATTTGAGCCAAAACTGTCGACAATTGCCAGGAAGCAAAACCTCAACGGATTGAGATAATGCTCCAAAGAATGGTGGATTACATTTCTCTATTTATACACCAAAATCAAAGGAGGGACATAGGTGGGTTACATGAAATTCATTGGTGATGGAGTAAGGAGGTGGGAGAAAGCAAAGTGGTGGGAAACTCCTGGGATTGGATAAAAAGTAAAATGATGGATCTGTACCCAGGTGAGTGCGGAAACAATTAACATGATAACGAAAGAATTTGAGGCATCTGTCCTGGTGCCCACCACATTTGGTTGTTCCCCAGGGGCTCCGGAAAAAGGGAAGTAACAAGTTACCCAGCCATCTCACAGATATGTTATCTTAGAGGCAAAAAGGCAAATGGGCTCAGTAAAAAGATCAAAGTTGATCTTTATCTGGGAAAATATCTGGACATGACTACCTACTATAACCTGTTAGATATTTAATTTTCAAACCATCTTTTGTGGTTATCTTAGGTCTCAAGGTTTGCAAGACGCAGGCCTTCCCTGAGCTTGTCAGGTTAGCATGTGGCTTTTTCTTTCACATTTCCCCCTTCTGGTCATTAATCAATCCAAAGGATGCATTGATGACCAACCTTTTGGTTGGATAATGGAGTCCCACGGCGCTAGGAAGTCTCATTCCTAGGATGTCTCAATGTCAGTATGTCTTGCTGAACTGGTGGACCACTGGGGATGTGAGCAAGACCATAACCTTAGATGGCATTTGAGGTCGAATTATATATTTTTTTAAAAAGGCAGGTAAATGGGAGGCAGTCAGATCCTATATGTCCTTATTAAAAGTATTCTGGATCATTTCTAATTTTTGAACCACCATGATCAGAGTCATTTTGCTGTTGGTTTTACGTTTTGCCTTTCTGCATCTGATATAACATTTACATATCATGGACAAGAGCAACAATAGTAAACCAGTAACAGTGATTAGGAACAGAAGATGTCTAATACTAGACAAGGAAAAAATCTAAAGAGAACAAGCATCCCAGACAACTGAAAATTCTTTATGTGTATTATCATAATTTTTATTAAGCTAATTATGTTTTCCTCCTTCATTCACTGTCATTTGTACTTTGATATGTTTGGTCAGATGAATTGAGACTCTCTACTATTTCGTTATCCAGAAATTCTAATTTTTCTTTTGGCCAATTAGTTTCCGTAGAAATGACTTCATGGGGAGGATTAAGTTCAATTTCCCAATATATTAATACTTCAGTATCAATATTATCATAGGTTTTATGAGCCACAGGCAAAGTATTTTTCCTATAATTTCAATATTACACCATATTATAGTATTATTTAAAGTAAACTTGGTGTTATTACAGTAAAAATCACTTACTATAATAGAAGAGGTTTGTTTTTTTTTTTTAAACCTTCCCAGTAAAAATGCCCCTTTCCCATATACCATATGTTGGTATTTACGGAGGTAGATACAATGGGCCAGGACTGAGTGAATTCAGTATTTCATATGGATTGGGGGCATAACCATTCACCTTTCTGACTTTCACAATCAGACAGTGAGATGGGTTCCCATTGTTTATTATTTTTAAATACGGCCCATCTACTTCCCATTGGAAGTATTCTTGTATTATTGAGGATGGTTCCTATGCCAGCCAGTTGAACTACTGGGAATTTAAGCCTAGGATTTAACTGGCATCTGGGCTTTTAAAACACAATGTCGTAGATCACATTTCCCATCCAAAATTTTCCAGGTTCCTAGGAAACCATATGAGTCCCATAAGAGTCTGGCCTAAACTCCTGCAGCCATTATAGTTGGCCATTGTTTCATAGCCACTTCGGATTCCATTTTTCATTAGCATAGACAATAGATCCTGTTGAGTTAGGGCACAGGCACACTCCCATTGTTGGGTTTGTGCGTGAGTTTTGTTTTTTTTAAATATATTTTATTGATTTTTGTACAGAGAGGAAGGGAGAGAGATAGAGAGTTAGAAACATCGATGAGAGAGATTCATCGATCAGCTGCCTCTTGCACACACCCCAATGGGGATATGCCCGCAACCAAGATAAATGCCCTTGACCGGAATCGAACCCGGGACCCTTCAGTCCCCAAGCCGACGCTCTATCCATTGAGCCAAACCGGTCCTGGCTTGTGCATGAGTTTTTATAGTCTGTTCTATCCATGAAATTAAGACTTTGTCTTCCCATCTGCTTTCCACCCTTTTTCTTCTTCCTGAAACAGCATTCCCTCTATATGACCTATTTGAGATAAAGAAAATTTTCTAATGGATGACTTTCTTCATTAGCTGCAAGTTCAGCTTGTTCCAGAATACCAAAACCAGCCCTATTCCTCCAAGTATTCTCCTTTTCCTTCTTTTAGGGAGATCAATGTTGTTGGATCCACCAGAAATGTTGTTGCCATCGGGTAGCTATTGCATGAGAGCAATTAGAGGATACTGAGTGGACCCAAAAATGTTGAGTTTCCTATTTCATACTTAAATGGGTGGAGGTGACTCCCAAATGAGCTAAAGTTTGGGTATTCCATAGGGTTCTTCAAGAGTCCAGGACACAAGGAGGTGGGGTAATTATAAACATATCTACCCACCAAGGATGTCAATAATTTCTAAAATGGGGACCCATTGATTTCTTTCTTGTTTCACAGACATTCAACCATAAGATCATAGCTGGTAAGTCCGAGGACATAATATGATATGACAGATAGGACAGGCTGCTACAAGCCTTTTGCCATCATATTCAGGTGTTTTTCTTAGCTACTCATCATCTATCTCTATAACCATACAATATTCATCTAGATTAAATCCATATACAATTCTACCAGTGGAATTACCAGGGAAATATTCTTGGATGTATTTGCCTAAGGTGGGTCATTTGAAATAGAGCCAGAAAACAACAACAACCAAAGCTTATATTGATGGTAGAAGACCAATGTGTGGCTAACAAAGCATTAATTTCACTATCATACCTGATAATCAGAACATCATTGTGTAGTAGGTGGGAAAGATTAGCAAGTATCCAAGTTAAATTTTCATATCTAATAAGGGAGGAGGTTTGAGGAGGTAGATATTGTTTCCATTAGGAAACTATAAGGATAATAAGAATATGAAAATCATTTTACATACATTCAATTTGTTAGTTGCTACAATGCAGAGTGTCTGCTCTTTATTTTTCCCTATATTCGGGAAACAAAAGGTTTAAAAGTCAACAATATTTTAAACAGAATCATAAGAATAAAAAATCTCAATTAATTTAGTTCCATAGTTGTTTTGTTTATTCTGATTATTGGACAGTAGTTTCTGAATTCAGTTATTCCTTGAAGTTCCATAAATCTTCATCCAGTTCAAAATATGACATGCTTAGAAGCCTGCAAGTTAGAATAAATCTGAGTCCTTTTCATGGATTTTTCTAGACATATATACCTACAAATGCATCAGAATTTAACTGTCCATAAATGACAAAAATTTTAAAGTGGCATGGTGAGAGATTTGATAAAAAACTTTGCTTTTCTATAAAATATAACATTTCAAGACAACAATTTATTTGTTAAGTAATAGTCCCTGTAAAATGACATAGAGAATAATATAAAATTTGTATACCTTTAAATTCAATTATAATATCAACATATAAGAATAATATATAAGATTTTAAAATCAGGCACATGACTTATTGCAAGCGGTGTTTTGAGCATTTAAAATAATTAATAAACTCCCAACATGTGAAAATCAAATACTCAGAGTATCACTGGCAGAGGCCCCCACAGGGAATCATGACACTTGGCTTGCCAGCAGCCCTGCTGTACATATGCATCCTCCTAAAGTCTCCAGTTTAAACTTGACTCTGAGAATCTTTGCAAGCTACTTTCTGAAGCAGAGTGCTTTAACAATGCACATGACCTTTCCCTTGCTCTTGATTGGAGCACAGCCACACAGCCTTTGCCAATTGGCTAATTCAAAGGGAGGGGTTGGCCCTTGTTCTTTCAATGGGAGCAGCCATTTGGTCATGGCCATGCGGTCATGGCGGCTGCCAAGTCACAGTTCAAAACGGAGGCTGTCTAAACTGTTCTTTGACAGAAAAGGTGATTTTGTTTATTTTCACAATAAATAAGGAAAGAGCAAACTGAAACCCTAAAGGATAGATAACCACAATTATACTGCAGACAAACAGACAGAAATCTCACTATCTATTTCTGGAGGCTGAACCTTGAGAGGGAGAGCAAGAAGAGTCCCCAAGAAAAAGAACTCTTGGCAGCTGCTGGGACATTCTTGCAACCTCTCTCAAGCTTTCAACCACTCCACACACAACTAGGCTTCCCCAGAGTGGGACTTTCCTTTTTTTTTTCAACAAATTAAACAACAAAGAGACACAAAACATCAACTCTTATACAAGCGCACAGAACACACTAAAAGTTTACATCAGAGAATTTCCAGCATTAAAGTTTCCAAAGCAGTGTCTTTTGTCCCCAGTTCGGGAATTATCCCTCTCTATAATTTTTATTTTACTAATTTCCATCTTGTTGGAAGAAACATTTTTCTATGCTTTTCCTTAGAAGCTTCAAGTTTCCAAATCAAGAGATACTTCCCATATACTCAATTCAGTTTAATTTTAGAGCCAGCATTTTCTAATTTCTGCATGGAAGATATTAACATAGGTACCACAAACAAATTGCATTTTTGGCCATTCATTTCTCAGTTAAAATTTTCTAGTTAAATCTTCTTGTTTCTATAAAGTTCTTGCAAGTAAAGGCTTCTTATCAGGAGTATTAAATGAGGGAGGGCTGGGGTTTTGGGAGCTTCTTGCCTTGGAGACAAATTCCCCATGTTAATTTTTATTTTTTGGATATCTGTAGTCTGAGCAAACCTTAGATATGTTATGTAGTGGGTCAAATGTGGCCTCAGTTTCTCTCCCGGCTGTCTAAAACCACAGGAAAGGTTTGGGGCCCAGGCAGACCAAGCCTTTTGGAGCCCCCAAATAAGCCACTTAGTTAACAGTTGCATCGGAACTTCCAGATGGGGCTTCTGCATTTCTGACATGTCCACAAAATTCTTAGTCACCTAAGAACACCTCAGAATTGGACCTTTCTTTAAAAATTGCCCCTTTATCTTAGAAGTTGAATGAGTTCAGCTCATTTATATGGCGAAGGTTATTTTTGCTCAGACTCTCAGCAATTCCAATTGAAAAGCCAAAATAAAACCAACCACCCATTTCTTTCCTCCAGTTACGCCTTAGCCTGGGTTCTGCCAACCCTTAACCTGGGGTTCTGTCAACCCTGGTTCCACCTCAAGGATTTTAAAACAGCTCAAATAAAGTCAGACCTTCTACGAAACCGAGGGAAGGTTCTGAATCCAAGAAATAACTCACCCATGTTCACTCAATGGACGGAGAAACGGCGGGCTCAACTGGCCCTTGGCTGGCCTAGCTTCGAGTCCAAGTCCAAAGGATGATCGCTGGTGAATTTTCTTTGGAGTCCCTTCGTGGTCGACAATTAATGTTAACGAAAAAACCATTGAAACCTGTAAAGATTTTTTAAAAGAATTTATTTGAGCCAAAACTGTCCACAATTGCCGGGAAGCAAAGCCTCAGTGGATTGAGATAATGCTCCAAAGAATGGTGGATTACATTTCTCTATTTATACACCGAAATCAAAGGAGGGACATAGGTGGGTTACATAAAATTCATTGGTGATGGAGTAAGGAGGCGGGAGAAAGCAAAGTTGTGGGAAACTCCTGGGATTGGATAAAAAGTAAAATGATGGACATGTACTCAGGTGAGTGCAGGAACAATTAACATGATAAGGAAGGAATTTGAGGCATCTGTCCTGGCGCCCACCACATTTGGTTGTTCCCCAGGGGCTCCGGAAAAAGGGAAGTTACAAGTTACCCAGACATCTCACAGATATGTTATCTTACAGGCAAAAAGGCAAATGTGCTCAGTAAAAAGATCAAAGTTGATCTTTCTCTGGGAAAATATCTGGAACATGACTACCTACTATAACCTGTTAGATATTTAATTTTCAAACCATCTTTTGTGGTTATCTTAGGTCTCTGGGTTTGCAAGACTGCCACGCAGGCCTTCCCTGAGCTTGTCAGGTTAGCATGTGGCTTTTTCTTTCACACTTGACTGACCCATGCCTCTTTGGTTTGGGTCCTAGGGAATACATCCAGAAAGAGCAATGAAAGAAATAGAGATGCCCACTTTTTTAGACAGCAGCCAAGGCTGATGGCCTCCAAAATCATACAAGAGACAGAAAAGAGACAGAATCCGTGGCTACTCACCATTCAATGTGAAAAGCGTTGATTAATTTACAGAGAAATTCCTCACCAACACACCTTCTGATACCAAATTTTTGGACTGGAACCCAGAGTCTTTGTCTGCCAGAATCGAATAATGAATCTACAGACAGAAAGTGATATAGCTAAGGTGAAGATTTATTGAAGAACAAATACAGACTCCCACATAGGGAGGGGGAAAGGGTCCCTCTCCCCTACAGCTTATAAAGGCTGCAAATCCTGGTGCCTTGATATCCCCTTTTATTGGTCACTATCTCCTTAAAGTTGGTTACTAAAGTAACTCCAGGCCTCAAAGGTTGAACCTCACATGAGACATGTGATGTTCTCCCCCTCCCCCGACCCCTTCCTTATTGTTTTCCTATTCCCTTTGGGCTTTTCTTCTCCTGAATGAAGAGCTTCCTTCTCTTTATTTTGTAAATATAGACCTTTCTTGACTACTTCCAGCTCCCTTATCTTATGGAAATATACCTGTTGCTGCCTACCTTGTTTTATGGAAATGTAACTGCACCTGGCTTCCTTTTACTATGAAAATGTACCTTCTCCTAATCTGTGGCGCTATGTTTTTCCCATGGACCCAAATTCTAAAAAATCCCTAAGCCTGCCTATATTCCTTCAAAATTCCTGCTTCAGCTACAATTAACAGATTTTTTGGTATATAAAAGAGTGATCTTAGTGTAATCTTATAAGCCCTTATAACAGTAAAATCTTAATATTCTTGTCATCACTAAATATGCTTTAAATATCAGTAATTTGCATAAAGTATTTAAATTTGAAGATATATCTAAACATCCCTCAAGATTGGGAATTTTTTTTTCTTTTTCCATGTGAAAATACAATGTTTCAAAGGTCATGGTCAACTTTAATGACCTGCTGCTTATGGAAAATGATCTATAAATTTATTGGCTTAACCATTATTCTTTTGCATAGTATGTTTTGCCAGTTACCAATATATTATCCTTGAACTCCAAATCTACCCTTCACTGCCTTGCTTGTGATACTGGAGCTGGATCTGGATCCAGCTGGAGCTGGATCTTGTAAGCATTGCTCTTTTTCCAGGTGGGGAAAAAAAAAAAAAAAAAAAAGCTTTGCCAGTAAAGGACCCTGGAGAACTGCTGCTGTAGAAAGAAGCTTCTATTATTAATGATTCTGACGCTTTTCTGCCTTCTTCCTCTTGCAAATCTCAGCTGAGTGAAAGAGCCCAAGGTAGCTCACCAGATATCCCATGGGAAGCTTCTCAGCTAATTCATAAATACCCAAAATTAAAGGATAGTTTAAAGGAACATTGGTCTGAAACCGGTATGGCTCAATGGATAGAACATCGGCTTGGGGACTGAAGGGTCTGTGAAAGAAAAAGCCACATGCTAACCTGACAAGCTCAGGGAAGGCCTGCGTCTTGCAAACCCAGAGACCTAAGATAACCACAAAAGATGGTTTGAAAATTAAATATCTAACAGGTTATAGTAGGTAGTCATGTCCCAGATATTTTCCCAGACAAAGATCAACTTTGATCTTTTTATTGAGCCCATTTGCCTTTTTGCCTCTAAGATAACATATCTGTGAGATGGCTGGGTAACTTGTAACTTCCCTTTTTCCGGAGCCCCTGGGGAACAACCAAATGTGGTGGGCGCCAGGACAGATGCCTCAAATTTCTTCCTTATCATGTTAATTGTTCCTGCACTCACCTGAGTACACATCCATCATTTTACTTTTTATCCAATCCCAGGAGTTTCCCACAACTTTGCTTTCTCCCTCCTCCTTACTCCATCACCAATGAATTTCATGTAACCCACCTATGTCCCTCCTTTGATTTTGGTTTATAAATAGAGAAATGTAATCCACCATTCTTTGGAGCATTATCTCAATCCATTGACGCTTTGCTTCCGGGCAATTGTCGACAGTTTTGGCTCAAATAAACTCATTAAAAAATTCTTTACAGGTTTCAATGGTTTTTTTCGTTAACATAAATTGGCGACCACGAAGGGACTCCAAAGAAAACTCACCAGCGATCATCCTTTGGACTTGGACTCGGAGCTAGGCCAGCCAAGGGCCAGTTGAGCCCACCATTTCTCAGTCCATTGACTGAACGTGGGTGAGTTATCTCTTGGATTCAGGACCTTCCCTCGGTTTGGTAGAAGGTCTGGCTTTATTTGAGCTGTTTTAAAATCCTTGAGGTGGAACCAGGGTTGACAGAACCCCAGGTTAAGGGTTGGCAGAACCCAGGCTAAGGCGTAACTGGAGGAAAGAAATGGGTGGCTGGTTTTATTTTGGCTTTTCAATTGGAATTGCTGAGAGTCTGAGCAAAAATAACCTTCGCCGTATAAATGAGCTGAACTCATTCAACTTCTAAGATAAAGGGGCAATTTTTAAAGAAAGGTCCGATTCTGAGGTGTTCTTAGGTGACTAAGAATTTTGTGGAGATGTCAGAAATGCAGAAGCCCCATCTGGAAGTTCCGATGCAACTGTTAACTAAGTGGCTTATTTGGGGGCTCCAAAAGGCTTGGTCTGCCCGGGCCCCAAACCTTTCCTGTGGTTTTAGACAGCCGGGAGAGAAACTGAGGCCACATTTGACCCACTACGTAACATATCTAAGGTTTGCTCAGACTACAGATATCCAAAAAATAAAAATTAACATGGGGAATTTGTCTCCAAGGCAAGAAGCTCCCAAAACCCCAGCCCTCCCTCATTTAATACTCCTGATAAGAAGCCTTTACTTGCAAGAACTTTATAGAAACAAGAAGATTTAACTAGAAAATTTTAACTGAGAAATGAATGGCCAAAAATGCAATTTGTTTGTGGTACCTATGTTAATATCTTCCATGCAGAAATTAGAAAATGCTGGCTCTAAAATTAAACTGAATTGAGTAAATGGGAAGTATCTCTTGATTTGGAAACTTGAAGCTTCTAAGGAAAAGCATAGAAAAATGTTTCTTCCAACAAGATGGAAATTAGTAAAATAAAAATTATAGAGAGGGATAATTCCCGAACTGGGGACAAAAGACACTGCTTTGGAAACTTTAATGCTGGAAATTCTCTGATGTAAACTTTTAGTGTGTTCTGTGTGCTTGTATAAGAGTTGATGTTTTGTGTCTCTTTGTTGTTTAATTTGTTGAAAAAAAAAAAGGAAAGTCCCACTCTGGGGAAGCCTAGTTGTGTGTGGAGTGGTTGAAAGCTTGAGAGAGGTTGCAAGAATGTCCCAGCAGCTGCCAAGAGTTCTTTTTCTTGGGGACTCTTCTTGCTCTCCCTCTCAGGGTTCTGCCTCCAGAAATAGATAGTGAGATTTCTGTCTGTTTGTCTGCAGTATAATTGTGGTTATCTATCCTTTAGGGTTTCAGTTTGCTCTTTCCTTATTTATTGTGAAAATAAACAAAATCACCTTTTCTGTCAAAGAACAGTTTAGACAGCCTCCGTTTTGAACTGTGACTTGGCAGCCGCCATGACCTCATGGCCATGACCAAATGGCTGCTCCCATTGAAAGAACAAGGGCCAACCCCTCCCTTTGAATTAGCCAATTGGCAAAGGCTGTGTGGCTGTGCTCCAATCAAGAGCAAGGGAAAGGTCATGTACATTGTTAAAGCACTCTGCTTCAGAAAGTAACTTGCAAAGATTCTCAGAGTCAAGTTCAAACAGGAGACTTTAGGAGGATGCATGTATATAGCAGGGACGCTGGCAAGCCAAGTGTCATGATTCCCTGTGGGGGCCTCTGCCAGTGATACTCTGAGTATTTGATTTTCACATGTTGGGAGTTTATTAATTATTTTAAATGCTCAAAACACCGCTTGCAATAAGTCATGTGCCTGATTTTAAAATCTTATATATTATTCTTATATGTTGATATTATAATTGAATCTAAAGGTATACAAATTTTATATTATTCTCTATGTCATTTTACAGGGACTATTACTTAACAAATAAATTGTTGTCTTGAAATGTTATATTTTATAGAAAAGCAAAGTTTTTTATCAAATCTCTAACCATGCCACTTTAAAATTTTTGTCACTTATGGACAGCTAAATTCTGATGCATTTGTAGGTATATATGTCTAGAAAAATCCATGAAAAGGACTCAGATTTATTCTAACTTGAAGGCTTCAAAGCAGGTCATATTTTGAATTGGATGAAGATTTATAGAACTTAAAGGAATAACTGAATTCAGAAACTACTGGCCAATAATCAGAATAAATAAAACAACTATGGGACTAAATTGATTGAGGTTAATTATTCTTATGATTCTGTTTAAAATATTGTTGACTTTTAAATCTTTTGTTTCCTTAATATAGGGAAAAGTGAAGAGCAGACACTCTGTATTGTAGGAACTAACAAATTGGTAACAGATTCATTTCACAATGCGCTTTGGGGAGACGAAGATTTCAAGGATCACAGCCTACAACCAAGAGATTTGGTGTATTGGAAAAGTCATCAAATAAAAGAAAAATTCTCCAACTTGGTTGGAAGAGGCCTTACTAACTAATCCATGTGCAACTAAACTTAAAGGAGTTAGCTCATGGATTTACATTTCTCATTTAAAAAGGCACCTGTATGTGAATGGATGTCTACCCTTCTACTCCCGTCTCTGGTCTCTGACACCATCTCTGTCTGCAGTGGAGATCAAGGACTTTTTAAGGACAAGAAACAGCTGAGAACTTTCAAGGACAAGAAGTAACCAACCACAGAGGCAGACAGCTATCCCAAGATGACGTCAACAAGGCTTGTATGCTCACAAACTGATATTGCTTGCTTTTATATCATCTGATTGTTATTAATTGAATGTACATAAAATGATTTTCATATTCTTATTATCCTTATAGTTTCCTAGTGGAAACAATATCTACCTCCCCAGACCTCCTCCCTTATTAGATATGAAAAAATTTAATTTGGATACTTGCTAATCTTTCCCACCTAGTACACAATGATGTTCTGATTATCAGGTATGATAGTGAAATTAATGCTTTGTTAGCCACACATTGGTCTTCTACCATCAATATAAGCTTTGGTTGTTGTTGTTGTTCTCTGGCTCTATTATAAAGGACCCACTTCAGGCAAATACATCCAAGAATATTTCCCTGGTAATTCCACTGGTAAAATTGTATATGGATTTAATCTAGATGAATATTGTATGGTTATAGAGATAGATGATGAATAGCTAAGAAAAACACCTGGATATGATGGCAAAAGGCTTGTAGCAGCCTGTCCTATCTGTCATAGCATATTATGTCCTCGGACTCACCAGCTATGCTCTTATGGTTGAATGTCTGTGAAACAAGAAAGAAATCAATGGGTCCCCATTTTAGAAATTATTGACATCCTTTGGTGGGTAAATATGTTTATGATTACCCCACTGTCCTTGTGTCCTGGACTCTTGAGGAGCCCTATGGAATACCCAAACTCTAGCTCATTTGGGAGTCACCTCCACCCATTTAACTATGGCATAGGAAACTCAACATTTTTGGGTCCACTCAGTATACTCTAATTGGTCCCATGCAATAGCTACCCAATGGCAACAACATTTCTGCTAGATCCAACAACATTGATCTCCCTAAAAGAAGGAAAAGGAGAATACTTGGAGGAATAGGGCTGGCTTTGGTATTCTGGAACAAGCTGAACTTGTAGTTAATGAAGAAAGTCATCCATTAGAAAAAAAATTTTTTTTTTTCTTTATCTCAAATAGGTCATATAGAGGGAATGCTGTTTCAGGAAGAAGAAAAAGGGTGGAAAGCAGATGGGAAGACAATAAAGTCTTAATTTCATGGATAGAACAGATTATAAAAACTCATGCACAAACTCAACAATGGGAGCGTTCCTGTACCCTAACTCAACAGGGTCTATTATCTATGCTAATGCAAAATGGAATCTGAAGTTGCTATGAAGCCATGGCCAACTATAATATAAGAAGCCCAGGCCAGACACTTATGGAACTCATGTTTTCCTAGGAATTTGGAAAATTTTGAATGGGAAATGCAATCTATGAAGTTGTGTCTTAAAAGCCCAGGAGCCAGTTTATCCTAGGCTTAAATTCCCAGTAGTTCAACTGGCTAGCATAGGAACCATCCTCAATAATATTAGACTACTTCCAATGGGAAGTAGATGGGCCATATTTTAAAAAATAATAAACAATGGGAACCCATCTCACTGTCTGATTGTGAAAGTCAGAGAGGTGAATGGTTATGCCCCCAATCCATATGAAATACTGAATTCATTCAGTCCTGGCCCATTGTATTTACCCCGGTAAATAAGAACATATGGTATATGGGAAAGGGGCGTTTTTACTGGGAAGTTAAAAAACAAACAAACAAAAAAAAACTTCTATTATAGTAAGTGATTTTTACTGTAATGACACCAAGTTTACTTTAAATAATACTAGAATATCATGTAATACTGAAATTATGGGAAAAATAACTTCCTGAGGCTCATAAAACCTATGATAATATTGATACTGAAGAACCAATATATTGGGAAATTGAACTTAATCCTCCCCATGAAGTCATTTCTCTGGAAACTAATTGGCCAGAAGAAAAATTAGAACTTCTAGATAATGCAATAGTAGGGAGTCTCAATTCATCTGGCCAAACATATCAAAGTACAAATGACAGTGGATGAAGGAGGAAAACATAATTAGCTTAATAAAAATTATGATAATACACATAAAGAATTTTCGGTTGTCTGGGATGCTTGTTCTCTTTAGATTTTTTCCTTGTCTAGTATTAGACATCTTCTGTTCCTAATCACTGTTACTGGTTTACTATTGTTGCTCTTGTCCATGATATGTAAATGTTATATCAGATGCAGAAAGGCAAAACGTAAAACAAACAGCAAAATGACTCTGATCATGGTGGTTCAAAAATTAGAAATGATCCAGAATACTTTTAATAAGGACATATAGGATCTGACTGCCTCCCATTTACCTGCCTTTTTAAAAAAATATATAATTCGACCTCAAATGCCATCTAAGGTTATGGTCTTGCTCACATCCCCAGTGGTCCACCAGTTCAGCAAGACATACTGACATTGAGACATCCTAGGAATGAGACTTCCTAGCGCCGTGGGACTCCATTATCCAACCAAAAGGTTGGTCATCAATGCATCCTTTGGATTGATTAATGACCAGAAGGGGGAAATGTGAAAGAAAAAGCCACATGCTAACCTGACAAGCTCAGGGAAGGCCTGCGTCTTGCAAACCTTGAGACCTAAGATAACCACAAAAGATGGTTTGAAAATTAAATATCTAACAGGTTATAGTAGGTAGTCATGTCTCAGATATTTTCCCAGACAAAGATCAACTTTGATCTTTTTACTGAGCCCATTTGCCTTTTTGCCTCTGAGATAACATATCTGTGAGATGTCTGGGTAACTTGTAACTTCCCTTTTTCCTGAGCCCCTGGGGAACAACCAAATGTGGTGGGCACCAGGACAGATGCCTCAAATTCCTTCATTATCATGTTAATTGTTCCTGCACTCACCTGGGTACATATCCATCATTTTACTTTTTATCCAATCCCAGGAGTTTCCCACCACTTTGCTTTCTCCCACCTCCTTACTCCATCACCAATGAATTTCATGTAACCCACCTATGTCCCTCCTTTGATTTTGGTGTATAAATAGAGAAATGTAATCCACCATTCTTTGGAGCATTATCTCAATCCATTGAGGCTTTGCTTCCGGGCAATTGTCGACAGTTTTGGCTCAAATAAACTCATTAAAAAATTCTTTACAGGTTTCAATGGTTTTTTTTTGGTTAACAGGTCCCGGGTTCGATTCCTGTCAAGGGAATGTACCTTGGTTACTGGAATATCCCCAGTAGGGGGTGTGCAAGAGGCAGCTGAACGAGGACTCTCTCTCATCTATGTTTCTAACTTTCTATCTCTCTCCCTTCCTCTCTGTACAAAATCAATAAAATATATTTTTAAATAAATAAATAAAGCAACATTGGGACAAGAGGAAATATCACAACACCTGCCTCATAGGAGTTCAGGGAGGAGAAGAAATTGAAAAAAGAAACAAAGTTTTATGAAGAAATAATCACAAACCTTTCCTAACCTGGTGAAAGAGAAAGGTTTTGTCATTATTTCTGTATAAAAATGTTATGTTCCTTTGCTCAATTTCTTCTCTCTGATGAACACCTATGAGGCAGTTCAGAAACCATAGATATTCCCAATCAAAATGAATTCAATGAGATCCACACCAAGACATCATAATTAAAATAAAAAGGTGAGTCGGGTGCGGCCAGGCTCGGAGCAGCGGCTGCCAGGCTGGGAGCGGCCAGGCCCGGGGCAGCAGGGTCGGGTGCGGCCAGGCCCGGAGCAGCGGCTGCCAGGCTGGGAGCGGCCAGGCCCGGGGCAGCTGGGTCGGGGGCCGCCAGGCCCGGAGCAGTGGCTGCCAGGCTGGGAGCGGCCAGGCCCGGGGCAGCAGGGTCGGGGGCGGCCAGGCCCGGAGCAGCGGCTGCCAGGCTGGGAATGGCCAGGCCCGGAGAAGCAGCAGCCAAGTCCAGAGCAACTAGGTCGGGAGTGGCAGTGGCCAGACCCGGAGCAGCTGGTTGTGATACGAATGAGAGCAACAGAGGCCAGGCCCAGTGCAGCCAGCCCCGAAACAGCTCACTCCTCGCCTGCCCCCGCCCCAAGGCTGCCTCTCAGACATGGCTGGAAACTTTTGCGGGAACTTGAGGGTCTGCTGAATCAAGTGATGAAGGCTTAGATCTGGATGTGTTGAGTTAGTATAGCGCTGGGGTGTTGATCTGTAAGCACCTTGGGTGGGGCCTGGATGAGGTTGGTTGACCTATTTGGAAATGTCTTTTGTCTGAAGTGTATCATTGGGCATGTGGAGATATTATTGATATGAGAAAATGCTAAGTAACTGATTTACTATGTGAAAAGGGATTTACTATCGAGGAAAGGGAGGGAGGAAGAGACTTAACATAAACTGTGCACCTATGGATGAGGACAATGGGGGATGGGGAGGGGTCGGAGGGTGGAGTGGGAACCTGGTGGAGGGGGGAAGAAATGAGGAACCTTTGTAATATTATGAATAAAGATTGATTTTAAAAAAACAAAAACAAAAACAAAAAAAAACCAGACTTCCTGATGTTCCCCTGTTTGGGAGCACCATGGTGGGGGAGAGAAAATATCAGATGAGGAATCAGAACACGAGTTATGCCACTGTCCAGTGGTGTAAGGCCTTGGAAATGTTTATTTTATTTATTCATAGCATTACCCTTCACTCTCCGAAAACTGATTCAAGGCTACTCGCAATAAAAGTCACTTAAAAAAAAAAAAAAAAAAAAAAAAAAAGAAAGAAAAGAAAAACCTGATGAACAATAATAGCTGTTCATTGTACTAGAGTCAGCGATATGGGAGGGGAGTGGACTGTCTGTTCTCAGGGAAAGGGAGGGAGGAAGAGACTGAACATAAACTGTGCACCTATGGATGAGGACAATGGGGGATGGGGAGGGGTCGGAGGGTGGAGTGGGAACCTGGTGGAGGGGGGAAGAAATGAGGAACCTTTGTAATAATATGAACAATAAAGATTGATTTTAAAAAATAATAAATAAATAAATAAATAAAAATAAAATTAAAAGGTGAAAGACAAAGACAGTGAAAGATGAGACGGAGGGGCCAGAGAACCAGGACACAGGCTTTATTGGAGAAGAAGACCCCTGCCGGGTTGCCTTCCAAAGGGAGAAACAACACACGTGCCAGGGTGAACACGCCTTTTGAGGGGAGGAAAGGGAAGGGATGGGGCTTAGGTACTTGGCACACGCTGATTGGTGCTTTCATATAAGGCACATGACTAGGGACTTAGGAATTGGGGGCTTAGGGTATTTGGCAGGAGCTGATTGGTGGTTCAATGTACAGTCCATATAAGGTGCCTGGTTAGGTGTTCAGGAATGTTTGAAATGCAGGTGGAGTTTACATCATTCTCAGTCCATCAGTTGGGGAAAGGGAGGATCTATTATTCCAGGCTTCTGGTAATATTTAAAAAATTGAGAGTCTGGGAAAGTCAAGGGATGAAAGTCCATCTTCTGTAGCTACTTCCAGCTAAGAGGGGGCATCGTTAGGGACAACTACTCAAGGTCTCAAGGATTCTGGTATTAGGATCTGAATTCAATGCCAGATATATATCTTTCACCTTCTGGTTGGCCAGTGCCTACATTCTGTTCTGCAAGAAACTAGTAAAACAACGCATGAGACAGGGGCCAAAGAGAAAAATTAAAAGAATAAATACCAGTGGGCCTAATAGTAGAGGGAGCCATGGAGTAAGTGATCCAAAAATTGGTAGTGTTTTCCATGCTTGACGAGGGGTGCAGCAGCATGATTTCCCCAAGAGATTGGTTGGTGAAGTCTTGAGAGCGATTCTGTGAGTCATGGAAGGTATAAGATGGTCCTGAGGCTGCCACAGTGTCACTTGTCTGCTTTTGCTGCTTTTCTGGAGCTGAAATACAACTGAGACCTAGATGTTACTTTTAGGGACAAAGAGTAGGGGTTTCAGTTGCCTCACTAGTGATATGAAAGGGGAGAATATGTTACCATGGTTTAAGGTTCTTGTTTTCCAAGTTTTGCTCCTTGCTGGGCATCCAGATGTTCCTTGTAGGTCCTGAGACAGGGTTTCAATATAGGTAGAGCAGTGGTTAGGCTCCGTAAGACAGTTCCAACCCCTGCTGTGATGCCAAGGGTAATGAGGAGAGAGATGATCTAGACTCCTTTTGTGTTAGCTATGATAGGTTACTGGGATAGGTAAAGACTGATCATTGGGGGCTGCATCTACATTGGGTGAGAGAGAGAGACGGGAGTACAGCTTCCTGTCCAGCTGATGGGAAGACATATGTATGTGTTTTTCCACAGGGAAAGAAAAATCCCTGATCATGGAAACTAGCTGATAGGTGTAAGAAGAAGAGGTAGACTAAAGGGTATGAGATTCATTTTTCTAGTTCTGTACTCAAAGCTGAGAGGGTAGTTGCCATGGCACTCACTACCAATAAGGGGTAACAGATGAGTGGTTGAGATTGTATTGCAGTGAAAGTGGGAGGGAAAGGGAAGGAAGGGAGTAGTAGAAGCCAGATACCTGGATGGTTGGATAAGAGGTTAGACACTGAATATTCTGCTTTAGCTTAGGAAGTATCCAGCAACTTTGTCCTGTCAGGTTTGAAGACTGAAGCCTCACTTTCTTGCTCAGAGTAACTTTCTTTCTTCCTTTCTTCCTTTCTTCCTTTCTTCCTTTCTTCCTTTCTCCCTTTCTTTCTTTCTTTCTTTCTTTCTTTCTTTCTTTCTTTCTTCTTTCTTTCTTTTTCCTTTCTTTCCTTTTCCTTTATTTCTTCCTTTCTTCCTTCGTTTCTTTCTTTCTTTCTTTCTTTCTTTCTTTCTTTCTTTCTTTCTTTCTTTCTTTCTTTCTTTCTATCACATACACAAAACTTTACAAAAATAATTTCAAATTAGCCTTCAAACCTTCCTTCTATGTCCTTCAAAAATGCATAACCATGCTTCAGACCTTCTATTAAGTATTTCTAAAAGGCTGGGGGGCTGGGGAGCTGGGGAGAGGAACAAGCTCTGCAGCTTGTTCCCAGGCTAGTCAGGCCCTAGCCTCTTGAATTTTTCAACTGCTGCATTTGTCCTAGAGATAATGATCATAAAGGAGATAAGGAGATAAGTCATTTACAGTCCTAGGAATGACTCATCTTGGCCTTGTGGGGTAAAAGAGTGAAACTGAGGTAGATGACTATGGTTTGGGACAACTGGGCTTTATGAGAGGATACATGGTATCCCTGGCTGGGCACCAAGGTAGAGTGAGAAAAGAATGAATGAGGAAATTTAATAAGATGCAGTGTAGACATGAGGTGGCTAATGGCTGTGAGACTAATCCATCAACCCCTGTAATAGAGAATGAGGAGGGGACAAGGGTCCCAGTGAATTAGGAGGGCAGAATAAGTGCCCCTAGTATCAAAAAGGAGATTGGCTTACCTGCCACCACAGTCATTACCAGAAGCCTGGAATAATAGATCCTCCCTTCTCCAAACTGAGAACATCGTAAACTCCATCTGCAGTCTGAACATTCCTGAACACCTAACCAGGCACTTTATATGGACTGTACATTGAACCACCAATCAGCTCCTGCCAAATATCCTAAGCCCCCAACTCCTAAGTCCCTAGTCATGTGCCTTATATGAAAGCACCAATCAGCGTGTGCCAAGTGCCTAAGCCCCATCCCTTCCCTTTCCTCCCCTCAAAAAGCGTGTTCACCCTGGCATGTGTGCTGTTTCTCCCTTTGGAAGACAACCTGGCAGGGGTCTTCTTCTCCAATAAAGCCTGTGTCCTGGTTCTCTGTCCTCTCTGTCTCATCTTTCATCTGGTGCCTCCCTCTGTCGCATCTTTCAGACAGAATCTTAAATGCAGCAAGAGAGAAAAAGTTAGTTACCTATGAGGAAGCTCTCTGATAAGGCTGTCAGCTGATTTCTCAGAAGAAATATTACAGGTCAGAAGGGAATAGCATGAAGTATTCAACGTAATGAAAACCAAGTATCTGAAACCAAGACTACTCTATCCAGCAAGGCTATCATTCAAAATGATAAATAAAGAGCTTTCTGCCCCCTCACGCCCCCCCAAAATTTAAAAGGTGTATTACTGTCAAACCAGCACATCAACAAATGTTAACACTTGTATCTGACAAAATACACTTCAAAACAAAAACTATAAAAGAGACATATGTATTTTTCTTTCTCTGTCTAGCTTATTTTGCTTAGCATAATGCTCTCTAGTTCCATCCATGCTCTTGCAAATGGTAAGAATTCCTTCTTTTTTACAGAAGCATAGTATTTCATTGTGTAGATGGACCACAGATTTCTAATCCACTCATCTGCTGATGGGCTCTTAGGCTGTTTCCAAATCTTATCTATGGTGAATTGTGCCACTATGAACATAGGGATACATATACCTTTCTGATTGGTGTTTCTGTTTTCTTGGGATATATTCCTAGAAGTGATATTATTAGGTTAAATGGCAGTTCCACTTTTAATTTTTTGAGGATACACCATACTGTTTATGGATAATAAAAAACATTGTAAATTGATGTACAAAAATAGATACAGAGACAGAGAAGCAACAACCAGACTGTCAAAATACAGTGGGAACTTTGGGGAGGGGGAGGTAAGAGACCAACCTAAGGACTTGTATGCATGCATATAAGTATAACTAATGGACACAAGACACTGGGGGTGGGGGGTGGTATACAAAGTGATGCAAAGCAAAGGACTGAATACAAGAATAATATACCCAGCAAGGCTATCCTTCAAAATTGAAGAGGAAGTCAGCTTGGCAGACAAAAACAAAAAATGCTTAGAGTTTATCACTGTCAAAAGAATGTTGTAAAAAGAAAAATACAAAGGGAAGAAGGAACAGAGGCCTGAACAATAGAAATGGCTACAAACAAGTACGTATCAATAATGACATTAAATGTAAATAAACTAAATGCTCCAATCAAAAGACAAAGAGTGGCTGAATAGATAATAAACCATGACCCATAAATATGCCTCGGAAAAAAGGAATCACACAGACTGAAAGTGAAGGGATGAAAAATATATTTTCAGGCAAATGAAAATGGAAAAAAAAAAAAAAAAGCTGGGGTAACAATACTTATATCTGACAAATCAGACCTCAAAGTGAGTCCAGAACAAGAAATAAGGAAGGACACTTCATAATATTAAAGGGAGCAAATCAACAAGCGGATATAACTCTGGTAAACATATATGCATCCAATACAGGAGCATCCAAATACATAACAAAAACAAACAAACAAAAAAAACCTCTGGAAGATATCAAGGACGAGAGCAATAGCAATATATTCACAGGTTTAATCTCTAATATTTATAATGAACTCATACATCTTAACAAAAGGAATATAACCAATCCAATTAAAACTTGGGCAAAGGCCCTAAATAGAGACTTTTTAAAAGTGAACGTACAGAAGGTCAAGAGACATATTAAATCATGCTCAAAGTCACTAATCATCTAAGAGATGCAAATCAATAAGACACTGAGGTATCACACCTGTCATAATGGCTATCATCAACAAATCAAAAAACAACAAATGCTGGTGAGGATGTGGAGAAAAAGGAACCTTCATGCATTGCTGGTGGGAATGCAGACTGGTGCAACCACTGGGGAAAACAGTATGGAGTTTTCTCAAAAAATTAAAAATGGAACTCTTATTTGACCAAGTAATCCCACTTCTATATATCCCAAGAAACCAGAAACACCAATGAGAAAGGATATATGCACCCCTATATTCATAGCAGCACAATTTATAATAGCAAATATTGGAAACAGCCTAATTGCCCATCAGCATATAGTGGATTAAAAAACTGTGCTACATCTAGACAATGGATACTATTCTTCTGTAAAAAAGAAAGATAGGCCCAGAGAGCATTGTGCTAAGTGAAATAAGCTAATTGTAGAAAGTAAAATATCATATGATCTAACTCATTTGTGGAATATAATGAACAATATAAACTTATGAACAAAAATAGATCCAGAAACAGAGAAGCATTGAACAGATGGTTAAACCTCAGAAGGAAGGCAGTGGAGAGTAGTAGTAGAGGGTAAATGATCAACCAAAGGACATTGGTATTGAGGACATGTGCTGGGGGAGTTGGAAGGTCTGGGAAGAAGTCAATGGGAGAAACAGAAGACATATAATACTTTAAACAATAAAGAATTTAAAATAAAAAACAATGTTTGAAATAATATCTGTTAATTTCTGAGATCACAATAGCATAAAATTAGAAATCAACTACAATAAAAGCAATTAAACCCTTCGAGGCAAAATAGTGTGCCATTAAACAATGAATGGATTGCCAAAGTGATTGAAAAAGAAATACAAACCATTGTGGATAAAGATGAAAATCAACACACAACAACCCAAAACCTATGGGACATAGCGAAAGCATTCCTAAGTGGGAATTTCATGCCACTACAGGCCTACTTCATAAAACAAGAAAAAATGTTAATAAGATATCTAATCTTGTAATTTAAAGAATTAGAAAGAGGACAAAAAGAAAAGCCAAGACTTAGTAGAAAGAATGAAATAAATGACAGAGACAAAAAATATAAAAGATCACTAAAACTAAGATCTAGATCTTTGAAAAGATAAACAAGATTGATGAACCTCTAGCCAGATTCACCAAGAAACAAAGAGAGAAGATCCAAATAAACAAAAAGAGAAACAAAAATGGTGAAGTAAAAATTGACCGAAATACAAAGAATGATTAAAAAAAAAAATACTATGAATGTCTTTTCCAACAGCTGAACAACTTTGAAAAAATAGACATATTTCTAGAAAAATACAATCCTCCAAAACTCTATCAGAAAGAATCAGAAAAGCTGAATAGGTAGATAACTACTGATGAAATTGAAATAATAAAAAAATAAAAATTCCCAGCAAACAAAAGGCCTGGTCCGGATAGCTTCACAGGGGAGTTTTATCAAACATTAAACAAGAACTGACACATAGCCTCCTCAAACTATTACAAAAAATTCTAGAGGAAGGGACACTCCCAAGCTCTTTCTATGAGGCCAGCATTATTTTACTCCCAAAACAAGATAAAGACACTACAAATAACATTAACTACAGGTTAATATCCCTGATGACTATAGATGCTAAAATTCTCAACAAAATTTTAGCAAATTGGATCCAGCAATATGTTTAAAAAGTTCATACACCATGACACAGTGGGATTTATTTCCAGGATTCAAGGCTGGTACAATATTTGCAAATCAATAAATGTGATACATCACACTCACAGATTGCAAGACAAAAATTGCATGACCGGCCAAAACTGGTTTGGATAGAGTGGCAGCCTATGGACTGAAAGGCCCCAGGTTCGATTCTGATCAAGGGCATGTACCTTGGTTGTGGGCACATCCCCAGTAGCGGGTGTGCAGGAGGCAGCTGATTGATGTTTCTAACTCTATCTCTCTCCCTTCCTTTCTGTAAAAAATCAGTAAAATATATTTGACCAAAAAAAAATACATGACCATATTAATTGATGCAGACAAAGAATTGCACAAAATTCAATACCCATTTTGGTAAAAACTCTCAACAAAGTACAAAGAAAATAATCATACTTCAATGTAATAAGGCCATATGGGAGAAACTCACAGCCAACATAATATTAATGCGAAAAACAAAAACCATTTCCCCTAAGAACAGGAAGAATATAGGGATGCCCACTTTCACCACTCCTATTTGACATAGTACTGGAAGTGCTAGCCATAGTGATCAGACCAGAAGAAATGAAAGGCATCCAAATTGGAAAGTAGGCAGTAAAATGTCATTATTCACAAATGACATACTACTGTACATAGAAAATCATAAAGACTCCATCAAAAAAGTAGTTAGTTTAATAAATGAATTCAGCAATGTAGAAGAATATAAAATTAACACCCCAAAATCTGTCTTTTTTGTACACGAATAATGAACTATCAGAAAGAAAACTTAAAAAAAAAAAAAGAGCCCACTTACTATTGAAAAAAAAAATTAAGTTACTTAGAGATAAACATAGCCAAAGAGGTAAATGACTTGTTCTCAGAAAAATATCAGACATTGAAAAAAGATATAGATGAAGATAAAAACAAGTGGAAAAACATACCATGTTTATGGATTTGTAGAATCAAATGAACAAAATAAATATCATTAAAATGCCCATACTATCGCTTCTCGGCCTTTTGGCTAAGATCAAGTGTAAAATGCCCATACTACCCAAAGTGATCTATAGATTCAATACAATTCCTATTAAAATATCAACAACATATTTCACAGACTTAGAACAAACTCTCCAAAAATGTATATGGAATAAATAAAAAAAAAAGTCCCTGAATAAATGCAGCAGTCTGGAGAAAGAACAAAGTGGAGGGATCACAATACCAGATATCAAGTTATACTACAAAGCCCCTGTATTCCAAACATTGTTATTAACTTAATTAACTCAAGGGGCCAAAGAGACACATGTGGCTCGCGAGCTGCAGTTTGCCAACCACATTGTCCTAAGACAATGGAAAATAATCAGAATATAAACAAACTAGTGGCCCAGTGCACAAAATTTATGCAGGGGGGTTGTCCCTCAGCCTGGCCTGCACCCTCTCCAACTTGAGACCCCTTGTGGGAAGTCTGACTACATGGACTATTTGGATTTTGTATTTCACATGGTCCATGTACTATAGTTGATTTTATAATTTGAAAAAGTCAAAGACACTGATCTTCATCTGGAATTTCTGCCTTAACTATACAGTCAATGTTATCTTCCTTTTGTGATTTGGATTCACTATCTAATATCAATAACATGTGAGCGTGAGGCAGTCTGTGTTTCTGAAATTCAAAGACATGAATTTTAGCTGTTACTTTGCCAAATAAATGGAATTTACATATATCATTTAAAAAGCATTCGGCTTGGAGCCTGGTCCCAAAGCAGAAAGAGAGAGCAGCTGATGGTGTTGAGCTCTGAGTGTTTATTAGCAACCTAGGAGACAGCGAACACCAGAAGAAATGGCTGGGGGACCGCGGACAGAGGTACCCCGCACAGGGAGGCACCCATGCGGGCTGCATCCCTTCCCGGAGCTACCTGCCGGCTTGGACGCGGAAACCTCGCCATCTTGAGAGGAAGATAGGATCGTGTCAGAGGCCTGAATATCCACAGCCGCACTGACCACCAAGCAGCTGTGATCCCCAGAACACGGATCCCAGGTGGCGCGAACACCCGGCCCCACAGGAGTGCCCCACTGCTCAGCGAAAAGAAGAGAGAGAACTACACAACCAGACATCCTAAATAATGGGGAGACCCAAAACCAGCCCGCATATGAAAGAAAAGCAGGCTTCACCAGAAAAGGAAGTAAATGAGCTAGAAGCAAGCAACCTATCAGAGCAAGAATTCAGAGTAATGATCATAAGATGGCTAAAAAGAATGGAAGACAAATTTGATAATATGAGTAAGAACCAAGAGGAAATGAAAAATGACATCGCTACTGTAAAGAACTCAATAGAAAGCATCAAGAGTAGATTAGAAGAAGCAGAGGACCACATCAGCGAGCTAGAAGACAAGATGGAAAAAAATACCCAATTAGAACAGCTTCTGGAAAAAAAAATTAAAAAACAGGAGGAAAGTCTAAGGGAACTTTGGGACAATACAAAACAACACAATATTAGAATAATAGGGGTTCCAGAAGGAAAGGGAATTGACGAAGACATGGAAAAAGTATTTCAAGAAATAATGACAGAAAACTTTCCTGAGATAGAGAAGAAAAAACCCACACAAATCCAAGATGCTCGCAGAGTCCCAAGCAAAATGAACCCCAGAAAACCGACCCCTAGACACATTATAATTAAGCTGGCAAACACCAACGACAAAAAAAGAATTTTAAAAGCAGCCGGAGAGAGACAGAAAGTTACATATAAAGGAACCCCCATCAGACTAGCAACTGACTTCTCCACCGAAACTTATCAGGCCAGAAGGGAATGGGATGAAATATACAAAGTCATGCAAAGGAAGGGTCTGAATCCAAGAATACTGTACCCAGCAAGGCTATCAATCAAAAGTGAAGGTGAAATCAGGAGCTTCACAGACAAAAACAGACTAAGGGATTTTATCTCCACCAAACCAGAAATGCTAAAGGGTCTACTGTAAAATTAAAGAAATAGAAAGCAAAGAAGGAACACAGGGGTATAGAATAAAGATGGCGTCAAATAAGCATCTATCAATAATAACCTTAAATGTAAATGGACTAAATGCTCCAATCAAAAGACATAGGGTAATGGATTGGATAAGAAAACAAGACCCATATATCTGTTGTCTACAAGAAACCCACCTCAGGAAAAAAGATGCACACAGACTGAGGGTGAAGGGTTGGAAAAAGGTTTACCAGGCAAATGGAAATGAAAAAAAAAGCTGGGGTAGCAATACTTATATCTGACAAACTAGATCTCAGAGTGAAGGACATAACAAGAGATAATGAAGGCCACTTCATAATACTAAAGGGAGCAATCCAACAAGAAGAAATAACCCTGGTAAATATATATGCACCCAATACGGGAGCACCCCAATATATAAAAAAACTGCTGGAGGACATTAAGGGAGAGATTAATAGCAATACAATTATAGTAGGAGATTTTAATACCCCACTTTCACCCTTTGACAAATCATCTAAACAAAAAATCAACAAAGAAATATCAATTCTAAATGACTCACTAGACCAGATGGAATTAATCGACATCTTCAGAACATTCCACCCCAAAGCCACAGAATATACATTTTTCTCAAGCGCACATGGGACATTCTCAAAGATAGACCACATTTTGGGACATAGGCAAAGTCTCTTCAAATTCAAGAAGATAGAAATCATATCAAGCATCTTCTCAGATCATAGTGGCATAAAACTGGAAATTAACTACAATGAAAAAAATCCAAAGAAATCAAACACATGGAGACTAAACAGCATGCTATTAAACAAGGACTGGGTTACCAGAGAAATCAAGGAAGAGATTAAAAACATCCTGGAAACAAATGACAATGAAAACACAACTATCCATAATCTATGGGACACAGCAAAAGCAGTTTTGATAGGGAAGTTCATATCCCTACAAGCCTATTGCAAGAAACTAGAAAAAATGGTAACAAATGATCTAACTCTACAACTCAAAGAGTTAGAAAAAGAGCAACAAGAAAACACCAGTGTAAGCAGAAGGAAGGAAATAACAAAAATCAGAGCGGAGATAAACGACATTGAGACCAAAGAAACAATACATAAGATCAACAAAACCAAGAGCTGGTTCTTTGAAAGAATAAACAAGATAGATGGTCCTCTAGCCAGGCTAACCAAGAAACAAAGAGAGAGGACCCAAATAAACAAAATCAGAATCGAAAGAGGTGAAATAACAACAAACCCCACCGAAATACAACGGATTGTTACAAAATACTACGAACAACTCTATTCCAACAAACTGAACAACCTGGAGGAAATGGACATATTCCTAGAAAAATACAAACTTCCAAAACTCAATCAGGAAGAATCTAAAAATCTCAATAGGCCAGTGACTTGGGAAGAAATTGAAACAGTCATCAAAAAGCTTCCAATAAACAAAAGCCCAGGACCAGATGGCTTCACAGGAGAGTTTTACCAAACATTCAAGGAAGAACTAAAACCTATCCTCCTCAGACTATTCCAAAAAATTCAAGAGGAAGGAACACTTCCAAACTCCTTCTATGAAGCCAGCATCACCCTAATACCAAAATCAGATAAAGATAACTCAATGAAAGAGAATTACAGGCCAATATCCCTCATGAACATAGATGCCAAAATTCTCAACAAAATTCTAGCAAATCGGCTCCAGCAGAGCATCACAAAGCTCATACACCATGATCAAGTCGGATTTATTCCAGGAATGCAAGGTTGGTTCAATATCCGCAAATCAATAAATGTGATACATCACATAAACAAATTGAGAGATAAAAATCATATAGTCATATCAATTGATGCAGAAAAAGCATTTGATAAAATCCAACACCCTTTCCTGATAAAAACTCTCAACAAGGTGGGAGTACAAGGATCATACCTCAACATAATAAAAGGTATATACCATAAACCCACAGCCAACATCATACTCAATGGGCAAAAACTTAAACCATTCCCTCTAAGAACAGGAACAAGACAGGGATGCCCACTATCACCACTCCTCTTTGACATAGTACTGGAAGTACTAGCCATTGCAATTAGACAAGAGGAGGAAATAAAAGGCATCCAAATTGGAAAAGAAGAAGTAAAGTTATCCTTATTCGCAGACGACATGATATTGTATATAAAAAACCCAAAAGACTCCATTAAAAAACTAATTGACTTAATAAATGAATTTGGCAATGTAGCAGGATACAAAATTAACGCCAAGAAATCTATGGCATTTCTATACACCAACAGCGAACTTATAGAAACTGAGACTAAAAAAGCAATTCCATTTACCATCGCACCAAAAAAATTAAGATACCTAGGAATCAACTTAACTAAGGAAGTAAAGGACCTATATGCGGAAAACTACACGACACTGAAAAAAGAGATAGAGGAAGATGTAAACAGATGTAAGAACATACCATGTTCATGGATTGGTAGAATCAACATCATCAAAATGTCCATACTTCCTAAAGCAATCTATAGGTTCAATGCACTCCCCATTAAAATACCAACGGCATATTTCACTGACCAAGAAAGAACTCTCCAAAAGTTCATTTGGAACAATAAAAGATCCCGAATAGCCACAGCAATTCTGAGAAAGAAGAGTAAAGTAGGAGGGATCTCAATACCAGACTTCAAACTGTATTACAAAGCCACTGTTCTCAAAACAGCCTGGTACTGGCACAAGAACAGACATATAGATCAATGGAATCGAATCGAGAACCCAGTTATCAACCCAAATCATTATGCTCAATTAATATTTGACAAAGGAGGCATGAATATACAATGGAGTCAAGACAGTCTCTTTCAATAAATGGTGTTGGGAAAATTGGACAGATACATGCAAAAGAATGAAACTAGATCACCAACTTACATCATACACAAAAATAAACTCAAAATGGATACAGGACTTAAACATCAGATGGGAAACCATAAAAATACTAGAAGCATCCACAGGCAACAAAATCTCAGACATATGCCAAAAGAACTGCTTCACTGATACTGCCCCTAGGGCAATGGAAGCTAAAGAGAAAATAAACAAATGGGACTACATCAAAATAAAAAGCTTTTTTACAGCAAAAGAAACCATCAACAAAACAACAAGAAAGCCCACGGTGTGGGAGAACATATTTGCAAATACTACCACTGACAAAGGTTTAATCTCCATCATCTACAAACAGCTTATACATCTAAATAAAAGGAAGATGAATGATCCAATTAAAAAATGGGCAATGGACCTAAATAGAATATTTTCAAAAGAAGACAGAAGGAAGGCCAAAAGGCACATGAAAACATGCTCAAAGTCACTAATTATCCGAGAGATGCAAATCAAACCAACAATGTGGTACCATCTCACACCTGTCAGAATGGCCAACATCAACAAATCAACAAACGAGAAATGTTGGCGAGGTTGTGGAGAAAAAGGAACACTCGTGCATTGCTGGTGGGAATGCAGACTGGTGCAACCACTGTGGAGAACAGTGTGGAGTTTCCTCAAAAAACTGAAAATGGAACTCCCATTTGACCCAGCAATCCCACTCCTAGGAATATATCCCAAGAAGCTAAAAACACCAATCAGAAAGGATATATGCACCCCTATGTTCATAGCAGCAAAATCTACAATAGCTAGAATCTGGAAACAGCCCAGGTGCCCGTCAGCAGATGATTGGATCAAAAAACCATGGTACATCTACACAATGGAATACTATGCTGCCATAAAAAAAAGGAATTCTCATCATTTGCAGCAACCTGGATAGAACTAGAGAACATCATGCTGAGTGAAATAAGCCAGTCAATGAAAGAGAAATACCACATGGCCTCACTCATTTATGGGTATTAAAGAACATTATAAACTGACAAACCAAAAGTCAGATATAAAGACAGTAAAGCAACAAGCAGACTGTAAAATTACAGCAGGGACAGTAGGGAGATCTGGGGGAGATAAGAGATCAACCGAAGGACTTGTATACATACATATAAGTACAACCAATGGACACAAAACTCTGGGGAGGGAGGGTTTGTATGGGAGGGGTGGAGTTAAAATATGTACAAAGATAATAATTCAATAATAAAATAAAATAAAATAAAATAAAAATAAATAAATACAGCTTGCAAAGCGGAAAAAAAATAAAAAAAATAAAATAAAAAGCATTCGGCTTAATATTAAAAAATCTGGCTACCAAGTCAGGTCTGTTTACAATATTTTGCCAGCATTGTAAATTATTTGTAATACCTGCCCATTTGGGATTGCATGTCATGGTTATGAATAAATAAGGCTTGCCATACTTTGTTACAATTGCCATAGCATACTGATATTGCTGATGCATATTTCTGGGACTACCCTCAAAAGATGATGGAAGTATTATCATTTTATCAATCAGCACATTGTTATTTTTAGATCTAGATGTAAGATAATTGATCAAACCACTATATTTTTCAACTCTCAACTTAGATTCGTTTGCTTTAATGAAATTTATGATTGGCCTCCATTTTTTAATATGAAGCCACAATGAACTATTGAGTTAATTTTCCTGCATTTAAAGTAGGATTGAATGTGTCCTACACAGTGAGATGAAATCCATAATACTGCATTTGTGTGACACATATCCTTACATTTTGTCTAGTATCATTGTCAGTTGCTGGAAGCCAATTCCAGCATGTCATAATTACAAGAATTTCATCAAAAGGTTGATGAAACTTGGGGGCTCAACAAGGGCTGAGTCACATATGTAATCACCTATTTGAATGGCTGGAAAGGCACTTCCTCCAAATCTGAATAGGATGGTTGTTTTTTGCCAGACAGCTCAGGGCATCTCAATCTACATGTTATTGCCTGTTAGCCAAACACGTGATCAGCTGTAGGCTATTCCCCAATCTAACAATGTTTCTGTAAACCCTACGCTTTCAAGTGTATTATCTCCACATTGCCTTAGGACAAATTGTGCTAATAAAAAGTAGGGGTCCTGAGACAAGGAGAACTACAAAGCACTTAGAACTTTAGCTCCTTTAGCTGAAGCTCCTCTGACCCCCAATGCCTTTCAAAATTATCTTTCATTTTTGGATTATTATTTAATCTACACACAGTCTTTCTCCAGATTGCTGAACCCTTTGTAATTATGGAACAAGAACCCAGACAGTTGATTACATTGTCATCTTCAAGTCTTAATGTAATATCTCCTCTACAGCTTTTTTCACCATGTGGAAATAGAATAGGATATGTCATTGCATCTAACATAGGAAACAGGATATTGATTTGTTTCATTATAGTGGCATTCAGATTATTGGGATCTGGTTTTCAATGAATGAGCAAGTCCCTTTCAAAAGGAGGTTTTCAATCTTTGTTTCTGAATATGATGGCAACCTTGGTTATACAGGAAGAATTATATCTACCTGGATATAATTCTTATGGTTGTATTTAATTGCCATTGTTACTTCTGTGGGAGCAATACCTTTTGCTGCTGCTTCAGATTTGGCTTCTTTTTCTACCTTATATAGCACCTTGTACGATTTTGTTAATTCATTTATTTCATGCACGAGGATATTGATGTTGATCATGGATCTTTCTGAGCAGTTCTGGTTTTCTGACATTGCTAATTTTTTACTTGTCACTTCAGCCATATCTAAAATACAGAGTTGAGCAAACATCTGAGAAACACCAACTGAAGGATATAAAGTTACAGTATGGTGATAAACTTTTCCATGTATTCTAAAACAGTATGACTCATATTCTGATGGTGATGCAATATTTTCACTCATTGAAGTAAAAGCAAAAGAACTTTTCATGGAAAAAATATTTTCCATGAAATTTTTACTGTCAGAATCTTCATTTGTCTTTAATCTTTTTAAATATGCTGAGTATTCTGGAAAATGTATATCATTTGGACAAACTTTACCTTTGCTACTATATTGAGTAAATTTTCCATCAGATGGTGTTTTGTCAGAGAAATTTAGTGATAGGCAAAATTGACATCTAACAGTCATTCCACCACAACTATGTTCAAGAATTGCATCCTCATGCTCCCCATTATCACTGACAAGGCAGTTTCTACCATATTGGTAATACTTGATGACTATTCTTTAGACATATTCTGTCATCACTGCTTCCTTCTTTCAACTTCAGAGGCATGTTGGTCTTTAAACGTTTTCTATTGATGACACTGGTTTCTTTCAGCTTCAGAGCTATATTGTGTCAATAGTTGCTCTTCAGATACATTCTCTCACTAATGCCGCCTTCTTTCAGAGTCAGAGGCACATTGGTTTTTAGACATCTTTTGTCAATAATACCAGCTTCTTTTGGTGGTAAAGCTATGTTGTGTTAATAGTTGCTCTTGAGCAGAAACCAGTTTGGCTCAGTGGTAGAGCATCAGTCTGCGGACTGAAGGGTCCCGGGTTCGATTCCAGGCAAGGGCATGTACCTTGGTTGCGAGCACATCCCCGGTAGGGGGTGTGCAAGAGACAGCTGGTCAATGTTGCTCTCTCATCGACGTTTCTGGCTATCTCTCTCCCTTCCTCTCTGTAAAAAATCAATAAAATATATTAAAAAAAATAGTTGCTCTTGAGACATACTCCAACCTCCCTGCTGTCAGGGTCTGGGATGCAGGTGAATGAGAGTCCTGGCTGACAAGCTGCTTAAAGCTGGCTGACCAAAGGCTGATTCTGGCTGATTCTGTGGGGATGGTACTCCCTCCTCCCTGCTGTCAAAGTCTGTGCCAGTACCGATGGGGACACAGCGTCAAGTCTGCCTGCCATGTGAGACCCAGAGTCAAGTCCCCACCCACTTCCGTGTGCCTCAAAATCTCACAAGTTCCAGACCTGCCTGCATCCATGCAGACAGATGCAGCATCAAGCAGCATGGAGCTGCAGGACCCTCCACAGAGCCAACCCCATGGAAGTACATGGGGTTGAGGGAACTCTAGTGGAAGCCATGGAGAGCAGCAGCTTGGACCCACCCCAGGCAGGGCCATGGGAATTGCAGCAGCAGGCACATGGAACAGCCAGCCCTGCCCCCACTGTGTGTACTGCCATCTTGTGATGGTGTTACAGTTTGAGGGTTAATTTGCATATTGTGTTTTTATTATATAGGGTGGTAGTACATCTAAATAAAAGGCTTCAGCACAGCAAAGCATTCATCAACAATAAGAAGTCTACTACATGGGAGAACATATTTGGCAATGATATATTCAATAAGGGGTTAACCTCCAAACTTTACAGGGAACTCATACATCTTAAGAAAAGGAAGGAAAACAATCCCATTTAAAAAATGGGTAAAGAAAATAGAATCAGAGTTATAGAAGCATTGAATAGACTGTATAACCTATGAGGAAAAGCGTCTAGGTAGAGAGGACTTGTATGCATGCATTTGAGCATAACGGGAGAAGGAGGGCTTGTTCTGGACATTGGAAGAGGGCAAGGAGAGGTCAGTGGGAGAAATGGAGACTTATGTAATACATTAAACAATAAAGAATTTTTAAAAAATGGGTAAAGGACCTAAATGGACACTTTTCCAAAATGGACATACAGAAGGCCAAAGACATATAAAAAAAGCCAGTAATCATTCCAGTGATGCAAATCAAAACAAAAAATGAGGTACCTCCTCCCACCTGTCAGAAAGGCTATTATCAACAAATTAACAAAGGATAGGTGTTGGCAAGGATGAGGAGAAAAGGGAACCCTAGTGCATTGCTTGTGGGAATGCAGTCTGGTGTAGCCTCTGTGAAAAGTAGTATGAATTTTTCTCAAAAAATTAAAACCAAGTGATCCCACTTCTAGGCATATATCCTAAGAAATTAGAAAACCAATCATTTGTACCTTTATGTCATAGCAGTACAATTTACAGTAGGTAAGATTTAGAAACAGCCTAAAGTGCCCATCCTGTCTAATAAAAGAGTAATATGCAAATTGACTATCATCCCAATAGACCAGATGGCTGCCCCTATGTGGTCAAAGATAGCTGCCCTCATGTGGCCACAAGATGGCCACCACAAGATGGCCTACAGGGGAGGGCAGTTATAGGCAATCAGGCCAGCAGGGGAGAGCATTGGGAGGGACCAGGCCTACAAGGGAGGGCAATTGGGGGTGATCAGACCTGCAGGGGAGGGCAGTTAGGAGTGACCAGACTGGTAGAGGAGGGCAGTTCGGAGTGACCAGGCCTGCAGGGGAAGGTAGTTGTGGGGGGGGGGGCAGGCCAGCAGGAGAAGGAAGTTGGGGGTGACCAGACCTACAGTGAAAGGTAGTTGAGAGAACAAGGCCTGCAGAAGAGGGCAGTTGGAGGGGACTAGGCCTGCAGGGTAGGGCAGTTGGGGGGTGAGAAGGCCTGCAGGGGGCGGGCAGTTAGGGACAACCAGATTGGCAGGGGAGTGCAGTTAGGCATCAATCAGGCTGGTAGGGAGTCGTTAGAGGGTGATCACACTGGCAAGCAGTTGGAACCAGCAGTCCTGGATTTTAAAAGGGATCCCAGGTTGGAGAGGGTACAGGCTCGGCTGAGGGACACCTTTCCCCACCAATGCATGAATTTTTTGCACTGGGCCTCTATTCAGTAGATAAGTGGATTTAAAAATTAAACCAGTAGTACATCTACACAATGTAATACTATGCTGCTGTAAAAAAAAAAAAAGGATTTTAGCATTTTGCAACAGCATGGATGGATCTGGAGTTCATTACACTAAGTGAAATAAGCCAATTCTGAGAAAGATAAGTATCACATCATTTCATTCATATGTAGAATCTAATGAACAACATAAACAGATAAACAAAAATAGATGCAAAGACATAGAAGCATCAAACAGATAGTCAACCTCAGAAGGAAGGCAGGGAAGGGTGGGTGGGTGAAAAAAATCAACCGATAAACTTGTATGCCTATGTGCATAACACATGGACACAGACAATAAGGTGGTGAAGGCCATGGGTATGAGGCAGAGGTGGGCTGGGAGAGATCAATGGGAGAAAATGGAGACCAATATAATACTTTCAATGATAAAGATCTTAAAAAAAAAAAAAAGAAAGAAAGAAAGAAAAAAGAAATCCATTAAAGAAAATCCAAATAACAAAGAGATTTACTATACTCATTTAAAGTAAAACACAAGTAATACTTAAAAATATATGAATAATAAAATGCCTATAAATACATATCTATCCACAATTAAATCTAAAAATCAAAATAAGCTAACAAGGAATTTAATAAATAAAATAAACTGATGAATAAAATAGAACCAGAGGCTTTGGAACATGGAACAAATTTATGAATCTCAGAGGAAAGTAGAAGTGGAAAGAGATTAACCAAAGATCTTATATGCATACTAGAGGCCCAATGCATGAAGATTCATGCAAGAATGGAACTTCCTTCCCCTGGCTGTCAGCACCACCTTTGCTCTGGCCTGGAGCTATCTTTTTGCCTTCCCACGCTGCCTGGAGTGGCTGGGGTGGTGTGGACATCCTGCACCATTGCCATGGCAACAACTCAAGTGTCCTGCCTCTGGCCACTCAGTGCCTGTGTATGCAAATGTTTGTTGGATCAATTTGCATATTCACTTGTGATTGGCTGGTGGGTGTCATAAAGGTATGGTCAATTTGCATCTTACTATTTTATTAGTGTAGATGTGTATTACCTGTTGACACAGAGAACAGTGTGGTGAAGGCCTGGAGTTGGGTGAGGTTGAGTGGAGGTTAGAAAGGTTGGGAGATTTGGGACTTCTGTAATACTATCAACAATTTAAAAAAAATCAACCAATGAATGTAGAAATAAGTGGAACAACAACAAAAGAGAAGAAAAATCATCTAATTTCTAGGCTTTTAAAAATAATTTTAATAAAATGGCATATTTAATGCTTATCACAATTTCTAAGACCTAATAAACATTCAGTAGATGGCAGGTGAAGTAATTATTTGGTCTTATTGTCTTCTCTTTCTTTTCCAGCCCCCAGATATTTCCTCAATAAAGAATGGCATAAAACTTAGAAAATCATTAATAGCTTCTAGATTCCTAATAATAATTTTATATCCTTTGGACATACAACCATGTGAACTTTGAAGTACAACTTTCCAAACCCTTTTGTGCCACTCTCGTTGATCACCCTAAATGCATGCCAGTAGGAAAAGAAATAATTTCTCCTTGAAAGTGGAGAATATAGAGCAGAAATTAAAAAGAGAAAATAAATTTACTGTCTTATGTTAAGTGTGTTGCTTGCCTTTGAAAGTCAGAATTTTATGTTAAATCTAGATTTCTTTGTTCCTATGAGGTACTAGAAGTTTTTCTATTACTGGATTAACCTTTTTGCTTGAAAACTTTTAGCTGAAACCCTTTTAGTATGCTCTCCTGTTTTACAGTTCAACACAGCCTCCATCCCTCCTGATATCTTTGTCCCATCCCACTTCATTTATTTGCATTCTACTTCTGACCTTATAAATAAGTGCTTTTGTGACTCCCTGCCTGTATCAACTCATTCAGAGTATATCTGATATCTACCATATTTTTTCTGTGTATAAGACACTTCCATGTATAAGACGCTCCCCACTTTTCCAACCCAAAATTAATAAATCAATATTTTAAACATAAAATAGAACACGTTTTATTTAGTAATCACCACAAGTAATGTTTATGTACCAGTACTATGATATTATGCAGCATATCACTTCATTCAACCTCTGTTGAATCACTGCTCTTTTCTTCATCACTATTATTTCCAGACAACAATTTCTTCAGCTTTTTTGTATCACTGCTGTCTTCTGAGTCACTGTCTATATATGTAAGATCATCTTCATAAACTGGTGGCATTTTCTGAGCTAACTTTGCTTGTGTTCTCATGGCCAACCCTTCTCTCCTCATGAAATTGAACCACCATTTTGCCTTTCCTATAAAATTAACAATGTTTTTTTTACGTTCAAGTAAAAAAAATGTTCACGTTGCTTGCAAACATTCTTGCCTGACATTGAATAAGTTTGGCAGACACAGATTAGCTCTCTGGTGCTGCTCCATAATCCAAGTCTTAAGTCTCTGCCAAGTTTGCCAATTTTGGTGGTTTTCCTTTTAAGGCCTTCTTTTTTGGCATCTTAAGGAGTCATTTTTCCAGTTTCTCCACTGTCTGATCATACACTCAGTGGGAGGAGGTCCAAATTTTCTCTCTGTAGCTCTATATCCATACTCTTTTGCATAACTGATTACATTTCGTGTGAATATTGCAAAGTAAGACAATTATTTATGGGTATTTATCTTTTTATTTTTTGACAGCTTATGAGCTCAGAATGCTTGGGTCCCTGTTGCATCTGCGCTCTCCACTTCCACCTTCAATGATGGCTTCAGCTGACATTAGTAACAATAAGGCTTTGATTGGAGGAAGGCTGTTTGACAAGAGATGGGTAACTATGCACCCGTGCAGCTCCCTCTTCCACTGACTTCCATAAGACACCCCTTGATTTTCAGTCTAATGAGTTTAGAAAAAAATAACATCTTATACATGGAAAAATATGGTAAAATTTTTCTCAAACCACTTATATTTTATCATTTTCTCTCAACAAATATGTCCTACTTTAAATCAAAATTACTACTTAAAGAGTACATCTAAATTTTTAGTTTTAGTAGAAAACTTCCAAATGTAGCAAAGTTCCTATTTCAGGCTAAGCAGTGATTTAGACATATTAAATATACACAGGTACCTTAAGAGATGATTATAGAAGAAACTTGCCAGAACACTCATTACATGAGAATCTAAAAAGAGACAGCTTGAAAAGCTATTTCTAAGGTTACAATTGGCCCAAAATAAGGATTGTAGTTCTAATGAGAAAATGGTTCTAAGACAGCATAGCTAAATCACAATGATCTTGGTAGAGTCCCCAAAAGTTTTTCCTGAGTCTTAGGAAAAGAGGAGAATAGAATTAGAAACCACTAAGACCCACTTGTTAGAAACCTCTGTAGGACAATAGGGCACATAAAGCACTGTTCTGTTAACCTGAGAACAACCCCAGAAAATCATTACTTTATGTCAGTCAACTGAAATATTCTCAACGAGTAAAATAATTAGTTTAGTATAAAGTATGCAAATATAAATCAATGAATATTTATATTATTTTGAGAGTGAAGGACATTTCTAAATGCCAAAGATGAAATAATAGAGGGACAATCCAATGACTATATAAACTTTTGAAACTTCTACATGGCAAAACATTTAAAATTAAAATGGAAATTTATCTTCAATATAGACAATGAAGTAAAAGTATCCATAATATAAAAGATGTTCTTATAAACTCTAGTAAACCAATAAGAAAATTAATAGAAATTTGAACAAATAATATAAAATTCATGAAAAACAGCCAAATGTCTGGAAATATATGAGCAAATATTTTGTCGTTTATTACTTGAAAATATATAAAAATCTAAATATGAGATGTCTTTTTTTCACTATCAATTAACAAAGATAAAAATGGCAATATCCTGCCGAAACCGGTTTGGCTCAGTGGATAGAGCATAGGCCTGCAGACTGAAAGGTCCCATGTTCAATTCCCGTCAAGAGCATGTACCTTGGTTGCAGGCGCATCCCTAGTAGGGGGTGTGCAAGAGGCAGCTGATCGATGATTCTCTCTCATCGGTGTTTCTAACTCTCTACCCCTCTCTCTTCCTTTCTGTAAAAAATCAATAAAATATATATGTATATTTTAAATGGCAATATCCTTATAAACCAGTGAATGTAAAAATCATCACATTTTTTCTGAAGCATATGTTGACAAGAATGAAAAAGATGTTATTTTCATTTTCTTCAGTTCAGCAACTCTTCTTCAAAAAAATCTATACTTAAAAAAACATAGATTTGAGCAAAGATGTATCCTACATAATAAAAAGCTAATATACAAAAAGACTGAATGGCGGAACAACTGGTCCCTATGATGTGTGCTGACCACCAGGAGGCGTGTGCAGAACATAACAGGCATTGGCCACAGCAAGATGGTGGAGCAAGTGGGCAGGGGCACCAGATCAAGGCAGGGTGCTGGCTCTGCATTGGGATGAGCCTCTGGTGATTACTGAAAATTCTTTGCTCCTGTGTACCATGATCCCGCCTGGTGCTCACACCTGCTACTAGTGCTGGCTGCTAGTGCCAGCGCCAGTCCTGCTCACACCCAGAGCCAGTGCCAGAGCCACTGTGCTCACCCACTGCCAGTGACTGGCACTGGTCCTGATCAAGCTCCATCAGTGGGTGCCAGTGATGGCTGCCTGCCCTCATCTCCCCTGAGGGCTTCTCTACCTTCCCCTGCTCCTGAGGGGCAATCAGCGCAGAAACTGCCCCTCCACCTGCTGATGGTGCCAGACCCAATTGCTCCGCACAGTCAGTGGGTTCAAACGGGGCCAATGCTGTCAGAATGTGGGAGCAATGGCTATCGGAGTGGCAGGAATGGGTTGGGCAGGGACATGGAGGATGGGCTGAGAACAGCTCCTGTGCCTACTGCAGCCTCGTGGCCCACAGTTCCTTTCAAGGTGCATAAATTCGTGCACTGGGCCCCTAGTCCTATTTAATAAAATAGTAATAAGCAAATTTTTCATACCTTTCCTACATCCACAAGCCATGCCCACCAGACAATCAGAGACAGTATGCAAATAAACCCAACCGACATGGCTACAGCCACAGAGAACAAAAGGGAGGCTTGGGTTTCCCCGGAAATGGAGGAATCCAAGCTTTCTGCCTGCCATTGCAGGCTTAGGCCTCCACTGAATGCTACAAAATTTCAATTATAGAAGGCAAACAAATCCCAACAGAAATGGTTGCAGACACAGAGCGAGCAGGAGGCTTGACTCTGTTCCAGGCTACAAAGTTTCAATTGTAGAAGATGCACAAATCCCAGACACTAGGGCCTCTGCTTGGGTTGCCAGGAGGTGTGGCCGGGCTGCAAATCACCACAGGCCTCTCGCCCAGACCACCCCACACCACAAGGTAACCCCACCATGATGCAGGACACACTTCAGGGCAAACCAGCCAGCCCCCACTCATGCACTAGGCCTCTATCCTATCTAATAAAAGAGTAATGTGCAAATTGACCATCACTACAACACACAAGATGGCTGCCCCCATGTGGTCAAAGATCCTACCCCTATGTGGACCCAAGATGGCCACCACAAGATGGCCAGCAGGGGAGGACAGTTGGGAGGGACCAGGCCTGCAAGGAAGGGCAGTTGTGGGCAATCAGGGCAGCAAGGGAGGGCAGTTGGGATGGACCAGGCTTGCAAGGGAGGGCAGTTGGGGGCAATCAAGCCTGCAGGGAGGGCAGTTAGGGGTGAACAGGCCTGAAGGAGAGGGAAATTAGGGGCAAACAGGCTGGCAGGGGAGCATCAATCAGGCTGGCAGCAGAGTGATTAGGGGGTCATAAGCCTGACAGGCAGAAGCAGTTAGGGCAATTAGGAAGGCAGGCAGGTGAACAGTTGAGAGCCAGCTGCCCTGAATTGTGAGAGGGATGTCCAACTGCCCATTTAGGCCCAACCCCACCAGGATTGGGCCTAAATGGGCAGTTGGCATCCTTCGAGGGGTCCCAGATTGGAGAGGGTGCAGGCTGGGCTGAGGGACAATCCCACTCCATGCACAAATTTTGTGCACTGGGCCTCTAGTATATATATATATATATATATATATATATATATATATATATATATAAATGTTTATTGGAATGTTGTTACTATTAATAGTAGAAACTGAAATAAAACTAAACTCATATAATAAAAATCTCAAGGATGTAATTTTAATCTACATAATATAATACTATTCCAGCTCTTTTATAAAAATAAATAAAAAGTACTTGTTCTATAAGGAAATTTATGGGCAGAGAAGAAAGTGTTGAATATGCCAAATAGAGTAAAATATATACTAAGATATAATGTATAAAGAGCTTTTTTAAAGAAAAAGAATCTTTATGAGAAATATCTACCAAAATGCTAGTAGTAGTCATGTGGATTTGGGATGTTTTAGAATTTTTGTCTTTAGTGACCTCTATGTTTGCTCCAATTTGATGAGATACATTTGTAATTAGGGTTAAAAGCAAACTTAATTTTATTTATTTATTTATGTACTTATATTAAGTTTATTGAGTTGACACTGATTAATAGAATCATATATGTTTCAGGTGTAGATTCCTATGATACAAGATTTGTATACTGCATTGTGTGCCCACACCCAAAGTGAAGTCATCTTCAGTCACCAAATATTAGGCCCCTTTCAGTCCTGCCCCCCCCCCAACTTAATTGTAAATGTTGATCAAACAAATTAATGGTTGCAGAAGTAAATAACCTAGTTCCAGACTTATACCAAAATTGTCAATTAAAATTTGGGGGTAGGACCAGACAAGATGCTATAGCAGCAGACTGGTCCACAGCATGTGTGGCAGGCTTTGAGTCATCCAGCAGAAGTAGTAGAAGATTCTGGCAATAATAAAATTTCCCAGTGGAAATAGTGGAAGCACCCAGTAAAGACAGGTTGCTTGACCAGAATGATGGCAGGAGAGGAGGATCAGACATAGTAGCAGGTATATCAGGCAGTTGTCCTTGGGTAGCACATCAGATTTGATCATGAGCAAGTTGAATTAATGCCCTGGACACCTCCAGAAATGGTTGGGGCAGATTTTACAAAGAACTGGGATCTTATATTCACAAGTAGATATCAAAAGCCTCCAAATTATAGGTGAATTCTATAAAAGTGACCCCATTTTTTAGGCCAGTCTGAGGAAATATAAGTAGATTAATTTTTTATAACAATGATATGTATATTCATATATATTGCTTTTTCATCTTGTTTTTACTGACCCATAAAATATATTTGCTAAAGAGTAATCCTGGATGAAATAAAGAATTTAACTATTATTTAGTCATCTGAAAAATTTTTCCTATTAACTAAGACGTTTTATGAGGCCAACTGATAAATGAATACAGGGCATCCCGCAAAAAGTATATACACATTTTGAATAACTATTAATTCCAATGGGTTAAATCTGAAAAGAAAGAAACATCAATTGAGTTATCAGCTGTTTAGTGTGTATACATTTTCTGGAACAGTCTGTAGATTCAAACCATTGTTCTTTTTTAGGCTACCATTTTGTACAGATAATGGCAAATCACTAAATTTGAAGTTAGAGCTTCTTGTACAAATATTGCTAATAAGGTAAGAGTTTTAGGGTACAATTAAATTCAAAGATTAGGGCCTCAGTAGTACTCATAAACTCGTGGATTTAATTAGGTAATGCATTATTATTTCAACATATAAATATAGTTACAGTCTTAGACTATAACCATACAAACAAAATCCAAGTAAATCACTTAGATTTTCAATTCCATTTCTAAATCTCTATCAATTTGTTGTTGTAAATATAATGTGCCAACCATATGCTTTGCTTTATATTTCCAACAAAAAACATGAAAGAGAAAAACACTAAGCAAATATGGCATATGTTAATAATTGATAAAACTGAGTCATGGGTATAGCAGAGTTCATTGCACACTTCTCTCTGCCTTTTTGTATGTTTGAAGGGTTTTTTTTATATGATAAAAATAGTTTATTGAAAGTTTCAACTGCTGATTCAATATCGTGTGTTTATAATGCTTTAATACAGATCTATCATATATCATCATAATCATTTTATATCATTGGAATAATTTTACTTTACATTCCTCTCTTTTCACTATGTTCCATCTCTATCCCAAGTATTTCTATGTATTAGAAGATACTGTAAATTTATGTTCCTATTAATTTTAATAAACAAGTATATGATGAGAACTTCCTGTGAACGCTGCAATTTTCTGTTCCAAAAGAGCCAAATGTATGCATTCATAGTCTCAGGAATGAAGTCCTTAAGCTCAATAACAATATAAGTATCAGTCAACAGTGAGATGTATTTGAAAAGTTTGACTGGCATGTGCTCTGGGTTTTCACAATCCCAAAAATATGGTTTAAAACCAGTCATCGAATAATTATTTTCACAGAGAAAAAACTTGAAACTGGACCTCAATAGTTTTCCCTAAATTATTATATTTCCTCTTATCAAGGACAGCTATTACACAGCAGCACAGAAGTTATCCTGTCTATATCCAATTACTTCTTCCCTTTAGGTACCCCTGTGTTACGGGATCACCACCCATCATGGCCTCAGCATTTTTACATCCTCTCTGCACAGAAGAATTGCAGTTTATGCCTACTTGACCCATTATAATTATTAATTACCTCAGTTTACACAACACACGCTATTCCCTACATCCAGTGTCATCAAAGATTCATTTAATTTCCATATGTCCACTGATATTTTTTCCTCTGTAACTTTAAACACTTTTTTTCTTTTAGCAGAATGTACCCTATGCTAAAATTGTCATAATTATCAAATAATACAAATTTAATTGGGAATTCTGTATCTCAGATATATGAAAAATAATTTTTAAAATATTAGTATGTCCCAAATTTACTTGAAATTCAAATTTACCTATGCAGCTTATATTTTACCAGGAAAGCCTATCACACCTGAATCTACATTTTTAAGACTTGACAAATATTTTTTTCCATTCTGAAACCTTGACTGAAGTTTTTTTACATTATTCCAGTGCTGCTTCCCTAAACATTTTTACTGTTTCTCTCACAAAACCACAATGTTCAAACTAGCATCAAAACTGCTAATGTAGCTGAGACCAGTTTGGCTTAATGGATAGAGCCTTGGCTTGGGGACTGAAGGGTCCTGGGTTCGATTCCGGTCAAGGGTATATACCTTGGTTGCGGGCATATCCCCAGTAGGGGGTGTGCAAGAGGCAGCTGATCGATGACTCTCTCTCATCGATGTTTCTAACTCTCTATCTCTCTCCCTTCTTCTCTGTACAAAATCAATAAAATATATTAAAAAAAAAACCCTGCTAATGTACATATTCCCCCTATTCTTTTATATGTGACTAGAGGATTAAACAATTAGCTTTCCTTTTTTTCCTCCATCATATTACTAATTATATATTTATTTGTGCTAGCAATAAATATTTTAGATGTATAGGAATGAGTATTGTATTAATTTTAATTGAACTTTATGTACATTATCATGTCATCTGCAATAAGGATAACTTTACTTCTTCTTTTCCAATTTGGATGCCTTTATTTTCTCCTCTTGTCTAATTGCAATGGCTAGTACTTCCATTACTATGTCAAACAGGAGTGGCGAGAGTGGGCATCCCTGTCTTATTCCTGTTCTTAGAGGGAATGGTTTTAGTTTTTGCCCATTGAGTATAATGTTGGCTGTGTGTTTATCATATATGGCTTTCATTATGTTGAGGTATGAACCTTGTACTCCCACCTTCTTGAGAGTTTTTATCAGGAAAGGGTGTTGGATTTTACCAAATGCTTTTTCTGCATCAATTGATATGACTATATGATTTTTATCTCTCAATTTGTTTATGTGATGTATCATGTTTATTGATTTGCAGATATTGTACCATCCTTGCATTCCTGGAATAAATCCTACTTGGTCATGGTGTATGATCTTTGTTATGCTCTGCTAATGCCGATTTGCTAGAATTTTGTTGAGGATTTTGGCATCTATGTTCATGAGTGATATTGGCCTGTAATTCTCTTTCATTGAGTTGTCTTTATCTGGTTTTGGTATTAGGGTGATGCTGGCTTCATAGAAGGAGTTTGGAAGTGTTCCTTCCTCTTGAATTTTTTGGAATAGTCTGAGGAGGATAGGTTTTAGTTCTTCCTTGAATGTTTGGTAAAACTCTCCTGTGAAGCCATCTGGCCCTGGGCTTTTGTTTGCTGGAAGCTTTTTAATGACTATTTCAATTTCTTCCCAAGTTACTGGTCTATTAAGATTTTTAGATTCTTCCTGATTGAGTTTTTGAAGTTTGTATTTTTCTAGGAATATGTCCATTTCCTCCAGGTTGTTCAGTTTGTTGGAATAGAGTTGTTCGTAGTATTTTGTAACAATCCTTTGAATTTCGGTAGGGTCTGTTGTTATTTCACCTCTTTCATTTCTGATTTTGTTTATTTGAGTCCTCTCTCTTTGTTTCTTGGTTAGCCTGGCTAGAGGTTCATCTATCTTGTTTATCCTTTCAAAGAACAGCTCTTGGTTTTGTTGATCATGTGTATTGTTTCTTTGTTCTCTATATCGTTCATCTCCGCTCTGATTTTTGTTATTTTCTTCCTTCTGCTTACACTGGGATTTTCTTGTTGCTCTTTTTCTAACTCTTTAAGTTGTAGAGTTAGATCATTTGTTACCATTTTTTCTAGTTTTTTGCAATAGGCTTGTAAGGATATGAACTTCCCTCTCAAAACTGATTTTGCTGTGTCCCATAGATTCTGGATTGTTGTGTTTTCACTGTCATTTGTTTCCAGGATGTTTTTAATTTCTTCCTTGATTTCTCTGGTAACCCAGTCCTTGTTTAATAACATGCTGTTTAGTCTCCATGTGTTTGATTTCTTGGTGTTATTTTTATGGTAGTTAATTTCCAGTTTTATGCCACTATGATCTGAGAAGATGCTTGATATGATTTCTATCTTCTTGAACTTGAAGAGACTTTGTTTATGTTCCAAAATGTGGTCTATCTTTGAGAATGTCCCATGTGCACTTGAGAAAAATGTATATTCTGTGGCTTTGGGGTGGAATGTTCTGAAGATGTCGATTAATTCCATCTGGTCTAGTGAGTCATTTAGGATTGATATTTCTTTTCTGATTTTTTGTTTAGATGGTTTGTTGAAGGGTGACAATGTGGTATTAAAATCTCCTAGTATGATTGTATTGCTATTAATCTCTCCCTTAATGTCCTCCAACAGTTGTTTTTTTTTTTTAATGTATTTGGGTGCTCCCGTATTGGGTGCATATATATTTACCAGGGTTATTTCTTCTTGTTGGATTGCTCCCTTTAGTATTATGAAGTGGCCTTCATTATCTCTTGTTATGTCCTTCACTCTGAGATTTAATTTATCAGATATAAGTATTGCTACTCCAGCTTTTTTTTCATTTCCATTCACCTGGAAAACCTTTTTCCATCCCTTCACCCTCAGTCTGTGTGCGTCTTTTTTTCTGAGGTAGGTTTCTTGTAAACAACAGATGTATGGGTCTTGTTTTCTTATCCAATCTGTTAACCTATGTCTTTTGATTGGAGCATTTAATCCATTTACATTTAAGGTTATTATTGATATGTACTCATTTGATGCCATTTTTATTCTATGCCCGTGTTCCTTCTTCGCTTCCTAATTCTTTCTTTTTACAGTAGTCCCTTTAGCATTTCTTGCATTGCTGGTTTGGTGGAGATAAATTCCTTTAGTCTTTTTTTGTCTGTGAAGCTCCTGATTTTCCCTTCACTTTTGATTGATAGCCTTGCTGGGCACAGTATTCTTGGACTCAGACCCTTCCTTTGCATGACTTTGTATATTTCATCCCATTCCCTTCTGGCCTGATAAGTTTCTGTGGAGAAATCAGTTGCTAGTCTGATGTTGGTTCCTTTGTATGTAACTTTCTGTCTCTCTCTGGCTGCTTTTAAGATTCTTACTTTGTCGTTTTTGCTTGCCAATTTAATTATAATGTGTCTAAGCATCTGTCTTCTGGGATTCATTTTGCTTGGGACTCTGTGATCATCTTGGATTTGTGTGGGTTTTTTCTTCTCTATTTCAGGAAAGTTTTCTGTCATTATTTCTTAAAATACTTTTTCCATGTCCACCTCAGTTTCCTTTCCTTCTGGGACCCCTATTATTCGAATATTATTTTGTTTTGTATTCTCCAAAAGCTCCCTTAGGCTCTCCTCCTGCTTTTTAATTTTTTTTTTGCTCTAATTGGGTATCTTTTTCCATCGTGTCTTCTAGCTCACTGATGTGGTCCTCTGCTTCATCTAGTCTACTCTTGATGCTTTCTATTGAATTTTTCATAGTAGCGATGTCATTTTTCATTTCTTCTTGGTTATTGTCAAATTTCTCTCCCATTCTTTTTAGCCATCCTATTATTATTACTCTAAATTCTTGCTCTGGTAGATTGCTTGCCTCTAACTCATTTACTTCCTTTTCTGGTGATGCCTGCTTTTCTTTCATGTGCGGACTATTTCTTTGTCTCCCCATGGTCTCTCTTTTCAGGATGTCAGGTTATGTGATGTTCCTTCTCCTGTGTTGATTTAAAGGCACAAAATACAACACTACCAGGTACAACACAAGAGGCACTCAACAGGAATGTATTTACAATATTAATAACCTCTAATAAAAGTTACCACTAGAGAAAGGCAAATTAGGGGATAGGAGAGAAGGAATAAAGGTAAAAGTAAAATAAAGAAAAATAAATAAATAAATAAATAAATAAATAAATAAATAAAAAAGAGGGTTAAAGAGATAGAAAAAGAGGAAAAAAAGTAATGACAAAATGAAGTTGGAAAACAGGGAAAATAGAAAAGAGAGAAAGAGAGAGAGAGGAAGCAGACTAAGAGAGAAATGGGAAACAAACTATATATATATATATATAGTTTGTTTCCCATTTCTCTCTTAGTCTAATATATATATATATATATATATATATATATATATATATATTTATAGAACAACCACTAATCCCAGCCAATGCCAGCAATGATACTTGGAGATTAATACAAACTACAATATCCACTATTATTAGGTAAGGCTATTATATACAAAAGAAAAAAAAGAAACAAAAACAAAGGATTAAAAAAAAAATACAAAGCAACAATAACAACCCTGGAAAACACATAACAATTTCACTAAAAAGCATAAAAATTCACAATAATCAACATTCAGGAAAACAATGACAAAGGGATAGATTGTAGAACAGTTTTGTTTTTTTTAACTAGTTAATATAGTGCAGAGTGGTATTTATACATTTGGACCAGGGGTTGGATCTTAGGTCTATAAGTATAGTGGGAGCTTTAGCAGGGGGTATACAGAAAGAATAGAGGAAAAACTAAAGCCAGAAAGGGATAGGATAGATAAGAGACTAAAAGGGTAAAGTTTAGTAAGAGAGTGATGGTGTAAAGGTCGAGTTAAGATAGGGTAGAACAATGCTATAGTAGAGATTAAAATAGAATGAAGATTGCTCCCAATGTAAAATAAAGAAAAAAATAAAATGGTACTGGGGAGAAAAGAGAAAAAAAAAGAAGAAAAAGGATACAAAAATTCCAAAATAGCAGTAATAATAGTGATGATTGAGATTGAAAGATGTAATAATTGAAAAGGTAAAATCAAGTAATGAAAAAATAAAAAAAATTCGTTTCTTAAGTAAAAGATGTAAAAAATGAAAGTTAAGTAAAAGATGTAAAAAATGAAAATAAAATAAAAAATAGTAAAATTAGCATAGAAATGTCCAGTAGTGGTCATTCACTTCCTCTGATATTGTACTTGGCACGCCTGATTCTTGGACCAGTCAGTCTTGCAGTTCCCAGTGCTCCACTGCAACTCAGTTTTGTAAGGCAGTCCTTAATTTTAAGTAGGCTATATCTTAGTTATTTGTGTCCATTTATTTTTTATTAATTTAAAGTAAAGGAAAAAAATGGCAGTTTGTAATTCAGCCCCTAGGTGGCAGGTTTGACCTCCCAGTCTTTTTTTTGGTTGCTCTGGCTTTCTTTCTCTATGGCTCTAGCTGGCAGAGTGCCTGCTGGTTCCCAGACTTACTCTTCTGGCTCTGAACCCCCATTTTCAGGAAGGCAATTTCCCCCTGCAATCCCCAGGATATGCCCAACTGGGCAATCCTTCCCTAGTATTCAGAAGCAAGGGGGTGAAGGGGATTAGGCGCCAAAATGTCCAGATGTTCAGCCCTTGGCGGGACAGTCCCGATTCTTAACAATCTGTCCAGTGTCCTTTGGTGTTAAAAAAAAAAAAAAAAAAAAGTCCCGTTTCTGGGGAAGATTACGCCATACCCAGCACTGCGTGTTGCCGGGCAGGATTCTCTCTGCAGCCTTCTTTGGGCGCAGCTCAGCGTGGGCTGCCACTTGGGCGCTCAGCAGTGGCTACAGTGGAGGCGGGCCCTTGCGGGAGTTCCATGGCTATTTGCTGCCGGCGCTGCCAGAACCCTCATGCTATCACCCACAAACTCTGACCTTTCCGTGGGTGACCGAAGAACTCCCTTGATTCCACGTGTTTGCACTGATTGGGGCGTCACAGCTGCTTGTTGGTCTCCTCTGCTGTGGGCTTTTCCAGGCCTCAGAGAAGATCCTCCTTTCCTGGTAAGATGGCGCAGCCTTCCCCAATTTTAATTGAATTTTATAAGTTAGTAAATTGTTTAAATTTCTCCAGGATTATTTTGAAAATCTCTTAGATGATTCAATAGTTTTTCACAAAGACAGTTAAATAATGAACCTATTCATTCATTTATCCATTCTAAAATTAAAAATAGTGCTACTAGATGCATAGATTGTAACAACCAATGTATTTAGCTTGCAATGTTGATAGTGGGAGAGGATGTGGGCATGTGGAGCAGGGGCATTTGGGAGTACAGTCTATTTTATGCTCAATTTTTCTGTGAACCTTAAACTGCTGTAAACAGTCTATTATTTTTTTAATGAAACCAATCAATTTTAATTGAAATTTATAAAACAACTGCTATTGGATTTTTTTTAATAATATGAGCCAGATGATAGTTATAATTTGACATATCTACACTAATAAAAGGGTAATATGCTAATTAGTCCAGATGTCTTCTAAATAATCATCTGGACATACTTCCAGACACAGCCACAGTGACAGGGGCCATGGCAGAGGTGGTTAGGAGCAATCAGGCTGGCAGGGGAGAGTATTTAGGGGTGACCCGGCAAGCAGGGGAGGGCAGATAGGAATGACCAGGTTGGCAAAGGAGGGCACTTAGCAGCAACCAGGCTGGCAAGCAGAGGTGGTTAGGGGCTATCAGGCAGCGAGGCAGAGGTATAGGTGGTTAGGGGTGATCAGGCAAGCAGGCAGGTGAGCAGTTAGGAGTCAATAGTCCTGGATTGCAAGTCCAACTACAACTGTCAGTTTTGGCCCCTGCGAGATGGGGCCTAAACCAGCAGTGGGACATCCCCTAAGAGGTCCTGGATTGGAGAGGGTGCAGGTAGAACTGAGGGACCCCCCACCTATGCATGAATTTAGTGCACAAAATAATTTAAAAAACCTCTATTTTCAAAACTAACATTGGATTTAAAAATTGAACAAAACACTACACATTCAATTTTGTTTTAATATTTGGGTTATAAAATTTTCAAATTAATATAAAGCACATTAGTCCTATTTGCCTTTAGTTTTTTGGTGAATGTTCCCTTTCAATGTGCCATTTTTAAAATATCCGTATTTTTTTTAAATATAATTTTTATTGATATTTTACAGAGAGGAAGGGAGAGATAGTTATAAACATCAATCAGCTGCCTCTTACACACCCCTTTTTAAGGATGTGGCCACAACCAAGGTACATGCCCTTGACTGGAATAGAACCTGGGACCTTTCAGTCTGCAGGCTGACACTCTATCCACTGAGCCAAACTGGTTTAGGCCAAATATCCATATTTTTAATAGTATTAAAATAACTCATCTGCTAAGAGAACTGGGCTTGATATAATTTTAATTTCAACATATGAAGGTCAGTTATGAAAATAATTTTAGTACTATTTATTTTCTTGCATGAGTGTGCACACACACAAGAAAATGTAAACAAACCAATTAATTATTGCTAATTTCCATGCTTTTCACAAAGGACAAAACTAGTCACTTTGTTGATTAAAGTATTTTCATGAAAATTAATCTTATTGTAGAAATATTTCTCATATCTTTTTTTTATTTTATTTATTTTTTTATTTATTTCTCATATCTTTTTTTTTCTACAGTTATTTGGGACCACTTAACTCATTCACTGTTCATTAATTATTTATTGCAAATCTATTAGCTATAGCTTAATGATTGGCTGTTATCATACAACAAATTATGTTTTTACCACAATAGTCTAAAAAGGAAAATATTAAATACTAGAGGCCCGGTTAAAAAAACTCATGCACGGGGGTCCCTCAACCCAAACTGCACCCTCTACAGTCCAGGAGCTCTCAGGGGATGTCTTACTGATGGTTTAGGCCCACTCCACATGGTTCTCTGCTCTCTGTGGGGCCTGGGGGTTTTACTGAAGCCCTGGAGATGGAGCCCCCATGCCCTGCTCTCTGCCTGCTCCACCATGTGCCATGTGAAGGAAGCCCCAATGCCCTGCAGTGTGCTCTGTCTGCCAGGCCTGGGGGTTTCACCAACACCGACACACCAAGTAGCCCCCATGCCCTGTTGTCCAGGCTCTGTGTGGGGGGCCTGGGTCTTCCCCGCTGCTGCCACCATGGTAAAGAAGCACCCAAGTCCTGCTGTCTAGGCTCTGTCTTCTGGGCCTGGGCATGCTCCCGCCTCCACCTTGCTAAGGAAGCCCCCGTGCCTGGCTGTCCAGGCTCTGTCTGTCAGGCCTGGGAGTGCTCCTGCCACCTCTGAGATAAGGAATCCCCCAAGCTCTGCTGGGCTCTGTCTACTGGGTTTAGGGCTTCCCCAGTGCCGCTGGGCTAAGGAAGCACCCAAGCCCTGCTGTCCAGGACCTGTCTGCTGTATATGAAGGCAGATCCAGTCTCACTGCATGGTCCCCATGAACCCTGGTGGGGCTGACAGGCCCAGACACTGCAGCAGTGGTGGAGCAGGGAGGCTGGAACCACCCCCTTCAGCGGTGGATCCAGCCTCCCTGCTTCGGCAGACAGGCCCAGACACTCCAACAGTGAGGCTGATGGGACTGGGCACCACCATCTTGTGGCTATGGGAGCCACCATTTTGTCACAGAGTTACAGTTAATTTGCATGTTACTCTATTATTAGATAGGATTGCTATAACAGAAAATCAAGAATTAAAAGTTCAAGCTAAATTGTTTTCTCAGGAGAAACCAAGATGGCATCATAGGTAAATGCCTAACTGCAGCCTCACACAACAATTTAAAAAAATACAACTAAAATATAAAGTGGACATTATCCAGAACTACAGGAAAGTTGACTGACTGGAAATTCTACAATGAGAAGGAAAGAGAAAACCAGAAGGAAAATCAGAGGAGCTCTAAAAGCCTAAGGTACGGAGACATGTTACGTGAGCAGAGAGGACAGAGCCAGAGAAGAGGGGCGGCTGAGTGCCTGGCTGTTGTTCCCTAGTGGAAAGGAGACAAAAGCTCCAGACTGTGCTGAGCCCCAGTTCCGACTGCACTGAATCCTAGCTCTGGGCAGGACCCTCGGGCCCCAAGCTCATACAGAAGGAATCTGGGCTGTAAGGTGGAAGCTCAGGGGAGCGGCGAATGGCAGAGCCCCTGAGTCGCACACATTTCGTGCAGAGGACAGACTATTGATTGAGCTGCTTGATTGCCCTAGCGGGAAGGAGACATAGGCTCCAGAATGCTCTTAACCCCACTTTCAACTGCACGGAACCCCAGTTGCCAGCTCGTTGAGAAAGAGACTAGACTTTCTGGTAGCGAGCGAAACTCTAGGGCACCTTTCTCTCAGTGGTGGTTGCAGTGAGTACCAAAGGACACTCAGGAACCTCAGAGGCCAGGGCTAACCAGAAGCCAAGGCTGTAGGCTCCACCCTGAAACTCTGCCCCATCCAAGCTGAGCACAGAGGCTCTTGCTGTTTTCCAAGTCTAGTCAAATAAGGCTGTCTCCTCCATAGATACAGCTTATCCTCCCACCTTACCAACTCAGGGAAGCAGCGAAAATGCAGAGACAAGGAAACAGATCACAAATGAAAGAAATGGAGGACAAAAAGCGACTGGATATAGAGTTAAAAACCACACTTATAAGGTTTTTTAAGAATCTCCTAGAAAAAGCCTATAAAATAAACAAGACCTATGAAGATATGAAAAGGGATCAACTAGAAATAATAAAGGATCAACTAGAAATAAAGAATACATTTTCTGAAATAAAAAAAAATATTATACAGAGTCCTAAAAACAGAATGGAAGATTGCAAGAATCAAGTCAAAGATTTAGAACACAAAGAGCCAGAGGACACTCCTCCACAGAAGCAAGAAGACAAGAGAATCCAGAAAGTTGAAGATAGTGTAAGATATCTCTGGGACAACTTCAAGCGAACCAACATCAGAATTATGGGGGTCCCAGAAGATGAGAGAGAGCAAGATACTGAAAACATACTGGAAGAAATAGTGACAGAAAACTTCTCCCACTTGGGGAAAGAAATAGACTTACAAGTCCAGGAAGTGCACAAAATCCCAAACAAAAGGAATCCAAAGAGGACCATACCAAGACACATCATAATTAAAATTCTGAGAGCAAAAGACAAAGAGGGAATATTAAAAGCAGCAAGATAAAAGCAGGTAGTTACCTATAAAGGAGCACCCATAAGATTGTCAGCTGATTTCTCAACAGAAACCATGCAGGCCAGATGGGAATGGCAAGAAATATTCAAGGTGATGAATAGCAAGAACCTACAGCCTAAAATACTCTACACAGCAAAGCTATCACTCAGAATCGAAGGCCAGATAAAGAGCTTCACAAATAAAATAAAGCTAAAGGAGTTCATCACCACCAAACCAGAATTATATGATTTGCTGAAAGGGGGTTCTTTAGGAAGAGAAAGAAAATAAAGATAAAAACTATGAACAAAAAATACATAACTATCAACAAGTGAACCTAAAAACCAAGGGAAATAAAAAAAAATCTGATGCACAATATTAACTATTAAATATAATAGAATCAGAGGTACAGAAGGGGAGTGGACTGACAATTCTCGGGGAAAAGAGGAGTGGGGGGTGCGTGAAGAGATTGAATATAAACTGTGCACTTATGGATGAGGACAATTGGGGTGGGGAAAGGGCAGAGGGTGGGGTGGGTACCTGGTGGAAGGGGAAAAAAAGAGGAACTTTTGTAATAACATGAATAATAAAGATTTATTTAAAAAAAATAAATTGTTTTCTCGAAAAAAATGCCAAGTATGTGCAGTACTAAATCAAATTAAAAATATAATTTCAACTCATTTTTGGTTAAACAATTTTAGTTTTTATTTTAAAGTGGTCTATCAGATCTTTAATCACAGGTTTAATCAAGGTATGCTAACAGTAAAACATAATTTCCATTTTGACAAAAATTAAGTGATTCTGGTCTCCCTAGATTTGTGAATAAAGTATATAAACCTCAGCCATTGGACCAAATCAGTTGAATCAACCAGACCACAATCAAAGCCACAAAGATAATATACTTTATAGCCAAACAAAGACTACAAACCTACATTGTCTTTCAGACAACAATAAGCAAATTAAACCAAAATTTTCCCTAAATATCTTATTACTTAAATCTAGGATTTGGTCCTGAGCTCCACATAGAAAAAAATGAGATTTAATAAATTTTCAAATAAATTTCCCTTCTTAAAAATACTCTATGGACAACTGAAAAAGACGATGTCTCCACAAATATTTCACCATTACAATTCAACTGAAGTGGTATTTTGCTAATTCTAAATAAATTTGATTATAAAATGATCATAGCAAATATAATTATTCTTCTCATTATCACATAAATAATACTTGGTCACTCTTTATAAAAAAAAGAACAAATTGGTAGTTACAGAATAGTGATAGAAAATATAGTCAATAATATTATAATAACTATGTATGGTCTCAGATGGCCACTAGTTTTGTTAAGGTGATCTCTTCATAAATTATATACATGTCTAATCACTGGGTTGTACACTTAAATATAATGTACTATTATTTATCAACTGTAATAAAAATACATTATTTAAAAATAAATAAAACACAGAGAAAAAAGTTTAAAAGCCATATTTACACATTAAATTATTAATGCAAGTATAGTGCTTCCACATTGTATTGTTTTGCAAGGGTTATCATGGAATTTTCACCATTTATCATACATATACTTCTGTCTTTTTCTACTCAGAAGCACAGCATGAAAAAACTTCATTTCACATTGAAACATCACTGTGTGGAACAGTATGATGAAATGAGACACAGGAGGAGTTATACTCTGGTAAACAGTTGGTCTACAGAATGATAGCATTTTATGTTGAGACTGATATATCAATTTTAAGATTTAAGAGATGACTGATCTGAAAGCCAGAATGTCACTAGTGATGAAGTATACGCATGTGAAAAATTACAGGTGATGTGATGAGGCCTGCTGAGAGGCCTCCCGCCCCAGCCTGTACTACAAACCAAGACAGAATACCACAATCCTCCTCTGCTGATGGATCCTGATTAATTATTCCATATTGCTAGTTGACAAAAGCATTCGTGTTGTCATTGATATTGAAAAATGTGTCACTAAAAATTGATGTAAATGTGAGCAGAAATATATTTCACAGAGAGCATTCTGATATGCATACATTTTATATGAATAAAAAAAATATGAAGGTTTTAGTAGGAAAAGTATTTCATTCAGCAACCTAGGAATTCACAACCATATTTTCTTTTCTCAAATAAAAGAAGTAGCATAAAGTTTTGTTTTCCCCACATTCTCACTGTATAGAAAACTGTGGAACAATTTTGAAAATATTTTCCTAATTAAGTGAGAGACACTAGAGCAACCACTGCTAGCAGTTAGTTCCCTGGCTGTAACTAGCATTTAGAACATTTTTTAGTAAAAGATGCATGCTAGAAATCTTGACTTTTATTTTTTGTAAAATCTTATACATTTTTACCTCATATAAAAATACAGAGAATTGAGCCAAAGATCTGTATGGTTCTGAAATAATAGCTCTTGGATAGCCAAGCAAGTTCTCTATGCCTCAGTTTTCTCATTTATAAAAAGGAATAATAATATTCTCACAGATAGTTGTGAGGATTAAACAGCACATGTCAAATATCTGTTATTTGCTATTATTTAATACTCATGGTGACATTTCAGAAATATAAGAAAATATTTTTTTCAAAACCAGCAGTTATGTAAATATTAAATACGTTATCATTAAAACAAAATGTAAATGGGGTAGTATAGGACAGTGGATAAATGGCAAAGTGCCTGACCCAAAATTGAAAAACAAATGTAACAAAATGTTATTTACTAACACCTCTTGCTATTCAATACACAGATATATCTAGAAGCATGCATACAAGTGAGAACAGAATTTATGTGTTTCGTTTCCATTTTCAGAAATTTGATCATAACAGGCAAGTCATAAAAGTTCTCTCAACCTCAGTATCCTATATAATAATAACCCAGCGACCATAATGGCAGACCTACCACAACGACTGCTCAATCAGTCACTATGACATGCACTTATCACCTCTTGGTCCTTTTCCCTGGTCAACAGGTTCCCATCACCCAATGGCAAATGGGGAACTGGGGTTGGGTGGCAGGGGATGCTGGCAGCGCCAGTCAAGGCCCCTGCCCTACCAGTAGCCCCCCACACAGAGGTGACCTGCGGTGGGGGTGTGGCTGGGGAGCAGGAAGAATGGCCTACCTCTTGTTCCCTCCCCATGCCAGCAGGCTCTGATACTCTGATGATGAATGGAGTACCATTGTGGGTGCTGGCAGGCAGTCCAGCCAGCAAGTGGGAGGAATGGCCAACCTCTCAGTCCCTCCCCCTGGCCAGCAGGCTCTGATTACCCAATAGTGAACAGAACTTGGGGGAAAGTAGTGGGGGATGCAGGCAGTGCCAGGCCAAGGCACCCATCCTGCTGGTCACCCCACACACAGAGGGAAACCTACTGCAGGGGTAGGGCCTACGAGCAGACAGGGATGGCCAACCTCTCAGTCCCTTCCCCCCACCATCAGGCTCAGATCGCCCGATGGCAAACGGGGAATCAGGGTCGTTAGCCGCAGTGGCCAGAACTGGCGAGCAGACAGGATGGCCAACCTCTTGGTTCCTCTCCCCTCCACTAGTCACTCCCCACACAGAGAGTGACCCTCGGTGGGGTAGGGCCATTGGCAGGCTGAACTAGGCAATATTTCAGTTCCTTCCCAAACCAACAGGCTCTGATTGCCCAAAGCCAAGGAAGATGGCCCTTGTTACAGGCTAGGCCTAGGGACCTTACCTGTGCACAAATTTCATGCACCAGTCCTCTGGTTCATATACAAAACTAGAGGTCCAGTTCACTAAATTTATGCATGGGATGAGGTCCCTCAGCCCGGCCTGTGCTCTCTTGGAGTCTGGGACCTCTCACTCCTTACCACCTGTCTGCTCACTCCTTACTACTTGGATCGCTGCTTCTTAGGACTGCTGTGGAAGCAGGAAAGGCTCTCACCAGCTGTGAGCCCAGCTTTTGGCTTTGAGGTGCTCCCCCTGTGGAAGCACACTGACCATGAGGGTGCAGCTCCTGCATTGAGCAGCTGTTCCCTGGTGGTCAGTGCGCATCATAGTGGCTGGTTGTTCTGGTCATTTTTCTGTAACAGTCGCTTAGGCTTTTATTATATAGATGAAACTACCTTACAGTCAATGTGCCCCCCATTGATGGATCCTGGATTGTGAGAGGGTACAAGCCAGGCTCAAGGACCCCATCAGTGCATGATCGGGGCAGGGGAGAGATACAGGAGGTTGGCCAGCCAGGAAGGGACTGTGGGAGGGCTCCAGGCCATGTCTGGCCTATCTCATCCAGTCCCAATTGGCCGGACCCCAACAGTAAGCTAAACTACTGGTTAGAGTGTCTTCCCCTTGGTGGTCAGTGCACATCATAGCAAGCAGTTGAGTGGCCTTAGAATATCATTAGCATATTATACTTTGATTGGTTGAACAATCAGATGACCAGACACTTAGCATATTAGGCTGTTATTATATAGGATGTGCATAATACTACCCTTTTCACAAATATGTTTCAAACTTTAAATACAATGGCAATTCTGTAAACAATAAGGGAGAATCAAAGCAGACTCTTTATCATATGCCAATATATTCTACAATTACTGTCATAAAAATCTCTCCTGTGCCTGTGTTATCACTGCACTGCATAAAATGCAATTGCCTTGTGAAAACTAGATTACTACAACTATTTGAAGACAATAGGGGGAATTAACTACAAAAGAAAGCATATGGACATTTCTGACTTCTTAAAATACATGACTACAAGAACGACTTATAGATAAAAAAAAAATGTAAGCAACTTATTTTTGAAAAGGCTCTTCAATAATTGGTTTAACTATTAAGGAGACTCAAAATATTAGGACCTTTAATGTCCAATCATAGGTAGTGCTTATCAATTTGTCATTTTTACTTTTCAATACATGGTACCTTCGATTTTTACTTTGTCAAAGCTAGTAGTTTTTTCTTTGATACTTCCATTCATTATTTACGGTTAAGAATTCACACAGAAATCATTTGCACATCTATATGTTCTTCCTCTCATATTATGCTTTCATATAAAATGGATATTCATAGAAGCTCTGGATTTTTTTTATATATGAACAAGGGAAGAATCTCATTTTATTTATTTCTCCAGTAAACCAAAAGTCCCTACAATATTATTGAATGCATTCATTTTTAAGTCAGTGAAGAAAAATTAATAAAACTTACAAAATTAAAGAGCTTAAAGAAGAATTGAGAGAATCCCATTTTGGTTGAGGAGAGGTAGGGAAAGGAGAAGAGATGTTGTGGAATCAACTTTCACTGAACTGAAACAACAAGAAGAAAAAGAAAGAGCAGCATTCACTTGCAGCTGGCAATGAACCATATTCAAGAACAGAGACTTTTTCTCTTCTGAAATTTTACCTGGGCCAGCCTAAAGAGGAGGCTGACAATGAGTCTTATTAGTGGTTTTACTCTTTAAAAAGCTAGGAAAACAATGATCAGTGAAAGCAGTGCAAAGCTTTGGCCAATGCAGTATCATAAGTGGGGAGGGAAGTATAGTCACAGCATTCAGCTCACACCTCACAAAGTCAATAAGTAAATTGTTCACTTATCTATTTGTACTTGTCATCATTCCAAAATTTTAATGTTTCTCTCATTTTCTTAGCTACAAGAGATCAAAAAATAAAATGAATTTAAAATAACAGAAATATGAATCACCTATAATCCAATCTCCTGAAATAGATAGTCTTAGCATTTGATAGCTAGTCTTCCAGCCTTTTATAAACATAATTATTTTAACAAATATAGTATCATAGCTAACAAAAGAGTAATATGCAAATTGACTATCACTCCAACACACAAAATGGCCACACCCATGTAGTCAAAGATGGTTGCCCCATGTGGACACAAGATGGTTGTCACAAGATGTCCTGCAGAAGAGGGCAGTTAAGGGTGATCAGGCCAGCAGAGGAGGGCAGTTACAGGTAACAGGGCTGGCAGAGGAGGGCAGTTGGGGGGACCAGGCCTTCAGGGGAGGGCAGTTGGGGGGACCCAGGCCTTCAAGGGAGGGCAGTTTGGGGGGCCAGGCCTTTAGGGGAGGGCAGTTGGGAGGGACTCAGGCCAGCAGGGGAGGGCAGTTGGAGTTATCAGGCCAGCAGGGGAGGGTAGTTGGGAGAGACCAGGATACAAGGGAAGAAAATTAGTGATCACTGGTTAGGCTTATATGCATGCATACAAGTCCTTTGGTTGATCTCTCCCCCTTTCCTCTACCCTCCCCTACCTTCCCTCTGAGGTTTAACAGTCTTATCAATGCTTCCCTGTCTCTGGGTCTGTTTTTATTCATCACTTTATGTTGTTTATCATTTACCCTAGATGTGTGGGATCATGTGATATAAGAAATACACTTATAAGAACTGAAAATGAGATAAGTCATAATGGTTATGCTGAGAGGCAAATGAATCAGTCTGTAGTGAGTTTCTCTCTGAGCCAACAGTTCTTTTGAGTCCCAATTTCAATGTCAAACAGTTTCTTTTTTTTTTTAATATATTTTATTGATTTTTTGCAGAGAGGAAGGGAGAGAGATAGAGAGTTTGAAAAATCGATGAGAGAGAGTCATCGATCAGCTGCCTCTTGCACATCCCCTATTGGGGATATGCCCGCAACCAAGGTACATGCCCTTGACCGGAATCGAACCCGGGACTCTTCAATCCCCAAGCCGACACTCTATCCATTGAGCCAAACCGGTTTCGGCTCAATGTCAAACAGTTTCTTATGTGTGCATGTCAACAATGATATTTCAGTTCTGAATGGTGGACAAATGATAATGATGCAGGTCTGACCGTCTCTGGTTTGGTCCTGAGAAACCTGCAGTGACACACAACTGCTGACTGCTAGGTGTCGTCAGCATCTTCCATTTCTGGACTGTTTCTCTTCTGTCTTCATGGCTGGAGCAGTCCTGTCAATTCCTCTCTGTTGCAGGAATCCACATGGTCCTGGAGTTGTTTTCTGAAAATATACAAACATATTCTTAACCAAAAGTTAATAAAGGAATATTTTTTTATAAATTTGACTTGGGATCCTTTTTTACTTTTTGCCCAAATGATTTTCCTCTGGCTTGTTTTGACACCATGTATGCTTTTCATTGGGTGTCTTGCTGTTAGCATTACAAATGAAAGTTAATTTTCTAAAGTACAAATATTCTAGATGTAATTTACTTACAGGATATTTTTCCATACATGATATTCTTCTACTATCACCCCCTTTTTATTTAAATATTAGGAGGCTTTTGGAAATTTTATAATGTAGTCTAGATAGCTTTTACATTTTAATTTTTTGCATTAAAATATGACTGCTTTAGGTTCATTACATGTTATACAATTTTACCATGAGATGAACTGTCAATATAAATTTTTGTTAACACTTTAGGAATAGCTTTTTGTACAGTACAATTTTTCTAGAATATTCATTTCTTTCAATTAGCCAATTAAAATTACTCTGAAAACTTGATTACTATTCTACTGTCAAACTCAACTCTCTAACAACAATCCCTGTTTATATTAGTGGAAAGGATTATTTGCCTTTAGTAGGCCCTGAGCATTCCTAGTACTAGGCTGGATTTTGATATTAAAAACCCACTTCCCCACACGATGGATATAAGACATCTCAAACAAGTCTTGTTGCATTGAGAGGGCAGCTGCTGTTGGCCAAGTCTCTGTCTGTTACCTGGGTCCTGATTTGAGATGTTCATGGGAAGTGAAGCAGCCATGGGGACAGGAGACCTCCCTCAGAAAGGGTGAAGGTTCAGACTCCTGCAAAGTTGGGGGGTGGGGGGAGGTAAAGGGTCTGTGCCCCACCTCTCTGTGGAATTTTTTAATATTTGCTATAAAATAAGATACTTACGAAGAGGCCAGAAATAGCATAAGTGATTGAGTCTACATTTAATTAAAACAATAGTAAGGGATTGTAATAAGCTTGAGAGTACAAGCCCTGCTTATACATTCAATATATATGTATCTACATATACAGACCTCTTAATGTTTGAACAACAAACATTCTGGCCATAAAAATCATATTTATTCTTATAGAGTCCCAGTGTACAAGAATAAATATGATTTTTTATTCCATCTCTGGACTGTTTCTCTTCTGTCTTCATGGCTGGAGCAGTCCTGTCAATTCCTCTCTGTTGCAGGAATCCACATGATCCTGGAGTTGTTTTCTGAAAATATACAAACATAGTCTATCTATCACCCCCTTTTATTTAAATATACAATCCTTGTTACTTGGTTGTTGATTTCTCCCAACTCTTTGCCTAAAATCCCCATCACCATATATACCATTCAATAATTCTATTGAATGTGGAGAACCATGTTTGTTACCAAACAATAAGACTTAAAACACATGTCCTATGTTCTATAGCATCTTTATCACTTCATCCTATCTAATAAGGAAAGAATATGCTAATTGACTAGCCCTCAAAGATGGGGGGCCCCATAGCCACAAGATAGCTATGCCTCATCCCATGAGCCCTGCTGGCATGGCAGGTGAGCAGTATGCCTGGGCCCACCCTCTGGTTCCCAGGGCCTTGTCCTTGTAGTGCAGACAAACCTCAGATGGCAGTTGCACAGCCAACCAGGACCACCTGAGGCTCAGGTAACCAGGGCCAGCCAAGGCTTGCACTGCTGTAGTGGCAACAGCAGAGGTGTGAATGGGGGCATCACCTCCCCCTGATTACTTGGTCTCATCCTACCCGTGACGGCTCCCAGACTGTGAGAGGGGGCAGGCCGGGCTTAAGGAACCCCCTCCAGTGAATGAATTTTCATGCATCAGGCCTCTAGTTCTTCATAAAAGCCTAAGTGTCAAGAGACTTAAGAATTTTTGAAATGTGAAAAACCTTGTTTATTTTCATAATGGAAGAAAAACGAGTATTATTTCCACCTTTATAATTCTTTATTATAAGTATTATATATGTCCCCCTTTCCACTCATTTTTCACCCAATCTTGTCCTTGCCCTCCAGCCCTAGCCTTCACCTGCCCTCTATTGTCTGTGTTCATTGGTTATGCTTATATACAAAAGAGTTCTTTGGTTGATCTTTTACCCACCATCATCCCTGTCTTTCCTCTGATGGTCAGTTCAAAGATTCTATGTCTCTGAATCTATTTTTGTTCATCAGTTTATGTTGTTCATTATATTCCACAAATGAGTGAGATAATGTGATACTTATCTTTTTCTGACATGATATGATCATGTGATTTTTGTCTTTCAATTTATTTATGTGATGTATCATATTTATTGATTTGCAGATATTGTACCATCCTTGCATCCCTGGTATATGATATTTTTACGGTATTATTGGATGTGATTTGCTAATAGTTAGTTGAGAATTTTAGCATTTGTGTTCATAAGGGATATTGGCCTGTAATTCTCTTTCTTTGTAGCATATTTTCTGGTTTGGGTATTAGGATGATATTGTTTTCATAGAAAGACTTTGGAAGTGTTCTTTTTTCTTGAATTTTTTGGAAGAGTCTGAGGAGGTTAGGTTTTAGTTCTTTGAATGTTTGGTAAGACTCCTCTGTGAAACCATCTGGACCAAGGCCTTTATTTGCTAGTTTTTTTGTTTTGGTTTTGTTTTGGGGTGGGGGGAGGCGGGGGGTTTGTTTTGTTTTGTTTAACTGCTTCGGTTTCCTCAGTTATGGGCCTATTCAGATTTGTTTATTATTCCTGATTGAGTTTTGGAAGATTGTAATTTTCTAGGAATATGTCCATTTCATCTAGGTTGTTCAATATATTTGAATAGAGTTCTTTGTAGTATTTTTTTTTTAACATTTTTTGTATTTCTGTGGAGTTGCTTGTGACTTCACCTCTTTCATTTCTGCTTTTGTTTATTTGGGTCCTCTCACTTTGTTTTTTGGTGAGCCTGACTAGAGGTTCATCAGTCTTTATTATATTTTAAAAGAACCAGTTGGTTTTATTGATCTTTTATATTGTGTTTTTGGTCTCTATGTCATTTATTTCTGCTCTGATCTTTTTCTATTTCTTCCTTCTGCTCACTCTGGGCTTTACTTATTACTCTCTTTTTAATTCTTTAAGTTATAGGGTTAGATAATTTATTACCATTTTTTTCTTGTTTTTGAGGCAGGCCTGTAAACTATGAACTTCGCTCCCAGAACTGCTTTCACTAAGTCCTATAGATTTTGTATTGTTGTGTTTTCATTGTCATTTATTTCCAGCATCTTTTTTATTTCTTCTTTGATCTCTTTGATAATATAATCATTGTTGAGTAGCATGCTATTTAGCCTCTAAGTACTTGATTTTTTAATTATAGTTAATTTCTAATTTTATGCTATTGTGCTCTGAGAAGATGCTTGATATGATTTCAATCTCTTGAATTTATAGAGAGTTAGCCTGTGTATTAATATGTGGTCAGTTGTTGTAAATGTTCCATGTGCACTTGAGAAGAATATATATTCTATAGCTTTGGAGTGAAATGTTCTGAAGATGTCAATTAATTATACATGACTTAGTGAGCGGTTTAGGCTTGCCGTTTGTCTGTTGTTTTTCCTCTAGAAGATTTATCCAGTGTTGGCAACAGGGTATTAAAGTCCCTACTCTGATTGTATTGCTGCTGATCTCTCCCCTGATATCTTCCAGAATTTTTTTTAATGCATTTCAGTGCATTGGTTCCATATAGGTTTACCAGAGTTATATCAATCCTTTAGTATTATGAAGTGTCCTTTCTTATCTCTTATTATTGCCTTCACTTAGAAGTCTATTTTGTCGGATATAAGTACCTATACACCAGTGGTTTTTTCATTTCCACTTTCATGAACACATTTTTTTCCATACCTTCACTTTCAGTTTGTGTGTCATTTGTTCTGAGGAGGGTTTCTTGTAGACAGCATGTATATGGGTTGTTTTCTTATCTACTCAGCCACTCTATGTCCTTTTACTAGATGACTTAATCCATTTACATTTAAGGTTATTATTAATTAGTGGCCCAGTGCACAAAAATTGTGCATGGGAGGAGGGGGCAGGCAATCCCTCAGCCTGTCCTGCACCCTCTCCAATCTGGGATCTCTCTCACAATCCATAACCACTTGATCCTAGGTGCTCACCAGCCTGACTGATGCCCCTAACTGCTCTTCTGCCTGCCTGATGCCCCTAATTGCTATCCTGCCTGCCTAATGGCCCTAAATGCTCTCCCCTTCAGGCCTGATCCCTCTAATTGCTCTCCCCTCCTTGTCTGATACACCTAACTGCCTATCTGTTCTCCCCTCCTGGTGTAATCCCCCTATCTGCCTATTTGCTCTCCCCTCCTGGCCTGATCCCCCTAACTGCCTATTTGCTATCCACTCCTGGCCTGATCCCCCTAACTGCTTATCAGTACTCCCTTCCTGGTCTAAACCCCCAACTGCCTATGTGCTTTCCCTTCCTCTCTGTGCCTTCAGACCCCAGTGCAGGAGTGCTGAGAGTGCTCCACTGTGGTCCAGCCCCGTCCTGATGCCCCTCTTCAGACTGAGCGATGCTATGGGCCTTTGTGTAACTCTGCCAGGGGAGCTGCCCCCTGCAGCAGCTCATGTGCCAGTGGCGCAAGTCCCTGCCCACCAGCTGCATGTGCTGCCAGGTCATGACTGTGATACTGTTCGGACCAATTAGCATATTACCTCTTTATTATATAGACAAGAGGCTCGGCGCACAAAATTTGTGCATAGGTACGGTTCTTAGGCCTGGCCTATGATCAGGGCCATCTTTCCAGCTGCCCCAGCTGGCCTCGCCCCCGCTACCACTCACCCCCAGCTCCCCATTCACCATCGGGTGATCTGTGCTTTACGACTGGGGAAAGGGACCAAAAGGTAGGCTGTTTCTGCCCACTTGCCAGCCCCACCCCTGTCATGGGTGGCCACCAGGCAATCAGAGCCCACTGGCCAGGGAAAGGAACCAAGAGGTGGTCAGTGTACCTCATAGTGAATGGTCCAGCAGTCATTCTGTTCAAGCTGCTATTAGGGTCAATTTGCATATTATCCTTTTATTATATAGGATAGGTGCTTGTTTCTTGCAATTTTTATTATTTATGTTTATCTTCCTTCTTCTTTTTCTATTTCTTCTTTTACAACAGACCATTTTAGCATTTTTTGCATTGATGGGTTGGTGGTAATAAACCTCCTTAGCCTTTTTTGCCTGTGAAGTTCATGATTTCACCACCAATATTGAATGATAGCCTTGCTGGAAAGAGTATTCTTGGAGTCAGTCCCTTGCTTTGCATTACTTTGTATACTTCATTTCATTCTCTCCTGGCCTGATGTGTTTCTGTTGAGAAATCATTTGTTAGTCTGATGGGAAATCGCTTGTAGGTAACTTTCTGTCTCTCTCTTGCAGCCCCTAAGATTCTTTCTTTGTCCTTAATGTTTGTAAATGAAATTACTACATGTCTTGGTGTGGGTCTTTTTGGATCCATCTTCTTAGGGACTCCTTGTACTTGTGTGACTTTTTCCTTCCCCAAGTCAGGGACATTTTCTGTCATTATTTCTTCAAATAGGTTTTCTAACTCTTGCTCCTCTCCTTGTCCTTCTGGTACCCATAATATGGGTAGGTTGCTTTGTTTCATTTTGTCCCAAAGCTTCCTTAAACTTTCCTCCTGCTTTTTAATTTTTTTTCCCCAAGTACTATTCAGCTTGGGTGTTTTTTTCTACCGTTTTCCAACTCACTGATGTGGTCCTCCACTTCTTCTAGTCTACTGTTGAAATCTTCCATCATGTTCTTTGTTACCCCTATATTATTCTTTATTTCCTCTTGATTCTTACATATTTTGGTGAATTTATCATCAAGATAATTGAACATCTTTATAACCATTTCCATTAATTCTTTCTCTGACAAATTGCTTGTGTCCATTTCATTTAGTTCCTTTTCTGGTAATCCCTCCTTTTCTTTCCTTTGAGGATTGTTTTTGTCTCTCCATTGTTGTGGTCTCTTTCTGGCCCTGGGGACCCTGCTTGGGTGTGAGAGGTAGAACAGTAGTGGTCCAGTGGTTGAGTATCTATTAGCCCAGATGCTGGGTCTGCCTTGAATTTGATGCCCTTATTGACTTTGCTATGAATTGTACCCCCTTCTCCCACAGGTCTGGACCCTCTGTTGTTGGCTTCAATGATTCTGAGGCATACACAGATCCTATGGTATGACTCCCTGTGAGGGCCAAGAGCTCTCTGGCATGCAATTTTCTGTGAGGCCCCACCCCAGCAGCGTGGCACCTATGACCCTCTGGCAATGCAACTGCAGTGCAGGCCTGTGACCCATAGATGAGTGCACCAGTTCACACTGGCAGTGCTGTTCTGGGGCCAAGGTTGGGGTGGTTGCCAGACAGCTCCTGGTCACTATGGCAGAACTGACCTGGTGCCAGGTTTGAGGTGGTCACCAGGTTAGTTTTGTGTTATTATAGCAGTCCTGTCAGCATGGGATCCTGGGATGCTGTATCCAGGCCAGCAGGATGAGGCACAATGTGAGAGGTCTCTGGTGAGACTCACTGCAGATGCTGGGAGCCTGCAGCGAGGTATCAAGTTGATAACCAGAAAGGTGACTCAAAGTTTTTTTTTCTCCTGGTGTCGTGTCTTGCAACATTGAAGAATGAGATCCATGGACCAGAAGATTTAAGCAAAAGTGTAGAAAATTGATTATAAGCAGATTCAAACTCTCCTCATGGGGTGAAGTGTGGCCAATAATGGACTGCCTCCTTTAAGCCTTGTAGTCCAGCAGTATATGCCTTCCAGTGTCATCACCTGATTGATTCACTCATTTTTCTTGCCCAGCAATGGATCTGTACTTTCTCTGTTTCTATGTGTACATATGCCTTGTGCTACAGGCCCCTCCTTGTTTTCCAATGCCTCCTGCTTTGAATCCAGAAACATTTTATTATTTTTGCTTGATTGATTTCTGTGACTAGGATTGCTCAAACTGCTGTGTCTGCCCCTGTCTATGTTCAATCTGCCTTTGTTTTTCCTTGGACCCCTGCCTTATGTGTCTGTATTTTGAGTTTACCCTCCCAGCGCAACTCACTGCTTGGGCATGTTAGTGGTCTGACATGGGTTATGGCTGGCAAGCAGCTCCCAGCAGAGGTACAGAGTGGTATTGGAGGCCATCTGGGTGTTGGTGTGGCTGTGCTCCTGGCCTCTGCTGCTCTCCCCTACAAGATAGCATGGCCTCTGTGCCAAAGCCATACCAGAATGGGAGTGCTCTTGGCAGTAGCAGGGGCTTCCCATCTAGGAGAGCCCAATATTCCAATCCCTGAGACTCCTGTGAGACCTCACTTTATCACAGTAACCAGTCACTGTCCCTGACTCAATCCCCAACACATACACACACACACACACACACACACACACACCCCACATACACACACTCCTCTCTCACTTCTTTACTCACCCATATGCTCTTCCTCCTTGTTGTACTGCCAGCCACCATATTGGATCTCCTATTTCTGTTTTCACCAGATTTTAATCTTTTTGATGGATTTTTGTGTTTGTTTATAAATAGAAGGACAACAGAAATCATTTAATTATTTAATAATTCATTATTATCATTTTCAAAGTGGTAAAATGATATGGAAAGAGATATAATAAATTGTTGAAGGTATACCTAGTTAGTGGAAGCATTAGCTGAAATATAGAATTTCTGAATTACACTACTATCAATATGATGCTGTTGACATATTTCCAAAGCATGTATGACATTTATTTATGATGAATAAAAAATACATACTATACCAAATGAAAGTTAATATCCAAGTTTCCAAAAGTAACATAGGTACTATTGGTTTTTCTAAAAAATGTGACAAGCCTGTTATATGAATTAAAATAACGATGCATTATCTAAAAGAGCAGAGACTATACCTAAAAGCTCTCCTGTTTTGTTTTGTTTTTGTTTTTAAACTAGAGGTCCAGCACACGATTAAATCATGCAAAGTTAGGGTCCCTAGGACTAAATACATTCAGAACCTAATGCATGTCTGCTCCTCCACCTCTGTGGCCTCTGCCTAATGAACCTCCATGCTCATAGCCCCTACCCTTGAGGGTCCTCAGTCTCAGCTTCCCATGCCCCATTAAGCTCCATGCTCACAGCCCCCACTCCGGGAGGCTCCTTGGCCTCAGATGCCCTGCAAAGCTCCATGCTAACAGCTTCCACCCAGTGGAGCTCCTCCACCTCAGCCGCCTCATGAAGCTCCACGTTAACAGCCACTGCCCCGCTCCTCCTCCTCGCCTCCACTGCCCCTGCCCTGTGCTGCTCTTGCTGCCATTGACCCATGATGCTTCTCCACCTCAGCAGCCCAACCAAGCTCCACACTAACCGCCCCTGCCCTGTGAGGGTCCTTGGCCTCAGCCACCACCATGATGCTCCTCCACTTCAGCTACCCCTCAAAAAAAGCTCCATACTCACAGCCCCTGGTCTGCTCCTCCACCTCACCTCCGCAGCCCCTGCCCCATGACACTCCCTGACCTCAGCCACCCCAGAAAGCTCCACACTAACAGCCCTGCAAGGCTCGTTGGCCTCAGCCACTGCCATGATACTTCTCCACCTCAGTCACCCCATGAAGCTCCATATTCACAGCCCCCGGCCTGTTCCTCCACTTGCCTCTACACCCCTGCCCCGCAATACTCATCCACCGCCCCTGCCCTGTGGCGCTCCTCCACCTTAGAAGCCGCCCAAAGCTCCACACTAAGAGCCCAGTCCCTTGCACGCCCCCCCCCCCCAACGTTTGGTCATCCCTGAGGTCATTTAGGACGTCACAACCCCTGGGTTTTATATATTAGTATTAACATACAGTAAATTACTTTTTTGTATAGTTTTATGAATTTTACTACATGTTTATATCTGTATAACTAAAACACCATATGGATGTAGAACATCTTATCACCCCCAAAAGTTCCTTTGTGATACTTCTCTTCCCACTCCCCACTTAGTGCAAACACCTTCAACCACTGATTTGTTATTTCATTATAATTTTGTTTTTTTGAGACTGTCATATAAATGGAATTGTCCAGGATGTAACCTTTTGTGACTAGCTTTATTATTTAGCAAAATACTTTCACAGTTTCTTCTAGTTATTAAAGATATCAACAATCCATTCATTTTTGTTGCTAGATAATATTCCATTGTCTGAATGTACTGTTGTTTGTTTACCCATCATCACCCACTGAAGGATATTTGATTTGTTTTCTAGCTTTGACAAGTCTTAGTGTATTTGCTATAAAAATTTGTGCAAGGTTTTATGTGAACCTCAATTTCCATTTCTCTAGAGCAATTTTGATGAAGTCCAAGTTATCAATGATTTTTTTATAGCTTGTGTTTTAGGTACTATGTCAGGCATTCTTTATCCCCATTTTATGATACTAATAAACTACCTTAGCTTCCTTTTACTTTTAACCCATATAAATCATTAAATCTAGCTAATAGTAAATTAAGGTTAGCTAAATGGAAGATGTGTTATTTCAGGAAAAAAGGCATTAATATAAATTTGACATAATTAATATAATTCTCATGTTTTTATTATCTAAATTAAATATTTATTTTAATTGAGAAATGTTTATAATATCAATTACATTTTGAAAACAATGTATTATTTCTACAAAAAATACTTGACAATTTTCAGAAAATAAACTCATACAAACTATATAATACCTGTTTTCTTTAATTAAAGAGAAAATAAAACTAAAATTAGACAAAGTACAAATGAATGTCAATAACAGTAGTCTTTTCAAATATGTTGAATATAAAAAGCCAAACAATATTTGAATGGATTTTTATGGCAAAAATAATTAGAAAGATAGGAGGAAAAAAAAGAAGCTAATGTGAAAAATGTAGTGTAAAAGATTGATACAAGTAAAGGATAAACCTATGAAGATAAAAACAAAACCAAAGAATATGAAATGTATGTTAATAAATACTGCCTGTATAATTATTCATAGTGTATATACATCCTATAGAATTGATCCAAAAATCAAGAGCTGATTATATAAGAGCTACATAATAAAGAAAAAATTGGCAATATGAACAAGAAAATAAAAGACAAATCAACAGGTACAAGAAAAATTAGAACAACAAAGCTGAATTTTTGTTTGTTTAAGAATTACACACTTCTTTTTCCCCAATTGACCCTCACCTGCTATTCCTACCCCTCAGAACAAAGCCCCCACCGTCCCAGTGTCTGTGTCCATTGGCTATGCTAATATGAATGCATACGAGTCCTTTGCTTGAAATCTAACATCCCCCTTCCCTGCCTTCTCTCTGAGGTTAGACAGCCTACTCAGTGCTACCTTGTCTCTGGATCTATTTTTGTTCATCAGTTTATGTTGTTCTTTATATGGCAAATATGAGTGAGATCAGGTGATATTTATCTTTGTCCAACCAACTGCCTTATTTTGCTTAGCATAAGGATCTCCAGTTCCATCCATGCTGTTAAAAATAGTAAAGTTCCTTCTTTTTTACAACAGCATAGTATTCCATTGTGTAGATGCACCAAGATATTTTTAAATTTTTATTTATTTTTTATTTTTTAAAGTATTATAAATAGTAGTATATATGTCTCCTTTTCCCCCCACTGACATCACATCTGGCCTCCCCTACCACCCAGAACATGCCCTCAGACCCCAGGGTCTTTGTCCATTGGTTATCCATATATGCATGCATACAAATCCTTCTGTTGACCTCTTGCCCCCTACACACTCCTTTGCCTTCCACTGTACTTTGAGAGTCTGTTTGATTCTTCTTTTTCTCTGTATCTATTTTTGTTCATCAGTTTATTGTGTTCATTATATTTCACAAATGAATGAGATCATGTGATATTTATCTTTCTCTGACTGGCTTATCTCACTTAGCATGATGCTCATCAGTTCCATCTATGCTGTTGCAAATGGTAAGAATTCCATCTTTTTTATAGCAGCATAGTATTCCATTGTGTAGATGTACCGTGGTTTTCTAATACATTCGTCTACTGATGGGCATTTAGGCTATTTCCAAATTTTAGCTATTGTAAATTATGCTGCTATAAACATAGGGGTGTATCTGTTATTTCTAGTTGGTGTTTATGGTTTCTTGGGATGTATTCCAAGAAGTGGAATTACTGGGTTAAATGGGGATTCTAATTTAACTTTTTGAGGAAACTACATATTGTTCTCCACAGGGGCTGCACCAGTCTTCCTTCTGACCATCAGTGTACTAAGGTTTCTTTTTCTCTACATCCTCTCCAGCACTTGTCATTTGTTGATGCTAGCCATTCTGACAGGTATAAGATGGTACCTCAGTGTTGTTTTGATTTGCATCTCTCAGATGATTAGTGACTTTGAGCATGTTTTCACATGTCTCTTGGCCTCCTGTATGTCCTCTTTCAAAACGTGTCTATTTAGGTCCTTTGCCTATTTTTTGTTTGGATTGTTTAGCTTCTTTTTGTTAAGTTATAGGAGTTTCGTATAAATTTTGGCAATTTAGACCCATATCAGAGATACCATTGGCAAATATGTTCTCCCATGCAATGGGCTATCTTGTTGTTTTGTTGATGGTTTCTTTAGCTGAGCAGAAGCTTTTTATTTTTATATAGTCCCATTTGTTTCTTTTCTCCTTAGTTTCCATTGGCTTAGGAACTGTATCAGAAGAGATGTTGCTATGACATACTACTTTGCTGCCTATGGTGTCTTCTAAGATTTTATGGTTTCCCATCTTACATTTAAATTATTTAACAATGTTGAGTTTATTTTTTGTGTATGTTGTAAGTTTGTAATCTAGTTTCATTTTTTTCCTGTATCTGACCAACTTTTCCCAACACCATTTATTGAAGAGACTGTCTTGACTCCATTGTATACTCCTGCCTCCCTTGTCAAACATTAATTCAGCATAATGGCTTGGGACTACTTCTGGATTCTCTGTTCTGTTCCATTGGTCTATATGTTTGTTCTTGTGCCAGTACCAGGCAGTTTTGAGAACCGTGGCTTTGTAACATAGTTTGATATATGGTGTAGTGATCCCTCCAACTTTGTTCTTCTTTCTAAGGATTGCTGCAGCTAATCAAGGACTTTTTAAAATTCCATATGAATTTTTGGAGAGTTTGTTCTAGATTTGTGAAATATGCCATTGGTATTTTAATGAGGTTTGCAATGAATCTATAGATTGCTTTGGTTAGTATGGACCTTTTAATAATGTTGACCCTACCAATTCATGAACACAGTATTTTCTTCCCTTTGTTTATGTCTTCCTCACTTTTTTCTCAATGTTCTGTAGTTTTCCAAGTCCAGATCTTTTACCTCCTTTGTTAAGGTTATTGCAAGGTATCTTAATTTATTTGTTGTAATGGTAAATGGGATTGTTTTTAGTTTCTCTTTTATTGAGTTCATTATTGGTGTATGAAAATGCCAAAGATTTCTGAGTGTTAATTTTGTATCCTATTACATTGCAGAATTCATTTATTAAGTCTAGTAGCTTTTTTATGGAGTCTTTGGGTTTTTCTATGTATAGTATCATGTTATTTGTTAATAATGACAGTTTTACTTCTTTTTTTTCTATTTGGATGCCTTTTACTTTTTCTTCTTGTATGATAGCTTGGCTACTACATCCAGTATTATGTTGAACAGGAGTGGTGAAAGTGGGCATCATTGTCTTGTTCCTATTCTTAGGAGAAATGATTTTAGTTTTTGCCCATTGAATATAATGTTGGCTGTAGGTTTGTCATATACAACTTTTATTATGTTGTGGTATAACACCTCTATTCTCATTTTGCTGAGGGTTTTTATCAGGAATGGGTGTTGGATTTTTCCAAACGCCTTTTCTACATTGATTGGTATGATTATGTGATTTTTGTCTCAATTTGTTTATATCCTGTATCACTTTTATTGATTTTTGGATATTGTATCACCCTTGCATCCCTGGAATAAATTCCACTTGGTCATGGTGTATGATCTTTCTAATGTAATGCTGAATTCAATTTACTAGAATTTTGTTGAGGATTTTAGCATCTATGTTCATCAAAGATATTGGGCTGTAGTTCTCTTTTTTGTGGTGTCTTTATCTGGTTTTGAAATTAAACCCCTACTGTCCTCCCCTGCAGTCCCGGTCCCTCCCAGCCTTTCTCTCCTGCTGGCCTGATCGCCCACAAGTGCCCTACCCTGCCCACCATCTTATGGCAGCCATCTGTGTCCATGTGGGGGGCCATCTTTGACAACATGGGGGTGGCCATCTTGTGTTTTGGAGTGACAGTCAATTTACATATTACCTCTTTATTAGATAGGATAAAGTAATTTTTTGGAAAAAATGGTTTTATTAATTTTAGTTAGGAAGGAGAGGGAGAGAGTGATAGAAGCATCAATGATGAGAGAAAATCATTGATCACTTCCTCCTGCATGCCCCCTATAAGGCATAGAGCCTGCAACACAGGATGTGTGCTTGACCAGAATTGAGCCTGGGAACTTTTAGTTCACAGGCTAAGGCTCTATTCACTGAGCCAAACCGGCTAGGGCAATAAAGTAAGTTTTAACATTGTTTATTTTAAAGAAAAATTCTTTTACTTTCCATTTGAGAAAGTTTAATAACATAGGGACAATTTTTCAATATGCCATTATAAGTTCTCAGTGACCATGTCACTTACTTATTCATTCATATAATCCAATATAAAACTACAGTATTATATCTAAAATTAGAAAATTATAATTTTAGCAAGGAAAGGGAAAATAATAGTTATTCTGTTCTTATTTTTTTAATGTATTTTATTGATTTTTTACAGAAAGGAAGGGAGAGAGATAGAGAACTAGAAACATTGATGAGAGAGAAACATTGATCAGCTACCTCCTACACACCTCTTATTGGGGATGTGCCTGAACCAGAGTATGTACCCTTGACCGGAATCAAACTCGGGACCCTTCAGTCCACCAGCTGACGCGTTATCCACTGAGCCAAACCAGTTTCAGCTTGTTTGTTTTTTAATCAATAATCTAGTAGCAAATTACTAGCATAATGGTAAATCTAGACAGAGACTAGAGAAGTCAAATTTGGATCAAGACATTGTGGTCTGCTAACATTTTTGAGGGAGACATTAAAAAATTACTTTAGACAGAATGAAGAGAGAAGAAAATTTGCTTGGGAAAAATATTTTCTCAGAAAGGAAAGAAATAAAAGTGTTTGAAGGTAGGAGTGATATTGTACTATATAGTAAACCATTGGAGGCTAAGTTTTACAATGGGAAAATAGAAGCAGAGCAGGGATAACCCAGGACCCAAGTAGAAGCTACTTAGTATAGAAGAACTGTGACTCTGGAGTTCCAGGGCTAAAGTTTCTAACCTTCTTATGCCATTTGGTTATTAAGTCATCTGAGGCAAAGATCTCAACCCCCTGAGCCTTAGGAAAATGAAAATCATATTAATACCACCTCAGAGATATCATAATGATTAACTAAAAACACTTAAAAGAATTTATAAAGTGATTTTCAGTGACTTGGTAAACGTTAACATTCAACATACAATTACAAAAGGATAGAGAGAAAGACTTTTGTTGTTGCTGGTTTTTTTTTTGTTTGTTTTTTTGGACAGCGAAAATCTTTCATTATATTTGCTCATGAATGGATCTTAGATATTATACAATAGACTAGCATTTTCCAAATTATATTCTACAGAACACTAACTTTTATATATAAAATGTGTTTTGCTCAAAAAATAGAGTCTGGGGGAAATCTCCCCATCTTTAAAGGGAAAGTGGATCTTGTCAAAGGCCTGAATATCCACAGCTGCAGCGACCACTGAGCAGCTGTGTGTCCCAGAAAGCCGGTCCCAGGTGGCGCAAACACTTTGACTCAAAGGAGCATACCACCATACTGCGAAAAGGTCAGATTTTGCAGGGATAGGGATTCTCCGTGAAGACAGAAGCCCATGCGTACCTTGTGAGCAGAAACTGGAGGACTGGGATGGTGTTTACAAAGAGAAGTCCCAGGCTGTTGGGCTGGTGTATCTCCTTATTATGGAATGGGCTCCTAATAGGGGAGATATCTAAAGAAAAATACACCAGTATTTTGATCTAATCCAGAGGAATACCCGGAGAATTACGGGGGAGTGCAGTCAGCTCTGACTTGTCCCCCAGCCTCCACAGATCAGTGTCACAGGAAAAAAAAAAAAAAAAAAAAAAAAAACCTAGAAGGCTTTAGAAAGTCAACCCAGGAACACTGCCACCCAGAGGCTAAATCACAAATTGAGCCTAGTGTAATAAAAAAAATCAAAGCAAGGCCCATTAAAAATCAGGACCAGATTACAACACTGAGAAGCAGTGAAACGCAGGGAACTGCAACATTGTTCGGACTGGGAAACTGGCATGCCAAACAGAACGATAGAGGAAGTGAATGACCTTTACTACTACACATTTTATTTATTTTTTTTTATTTTTACTTTTTAATTTTTTAATTTTTGTTTTTAAATATATTAGTTGCAACATTTACTCAAAAAAACATTTTTTCTTTTGTCTTCACTTGATTTTACCTTTTTAATTAATATATTTTTATTTGTAACTAGCATTATTACTACTACTACTTTAACTTTTTTATATTATTTACTTTTGTTTATTTTTATTATTTTAAGTGTCATATTATTTGCTCTTTATTTTACTTCAGGATTAGTGTACTAGAGTCTATTTTTACCTCTCCTTCACCTACTCTTTATTCTATCTCAACCCTACCTTCATGCTATCACTCTCTTCCTAACCTTTATTCCTTTGGTGTCCTATATATTTTAACCCTTTCCTGCTTTAAATTTTCCCTATTCTTTCTGTTTACTCCCTGGTAAAATTTTACCCTACTTGTGTATATCTAATTTCCATCCCCCTGCTCCAAGCCCATACACACCTCCCTTTTCGCTGTCCAAAAAACAAAACAAAACAAAACAAAACAAACAACAACAACAATAAGTCTTTCTCTTTATCCTTTTGTAATTGTATGTTGAATGTTAACTATATCGAAGTTTTATGCTTTTTTGTGAGATTGTTTTGCTTATTCTTTTTCTTTGATCATATGTTTTTGTCAGCTGTGTTTAAGTTAGTTTTTACTTCTGCTTTCCCTTTCCTTGCTTGAATTTACTTGGTGCTATAATTGTATTAATCTCCAAACACTTGTTGCTGGCATTTGCTGTAATTAAGGGTTGTTCTATTGGAATTTCCTTCCCATATATAGTTAGTTCCTTGTTTCTCTCTAGTATCATTCTAGTTTCTCTCTCTCTCTCTCTTTTTCTTTCTCCTTCCCCCATTTTAATTTTGCCACTCTTTTTTTTCCTTTTTCTTTTCTATATATCCTAGCCCCCAATTTGCCTTTCTCAAATGGTCACCTTTATTGGAAGTTATTAATAGCACAAACACATTTCTGTTCAGTGCCTTGTGTATTGTACCTGGTTGTGTTGTATTTTGTACCTTTAAATCAATGCAAGAAAGAAAGAACTACATAAACAGACATCCTGAAAAGAGAGATCCAGGGGAGACAAAGAAACAGCACGCATATGAAAGAAAAGCACAAATCACCAGAAAAAGAAGTAAACAAGTTAGAGGCAAGCAACCTACTAGAGCAAAAATTCAGAGTAAAAATCATAACATGGCTAAAAAGAATGGAAGACAAATTTGACAATATGAGTAAGAACCAAGAGGAAATGAAGAACCAAAAAGAAATGAAAAATGACATCACTACTGTAAAGAACTCAATAGAAAGCATTAAGAGTAGACTAGATGAACCAGAGGACCACATCAGTGAGCTAGAAGACAAGAAGGAAAAAAATACCCAATTAGAGCAGCTTCTGGAGAAAAAAATTAAAAAGCATGAAGAGAGCCTAAGGGAACTTTGGGACAATACAAAACAAAACAATATTAGAATAATAGGGATTCTAGAAGGAAAGGAAACTGAGGAAGGCATAGAAAAATGTTTGAAGAAATAATGACAGAAAACTTTCCTGAGATAGAGAAGATAAAACTGACAAAAATACAAGATGCTTGAAGAGTCACAAGCAAAATGAATCCCAACCCAAAAGACCAACACCAAGGCACATTAAAATTAAATTGGCAAACACCAACGACAAAGTAAAAATCTAAAAGCAGCCAGAGAGAGACAGAAAGTTATATATAAAGGAACCCCATCAAACAAGCAATGATTTCTCAACAGAAACTCATCAGACTAGAAGGGAATGGAACAAAATATACAAAGTCATGCAAAGGAAGGATCTGCATACAAGAATACTGTACCCAGCAAGGCTATCAATTAAAATTGAAGGTAAAATCAGGAGCTTCAAGAAAAAAACAGAATAAGGGAATTTATCACCACCAAACCAGCAATTCAAGAAATGCTAAAGGTTCTGCTATAAAAATAAAAATGAAATAGGAAGCGAAGAAGGAAAAAAGAGGTATAGAATAAAAAATGGCATCAAATAAGTATCTATAAATAATAACTTTAAATGTAAATGGATTAAATGCCCAATCAAAAGACATAGGGTAATGAATTGGATAAGAAAACAGGGCCCATATATCTGCTGTAAACAAGAAACCCATTTCAGAAAAAAAAGACGTACACAGACCGATGGTGAAGGGATGGAAAAAGGTTTTCCAGGCAAATGGAAATGAAAAAAAAGCTGGGGTAGCAATACTTATATTTGACAATTAGATCTTAAAGTGAAGGACATAACAAGAGGTAATGAAGGCCACTAAATTATACTAAAAGGAGCAATCCATCAAGAAGAAATGACCCTGGTAAACCTATATACACCCAATACAGGAGAATGCAAATATATAAAATAAAAATTCTGGAGAACATTAAGGGAGAGATTAATAGCAATACAATCATAGTAGGAGATTTTAAAACCCCACTATCACCTTTGGACAAATCATCTAAACAAAAACATCAGCAAATAAACAACAACCCTAAATGAAGCAATAGAACATATGGAATTAATCGACATCTTCAGAACATTTCACTCCAAAGCCACAGAATATACATTCTTCTCAAGTGCACATGGGTAATTTTCAAAGATAGACCACATGTTGGGACATAGGCAAAGTCTCTTCAAATTCAAAAAGATAGAAATCATATCAAGCATCTTCTCAGATCATAGTGGCATAAAATTGGAAATCAACTACAACAAAAATAAAACAAAGAAATCAAACATAAGGAGACTAAATAGCATGCTATTAAACAAAAACTAGCTTACTAGAGAAATCGAGTAAAAATTTATAAACATCATAGCAACAAATGACAATGAAAATACAACAATCCAAAAGCTATGGGACACAGAAAAAGCAGTTTTGAGAGGGAAGTTCATATCTCTACAAGTCTATTGCAAAAAAAAAAAAAAAAAAAAAAAGAAAGAAAAGAAAAAGAAAAAGAAATAAAAAGAAAGGAAAGAAAATATGGTAACAAATTATCTAATTCTACAACTGAAAGAGTTACAAAAAGATCAACAAGACAAGCCCAGTGTAAGCAGAAAGAAGGAAATAATAAAAATCAGAGCTGAGATAAACAACATAGAGACCAAAGACACAATACATAAGATCAACAAAACCGAGAGCTGGTTCTGTGAAAGGATAAACATGATTGATGAACCTCTAGCCAGGCTAACCAAGAAACAAAGAGAGAGGACCCAAATAAACAAAATCAGAAACAAAAAAAGGTGAAATAACAACAGACCCCGCCGAAATACAAAGGACTGTAATGAAATATTATGAACAACTCTATTCCAACAAACTGAACAACTTGAAGGAAATGGACATATTCCTAGAAAAATACAACCTTCGAAAACTCAATCAGGAAGAATCTAAAAACCTCAATAGACCAGTGTCTTGTGAAGAAATTGAAACATTAACCAAAAAGCTTCCAGCAAACAAAAGCCCAGGGCCAGATGGCTTCAAAGGAGAGTTTTACCAAACATTCAAGGAAGAACTAAAACCTATCCTCCTCAGACTATTCCAAAAAATTCAAGAGGAAGGAACACTTCCAAACGCCTTCTATGAAGCCAGCATTACCCTAATAACAAAACCAGATAAAGACAACTCAATGAAAGAGAATTACAGGCCAATATCCCTCATGAACATAGATATCAAAATGCTCAACAAAATTCTCGCAAATCCGCTCCAGCAGAACATCACAAACATCATAGACCATCACAAAGTAGGATTTATTCGGGGAATGCAAGGATGGTACAATATCTGCAAATCAATAAACATGATACATCACATAAACAAAATGAAAGATAAAAATCATATAGTCATATCAATTGATGCAGAAAAAGCATTTGATAAAATCCAACACGCTTTCCTAATAAAAACTCTCAACAAGGTGGGAGTACAAGGATCAAACATCAACACACTAAAAGCTATATATGATAAACCCACAGCCAACATCATACTCAATGGGCAAAAAATAAAACCATTCCCTCTAAGAACAGGAACAAGACAGGGATGCCCACTATCACCACTCCTCTTTGACATAGTACTGAAAGTACTAGCCATTGCAATTTGACAAGAAGAGGAAATAAAAGGCATCCAAATTGATAAAGAAGAAGTAAAGTTATCCTTATTTGCAGACAACATGATATTGTACATAAAAAACACAAAAGACTCCATCAAAAAACTAATAGACTTAATAAATGAATTTGGCAATGTAGCAGGATACAAAATTAACCCCAAGAAATCTATGGCATTTCTATACACCAATAGTGAACTTGCAGAAACAGAGACTAAAAAGGCAATCCCATTTACCATCACACCAAAAAAACTAAGATACCTTGGAATAAACTTAACTAAGGAGGTAAAAATACCTATACAGGAAAACTACACGACACTGAAAAAAGAGATAGAGGAAGATGTAAACAGATGTAAGAACATACCATGTTCATGGATTTGTAGAATCAACATCATCAAAATGTCCATACCTCCCAAAGCAATCTACAGGTTCAATGCACTCCCCATTAAAATACCAACAGCATTTTTCACACACCTAGAAATAACTCTCCAAAAGTTCATTTGGAACAATAAAAGATCCCAAATAGCCACAGCAATCCTGAGAAAGAAGAATAAAGTAGGAAGGATCTCAATACCAGATTTTAAGCTGTATTACAAAGCCACTGTTCTCAAAACAGCCTGGTACTGGCACAAGAACAGACATATAGATCAATGGAATAGAATTGAGAACCCAGATATCAACCCAAATCACTATGCTGAATTAATATTTGACAAAGGAGGCACAAACATACAGTGGAGTCAAGACAGTCTCTTCAATAAATGGTGTTGGGAAAATTGGACAGATACATGCAAAAAAATGAATCTAGATCACCAATTTACACCATACACAAAAATAAACTCAAAATGGATACAGGATTTAAACGTAAGACTGGAAACCATAAAAATACTAAAGGCATCCACAGGAAGAAAAATCTCAGACATATTCCAAAAGAACTTCTTCACTGATACTGCCCCTAGGGCAATGGAAGCTAAAGAGAAAAATAAACAAATCGGACTACATCAAAATAAAAAGCTTTTTTACAGCAAAAGAAACCATAAATAAAACAACAAGAAAGCCCACTGTATGGGAGAACATATTTGCAAATGTTATCACTGATAAAGATTTAATCTCCAACATCTACAGACAGCTTATACAACTTAATAAAAGGAAAATAAATGACCCAATTAAAAATGGGCATTAGATCTAAATTGAATCTTCTCAAAAGAAGACAGAAGGAAAGCTAAGAGGCACATGAAAACATGCTCAAAGTCACTAATTATCTGAGAGATGCAAATCAAAACAACAATGAGGTACCATCTCACACCTTTCAGAATGGCCATCAACAAATGAACAAATGACAAGTGTTGGCGAAGTTGCAGAGAAAAAGGAACCCTCGGGCACTGCTGGTGGGAATGTAGACTGGTGCAGCCACTGTGAACAGTTTGTAGCTTCCTTAAAAAACTGAAAATGGAATTCCCATTTGACCCAGTAATCCCACTCTTAGGAATATATCTCAAGAAACTAGAAACACCAATCAGAAAGGATATATGCACCCCTGTGTTGATAGCAGCACAATTTACAATAGGTAGGATTTGGAAACAGTCTATGTGCCCATCAGCAGATGATTGGATCCAAAAACTATGGTAAATCTACACAATGGAATATTATGCAGCCATAAAAAAGAAGGAATTCTCATCATTTGCAGCAACCTGGATGGAATTGGAGAACATCATGCAGAGTGAAACAAGTCAATCAATGAAAGAGAGACACGACTTGATCTCACTTATTTATGGATGATAAAGAACATTATAAACTAAAGAACCAAAAGATAGCTATAGAGATAGTAAAGCAACAAGCAGGCTGTCAAATTACAGTGGGGAGGGTAGGGAGATCTGGGGTAGATAAGAGATCAACCAAAGGACTTGTATATATGCATATAAGTACCAATGGACACGAAACTCTGGAGAGGGAGGACATGTATGGGATGGGGGTGCTATGGTATATGTACAAAGATAATAATTTAATAAAAATAAAAAATAATAATAAATAAAATAAAATATAACTTACACCTCATTGGTTAGAGAAATATATAGATGAAAAATACAGAGATTCTAAAGCATATTTTGTAAAATGGATCCATAAAAATCCATTATGGATTATTAAACATAACCAAGTACTAAACTTCAGTATGAGAGTGTTCAACAGATGTCAACTATCACTCTCAGAGTATATCCTCATTTTAGAAATCAAATGAATTAATCAAAAGAACTCAGAATAAAAATTCTAATTTTTTTGGTGAAAGTAATAAGATCCTGCAGTTTTAAAAAACAATCACTGCCAATCTCCTTTCTTATTTTATTTTATAGAGCTAACACTGGGAGTCCTAACATATTCTATACATTATTGAAAGTTCCTTTTAAATACATCCATAAAAATTCACAGCTTCCATTTACAAGAAGCCACAATTTTCATATGCCTTTGGGACCCTAGATGTCAAAGACAGACACAGTCTTATGCACTAAAATCATGCTTTCAACAAGGCAAGAACTTGAAGAAAAAAAAGTTACAGCAATATCAAGTTATCAACTTTTTCACGATCTTTTCTACTTAATCAGTAAGCATTTTCAACTATGGAAAACAGTCCATCACAATAATATTTTCAATAAAATTTCTGCAAAATTAGATGATAACAAGACCATGATATTATAAGTTGAATGAATTTGATGATAGTTAAGAATTAGACTCCCAGAGGAATACTTTATGTCACAAGCTATGAACACTACTGTTTAATGTACACTCATGCTCCATCTGCTTTCTTTTCCATTTCTTGAATCTCCTAACCAGTTTTTCATGCACACATTTCAGCTCCATGCTGTGTTTTCTATTTATTGAATACATTTCTCACTTCAACATTTTTCCACCTGAGCTGGCAGTTGTGGCTTTATGACTGTATTCATGCAGGTCTCCCTAGATTATGAACTTCATATTTTTTCATTTGCCTCATGCTTCAGTTCTCCAGCTTAGTAGGCCCTAAAATGTGCAAACTGAGAGGTGTTTTGAGACAACCATTGCTATTCTAGGCTATTGACTTGTCATCAATTAGATTAAATCATTGGTTTACAAAAATAATGTTTTCTCTCTACTTCATAAGAAAAAAATAAAACAATTGCAAAAAGGAACCCAACTGTGCTAGGAAGCAAATTACTTTATGTGGGTAAGCAAACACCTTCTGATCAGGACTGAAATGTATTATTTAGGTCTATTTTACTATACCAGTTTTGAAGTAATGTGAATGATATGAGTTACTACATGTAAAATAAAAGGACAAAATCCAAATAGTTAACTTTTTTAGTTTTTTTATTTTAAATATGCATAAATCTACTTTGGGTCTTCAAAATCATGTAATATTCAGTTCTATAAGTAAAAATAAGCAACTTGAATGGTATCTTAAGGTTCTAATTTTCTCAATATCTCAAAATTCTATATTTTAAAAAGTTTATTAGTAGATGAGTGAAAATCCAATCCACAATCCTAAGTCATGTGATTTTCCAAAAGTAGAAAAATATGTAAAAGTTGTTCATTTTGATATATGCATTGATTTTATAAAGGAAGGAGATGGGAAAAACAGGGAACAAAATAATATACTTTCAACTTACTAATCAAATCACAGAACTTTATATATTTAGTAGATTCTAAAACAAACTTTACCTAGTAGTTTCTCCTAGCAGGAATTTGTACTTAAAATTATAAGTGATGAAAACCATATTCTACTTTCATGGACAAGTGGTTTTTTCTACTTTTCTCTGTATCTTCATATGAATTTCCTTCTAATTATTTTATTGTCAGCACAACAACTAATTAGAAATATGATCTATCACAATCTTTTTTATGCAAATGTAGTTCAGAATATTATTTAAAAAATCAGAAATGTCAGAGCCAGTTCCTTTGATGCAAAAGTAGTATTTATATTTCCTGCTGGCAGATGCATTTGCCAGGAAATATCTACTGCAATAAATTTAGGCAATTTAACAATTATGGTAAATTTGTTCATTTTTGCTGTCAGGTATCAACACTGACATTTAACCTGAGTATAAAGAGACACATGGCTAAACTTACAATAAAAGATACCCTAATCATTAATGGTTGTAAAATAGACATTTTACAGGCTGATGGTGTGAATATGTATCATTTAGCTGAAGGAATAAAATCAATATGTGATGAAAAGTCATTTCAGTTCTTTGATTCCGAAAGAAGGAAAGGTAATCCTAGTATAGTTTTCTTTTGCTGCTAAATGTGTTTTAGAAGGTTAATGCATAAAATATACATGAATCAACCAAATGTTATTTAACCTTATCAAACACAGGTCAGCTCTATTATAACTGATTAAAATTTTCTTCAGTAAAGCAGGTGAGCATACTGGACACAGAAAAAAATGATATAGAATTATAGTGGCATTGTGTAAATAATCTGAATGTGACCTATGGGTCTAAAACCTATAATTGGAGTGATACTTCAAAACAATGACTATTTTTTCAATGCTATTTTGTATAACCAGATAGGAAGATGACTTGTTGGGGTTTATTGGCCAGAATCAGCACTACAAAAGTGATATTTTCAACAGCTGCTGGTGCATTTGTGTTCTACAAATTAGAGGTTAAATCAAAGCATCAAAAAACATCAAGGGTTAATTTAATGTAAAAACAAATACTCCATCTGGATCTATTTTACAGTGAATTAATAATGCAGATTTATACAGAATGTAAACACTATGTGGTTTTTTAAGGTTTTAGAAGAAAATATTTTGCTTGCAAAATATAAAATCCTTAGGCTATTTTATAGGCTGTTATTTTTAGCTATACAAAAATAGTCTACTGTGTAAATTCTAGAAGTTTACTAAATTATTGACTGTTTAAATTAAAAGTGTGTTAACTAAGCAAACTAAGAATATTTACCATGAAACTAGTGGTAAAATTAACACACAATCAAACCACTGAACTCAGCTATACTACATCTTAAGGGCTATATAATAATTGTTTTAGATGCATAAGTATTTTGTGTATTATTTTGAAATAAGAAAAATGTCCATACATGCCATATTGAAGATTTATGTATATGCAGTTTACTTGCCTAACTATTCTTTTCAAAGATGAAAATATGAAACATTTATAAATTGAAAACAGATAAAAATGCAACTTTACAAATGTTACTCAATGTCGATATGACAAAGACAAATAATTCAAAGAATTACAGATGGTGATTTTTTTCTTGATTCCTTAGAAATATTCATAAATATAGTTCTTTCTTCTAGATTGGAACTTAACCTAAGTTTTAAAATTCATTTTAGTGCATTTGAAAAGTCATCTATCAAATGTGTTGACTAGATTCATCTTATTTGTTTTTACTAAATTTGTAATACCATCCTAGGAATATCTCCAAATATCCCAAAATATACAAGTCACACTAAAAAAGTCAGTTTTTTCCAGAAAATATTTTCATGTAATTATAAGAATTCTTTGGAAAAACTAAGAACAAATTTCAGATTGTTTCTTATGTTATGTTAACATATTTAGTCATATATGTAATAAATACTTAGTAGTGTAATTATGTTTACTTTGATTGTAAATATTCAAGATTACACATATTTAAAACTTTACTTACTTTAAAAATCATATTGATCACTAAATATATCATCTAAATTAATTTCTTTGTTGAGTCAATAGGCACAGGCATTGAAAATAATTAGTGCCCACTTTACTTCCAGAAGAGAACAGATGCTGCCAAAGCAGTCTGGTGAAAAGTACACAAAATATCTGAGCTCTGATGTAAACAGAATGCCCAGTTTGAAAATAGTGAATCTGTATCTATTATATATTACAATAAGTCCTCCTTCCTCATTAATTTTACTGAAGTTTCCAGATGAGAAAGAAAATATTAATTTTATTCAGCCTTTGGCATTGTTGCCTGTTAAGGTACTCACTAAATCACTAACTTTACTAACATTAATATTATGTTTATGCTTGGGTATAGGGTTCAATTTGTCATAAGTATAATTAATTATTCTTAAAATGATCAATTTGTCATAATAAAAAAACATGTATTGGGCAGATGAGGCTCCTGTGCCAGCTAGTCTACCTTAAAGTCATGGAAATACTCATGAAATTATGCAAATTAATTGACTCTATCAATGTTGCATAAAATGCTACTTCTAGTACAGTTCATGGAACATTAGGCTGTTCATCCAGCAAAAAAAAGGAGGGGGGGGAAATTGCATTTCAGAGGATGAATTCTTACAAGCAAAGCCTTATGGTTGAGGATACTCACAACTACAACCTATTTTTTTTCTACAAAGCAACTGACTTTCAACCATTACACACAGAACTTTGGCTGTTTATAACAAATTTTCCCCCAAGCAATGTCAAGAAAAAGTCAGCTATGTCTTGTGGGTTTTTCCTCCTTTTAATTAAAAAAAAAAGAGGGGAGAGAGATTTTTATTGTTCAAACACACTAATTAAAAATATTGATTCTAAAATTTAGCAATAAAAATTTGGACTGAAATAGGATCTTTAAGAGCTCCAAGCTCTAGCAGGTTTGGCTCAGTGAATAGAGCATCAGCCTGTGGACTGAAGGATCCTGGGTTTGATTCTCGTCAAGGGCATATACCTGATTTGCCAGCTGCATCTTAAATGGGGGACCTGCAGGAGGCAGCCAATCAATGATTCTCTCTCATTTCTTTCTAAAATCAATAAAAATATATTTGTAAAATATATTCCAAAAACATGATATGGTATAATAAAAACCTCAGATGTATTCCAAGTTAGATTATTTACTAAATAGTAAAAATCTGTGATAATAGAAAAGAAAACAATTAAAAAAAACACTGATTTCAAAATAATTATCCTGTCCAAACACATTTCTTTCAGACAGAAGTGGTATAAGAGGTCATTGTTCTTTGAAGAGCCGTCCCCGACACACATAGCAAATTTAGAATATCAATGTATTACTAAATTTGGTGATATTAATGCATTCTCATTTTAAACTACCTCTAGCAAATGAGTTCTATAATTCAGAAATATTAAATAATGATATTTTTGCCCTATAGAGTTATCAGACCTACTATAAGGAAATAATTTAATATTGCATGTAAAATTGAGGGCTTCATTACAGGGTTTCCACCAAAGAATGAGGCCATCCTCTGATTTGTAACCATGTTACCCATTAGATAAATGGACTCATGTAATCAATTATTATCATTTGAGGCAACTCCAGCCTTAGCTATGTATTAATTTTTAACTTTCCTCCATCTTATCTAATAAAAGAATAATATGTAAATTGACCATACCTCCACTATACCAGCAAAAGACATCCACCAACCAATCAGGAGTGAGTATGCAAATTAACCCAACCAGGATGGCTGCAGCCACAGAGCAAACAGGAGGTTTGGGTTTCCTTGACAATGGAGGAAACTAAGCTTCCTGCACACCCTGGCTGTCCCAGGCCTCCGCTCAAGGCTACAAAGTTTCAGTTATAGAAGATAAATAAATCCCAAATACCAAGGCTTCCACTTGGGTTACCAGGGGGCATGGATGGTTCTGTATCTCTCCCAGGCTTCCCCCTACTCCAAGGTACCCCAACCCTGATCTGGCTCACTAGGACTTAGCATCACAAACTCTGAGCTCTAGCACTAGGATACTAGCTTAAAAGTCAACATGAACATAAAGGGAGGAACTTCATTGTCTTTCTTCAAGGCAAGGGATAGAGAATCACATTTATTTCAGACAGAAGTGGTATAAGAGGCCATTGTTCTTTGATGAACCCTCCCACACACAGAGCTGGCATACAGATGTCATATCTGAATTTTCATCAACCTGGCTAACATTCTTATACCTTCCTCTGGTCCCTGTTGATTCCCTGGCACCATGCATGTGGTCCAACCCAAACCTTTTCCATGCAAATGGCCAGTGTTGGCTCATTCTACAGACATTTCTAAATGTTCTCAAAGGTTCACACACTCCTAACAAGCAGCATCTGGTCTCATGCCCCTAAACTCTTGCTAAGCAGCTTCAAGCCTGAAAATAGTGGCAGCCAGCCTTAATTCACAACTTAGCCTCTCCCAGGCATCTCCAAGCCCAGGATAAGTGGAAACCATGTGGAGATCACTTTTTTACTCATACCAAGTGGTCCCATGCAGGTCACAGGCAGTGGCTAACCCTGGCCTGCATTTTCCATGAGGTCCTAGAACCAACACACCCCATGTCCAGCTTCAGATCACATCAAATCACCAAAAAAAGTTCATCCAAGAATGACACACCCAAAGAGCAGACTCAGCGGGGACCAAAGCCTCTCTATTGTGAATTTGGCTCTGTTGGATCAGTCCCTGCAACAACAGATCCTCCACTGTTATTATGACCAACCTTCACAGCCAATCAGCCTGAGTGAGAATAATTCCCTCTCAGTGATGTGCCAACAGTAACCAAGGCAGATGATGTGACAACAACAATAAGAGGCTACATACTCAACCCACAAAAGGGATATAACCTGAAGCAACCCACTGGGCCCCATAGGATCTACTACATAGATAGGGAAAGGCAGCAGCTTTACCTAATATATGGAAACAAACACAGGGAAGCAGATGAAAAAAGGAGACAAAAAAACATGTCCCCAATAAAAGAAGAGAACAAAACCTTACACACAAAGTAAATAAATAAATAATAAATAAATATAAACAAAATGGAGACAAGCAATCTATCAGATGCACAGTAGAAAACACTGATTATAAGCATTCTAAATGATCTCAGTGAGAATTACAACAAAGAGATAGAAAACATAAACAGTAGATAGAAAACAAAATGAATCAGTCAGAAATGAAGAATGCTATAATTAAAATGGAGAATATATAATAGGGAATCAAAAGTAGGTTAGATAAAGCATAAATGATTTTTTTCCTTTATAGATTAAGGTATTACAAATGCAACCTTATCCCTCCATTGTCCCCACACCCTCCCCAATCTTGTCCTCATCCTCACCCTCTGTTGTCTGTATCCATTGCTTATGCTTATATACATGCATACTAGTCCTTTGGTTGATCTCTCCTGCTTTTTCCCCCACTGTCCTCTACCTTCCCTCTGGGGGTTGAACATCTGATCAATACTTCTCTGTCTCTGGATCTGTTTTTGTTAATTGGTTTATGTAGCTCATTATAATCCACAAATGAGTGAGATCCTGTGATATTTATCTTTCTCTGATTGACTTATTTCACTTAGCATAATGTTCTCCAGCTCCATCCATGCTGTTGCAAATGGTAGGAGTTCCTATCTTTTCACATCAGCATAGTATTCCATTATGTAGATGTTCCACAGGGTTTTTTTTGTGGGTTTTTTTTGTGGTTTTTTTTTTTTAATCCACTCATCTGCTTAAGGGCACTTAGGCTGTTTCAAATTCTTAACTATTGTAAATTGTGCTGCTATGAATAGGGGTACATATATCCTTTTTGACTGGTGTTTCTAGTTTCTTGGGATATATCCCTAGAAGTGGGATCACTGGGTCAAATGAAAGTTCCATTTTTAGTTTTTTGAGGTAACTCCATACTCTCCATAGTGGCTGCACCAGTCTGCATTCCCACAAGCAGTGCATGAGGGTTCCTTTTTCTCTTCATCCTTGCCAGCACTTGTCATTTTTTGATTTCTTGATGACAGCCATTCTGACAGGTGTGAGATGGTACCTCATTGTCATTTTGATTTGCATCTGTCGAATGATTAATGAATCTGAGCATGTTTTCATATGTCTCTTGGCTTTCCTTCTGTTTCTTTCGAAAGTATCTATTTAGGTCCGTTGCCCATTTTATTGATTGGGTTCTTTGTCTTCCTTTTGTTCAGTTGCATTAGTTTCCTGTAAATGGTGTAGATTAAACCCTTATGGAGATATCATTGGCAAATATGATCTCCCATGCAGTGGATTTTCTTGATGTTTTCTTTTGTGGTATAGAATCTTTTTATTTTGATGCAGTCCATTTGTTTCTTTTCTTTTTTTAAAAAAATTCTTTATTGATTAAGGTATCATATATTTGTCCTCATCCCCACATTTCTATCCCAACCCCCTCCCCACACATTTCCCCACCCTCCATTATCCGTGACCACTAGTTAGGCTCATATGCATGAGCACAAGTTCTTTGGTTGATCTCTCCCTTTTATTCCCACCCTCCCCTACCTTCCCTCTGAGGTTCGATAGTCTGATCTATGCTTTCTTGTCTCCAGGTCTGTTCTTTTTCATCAGTCTATATTATTCAACATTTCCCCTAGATGAGTGAGATAATGTGCTACTAGAAATACACTTATAAGAGGCAAAAATGAGACAAGCAATAACGGTTATGCTGAGAGACAAATGAGTCAGTCTGCAGTGAGTTTGTTTCTGGGTCAATAGTTCTTTCAAGTCCCCAATTTCAATATCAAACAGTTCCTTATGTGTACATGTCAGCAATGATATTTCAGTTCTGGGTGGTGGATAAATGGTGGTAATGCAGATCCAACTCTCTCTGGTTTGGTCCTGGGAAACCTGCAGTGACCTACAGCTGGTGTCTGCTAGTATGACAAGGTGCCTTCAGCATCTTCCATCTCTGGACTGTTTCTCTTCTGTCTTCATGGCTGGAGCAGTCCTGTCAATTCCTCTCTGTTGCAGGAATCCACATGGTCTCAAAGTTGTTTTCTGAAAATATACAAACATATTCTCGACCAAAAGTAAAATAAATTTTTTTTCTGTAAATTTGAATTGCAATCTTTTTCCATTTTTTTGCCTAAACAACTTTCCTTTGGCATGTTTTCAGAACATGTATGTTTTACCTGGATGTCTTGCTGTTAGGATTACAGATGAAAGTAAATTTTCTAAAGTACAAGTGTTCTAGATATAATTTACTTACCGGATGTTTTCTCTTACATTATATTCTTCTACTATCCCCCCTTTTTTATTTAAATATTAGGGGTCTTTGGAAATTTTATAATGTAGTGTTGATAGCTTTAAAATTTTATTTTTTGCACTAAAATATGACTGCCTTAGGTATATTACATGTTATACAATTTTACCATAAAATGAACTACCAATAAAAATATTAGTTAACACTTTAGGAACAACTTTTTGTCTGGTATAATTAATTTTTCTAGAATATTCACTTATTTTAATTAATCAATTTAAATTAGTCTGAAAACATGACTACTATTTTACTGTCAAGTTTAATACTCTAATAACCATCTTATATTACCCTGTAGATATTAGTGGAAATTATTATTTACCTTTTTAGGTAAATACTAGAGCATTCCTAATGCTAGGCTGGATTTGGATATCAAAAACCCTCTTCCCCACACCATGGGTACAAGACAACTCAAACAAGTCTTGTTGCAGTGAGAGGGCAGCTGCTGTCAGCCAAGTCTCTGTCTGTTACCTGTGACTATCACTTTTTGCTCCTGGGAGAGGTACAGAAAATGTAACTAAGACCTTGTCTATACAAAAAGAAATTGACAGCCAGTTTGAAATGGAATTGCCATGGCCTATAGCAAAGAATATTCTTACATGATATTATTCTGCAATGTCATTATAATTTTTCCCAAATGTGTGTTACCCCCATTCTAATAGAACTTTGCACCCTTGGGTATCATAAAAATCATATTTTTGGTGCTTGGAGACAAAGGTAACACATCTCTAGATATTTTAGAATTACAAAAGCATAATATACAATTATCCCAAACAACCTTACAAACTAATACTTTGAATGTCAGGCAGCAATTTAAAAAGGACATGAACAGATTTAACCCCTTCCATTATGTAGAGGGTACCCTGGGCATTCTATATTGGCATCTCTTTTCCTTTTGGCCAAGAGGGACCCTCTTCTCACAATCCAATTGCCCACAGCTGATGCCTGAGCTTTCTGTTCATATCGAGCTTGAAGCATCGTGATGACTGGTATCATTGATGTATCTCTCGCCCAGTGGTGTGAGCTGGGCCTTCCCTGGAGAAGAAACCTGGGTGCCCTAAGATATGTGATCAGTGCTGGGGCCCTGCCAGCAGGCAAGGGGATCCCAAGACAGGTGTTGGACGTGGAGGCCATGGGGGCATAGGGTACTAAGGAGACAGAACTGAACCTCACATCACCCAGCTTAGCCCTGGTGGATGACTGGTTATTCAGAGACATGTAAGATTCCTCAAGGAAGGAACAACGTAAGACAGGCACAGTCGCAGAGGGGCCATCAGAAGAGAACTTGGGGATCAACAGAGGTGGGGCATAAAACCTCACCCCCCATCTTTGCAGGGGCTTGAACCCTCACCCTTTCTGAGGGAGGTCTCCTGCTCCTATGGCTTCTTAGCTTCCCATGCCCAACTCAAATTGGGACCCAGGTAACAGACAAAGACTTGGCCGACAGCAACTGCCATCTCACGGTTTATTTTCTATTTAGTTTCCATTGCCCTAGGAGCTATATCAGTGAAGAAATTGCTTCAGCATATATCTGAGATTTTGTTGCCTATGGATTCCTCTAATATTTTTATGGTTTCTCATCTTATTTTTAAGTCCTTTACCCATTTCGAGTTTATTTTTAGTATGGTGTAAGTTGGTGGTCTAGTTTCATTTTTTTGCAAGTATTTCTCCAGTTTTCCCAACACCATTTATTGAAGAGACTGTCTTGACTCCATTGTATATTTTTGCCTCTTGTCAAATATTAATTGAGCATAGTGGTTTGTGTCGATTTCTGGGTTCTTTATTCTATCCCATTGGTCTATATAACTGTTCTTGTGCCAGGCTGTTTTGATATTAGTGGCTTTGTAATACATCTTAATATCTGGCATGAGATCCTCCTACTTTGTTCTTCTTTCTCAAGATTGCTGCAGCTATTCAGGGTCTTTTTTTAAATTCCAGATTAATTTTTTTGGAGAGTTCTTTCTAGATCTGTGAAATATGATGTTGGTATTTTAATGGGGAGTGCATTGGATCTATATGTTGATTCTACCAATCTATTAACAAGGTATGTTCTTCCATTTATTTTGTCTTCCTCTATCTTTTTTTTTCAACATTTTCTAGTTTTTTGAGTAGAGGTCTTTTTCCTTCTTAGTTAAGTTTATTCTGAGGTATCTTCATTTTAATGGTATAATGGTAAATGGGATTGTTTTGTAATCTCTCTTTCTGTAAGTTCATTATTGGTGTGTAAAATTCCATAGATTTCTTGGCATTAATTTTGTATCCTGCTACATTGCCAAATTCATTTATTAAGTCTAATAATTTTTTATGGAGTATTTAGGTTTTTCTATGTACAATATAACACCATCTGAGAATAATAACAATTTTATGTCTTCTTTTCCAATTTGAATGCCTTTTATTTCTTCTTCTTGTATAATGACTATGGCTAGCACTTCTAGTACTATGTTGAACAGGAGTGGTGAAAGCAGGCTTCCCTGTCTTGTTCCTGATCTTACAGGAAATGGTTTTAGTTTTTGCTCATTGAGTATGATGTTGGATATAGGTTTGTCACATAAGGCTTTTATTGTGTTGAGGTATGATCCTTCTATTCCCACTTTACTGAGAATTTTTTTTTATCACAAAAGGGTGTTGGACTTTGTCAAATGCCTTTTCTGTATCAATTGATATGAATATGTGATTTTGTCTCTCAATTGGTTTATGTAAGCATAAATGATTTAGAAGATAAGGATACAAAAAACATAGAATCAGAAAATCAAAATGCATATCCTATTTAATAAAAGAGTAATATGCAAATTGACTGTCACACCAAGACATAAGATGGACACCCTCATGTGCTCAAAGATGGCTATTCCCATGTGGACACAAGATGGCCACCACAAGATGGCATGCCACAAGAGAGGTAGTTGTGGAAGATCAAGCCAGCAGAAGAGGGCATTTGGGAAAGACCAGGACAGCAAGGAAGGGCATTTGGGGAGGACCAGTTCTGCAGGGGAAGGCAGTTGTGGGCAATCAGGCAAGCGGGGAAGGCAGTTAGGGGTGAACAGGCCGGCAGAGGAGGGCAGTTAGTGGGGACCAGGTCAGCAGGGGAGGGCAGTTGTGGGGGGTAGGCCTGCAGGGGAGAGCATTTGGGGGGTGGACTAGGCATTAAGTGGAGGACAGTTAGGGGGGACCCTGCAGGCCTACCCTCCACTTAATGCCTAGTCCATTTACCATTTACCATTATACCATTTACCATTATACCATTAAAATGAAGATACTTCAGAATAAACTTAACTAAGGCACTCTGTGCCTTCTCACAGAGCAGATAGAGGCAACAGCTGTATCAAATAGCATCTACCTGGAATTGGCGAATTAAACACAGATTGTGATGCAATCAATGGACAGAAAGGTCAGAGATCACTTGGAAAGAAGTGAGATCTGAGGTCCACGCTGGATGGAGAAATGCATGCAGTAGGGGAGGGCAGTTGGGGGGGGATCCTGTCCTACAGGGGAGGGCAGTTGACGGGCACCAGACTTGTAGGGGAGGGTAGTTGGGAGGGTACCAGGCCTGCAGGGAAGGGCAGTTGGGGAGGAACCAGGCCAGCAGGAGAGGTAAGTTGGGAGCCAGCAGTCCTGGATTGTGAGAGGAATGTCCCATATTGGAGAGGGTGTAGGCTGGGCTGAGGAACACCCCTCCCATGCATGAATTTCATGCACTGGACTTCTAGTATATATATAAATGAGGATAGTTTAAGGGGCTTCTTTGACAAGCTCAAATATACCAACATTCACATTATAGTGGTACCAGAAGGAAAGGAGAGAAAACGAGCAATTAAAGAACTATTTTTGAAGAAATAATGACAAAAAGTTCCCTAACTTGGCAAAAGAAATAGACATGCAATCTCAGAAAGTGCAGATAGTTTCAAACAAGATAGACCCAAAGAGACCCACATTGAGACACATAATTAAAATGCCAAAAGTTGCCTAAACCAGTTTGACTCAGGGGATAGAGCATCGGCCTGCAGACTGAGAGGTCCCAGGTTCCATTCCAGTCAGGGTCATGTATATTGGTTGTGGGCACATCCCCAATAAGGGGTGTGCAGGAGGCAGCTAGTCGATGTTCCTCTAGCTCTCTATTCCTTCCCTTCCTCGCTGTAAAAAATCAATAAAAATATATTAAAATAAATAAATAAAATGCCAAAAGTTAAAGACTAAAAAAAATTCTAAAAGCAGCAACAGGAAAACAGATAATTACTGATAAGGGAGCTCCCATAGACTGTCAATTTTCTCAATAAAAATTTTGCAGGCCAGAAAGGAATGAAAAGAAATCTTCAAAGTGATAAAAATCAAGGACCTACAATCAAGATTACTCTACACCACAAAGCTATCTTTCAGAATTGAGGGTCAGATAAAGAGCTTCCCAGACAAGAAGAAGCTAAAGGAGTCCATCACCACCAAACCAGGATTATAAGAAATGTTGAAGAAACTTCATTAATAAGGGGGAAATTAAAAATATGAATAATAAAATGAGAATAATTACATTATCAATATTTACTTTAAATGTAAATGCATTAAATGCTCTAATCAAAAGATGTAGAATGGAAAGATCCAAGATGGCAGCCAATGGGACTGCAAGCTGCAAGATACTGTGTGAGTGAGAGATTGAAAGGGGAGTGTGTGGACGTGCAGAGAATGTCTGTATTTGTGAGTGAGTGACAGTTATATTCCACAGGACTATTGGTGACTGCCCTGGCTGGGCAGCCTCTACTATCACTGAAATCTCTCCCAGAATGGACAGCACTGCCACAGAGACCACACCATCATAAAGGGTAGAACAGCTGTGATCAGAAGCCCAGATTTACCTTCAACCAGGAGACCTCAGATATCTCCAGGGACCCTACACCCACCTGCCTCAACTGTGAACCCACAAACACTGATACTACAGACTCTCTGGCTATAGGCACCTAAAAAGTTTGTCCAGGGGGAGACAAGGTGATTGCTGAATATGTAGACAGGCCTGTGCCTTCTCACAGAGCAGATAGAGGCAACAGCTGTATCAAATAGCATCTACCTGGAATTGGCGAATTAAACACAGATTGTGATGCAATCAATGGACAGAAAGGTCAGAGATCACTTAGAAAGAAGTGAGATCTGAGGTCCATGCTGGATGGAGAAATGCATGCAGCAGGGCTAGAATTTCAGAGGGACTCCACCAAATCCACAGTCCTTAGGTCAGTGTAGCCCTTGAATGTAGAAACAAGTCCACAGAGCTGTTGGCAGAGTGGGATTCTAGATCTAAGTCCACAACCATGGGAGTCTGTGCCCAGAAAGGCAACCTGAAGTTCTATACCAGCCATGGAGTGCTGGAGGAGAAAGACGCAAATCAGCACCGTTCCTTTGTCTTTTTTACTTCCCTACTTTTGCTTGCTAAACCCAGTACATAGGATCTTTCATTTAAAAACACTCACTGAGACTGCAGGGAAAAGTTGTTTTTGTGGAAACTGAGGATCAGAATAGGTATAGATAAGCAGGAAAACAGCTCTGGGACAGTCTGTCTCTCCAACTCAGTCTTAAGTGTAGCAGGGAAAGAAGAGTCTAAACATTGGGTTGAGGGGCCATTTGGTTCCTGAAACTAATATAGAAACATTGCCTACAACTAAGGGCAGCCAGAAAAACAATGTGAGCAGAGAGATCCAGCCTGCTTGAAAACAAGATTGTGACTTATGACACAGAGAAGTGGTGGATTGCAGGGAATTTCAGCAATGTGCTGACTACCTGATAGGAAACAAACATGCCAGGCAGAACAGTAGAGAGGGGTCTTAAACCAGCCCCTAGGGGTCATTGAAGTCCACCTGAAAAAAACAACCTCCACTACTTCACTTTTTTATTTTTTATCTTTTACTTAAGAAACTATTTTTTTCTCACTTTATTTTACTTTTTTATTATTATACTAGTGACCCAGTGCACGGAATTCATGCACGGGGGCAGAAGGAGGGTTTGGTTCCCTCAGCTTGGCCTGCACCCTTTCACAATCTGGGACCCCTCGGGGGATGTCCGACTGCTGGCAGTGGGACATCTCTCTTACAATATGAGACTGCTGGCTTTAAACCACTCGCCTGCCTGCCTGATCGCCCCTAACTACTCACTTGCCCACCTGATTGCCCCTAACCACTCCCCTTCCTGCCTGATTGCCCTTAACTGCCTCTGCCTTAGCCACTGCTACAACAGCTTCATCTGGAAGGACATCCAGAATGATGTCCGAAAGTTTGTTTGACTGTCCGGTCTAATTAGCATATAATGCTTTTATGATGTAGATGGTGTCTGGAGAGCTGAATGTCTTCCAATTCTAGACTCGAAAGAGGGGTGTGTGCATGCTGCCATGGTTTTTTACTTTAAGAGTTTCATGCTCTACCGACTAGCTAGCCAGGCACCTTGGTTTTTTACTTTAATCCAGTGGCAGCTCATGGGGTGTCCTGGCAGGAGCTTGTGAGGTGTCCCTGTGTGAGTGTGGGGTGTCCCAGAGGAGTGTGTTTTAGATTAAACATGGTTTTCATCTGGTTGTTTTCTATCTCGGTGCACATAGGATAGATGCACTGTTCTGTTCTAGGCTCTGCTCTGACAACTGGGAGAGCTCCTCAGAGGCAGGGAGGACCTCCCTGTGTTTCTATGTAGATCCTGGCTTGGGGCCGACACCCCATGAGCTGGCTTGGGGGCGACACCCCTAGGAGATCAATAGAAGGGCACTAAGAATATTTTACCTAATTCCACATGGACAGCAGCATCTGAAAGGGAGCACAGGTTTAAAAAGGATGCTTTTTCCGGACATACAGTGACTATTTTGTTTCTTTAATTTAGTTTGGGTGGCTTTCCTTTTCTATTGAGTGAAGCTCTAAAGCTCTTAAAGGATATTAGGCAAATGAATGCAATGCTGGAGGAGACAGGAGAACAGCTCACCTCTCGTGGGTGCCAAACTCTGGGTTGTGGGTTCCAGTCTCTGGGACTTGGTGGAAGTGAGAAGAGCTCATCTGTGAGCACAGCTACCCTCTGGTCTCAGCTCAGTGTGTGGCTGAAGAGTGAGGAACAGGCTGGCCTTAGCAGTGGTTTGAACGTAGCCCTGAATGAGGAGGAGGGCGCTCTCCCTGCCACGTGGAAGCTGCTCTTAGTGCCTGCATCTGGCATTGCTACCTGGTTGTGCAGGTAAGTCAGTGAGGCACAGAGTGGACTGGCCTATCCGACACAGTGGTGGGTGCCTGTTGGGCTTCAGAGCAGGCAATCTCCCTGGAGCCAGGCACTGGTGAGATAGGGCTGTGGGAACTCAGAGGGGGCAGCACATGGTGTGGGGATGACAGGTGTTTGTGCTGTTTGCTAGGGTATATGGGATCCATGTGTTCCATTCCCATGAAGGAACATGTGTTGTTTTGGGTTCTTTGCATCCTTTATTTCTAACCTTTCTCACAAACTGGCAAGACTGGTATCATTATTCCAAGTTTAAGGTCAAACAAATGGATACTCTGAGGGGCTCAATCAGGGGCCTGAAGGCACAGCTAGGGATGAAGCACCATCCGTACACATCCAGTCACTTCCCAGCCCTGTGTACACTGGGTGGGCGTAGTGCATGCTGCTGTATGTGGCTCTTTACCCAGAGGTGTGGGCATCCCAGTCTGCTGCTTTTGGGGGTGCTGAGCCTGGACTATCAGCCACATTTCCTGGTCCTTAGGGTGGAGAGAGGCCCTGAGCCCACCTCCATGCATCTAGGTGGGCCAGTGTGAAGTGGCTCCTGGAGTTGACTTCCTGGCCGATACCCCTGGCAGGCCACCCTCCCATGTCACCCAGCACTGTGAGTATTTCAATCCCAGGAATGCTCTTTAAGCTTCCCATGAGCACCTGGTTCTGCATCAGGGAAGTTCTGAGGGTGCCTGGCAGGCAGAGTGTGAGGGCACTGGTGGGAGGGGCTGCTCCCCTTCCTCCTGGGCTCTTCTGTCTCCTCATGGCTTAGTTGTTCCACTTACAAATGGAGATAAAGCTATCATTTAAACCAGGGCTGCACCCTTGCTTCTGCCCTACCTTTCTTCCTCTATCCCTGCACTGGCCCAGCCGCCTGGCTCCCTACCTCTCCCATAGCAGAGCCACTCAACTCAAGCTCTGGCCATGCCCATCCCACAGGGAGGAGCATGCACAGCTTCTTGCAGACAGAGAAGCAAATGTGGAGTAGGGAGGTGGCAGATTTTGCAGAGGAGGGTGTTTGTGCTTTAAAGCTGATACTCTCTGTCCACCTCCCAGCATTGAAGGCTGAGGGTTGCTGCAGGCACTTAAGTTCTTGTTGAAGTCTCCACTCTGGGGCCTCTCACTGCAGTGAGTCCACATCCCAGGAGGCTGTGCAGTGGAGGCACTACGTTCCTTTCAGAAGAAACTGAGGATCAATTGGAGCCTGCCAGCTCAGGGGGAAGACCAGTCCCCTGTCCCGCTCCACTGCCACCAGCGTGGTTCCCCTTGGTTCCCCGTTGGACATCCAGCAATGGGAGCCTAGGGGCAGGGTGGGAGGGAGGGACCTAGAGGTGCTCCATGCACTTCCTGGTGTTTGGTCATCCCATCCTGTCATAATACCCTAGGCTATTATTAGTATAGAATTTTATTTTTATTATTTTTACTATTATTTTAGCTTTTTAAAGTTTTATTTTTTATTTTATTTTATTTTTGGATTAGTGTTCTACATTCTATTTTTATTTTTATTTTAGCATTATTTTAATATCTATCAATTTTTCTTTCATGCCAACACTCTCTTCCTTACTTTTCCCCCTTTTTACCTGTTTCTCTTACCTTGTTCCTGCTTTAGTTTTTCTCTATTTTCCCTTTTACTCCCTGTTAAAAATTGATCTTATTCATATATCTAATATCCTCTCCCCTGTTCCAAGTCCATGCATACTTCTTGTTTCTCTTGCCTCAATAGCCAATGACTTTTCCTTCCCCGCCCCCCCGCTTTTTCTTTCTATCTTGTGGTGGTTGTTTCTTTGATTGTTTTCTTCTGTTTCTTTCTTTTTATTCTTCTGTTTTTCCTCGCCTTGCTTGTTCTCTTCTTCTACTAACAGCTTAATTAGTTTCAATTTTCAACTCAGGCCTATCTATTCTCTAGTCTTCTTTTCCAAAAATAGATAAATAGTAGATAGATTAAAGAAATGGAAAAATATTATATATAATTATATGTATATTAATCCTTTATATACATATGTTAATATATGTTTTTGGTTTTTTTTGTTTTTTTTTACTTTTCTTCATAAAAACTCATTCTCTATCTACCTCCTCTACAATGAATTGTGGCCATTTCTCCATTCATTCAATTCCTTGACCTTATCTTCTGGAAATAAACTCTGCCTCTTCACATTCACTTTCCCTCCTTCTTTTCTGGGTGTTTGTTGTTTGTATTTCTTTGCATTTTGTTTGTTTGTTTGTTTTGAGTTTTTGCCCCATATACATATATTTCCACCTTCTTTATTCTTCTCTTTCTTTTCTCTCTTACTTTTTTTTTCTTCACAATATCATTATTGAAATCTTTTATTTCCCCTAATTCTCGTTTCTATGGTGGTCACATTTATTTGGGGTTATAAATCATGAATAGATTTGTGTTTGGTGCTCTCTGTGTTGTGTGTTGTCATGTTGTATTTTGTGCTTTTAAATCAATATGGTAGAGAAAGAGCTACAAAAGCAAACACCTGAGAGGAGTGAGCATGGAGAGACAAAGAAACAGCCCTCAAACCAAAGAAAAGTAGGAATCACTGGAAAAGGAAGTAAACAAAATGGAGGCAAGCAATTTGTTAGAGATAGAATTCAGAGCAATGGTCATAAGGACACTAAAAAGGATGGAAGGCAAATTCAACAACATGTGCATAAACCAATAAAAAATGAGGAAGAACCAAGGAGTAATGAAGAATGACATCACTGCATTACTAAAAGCAAAACAGTAGACTAGAAGAAGCAGAGGACTACATCAGTGAGCTAGAAGACAAGGTTGGAAAAAATACCCAAGCCAACTACCAACTGGGGAAAAACAAACAAACAAAAAAACCCCACAAACAAACAAAAAAAAAAACTAAACTAAAAAATAATAGGAGAGCCTAAGGGAACTTTTGGAAAACATGAAACAAAACAACATCCACATAGTTGGGGTACAAGAATAAGAGGAGACTGAGCAAAGAATAGAAAGTCTGTTTGAAGAAATATAGACAAAAAACTTTCCTGATCTAGCAAAGAAAAAACTCACACAAGTCCAAGAAGCTAGCAGAGTCCCAAACAAGATGAATCCCAAAAGACTGACACTAAGACACATTATAATTAAATTGGCAAACACCAATGACAAAGTTAAGAATCTTAAAGGCTACCAGAGAGAGAGAGAAGGTAATCTACAAAGGATATTCCATCAGAATATCAACTGATTTGTCAACAGAAACACATCAGGCCATAAATGATTGGAATGAAACATACAAAGGCATGAAAAGCAATGGTCTGAATCTAAGAATACTATAACCAGAAAGACTATCAATCAAAATTGAAGGTGAAATCAGAGCTTCACATAAAAAAGAACTAAGCGAGTTTATTACCAGCAAACAAGCAATGCAAGTAATACTAAAGGGTCTGCTGTAAAAAGGAGAAATAAGAAGGGAAGAAGGAAACAAGCACAGATAATAAAAATGGTGACAAACAAGTATCTAGTAATAATCAATTTAAATGTAAAGAGATTAGATGCCAAAAGACAAAAGTTGTATGGATAAGAAAACATGACCCATATAACTAATGTCAACAGAGACCCTACTCAGAAAAAAGGACTTACACAGACTTATAATGAAGTAATGGAAAATGGATTTTCAGAATAAAAGTGAGAAATAAAGCTGGTTTAGTAGTACTTATATCTGAAAAATCAGACCTCAAAGCGGAGGCCATAACAAGAAATAAGTAAGAACACCTCATAATACAAAGGGAGAAATTGAAGAAGAAGATATAACTCTGGTAAATATATATGTACCCAATACAGGAGCACACAAATACATACTTTTTTAATGTTGGAAGACATCAAAGGAGAGATTGACAGGAATACAGTCATAGCAGGAGACTTTAATATCCCACTAACACCACAGAATAAACCCTCTAAACAACAACAACAACAACAACAACAACAACAACAAAATGGCAAGGAAACAGCAATCCTAAATGACTCATGAGATCAGATGGAATAAATTGACATCTTCAGAACATTTCACCCCAAAGCCACAGAATATACTTTCTTCTCAAGTGCACAGGGGTCATTTTCAAAGATAAACCACATAGTGGAACACAGGCAAAGTCTCTTCAAATTAAAAAAGATAGAAATATTATCACATCTTGAAGGAGAGAGTGACTATTATCAGAAGCCTATGCTTCCCAGGAATCTACAACAATACCCAGGGAACAGCTACGAACCAAGGAACACCAGACCTCAAACAGCATGAATATACAGACTCAGATGAGCTCTGAACCTTCTCACAGAAAGGTCAGATTTCATCTAGTAAAAGAAGAGGAAGAACTACACAACCAGACACTCAGAGAAGAGACATCATGGGGAGAAAAAGAAACAGCCCACTTATGAAGGAAAAGCAGGCATGAAAAAAAAAAAAAAGTAAACCTAATAGAAGCAAGCAATATGTCAGAGAAAGAATTGAGAGAAATGGTAATAAGGTCACTGAAAAGAATGGAAGACAAATATAACAATATGTGTAAGAACCAAGAAGAAATGAAGAAGAACCAAGAAGAAATAGAAGATGATATCACTACTATAAAGAACTCAATAGAAAGCATCAACAGTATACTAAAAAAAGAAGAGGACCACATAAGTGAACTAGAAGACAAGATAGGAAAGCATCATCTAGTAAAAAAAAAACTTAAAAAATAGGAGGAGAGCCTAAGGAAAATTTGGGACAACATCTACAAAATAAGGGTGACAGAAAGAGAGGAAACTGAGCAAGGAATAGAAAATCTGTTTGAAGAAATAAAGACAAAAAACTTCCCTGACATAGGAAAGGATAAACCCACACAAATCCAAGAAGCTCAGAGTCCCAAGCAAAACGAACCCCAAAAGACCAATGCCAAGGCATATTATAATTAAATTGGCAAACACCAATGACAAATAATCTTAAAAGCAGCCAAAGAGAGACAGAAAGTTATCTACAAAGGATCTCTCATCAGACTAGTGACTGGTTTCTCAACAGAAACACTTCAGGCAAGAAGGGAGTGAATGAATTATACAAAGTCATGCAAAGGAAGCTGAATAGAAGAATACTTTACCCAGCAATGCTATCAATCAAAATTGATAGTGAAATCAGGAGCTTCACAGACAAAAAGGGACTGAGGGAGTTTATTACCACCAAACCAGCAATGCAAGAAATGCTAAAGTGTCTGCTATAAAAAGAAGAAATAGTAAATGAAGAAGGAACACAGGTGTAAAAAATAAAAATGGCAACGAACAAGTACCTATCAATAATAATTTTAAATGTAAATGGATTAAATGCCCCAATCAAAAGACATAGGATAACTTAGTGGATAAGAAAACATGAACCATATATCTGCTGTCTACAGGAAACTCACCTCAGAAAAAAAGGATTCACACAGACTGATGGCAAAGGCATGGAAAAATGTTTTTCAGGCAAATGGAAATTTTTAAAAAGCTGGGGTTGCAATAGTAATATCTGACAAATTAGATCTCAAAGTGAAAGACATACCATGAGATAAGGAAGGCCACTTCATAATACTAAAGGGAGAAATCCAACAAGAAGAAATAATGCTGGTAAACATATACCCACTCAATACAGGAGCACCCAAATACATAGAAAAACTTCTGGAGTATATCAAAGGAGAGATTTACAGGAATACAGTCATAGCTGGGTGCTTTAATAACCCACTATCATCATTGGACAAATCCTCTAAACAAAAAAAATCAGCAAATAAACATAATCCTAAATGATTCACTAGATCAGATGGAATTAATTGACATCTTCAGAACATTTCACCCCAAAGCCACAGAATGTACATTCTTCTCAAGATCACATGGGTCATTTTCAAAGATAGACCATAAATTGGATCAAAAGCAAAGTCTCTTCAAATTCAAGAAGATTCACAAATGACATGATACTATACATAGAAAAAACCAAAGACTCCATCAAAAAGCTACTAGACCTAATAAATGAATTTGGCAATGTAGCAGGATACATAATTAATGTCCACAAATTTATGGCCTTTTTATACACCAATAGTGAACTCATAGAAAGATAAATGAAAAATTTAATTTATCATTGCACCAAAAATGTTAAGATAGCTAGGAATAAACTTAACCAAGGGTGTAAAAGACTTGTACTCAGAAAACTACAGGACATTGAAAAATGAGATAGAGGAAGACTTAAACAAATAGAAGAATATACCAAGTTCATGGATTGGTAAAATCAACATCATTAAAATGTCCATACTATCCAAAGCAATCTATAGATTCAGTGCAATAACTATTAAAATCCAATGGCATATTTCAAAGATTTAGAACACATTCTTCAAAAATTTATATGGAACAAATAAGACCCTGAATAGCCACAGCTGTCCTGAGAAAGAAGAACACAGATATCAAACTTTATTACCAAGCCACGATTCTCAAAACTGCATGGTACTGGCACAAGAACAGACATATAGACCAGTGGAACAAAATAGAGGACCCGAGACATTATATTCAATTAATATTTGACAAAGGAGGCTAGAGCATACGATGGAGTCAAAACAGCTCTTTAATAAATCGTGCTGGGAAATTTGGTCTGATACAAGCAAAAAAAGAAATAAAACTAGATCACCATAATTATGCAAACATATTTATCTACCAATAATAATACATCATAAAGTAACTACTTAGTGATCCAACATTATGCTTAATGAGTACAACAATTAATAAAAATAAATAAATAAATAAATAAAATAAATCAGAAAATAATTAAAACAAATTTTCTTATGTAAAGCAATTATGGCCAATTGATGTAATAAACTTTTTTGTTACCCAAGCATATTTTAATTCATGGACATTTATAACTCTACTAGTGGCCCAATGCACAAATCTGTGCACACATGGGGTCCAACTGGCCCAGCCTGATTGGGGCTGATTGGGATGGGGCCAGCCCTAGGCAAGGCTGTGGGTGCTTGACCAGCTGGCCTCGCCTCTAATCATGGTGGTGGGGGCCAATTGGGGGCGGGGCTGGCCAAGGGGAGGGGCCACAGGTAGTTGGCTGGCTGGACCCACCCTCTGATTGAGGGGACAATTTGCATATTAGCATTTTATTATAGAGTGTAGCCAGTGCATCTTTCCTATAGTAACACCAATATTTGAGGATTACATTTGCATTAACTGAGTTACCATGTTTTGTTTTAAAACATAAGTTCTTTGTCTTCATACTGCCCAAGGTGATTGTGGTATAAGCCCTAGCTAGGAGCCTGGAGCTTATTGGTCCAACTAAAAACAAACACTTTCAAAAGTTGCTACAGCCACTTATGTGTAGAGTTTGTTTTATAGGTTATAATTTTAACTAGAGGCCCAGTGCATGAAATTCGTGCATGGGTAGGATCCCTAGGCTTCACCAGCAAACAGGGCCAATCAGGTTCCTCACTTCTCCACCTCCCCGCCTCCTCCTTTTCTCGTTCCCTCAGTGCCTGCTACAGCCACTAGTCACCTGCCAAGTTCCTCGCCAACCCCTGGTGGTCAGAACATGTCATAGTGAGCTGTTGAACTCAGGTCTCCTGGTCAAACTCCCAAGGGGAAAATTAGCATATTATCCTTTTATTATATAAGATGTGCAGTGAAAAAAAAAGTTCCAAGCAAATATAAACATACAGGTGGTATGTTTACTAATATCCAAGTATTATCCTCATTATCCTATAGATGAGCCTTAATGAGCCTTTTGCTCATTAAGAATCTCGAGGTTGCCTACCAGCATGGCTCAGTGGTTGTGGGTCAAGCTATAAATTAGGAAGTCACGGTTCCATTCCTATTCAGGGCACATGTTGTGGGTTCAATCCCCAGTGCAGAGTGAGCAGGAGGCAACCAATCAATATTCTCTCTCATCACTGATGTTTATATCTCTCTTTTCCCCTCCCTTCCTCTCTGAAATCAATAAAAGTATATTTTAAAATATCATCATTATCATCATCATCATCATCAGAAGCCACAGTAAACCACTTGGAGGTGAACTGAGTCTGTCCAGGGCATCCAAAATGGCACAAATATTTAAAAACTAGAGTCCTCAGGCCACATCCTTCCAAACTCTAACTAACAACCTATCCTTCACTTGTATAGAGAGCACCTGCTAATATGTAACATTATATATTATGATTATTTTTTTATATATACCATCTCTTCTGGCTGGTTGTTTCTCCTGACAGTTGTCTCTATAATCTGTAAACACGTATTTAGAAATAATACAGGTACAAAACCACTATCTTTATACTTGGAAGATTCTTAGATTATAGAATGACTGAAATTAGAATTTATTAAGCTGATACCATGAAAGGTTCGTGAATCATGTGATTATAAAACATCTTCACATTTATTCATTCAAATAGAAAGCATAAATATCTATAGGTTATAATAGTAGCCATAGCTACCTTTATGAAATATTTACCATGAGCTTCCACTGTAGTATAGTCTTCATTTGTCACTCCATTTAAACTTCGTAACCATCTTGAGGCAAAATTCTTATCCATTCTTAAACACGAGGAAACCAATATATAGAAAGATGAAATATCTTGCTCTAGGATCCTGGTGACTCAACTATAAAACACATAACTAAAATTTGAGACCCCAGAACTGGTGGCCCATTTGACAACCTAACAGCACCATCATCATCACTTTCTATTTGCAAATTGCCAGAAATGAAAAGTGTTTCTGTTTTTCAAGAATCCCGGAGACAGGGAATAAAACAAAGGTTTGCCCAAACTAAAACTGTTGATTGGATCCTCTTTCATAAAGTCTATAAGAAAGTACAGTAGGAATTTATCGATTTATGCCTCTGCCCTGGAAGCTCACCAGAAGGTGCAACATGTTAGAGATTAACAATCCACATAAAAAAGGACCCAAGAAACACATATTAATTGTTTCATTGAATCACAAATAAATACCCTGCTATTGTATTTTGCTATCCCACTAACATATTGCCAGGGGGAAAAAAGACACAGAAAAATTAAAAACAATGAGTTTTCTCACAGAGCTTGAATAAAGTGAAGCTGTTATTCAATCTGTTTTCCAGTTTAGTGTGAAAGCACACACCCATTCTCCTTCCCACCAAAAAGAATGAGGTGATAGGGACTAGAGGCCCCTAGCATTGAGGGACCCTAAGGTTCTAACATGCTAAACAGCAAATGGAGAAAGCAAAGATTGTATTGCAATGAAGAAGAGGCACTATGATTCTCATGCATGGGGAAGCCACATTAATTCTAGGAAATAACAATACTCCAAAATAAAAGAGTTACAGTTTGCTGTATCAATTGCCAGTGATAGACTTAGCTAGTCCTAGATATGGTCTTCAAGTGCCAAAAAGAAAATTAATGCCATAATCTGGGTTGTTATTATTTTAAGTCAATTGTTATGGCACTTCACAGTTAGTATTTGATCCCTGCATTTATTGGTCCTACAAAACAGTCACAGTTTCTGGCTAATAAACAAGTTGCATCTGAGGGGATAGTAGCTTGCCCATGGTTATTCACCTGGTAAATAGAAGATTCAAGAAATCTAACACTTAAATCTAAACATATCTGACAGGTTATCTGCACTGAGCCTTGTCACTACATAGTGAACCAGCATTCAACTAATTCCAGTCTTCTAGCATTAGGTAGAGGTAGTGTGTCAAGCAAAGCTGCAGAAACAGTTCTCTAACTCCTTAGTCAGATATTCCATTATAGCCTTGCATTTACTGTGTCTTTACATATACATTCTTCCCTCTCATCATCTATATTCTGTGAGACTGCTGGTTTCCCTTATCATCTCCTCTGTTCTTGTTAATAATGGGGGATTATTGAAGGTAAATAAAAGCTCTATGCTAGAAAAAGTCTACAGGAGACACTATACATAAGTGTTTATGACCATATGCTCATGTAGACACTCTACATGAGTGTCTACATGAGCATATGGTCATAAACACTTCACAACACTTACCTCTTCAGCCAGCCAGACTTTGAATCAAGTCAGAGGAGACTTTTTTAGGTGTTGTTTGTTTGTTTGTTTGTTTGTTTTTTGTTTTTGTTTTTTAGGTTTTACTGAGAACCAAAGTCTCCCCAGTTCTTCCTAAATCAGAAAGTACTGGCCTTTCTACATAGGCCAGGAACATTAGCAACATCTGGGAGCTTGTTAAGTATGCAGAACATAAGCCCTCCAGGCTTACTAAATCAGAATGGTCTTCTTCCATATGCCCAGGTGTAACAGATTAGTAGGCACAGAAAAATTTGAAATTAATACTCAGGATAATTAGAAAAAAGTACTGCTGTATGAAGAGGCTTATATAAGTGTTAATTATCACAGGTAAGCATATATTAGACAAAGGTACAAACTAAAGAGGTATAAGAAATACTACTTTCTTCTTGGTTATTCTACATAGATCACTGTGCTACTGTATTCTTGCTTATAGACAAAAAAAATAAGCATGTTGCATCTAAAATCCCATCCTATGCAATGGCTATTGGCTATATTGACTGGTTAGCAGATTTCTAAGCTCTTTGTAAAAATACCTACATAATGCCTCTTTAAAGATTATCTTGAATTACAAAGGCTCCTTTTGGTTCTAGAATCAGACAGAACTGTAGGAGAAAGGAATGCCTCACAATCATAAAACAACCATATGGTGATGGCATTTTGCCTGGCCAAAAAACATTTTAATGTCAGTGGACATATATAATTTTATCTTTAATGCAGTACAAAATGTTTATTTTAATAAGAAAAATATTAAATTGGTGGGTTTGAATGAATAGTAGCAGAAATGAACTGACTTCAATATGAGTTTCTTAAGCAAACTAAAACTCACTAGATAAAAGACTAAAACAAAATGGGATAATACAATTTTTTTTATTGTTGACAAGAGGCCGAATGTATGAAATTCTGCAAGAGTAGGTCTTTGCAACCCGGTTGCTTCAAGGCCCTGTGGCCCTGCCCCTGCCCACTGGTCATTTCAGAAGGTTGTTCCACCTTTTGGTCTAATTAGCATATTAGCTCTTTATTATATAGGATAATGTTACAGATGTCTACCATTTTCTCCTTTTTTCTCCCTGTCCACGCAACCCATGCCACATCCCGGGCCTTTCTCATATAATTCTGTGTCCATGGGTTTTGCATGTATGCATATAGTTTTTTTTGGTTAACATCTTTCTGTCTTCAATCACCCCCACTGAGATCTGTTATTCTATTCCATGCATGCATGGATACAACTGTATATATATATATCAATAAATCTATTACCATATTGTAGAATTTTTTTAAAAAAATCACCCATTAACATGAAATAAACATTAATATTTCAGGAAAATGAATTTTTAAAATATAATATTACCAAAACTGTATTAACATAGTACATGTCACAAAAGTTGTAAGAAATATTTAAAATCTGCAAATTATGGGAATCCTTCTATTATATGCTAAAAAAATTTTTCTCTGTCTCTATTTTTGTTCATCAGTTTATGTTATTCATTATATTACATACAAAAAATGAGATCATGTAATATTTATCTTACTCTGACTTTTTTTTGCTTACTATAATGCTTTCCAGGTCCATCCATGCTGTTGAAAATGGTAAATGGTAAAAGTTCCTTATTTTTTACAGCAGGATAGTATACCATTGTGTATATGATCCACAGTTTTTAATCCACTCATCTGCTGATGGGCACTTAGGCTGTTTCCAAAACTTAGCTATAGTGAATTATGCTGCTATAAACATAGAGGTGCATATATACTTTCTGACTGGTGTTTCTGATTTCCTGGGATATGTTCCTGGAAGTGGGATCACGGGGTCAAATGGAAGTTCTATTTTTTAATTTTTTAAGGAAACTCCATATTGCTTTCCACAGTGGCTGCACCAATCTGCATTCCCACCAGCAGTGCACAAGAGTTCCTTCTTCTCCACAAGCTCACCAGTACTTGTCATTTGTTGATTTGTTGATGATAGTCATTCTGACAGAAGTGAGATTGCACCTCATTGTCATTTTGATTTGTATCTCTCAGATGATTAGTGACTTTGAGCATGTTTTCATATTTCTATTGGCTTTCCTTATGTCCTCTTTCAAAAAGTATCTATAGAGGTGCTTTTCCCGTTTTCTGATTGGATTGTTTAACTTCCTTTTATTAAGTTTTAGGATTTCCCAGTAAATTTTGGAGATTAAACCTATATCAGAGATAAGGTAGGCAAATATGTTCTCTGATGTAGTGGGCATCCTTGTTGTTTTGTTGATGGTTTCCTTTGCTGTGCAGAAGCTTTTTATTTTGATGTAGTCCCATTTACTTATTTTCTCCATGGTTTCCATTGCCCTAGAAGCTGTTTCAGAAAAGATATTGCTATGACATATGTCTGATATTTTGCTGCCTATGAATTCCTCTAAAAATTTTATAGTTTCCCATCTTACATTTAAGTCCTTTATATGTTTTGAGTTTATTTTTGTAAGTTGATGGTCTAGTTTTATTATTTTGCATATATCTGTCCAATTTCCCCAACATCATTTATTTAAGAGATTGTCTTGACTCCATTGTATTCTTGTGGCCACTTTGTCAAATATTAATTGGAGCATAATGGCTAGGGTTGATTTGTTCCATTGGTCTATATGTCTGTTCTTGTGCCAGTACCAGGCAGTTTTGAGAATCGTGGCTTTGTAATATCGCTTGATATGTGGTATTGTGATCCCTCCAATTTTGTGCTTCTTTCTCAGGATTGCTACAGCTATTCAAGGTCTTATTTTCCCCCCCATAGGGATTTTTGTAGAGTTTGTTCTAGATTTGTGAAATATGCCATTGGTATCTTAATGGGGATTGTATTTAATCTATAGATTTCTTTGGGTAGTATGGACTTTTTAATGATGTTGATCCTACCAATCCATGAAAATGGTATGTTCTTCCTTTTGTTTATGTCTTCCTCTATACCTTTTTTCAATGCCCTGTAGTTTTCAAGTATAGGTCTTTTACCTCCTTAGCTAAGTTTATTCTTAGGTATCTTAATTTTTGTTACAATGGTAAATGGAATTGCTTTTTTAGTTTCTCTTTCTGTGAATTCATTATTGGTGTATAAAAAAGCCATATATTTCTGGGTGTTAATTTGTATCATGCTATGTTGCCGAATTCATTTATTAAATCTACTAGTTTTTTGGTGGAGTCTTTGGGGTTTTCTATGTATGAAATCATAAAATCTGTGAATAAAGACAGTTTTACTTCTTCTTTTCCTATTTAGAAGCCGTTTATTTCTTCTTCTTGCTATGGCAAACTGGAGTAGTGAGAGTGAGCATTTCTGTACTGTTCCTATTTTTTAGGGGGAATGGTTTAAGTTTTTTCCCATTGACTATGATGTTGGCCATAAGTTTGTCATCTAAATGTTTTATTATGTTAATGTATGCTCTTTTTAGTTCCACATTGCTGAGGGTTTTTATTAAGAAAGGGTGTTGGAATTTGTCACATGCTTTTTCTGCATCAATTGGTACGATTATATGGTTTTTAATATCTCAGTTTGTTTATGTGATCTATCCCATTTATTGATACCCAGATATTGCACCATACTTGCATCCTTGGAATAAATCACATTTAGTCATGATGTATGATCTTTCTAATGTGATGTTGGATTTGATTTTCTAGGATTTTGTTGGGGATTTTAGAATCTATGTTCATTAGAGATATTGGCCTGTAATTTTCTTTCTTGTAAGGTCTTTATCTGGTTTGGGGTTTAGAGTAATGCTGGGTTCATAGAAAGAGCTTGGAAGTATTCCTTCCTCTTGAATGTTTTTGAATATTCTGAGAAGGATAGGTTTTAGTTCTTCTGTGAATGTCTGGTAAAACTCCCCTGAGAAGTTGTTTGGTCAAGGGCTTTTGTTTGGTGGAAGGTTGTTTATTACTATTATTATTATTATTATTATTATCACTGCTTCAATTTCTTCCATAGTTATCAGCCTAATGAGATTTTTTTTATTCTTCCTGATTGAGTTTTGGAAGATCACATTTTTCTAGGAATGTGTCCTTCTTCAAGGTTGTCCAGTTTGTTGAAGGAGAATTGCACATATTATTTTTTTTTTACAATCTTTTGAATTTCTGTTGTGTCTGTTCTTATTTTGCCTTTTTCATTTCTGAATTTATTTATTTGGGTCCTGTCTCTTTGCTTCTTGGTGAACCTGGCTAGAGGTTCATCAATCTTGTTTATCCTTTCAAAGAACAAGCTCTTTCATTCATCTTTTGAATTGTCTTTTTGGGCTCAAAGTCTTATATTTCCACTATGATCTTTATTATTTCCTTCCTTCTGTTCACTCTGAGCTTTTCTTGTTGCTCTCTTTCTAATTCTTCAAGTTGCAAAGTTATTTAATTCATTACCAGTTTTTTCTTTGTTGTTTTGTTTTGTTTGAATTAGGCCAGTAATGCTGTGAGCTTATATCTCAGGAATGCTTTCACTGTACCTCATAGATTTTGGGTTGTTGTGTTTTCATTGTCATTTTTTCCAGGCTATTTTTTTCCCCCTCTTTCTCTCCTTTGATCTTTTTTTCTTTAATATATTTTATTGATTTTTTACAGAGAGGAAGAGAGAGAGAGATAGAGAGTTAGAAACATCAATGAGAGAGAAACATCAATCATCTGCCTCCTGCACACCCCCTATTGGCAATGTGCCTGCAACCAAGATACATGCCCTTGACTGGAATTGAATCTAGGACCTTTCAGTCTGCAGGCTGATGCTCTATCCACTGAACAAAACCGGTTTCAGCTTGATCTTTTTGGCAACCCAATCATTGTTTAATAGCATGCTAGTTAGCTTCCAAGTGTTGCAATTTTTATGATTGTTTTTATTTTTGTTTATTTCTAATATTATGCCATTATAATTTGAGAAGATATTTGATATTGTTTCAATCTTCTTGAATTTGGAGAGACATTTCCTGTGTCAAATTATGTGGTCTATCTTTGAAAATGTCCCATGTGGACTTGAAAATAATGTATATTCTGTAGCTTTGGGGTCTAATCTTCTGAAGATGTTGATTAAGTTCATATGATCTAGTGAGTTGTTCAGGATTGCTGTTTCTTTGCTAATTTTTTTGTCTAGAGGATTTATCTACTGTTGTCATTGGGGTTTTAAAGTCCCCTACTCTGATTATATTGCTGTCCTTCTCTCCATTGATATCTCCCAGAATTTTTTTTAAATTGTATTTGGGTGGTCCTGTAATGGGTGCATATATGTTTATCAGAGTTATACCCTATTGTTGTATTGATCCCTTTATAATTATGAGGTACCTTCCTTTTCTCTTGTTATGGCCTTCTCTTTGAGGTCTATTTTGTCAAATATGAATATGGCTACCCCAGTTTTTTGCATTTTTTTTCCCATTTGATTGAAAGGTATTTTTTCAACCCATCATTTTTCACCTTGTTCTGAGGTGGGTCACTTGTGGAATGCATATATATAGGAGATGTTTTCTTATCTATGTGAACACTCTGTTTTTTTTTTAATTGGATAATTTAGCCCATTTACATTTAATGTCATTATTGATAAGTACTTGTTTGAAGCCATTTTTTCTTTTTTTATGCTTGTGTTTCTTCTTTCCTTTCTATTTTTTCTTTTTACAACAGTCCCTTTAGCATTCCCTGTATTGCTGGCTTGGTAGCGATAAACTCCTTTAGCATTTTTTTTTTTTTTTTGTCTATGAAGGTCTTGATTTCCCTTTCAATTTTGAATTATAACCTTGCTGGATAGAGTAATCTTGCTTTGCATCACTTTGTACACTTCATTTAATTCTCTTCTGGCCTGAAGTGTTTCTGTTGAGAAATCATTTGATATTATAATGGGAGATCAGTTATAGGTAACTATCTCTCTTTTGCAGCCTTTAAGATTCTCTCTTTGTCATAAATGTTTGCCATTATAATTACAATGTGTCTTGGTGTGGGTCTTTTTGTATTTATCTTGTTTGAGACTCTCTGTGCTTGTGTGACTTTTTTCTTCTCCATATCAGGGAAGTTTTCTCATTATTTCTTCAAATAGGTTTTGTAATCCTTGTTCATCTTCTTATTGTTATGGCACCACTATTATGTCTATGTGGCTTTATTTCATGTCCCAAAGCTCCTTTAAGCTCTCCTGCTGCTTTTCTAATTATTTTTCCCCAGGAGCTGTTCAGATTGGATGTGTTTCACTGCCCTATTTTCTAATTCACTAATTTGGTCCTCCACTTCTCCTACTCTACTGTTGAAACCTTCCATCCTGTTTATTATAGCTATGTCACTTTTTTTCCTTCCTGATTCTGACATAGGTTGTTGATTTTCTCATCCATCCAGTTTATGAATTGTATGCCCATTACTCTAAATTCTTTTTATGGGGGAGGACAAAATGGCGGAAGAATAGATGGGTGGATTCTGAGCCCTGTCCTGAAGCAGAAAGAGAGAGCAGCTGATGGTCTTGAGCTGTGAGTGTTTATTAGCAAGCTGGGAGACAGCGAACACCAGAAGAAACTGCTGGGAGGCCGCTGACAGAGGTACCCCTCACAGGGAATTACCAACGCAGGGCTACGTCCCTTCCCGGAGCTACCTATGGCTTGGATGGGGAAATCTCACCATCTTGAGAGGAAGATTGGATCGTGTCAGAAGCCTGAATATCCATAGTCGCAGCGACCACCCAGCAGCTGTGACCCCCATAACACGGATCCCAGGCGGCGCGAACACCCGGCCCCACAGGAGTGCACAACCGCACGGCGTAAAGGTCAGATTTCGCAGGGAGAGGGTGGAGAGTGCTTGCGGCGAAGACAAAGCCTGCGCTCACAGAACGCCCGGAAACTGGAGGACAAGGGTGGTGATTTCAAGTAGAAGCCCCACCTGTTGGGTGGGTGTCACCCGTGAAAGTGGACGGGGCTCCTAACAGGGGAGATATCTAAAGAGCAACACATTTGGATCTGGCTCTGAGGGATATCGGAGAGTTGCGGGAGATTGCAGTTGCTCGGACTTGCCCACTCCCTCTCTCCATAGTTCCTGCTGCAGAGAGGGCAGGGGGAAAAAAAGCTGGAGAGGCTTTAGAGTCTGGGAAGTCAACCTAGAAACACTGCCACCCAGAGGCTAATTCACAAATTGACTCCAGTGTAATAAAAACAAAGCAAAACCTGCCTAAATGTCAGGAATGAATCGTAACAATAGAGGAAGCGAATGACCTTCATTACTGCAAATTTTATTTAAATTTTAAAAATTTTATTATTTTTAAAATTTTTTTTTGTTTTTTGTTTTTGTTTTCATTATTTGCAACGTTTACTCAAGAAACGTTTTTTCCTTTTTCCTCACTTGATTTTATCTTTATAATTATTACATTGTATACATAATCAACATTATTACTACTACTATTTTACCTTTTTTATCTTATTTTCCTTTGTTTATTTTTAGGATTTTTATTTTATTTATTATACATATATTTTTTTATTTCAGGATTACTGTTCTACAGTCTTTATCTATCTTTCCTTTTCCAAGGCTTTATTCTATCTCAACCTTACTTTTAGGCCTTCACTCTCTTTCCGAACTTTTCCTTTGGTACACTGGTTATCTTAACCCTTTCCTGCTCTAGATTTTCCCCATTCCTTCTGTCTACCCCCTCCTAAAATTTCACCCTACTTGTATATATCAAATTTCCAACCCCCTGCTCCAAGCCCATTCACACCTCCCTTGCAGCTGTCCTAAAAACAACATAAAACAAAACAAAACAAAAAAACAGTCTTTCTCTCTAACTCTTTGAAGTTGTATGTTGAATGGTAACTATACTGAAGTTGTATACTTTTTTTTATAAGATTGATTTGCCTATTCTTTTTGTTTGAATGTATGTTTTTGTTAGCTGGGTTCTAGTCATCTTTATTGGTGGTTATTACTATCGCAAACACATTTCTACTCAGTTCCTTGTGTGTTGTACCTGCTTGTGTTGTATTTTGTGCCTTTAAATTAGAGCAGGACAGAGAGAACCACACAACCAGACAGCCTAAAAAGAAAGATCATGGGGAGACAAAGAAACAGCCCACATATGAAAGAAAAGCAGGCATCAACAGAAAAAGAAGTTAATGAGATAGAGGCAAGCAACCTACCAGAGCAAGAATTCAGAGTAATGATCATAAGATGGCTAAAAAGAATGGAAGACAAATTTGATAATATGAGTAAGAACCAAGAGAAAATGAAGAAGAACCAAGAGGAAATGAAAAATGACATCGCTACTGTAAAGAACTCAATAGAAAGCATCAAGAGTAGACTAGAAGAAGCAGAGGACCACATCAGCGAGCTAGAAGACAAGATGGAAAAAAATACCCAAATAGAACAGCTTCTGGGGGAAAAAAAATTAAAAAACAGAAGAGAAGTCTAACGGAATTTGGGGACAATACAAAACAAAATAATATTAGAATAATAGGGGTTCCAGAAGGAAAGGGAACTGAGAAAGACATGGAAAACGTATTTCAAGAAATAATGACAGAAAACTTTCCTGAAATAGAGAAGAAAAAACCCACACATATCCAAGATGCTCCCAGAGTCCCAAGCAAAATGAACCCCAGAAAACTGACCCGTACGCACATTATAATTAAACTGGCAAACACCAACGACAAAAAAAGAATTTTAAAAGCAGCCAGAGAGAGACAGAAAATTACATATAAAGGAACCCCCCATCACACTAGCAACTGATTTCTCCACAGAAACTTATCAGGCCAGAAGGGAATGGGATGAAATATACAAAGTCATGCAAAGGAAGGGTCTGAATGCAAGAATACTGTACCCAGCAAGGCTATCAATCAAAAGTGAAGGTGAAATCAGGAGCTTCACAAACAAAAAAAGACTAAAGGAATTTATCTCCACCAAACCAGCAATGTAAAAAATGATAAAGGGTCTACTGTAAAAATAAAGAAATAAGAAGCAAAGAAGGAACACAGGGGTATAGAATAAAACTGGCGTCAAATAAGTACCTATCAGTATTGACTGTAAAAGTAAATGGACTAAATGCTCCAATCAAAAGACATAGGGTAACGGATTGGATAAGAAAACAAGACCCATATATCTGTTGTCTACAAGAAACCCACCTCAGAAAAAAAGATGCACACAGAATGAGGGTGAAGGGATGGAAAAAAGGTTTTCCATGTGAATGGAAATGAAAAAAAAAGCTGGGGTAGCAATACCTATATCTGACAAATTAGATCTCAGAGTTAAGGACATAACAAGAAATAATGAAGGCCTCTTCCTAATACTAAAGGGAACAATCCAACAAGAAGAAATAACCCTGATAAATATATATGCAACCGATATAGGAGCAGCACAATACATTAAAAAACTGCTGGAAGACATTGAGGGAGAGATTAATAGCATACAATCATAGTAGGAGATTTTAATACCCCAATGTAACCCTTGGACAAATGATATAAACAAAAAATCAGCAAAGAAATATCAATCCTAAATGACTCACTAGACCAGATAGAATTAATCGACATCTTCAGAACATTCTACTCCAAAGCCACAGAATATACATTCTTCTCAAGTGCACATGGGACATGCTCATAAATAGACCACATTTTGGGACATAGGCAAAGTCGCTTCAAATTCAAGAAGATAGAAATCATATCAAGCATCTTCTCAGATCATAATGGCATGAAACTGGAAATTAACTACAATAAAAATGATCCAAAGAAATCAAACACATGGAGAATAAACAGCATGCTATTAAACAAGGACTGGATTACCAGAGAAATCAAGGAAGAAATTAAAAACATCCTGGAAACAAATGACAATGTAATCACAACAATCCAAAATACATGGGACACAGCAAAAGTAGTTTTGAGAGGGAAGTTGATATTCCTACAAGCCTATTGCAAAAAACAAGAAAAAATGGTAACAAATGATCTAACTCTACAACTCAAAGAGTTAGAAAAAGAGCAAGAAGAAAAGCCCAGTGTAAGCAGAAGGAAGAAAATAACAAAAATTATAGCAGAGATAAATGACATAGAGACCAAAGAAACAATACATGAGATCAACAAAAACCAAAAGCTGGTTCTTTGAATGGATAAACAATGGATGAACCTCTAGCCAGGCAAAACAAGAAACAAAGACAGAGGACCCAAATAAACAAAATTAGAAATGAAAGAGGTGAAATAACATCAGACCCCGCCGAAATACAAAGGACTATTACAAAATACTACGAACAACTCTATTCCAACAAACTGAACAACCTTGAGGAAATGGACATATTCCTAGAGAAATACAACCTTCTAAAACTCAATCAGGAAGAATCTAAAAATCTCAATAGAACAGTAACTTGGGAAGAAATTGAAACACTCATCAAAAATCTGCCAGCAAACAAAAGCCCAGGGCCAGATGGCTTCACAGGAGAGTTTTACCAAACATTCAAGGAAAAACTAAAACCTATCCTACTCAGACTATTTCAAAAAATCCAAGAGGTAGGAACACTTCCAAAGTCCTTCTATGAAGCCAGCATCACCCTAATACCAAAACCAGATAAAGACAACTCAATGAAGAGAATTAGAGGCCAATATCCCTTATGAACATAGATGCCAAAATCCTCAACAAAATTCTAGCAAATCGGCTCCAGCAGAGCATCACAAAGATCATACACCACGACCAAGTAGGATTTATACCAGGAATGCAAAGATGGTACAATATCCGCAAATCAATAAACGTCATACATCACATAAACAAATTGGAAGATAAAAATCATATAGTCATATCAATTGATGCAGAAAAAGCATTTGATAAAATCCAACACCCTTTCCTGATAAAAACTCTCAACAAGGTGGGAGTACAAGTATCATACTTCAACATAATAAAAGCTATATATGATAAACCCACAGCCAACATCATACTCAATGGGCAAAAACTAAAACCATTCCCTCTAAGAACAGGAACAAGACAGGGTTGCCCACTCTCGCCACTCCTGTTTGACATAGTACTGGAAGTACTAGCCATTGCAATTAGACAAAAGAAGGAAATAAAAGGCATCCAAATTGGAAAAGAAAAAGTAAAGTTATCCTTATTTGCAGATCACATAATTTTGTACATAAAAAACCCAAAAGACTCCATTAAAAAACTAATTGACTTAATAAATGAATTTGGCAATGTAGCAGGATACAAAAGTAACCCCAAGAAATCTATGGCATTTCTATACACCAATAGTGAATTTATAGAAACAGAGACTACAAAAGCAATCCCATTTACCATCACACCAAAAAAATTTAGATACCTTGGAATAAACTTAACTAAGGAGGCAAAAGACCTATACACGGAAAACTACACGACACTGAAAAAAGAGATAGAGGAAGATGTAAACAGATGTAAGAACATACCATGTTCATGGATTGGTAGAATCAACAACATCAAAATGTCCATACTTCCCAAAGCAATCTATAGGTTCAATGCACTCCCCATTAAAATACCAATGGTATATTTCACTGACCTAGAAAAAACTCTTCAAAAGTTCATTTGGAACAATAAAAGACCCCGAATTGCCACAGCAATCCTGAGGAAGAAGAGTAAAGTTGGAGGGATCTCAATACCAGATTTCAAACTGTATTACAAAGCCACTGTTCTCAAAACAGCCTGGTACTGGCACAAGAACAGACATATAGATCAATGGAATAGAATTGAGAACACAGATATCAACCCAAATCACTATGTTCAGTTAATATTTGACAAAGGAGGCAAGATCGTACAATGGAGTCAAGATAGTTTCTTCAATAAATGGTGTTGGGAAAATTGGACAGATACATGCAAAAGAATGAAATTGGATCACCAACTTACACCATACACAAAAATAAACTGAAAATGGATACAGGATTTAAACATCAGACGGGAAACCATAAAAATACTAGAAGCATCCACAGGCAGCAAGATCTCAGACATATGCCAAAAGAACTTCTTCACTGATACTGCCCCGAGGGCAATGGAAGCTAAAGAGAAAATAAACAAATGGGACTACATCAAAATAAAAAGCTTTTTTACAGCAAAGGAAAACATCGACAAAACAACAAGAAAGCTCTCTATATGGGAGAACATATTTGCAAATGTTATCACTGATAAAGATTTAATCTCAAACATCTACAGACAGATTATACAACTTAATAAAAGGAAGATAAATGACCCAATTAAAAAAAATGGGCAATGGATCTAAATAGAATCTTCTCAAAAGAAGACAGAAGGAAGGCCAAGAGACGCATGAAAACATGCTCAATGTCACTAATTATCCGAGAGATGCAAATCAAAACAACAATGCAGTACCATCTCACACCTGTCAGAATGGCCAACATCAACAAATTAACAAATGACAAGTGTTGGCGAGGTTGTGAGAAAAAGGAACCCTCGTGCACTGCTGGTAGGAATGTAGACTGGTGCAACCACTGTGGAGAACAGTATGGAGCTTCCTCAAAAAACTGAAAATGGAACTCCAATTTGACCCAGTAATCCCACTCCTCGTAATATATCCCAAGAAGCTAGAAACATCAATCAGAAAGAATATATGCACCCCTATGTTCATAGCAGCACAATTTACAATAGCTAGGATTTGGAAACAGCCTAGGTGCCCATCAGCAGATGATTGGATCCAAAAACTATGGTACATTTACACAATGGAATATTATGCTGCCATAAAAAAGAAAAAATTCTCATCGTTTGCAGCAACCTGGATGGAATTGGAGAACATCATGCTGAGTGAAACAAGCCAGTCAATGAAAGATAGTCACCACATGACCTCACTTATTTATCGATGATAAAGAACATTATAAACTGAAGAACCAAAAGATAAAGCAACAAGCAGACTGTCAAATTACAGTGGGGATGTTGCGGAGATCTGGGGGAGATAAGAGGTCAACCGAAGGACTTGTATACATGCATATAAGTACAATCAATGGACACAAAACTCTGGGGAGTGAGGGTATGTACAGGAGGGGTGAGGCAAGGTTATATATACAAAAATAATAATTTAATTAAAAAATATTTTTAAAAATATAAAGTATTTACTTTAAAAAATAAAAGAGTAAAGTTCCACTCCTGAAAATTTTCTTACTTTTCTGGACAAAAAGGGGTCACATACTAATCCTGGCAAGATCCGTGGAGGTAAGCATGATGCCTTACCAACTCAATAGATCTAAAATAACCATAAAGGATGTTCTGAAATTAAAACTTTTTAACTAAAAGCAGTTCATGGCAGATAGTCATGCTAAAATATTTCCTAGTAAAATATTTACTTTATCTGAGCCTTTCTATTGTCTTTTGCGTATATGATAATATATCTTTGGAATATCAAATTAATTCCCTTGTTCTAAACTTCTCAAAGTACAGATACCACACCACAAGTGCAGAGACCATAAATCCCCTCATAGTTTATTGAATTTATTGCTGACTACTAATTGTCCTGCACTCACCCTTGTAAAAGATGTGTTTATCCTAGTGGTTACTCCACTTTGCTTTCTCTCACCTCCCTAATCTATCAACCAATAGATTTCATGTAACCCATTGCACTTCCTCTTTTGGTTGTAATGTGTAAAAAAAGGTGCAAAACTGCCATTCTCTGGAGCATTATCTCAATTTTTTGAGAATTTTTTTCCTCAGTGATTGTCATCAGTTTGGCTCAAATAAACTGACAAAAATTCTCTACAGGTTTGGATGTTTCTTATGTTGACAGTTTTGTTATTAACTTAATGCTGGTGCATAGAAAACACACACACACACACACACACACACACACACAAAATAACAAAAACCAAAACCCCTTTGAAACCCAAATTAGGTAAGGACAACCAGGAATTCCAGAAATTAGAGGATAGTAAAAAAGTAAATGAAGTTCCTGGACAATCTAATCAGAAAACCACACATTTAAATCCTGACTGTTCCACTTACCAGCTGTGTGACTTTAAAGAAGACACTCTCCCTTTCTTAGCCACTGTGTTCTCACTTGCAACAGACTATTTACTGAATTTTCTTATGAAACAACAGGATAAAACAAATTTGAGCAGGAGAAATTTCTTCAAAAAAAGATAGAATATTTCAAGTGTGCTTCACTTAATTATGCTTCAATATAACACAAAGTCCATGTTTTGTGGAAAACTCCTTTGAGACCATATTTGCATTATTTTCTTTTGTATTATGTTATTTACAAAGATGTGTATGTTTGCTTGTAAATCTATAATCATTCATATATTAAATAGGAAAAATTTGGTAGTGCTATTTATTTATGATATATTATTTGAGAAAAGGGAAACTGTTCATGTAATAAGCAAAATTTAGGCTCATGCTGATAAAAATGATACTTTACTGAATCTAAGAATCTTAGAAGTAACTTTCAGTATTCAATAAATTGTTTAAGAATGGAATTCTCATTAACCTTGAACATTCTCCAGATGCTCTTTTGATAATATTAACTACCTTGCTCACCATGTGGTTTCAGTCCACTGACCCATACAACACATGGTGTGAATGCACATGTGAAAGTTGAAATCAAAGCGTGTGAAAGGTGGGTTGTCCAATTTCAGATGAACCTCTACAGGCTCAATATTTTTGTTAGCTCTTGTTGAGTAAAGTTAACAATGTTGTGTTTTTTCTTTAGTTACTTACCCAGATGATGTAATCAGGTGTCTTATGTGTCTTTAATTTTAAAAGCAGATGGGTTATATGTACAGCAGAAATCTAGAGATCCATAGAAAGAAAGTCTATGGCATTTCTAGTCAATGCTGTTCGTAACTAAAACAGTACTAAGTATGTTAGCTCAATTTAAAATTAAAGATAGAAATCTACTCTGAAGATTTAAATTTCAAGAAGCAAAAAAATCAATGAGAACTCAGTGAAGATAGGAATTTTTGTTTTGTTTATGTCCATATCTGTAATACCCAGTATAATGCTTAGCACCTGGTGGCACTCGATAACTGTTCAATAAGTGAATGAGTGAATTATGAATACAGGTTCCTCATAGCAGACAAATAAATTAATCTACATTGCTGAACCTAGGTTTGCCTACAAAAACTTTAGGAAAGTTTGGATATCATGTTTTTTCCTTTGCACATTTCTTTTTCTTTTTCTGTTTCCCCAGGAACTTCTAATATTTATCATTTGAAATAATTTTCAATACTATACTTGTTTTAAAAAAAAGTTCTCTTGGAAACAATGGAAGGTTTGGCAGGCTTTAAATCACCAGAGATTCTAAAACCAGTCCCTAAACACTTTTCATTGCATTTATGTTCTGGGCAGGATGTCTGCAGAGTGATTTTTAAATTCCAGAAGTAAACAATCACACAAAAGAGATTTAGAAAAAAGCTGAAAAAGAAAAAGACCAGCATTCAAAATGTCATAACTGTTGGTAGTGAAGGTAAGAAAAGTTTTGTTCACATGTTCTCCAAAAGTTCCTATCATCTCTTAATTCTTGCCTTCCTGGAATCTCAGAAATAAAGGAGCACAGGGCATAATCTCCTGTGTCTTCCTTCTTCAAATAAATTTTCCTTATTCAAAGAACTCATACTAACCAAAATATTTTCCCTAAACTTTTTAAACACAAAACTTTTATGAGACACTCTTCAACTTTTTACATATAACTTTAACCTTTGGTTTGTAACCTCTGTCTTGTAGGCTGACATAAATATTTAGGGACATTCTAAATTTCATTATATTTTTTCTGCTTTATTTGAAACAATTAGCATTTTGAAGATAAGAATTGCGTGATTATGAACCCAGAAGGTAGCTACTTCATACATTGAGATAATGATGGTGGTGATATTGGCAATTATTAACAGTATGATCACAAACATTTTCATAAAGAAGTATTTTAAGAAAAAGTACAATGCATTGATATAAATATTATTTGGAGGCTAATTATAATTGTAAGAAAATGGAAAATAATTAAATACATTTTTAAATCACTTAATATATGGTTGTTGGGTAGTAGCAGTCTAGGCCCTAAACACAATTGGCAAGTTTCCTTCTTCATAAAACTTTCATTTCTTTCTTCTAGCTCTTCCTCCATTCCCCCCGCCCCTTTCTCTTCCTCCTTCATTTTATCCTCCTCCCTCATAAATGTTTTCCACTGACAATGGGACAAACATTTCTTACTAATTATCACTTTAAAATAATTACAGGAAACATAATGAGTTCATTAGTCTACTAAATCTAAGAATAACAGGTGGGCATTTGCTATGTTCTTAGCTATGACACCTTAACAAGTCTTTTAACTACATTGAGCTTGTTTTTCTCACTTAGTAATATGAGGATAATAATATCTACCTTAAAAGTTTCATAATAAGCTATGGAGATAATGTATATACAGCTCCTACTATGTTTCAGTGTATGTGATATGCAATAAATAATAACTGTAGTTAGTAACAGAGAATAATGTACTTTAAAATATAGCCACAATAGAGACAAGATGGCGACCGATCAGACGGACTTGTTCTGAGCCTAGTCCCAGAACAGATAGAAGCAGCTTCTGAGAGTTGCTCAGGGAGTATTGATTGACAAGATGAAGTGTAGCAGAACTCTAAAAGAAGGTAAGGGTCCTCTGGACAGGACTTCCTGATCAAGCAGCCAGCACTGCGGCGGCGGAGACCTCTCCCGGAGCTACGGGCTCCGAGGGAAGGCTGCACCATCTTACCAAGAAAGGAGGACCTTCTCTGAGGCCTGGAAAACCCACAGCAGAGGAGTCCAACGAGCAGCTGTGATGCCCCAATCAGTACAAACAGGTGGATTGAAAGGAATTCTTCAATCACCCACAGAAAGGTCAGAGTTTGCAGGGAAAACGTGAGGGTTCTGCGTCACGGCAGTGCAGACAGCGACTGTACCCTTGGCGCGCGTCCCAGCGGCCCCGCTCCACAAGCGGTCTTAGCCCTGAGCAGCCCTGCGCCCCACAGGGCCCCATGCCCCAAGCTCTCAGCGCCCCTAGCAGCCCTGTGCCCAGAGCTGCGCCAAAGGAGACACCAGCTGCAGAGAGAATCGCGCGCTGCAAGATCCAGTGTTATGTTTGGCGTGATCTTCCCCAAAATCTTTTTTTTTAAAAACACCAAGGAACATGGGACAAATTGTTAACAATCGGGACCTTCCTGCCAAAACCGGAACATCTGGATACCTCGGCACAGACCCAGCCTGCGCCTGATCCCCTTCACCTCCTTGCTTCTGAGTACTAGGGAAGGACTGCCCAGTTTGGCATATCCTGGGAAACTGCAGGGGGAAATTGCCTTCCTGGAAACAGGGGATCAGAGTGAGAAGAGACAATCTGGGAGCCTAGACAATCTGGGAGCTGGCACCCAGGCAGCCTACCTCAACAAAACAAAGAGCCATAGAGAAAGAAGGCTAGAACAGCCAAAAAGACTGGGAAGTCAAACCTAAAACACTGCCACCTAGGGGCTGAATTAAAAACTGATATTTTTTCCACTTTTTACCTTTCTTTTTTAAAAAAATTTTAATATATTTTAATGATTTTTTTGCCCCACTCCCTCTCTCCTGTACATACCCTCCCTCCCCAGAGTTTTATGTCCATTGGTTGTACTTATATGCATGTATACAAGTCCTTCAGTTGATCTATTATCTCCCCCAGATCTCCCTACACTCCTCACTGTAACTTGACATCGGCTTGTTGCTTTACTGTCTCTATATCTATCTTTAGGTTCATCAATTTATAATGTTCTTTATTATCAATAAATGAGTGAGGTCATGTGGTGTTTCTCTTTCATTGATTGGCTTATTTCACTCAGCATGGTGTTCTCCAATTCCATCCAGGTTGCTGCAAATGATGAGTATTCCTTCTTTTTTTAGGCAGCATAGTATTCCATTGCGTAGATGTAACCATGGTTTTTGGATCCAATCATCTGCTGACGGGCACCTGGGCTGTTTCCAGATTCTAGCTATTGTAGATTGTGCTGCTATGAACATAGGGGTGCATATACCCTTTCTGATTGGTGTTTCTAGTTTCTTGGGATATATTCCTAGGAGTGGGATTACTGGGTCAAATAGGAGTTCCATTTTCAGTTTTTTGAGGAAACTCCACAGTGTTCTCCACAGTGGTTGCACCAGTCTGCATTCACACCAGCAGTGAACGAGGGTTCCTTTTTCTCCACAACCTCGCCAACACTTGTCGTTTGTTGATTTGTTGATGGCCATTCTGACAGGTGTGAGATGGTACCACATTGTTGTTTTGATTTGCATCTCTTGGACAATTAGTGACTTTGAGCATGTTTTCATGTGCCTTTTGGCCTTCCTTCTGACTTCTTTTAAAATATTCTATTTAGGTCCATTGCACATTTTTTATTTGGATCATTCATCTTCCTTTTATTTAGTTGTATAAGCTGTTTGTAAATGTTGGAGATTAAACCTTTATCACTGGTAACATTTGCAAATATGTTCTCCCACACCATGGGCTTTCTTGTAGTTTTCTTGATGGTTTCTTTTGTTGTAAAAAAGCTTTTTATTTTGATGTAGTCCCATTTGTTTATTTTCTCTTTAGCTTCCATTGCCCTCGGGGCAGTATCAGTGAAGAAGTTCTTGTGGCATATGTCTGAGATTTTGCTGCTTATGGATGCTTCTAGTATTTTTAGGGTTTCCCATCTGATGTTTAAGTCCTGTATCCATTTTGAGTTTATTTTTGTGTGTATGGTGTAAGTTGGTGATCTAGTTTCATTCTTTTGCATGTGTCTGTCCAATTTTCCCAACACCATTTATTGAAGAAACTGTCTTTACTCCATTGTATATTCGTGCCACCTTTGTCAAATATTAAGTGTGCATAGTGATTTGGGTTGATATCTGGGTTCTCAATTCTATTCCATTGATCTATGTGTCTGTTCTAGTGCCAGTACCAGGCTGTTTTGAGAACAGTGGCTTTGTAATGCAGTTTGAAGTCTGGTATTGAGATCCCTCCCACTTTACACTTCTTTCTCAGGATTACTGTGGTATTCGGGATCTTTTATTGTTCCAAATGAACTTTTGGAGAGTTCTTTCTTGGTCAGTGAAATATGCCGTTGGTATTTTAACAGGGAGTGCATTGAATCTATAGATTGCTTTGGGAAGTATGGATCTTTTGATGATGTTGATTCTACTAATCCATGAATATGGTATGTTCTTACATCTGTTTACATCTTCCTCTATCTCTTTTTCAGTGCTGTGTAGTTTTCTGCATATAGGTCCTTTACTTCCTTAGTTAAATTTATTCCTAAGTATCTTAATTTTTTTGGTGTGATGGTAAATGGATTTGCTTTTTTAGTCTCTGTTTCTGTAGTTTCACTGTTGGTGTATAGAAATGCCATGGATTTCTTGGGGTTACTTTTGTATGCTGCTAAATTGCCAAATTCATTTATTAAGTCAATTAGTTTTTTAATGGAGTTTTTTGGGTTTTTTATGTACAAAATTATGTGATCTGCAAATAAGGATAACTTTACTTTTTCTTTTCCAATTTGGATGCCTTTTATTTCCTCCTCTTGTCTAATTGCAATGGCTAGTATTTCCAGTACTATGTCAAACAGGAGTGGCGAGGGTGGGCATCCCTGTCTTGTTCCTGTTCTTAGAGGGAATGGTTTTAGTTTTTGCCCATTGAGTATGATGTTGGCTGTGGGCTTATCATATATAGCTTTTATTATGTTGAGGTATGATCCTTGTACTCCCACCTTGTTGAGAGTTTTTATCAGGATAGGGTGTTGGATTTTCTCAAATGCTTTTTCTGCATCAATTGATATGACTATATGATTTTTAACTTTCAATTTGTTTATGTGATGTATGACGTTTATTGATTTGCGGATATCATACCATCTTTGCATTCCTGGTATAAATCCTACTTGGTCGTGGTGTATGATCTTTGTGATGCTCTGCTGGTACCAATTTGCTAGAATTTTGTTAAGGATTTTGGCATCTATGTTCATGAGGGATATTGGCCTGTAATTCTCTTTCATTGAGTTGTCTTTATCTGGTTTTGGTATTAGGGTGATGCTGGCTTCATAGAAGGAGTTTGGAAGGGTTCCTTCCTCTTGAATTTTTTTGGCCTAGTCTGAGGAGGAAAGGTTTTAGTTCTCCCTTGAATGTTTGGTAAAACTCTCCTGTGAAGCCATCTGGCCCTGGGCTTTTGTTTGCTGGAAGCTTTTATTTTTTTTAAATATATTTTTATTGATTTTTCATAGAGAGGTAGGGATAGAGATAGAGAGCTAGAAACGTCGATGAGAGAGTTACATCGAACAGCTGCCTCCTGCACACCCCGCGCCGGGGATGTGCCCGCAACCAATGTACATGCCACTGTCCGGAATCGAACCTGGAACCTTCCGGTCCACAGACTGACACTCTACCACTCAGCCAAACCGGTTTCACCTTCTGGAAACTTTTTGATGACTGTTTCAATTTCTTCCCAAGTCACTGGTCTATTGAGATTTTTAGATTCTTCCTGATTGAGTTTTGGAAGTTTATATTTTTCTAGGAATATGTCCATTTCCTCCAGGTTGTTCAGTTTGTTGGAATAGAGTTGTTCATAGTATTTTGTAATGATCTGTTTTATTTTGGTGGGGTTTATTGTTATTTCACCTCTTTCATTTCTGATTTTGTTTATTTGGGTTCGCTCTGTTTCTTGGTTAGCCTGGCTAGAGTTGCATCTGTCTTGTTTGTCCTTTCAAAGAACCAGCTCTTGGTTTTGTTCATCTTATGTATTTTTTTTTTGGTCTCTATGTCATTTATCTCTGCTATAATTTTTGTTATTTCCTTCCTTCTGCTTACACTGGGCTTTTCTTGTTGCTCTTTTTCTAACTCTTTGAGCTGTAGAGTTAGAAAATTTGTTACCATTTTTTCTAGTTTTTTGCAATAGGCTTGTAAGGATATGAACTTCCCTATCAAAACTGCTTTTGCTGTTTCCCATAGGTTTTGGATAGTTGTGTTTTCATTGTCATTTGTTTCCAGGATGTTTTTAATCTCTTCCTTGATTTCTCTGGTAACCCAGTCCTTGTTCAATAGCATGCTGTTTAGACTCCATGTCTTTGATTTCTTTGGATTATTTTTATTGTAGTTAATTTCCAGCTTCATGCCATTATGATCTGAGAAGATGCTTGATATGCTTTCTATCTTCTTGAATTTGAAGCGACATTGCCTATGTCCCAAAATGTGGTCTATCTTTGATAATGTCCCATGTGCACTTGAGAAGAATGTATATTCTGTGGCTTTGGGGTCGAATGTTCTGAAGATGTCGATTAATTCTATCTGGTCTAGTGAGTCATTTAGGATTGATATTTCTTTGCTGATTTTTTGTTTAGATGTTTTATCCAAGGGTTACAGTGGGGTATTAAAATCTCTGACTATGATTGTATTGCTATTAATCTCTCCCTTAATGTCCTCCAGCAGTTTTTTTTTTATGTATTTGGGTGCTCCTGTATTGGTTGTATATATATTTACCAGGGTTATTTGGTGTTGTTGGATTTTTCCCATTAGTATTATGAAGTGGCCTTCATTATCTCTTGTTATGTCCTTCACTCTGAGATCTAATTTGTCGGATATAAGTATTGTTACCCCAGTTTTTTTTTCATTTCCATTTGCCTGGAAAACTTTTTTCCATCCCTTTACCCTCAGTCTGTGTGCATATTTTTTTTCTAAGGTGGGTTTCTTGTAGATAATAGATGTATGGGTCTTGTTTTCTTATCCAATCTTACACCCTATGTCTTTTGATTGGAGCATTTAATCCATTTACATTTAAGGTTATTATTGATAGGTATTCATTTGACGCCATTTTTATTCTATACCTGCATTCCTTCTTCACTTCCTATTTCTTTATTTTTACAGTAGACCCTTTAGCATTTCTTGCATTGCTGGTTTGGTGGAGATAAATTCCTTTAGTCTTTTTTTGTCTGTGAAGCTCCTGATTTTCCCTTCACTTGTGATTAATAGCCTTGCTGGGTACAGTATTCTTGGACTCAGACCCTTCCTTTGCATGACTTTGTATATTTCATCCCATTCCCTTCTGGCCTGATAAGTTTCTGTGGAGAAATCAGTTGCTAGTGTGATGGGGGGTTCCTTTGTATGTAACTTTCTGTCTCTTTCTGGATGCTTTTAAGATTCTTACTTTGTCATTGTTGTTTGCCAGTTTAATTATAATGTGCGTAGGGGTCAGTTTTCTGGGGTTCATTTTGCTTGGGACTCTGCAAGCATCTTGGATTTGTGTGGGTTTTTTCTTCTCTATTTCAGGAAAGTTTTCTGTCATTATTTCTTGAAATAATTTTTTCATGTCTACCTCAGTTTCATTTTCTTCTGGAACCCCTATTATTCTAATATTATTTTGTTTTGTATTGTCCCAAAGCTCCTGTAGGCTCTCCTCCTGCTTTTTAATCTTTTTTTCTAGAAGCTGCTCTAATTGTCTATTTTTTCCATCTTGTCTTCTAGCTCACTGATGCAGTCTTCTGTTTCATCTAGTCTACTCTTGATGCTGTCTATTGAGTTCTTCATGGTAGTGATGTCATTTTTCATTTCTTCTTGGTTATTCTTCAATTCCTCTTTTTCCTTCTTCAATTCCTCATGTTTCTTCTTCAGTTCCTCATGGTTCTTCCTCATTTCTTCTTGGTTATTGTCAAATTTCTCTTCCATTCTTTTTAGCCATCCTATTATCATTATTTTGAATTCTTGGTCTGGTAGGCTGCTTGCTTCTGACTCGTTTACTTCCTTTTCTGGTGATGCCTGCTTTTCTTTCATGTGTGGGCTATTCCTCTGTCTCCCCATGGTCTCTCTTTTCAGGATGTCTGGTTATGTGGTGTTCCTTCTCCTGCGTTGATTTAAAGGTACAAAATACAACACTACCAGGTACAACACAAGAGACACTTAACAGGAATGTATTTACAATATTAATAACCTCTAAAAAAGTTGAGCACCAGAGAAAGGCAAATTATGGGATTAGAGAGAAGGAAGAAAGGTAAAAGTAAAATAAAGAAAAATAAATAAATAAATAAATAAATAAATAAATAAAAAAGAGGGATAAAGAGATAGAAAAAAAAGAAAAAAGTAATGACAAAATGAAGTTGGAAAACAGGGGAAAAAAAGAGAGAGAGAGAGAGAGAAGAAGAAGAAGAAGAAGAAGAAGAAGAAGAAGAAGAAGAAGACTAAAAGAGAAATGGGAAACAAACTATATATTATATATATATATATATATATATATATATATATATATGGAGAAAATTCCCATAGAACAACCACTAAACCCAGCCAATGCCAGTAACAATATTTGGAGATTAATACAAACTACAATATCCATTATTGTTAAGTAAGGTTATGATATATAGAAGTAAAAAAAGCAAATAAAAACAGAGGATTAAAAAAAATACAAAGGAAAAATAACAACAAAGGAATAAGCATAACAATTACACTAAAAAGCATAAAAACTCACAATAATCAACATTCACACAAACAATGAGAAAAGGATAGAGAGGAGAACAGTTTTTTGTTTTGTTTTTAACTAGTTAATATAGTGCAGAGAGTGGTATTTATACAGTTGGATCAGGGGTTGGAACTTAGGTCTATTAGTATAGTGAGAGCTTTAGCAGGAGATATACAGAAGCAATAGAGGAAAAAGTAAAGCCGGAAAGGGATAGGATAAACTGTAGACTAAAAGGGTAAAGTTTAGTAAGAGAGTGATGGTGTAAAAGTCGAGTTGAGATAGGGTTGAATGATGCTATGGTAGAGATTAAAATAGAGTGAAGATTACTCCCATTGTAAAATAAAAAATAAAATAAAATGGTACTGGAGAGGGGGAAAAAAAAGGAAACAAAAATTGCAAAATAGCAGTAGTAATAGTGATGATAGAAATTGAAAAATGTAATAATTGAAAAGGTAAAATCAAGTAAGGAAAAAAGAAAAAAAGTTGTTTCTTAATTAAAAGATGTAAAAAATGAAAATAAAATAAAGAATAGTAAAATTAGCATAAAAATGTCCAGTGGTGGTCATTCTCTTCCTCTGTTATTGTATTTGGCACGCCTGATTCTTGGACCAGACAGTATTGCAGTTCCCTGCATTCCACTGTACCTCCATTTTGTAAGGTAGTCCCTAATTTTCAGTAGGCTATATCTTAGTTATTTGTGTCCATTTATTTTTGATTAATTAAAAGTTAAAAAAAAAGAGGCAGTTTGTAATTCAACCTCTAGGTTGCAGGGTTTCTGGTTTGACCTCCCAGTCTTTTTGGTTGCTCTGGCCTTCTTTCTCTATCGCTCTAGTTGGCAGAGTGCCAATTGGCTCCCAGACTCTCTCTCTTCTGGCTCCGATCCCTTGCTTCCAGGAAAGCAATTTCCCCCTGCAATTTCCCCGGATATGCCCAACTGGGCATTCCTTTCCTAGTATTCAGGAGCAAGGGGGTGAAGGGGATCAGACGCCAAGGTGGTCAGATGTCCCGCCCTTGGTTGGACAGCCGCGATTCTTATCAATCTGTCCCATGTCCCTGGCGTTTTAAAAAAGTCCCGCTTCTGGGGAAGATTATGCCAAACCCAGCACTGGATGTCACCAGGCAGGATTCTCTCTGCAGCCTTCTTTGGGTGCAGCTGGGCACCGGCTGCTACGTGGTGCTCCGGGGCTACAGTGGAGGCGAGGCCTCGCCAGAGCTCTGCGGCTACTGCTGCCTGCACAGCGGGACCCGGAACCCTCAGGCTATCCCCGCAAACTCTGACCTTTCCGTGGGTGATTGAAGAACTCCCTTGAATCCACGTGTTTGTGCCAATTGGGTCATCACAGCTGCTCGATGGACTCCTCTGCGGTGGGTTTTCCTGGCCTCAGAGAAGATTCTCCTTTTCTCATAAGATGGCGCAGCCTTCCCTCTGAGCCATAGCTCCAGGAGAGGTCACTGCTGCCGCAGTGCTGGCGCTTGGTCAGGAAATCCTGTCCAGCGGACCTTTCCTTACCTTCCTTGAGAGTTCAGCTGCCCCTTAGCTGCCAATCAACATTCCCTGAGCAACTCCGATGCTGCTTTTATCTGTTCTGGGACCAGGTTCAGAAAAAGTCCGTCTGTTTGGTCGCCATCTTGTCTCCAACCTAATTTTTTTTTATTACCTTTAATTAATCAAAAGTAAACAGACACAAATAAGTAAGAAACAGCCAACTAAAAATTAAGGACTAGATTACAAAACTGAGGTGCAGGGGAACACAGGGAATTACAATACTGTCTGGACCGAGAAACAGGTGTGCCAAATAGAATAACAGAGGAAGTGAAGGACCACTAATGCACATTTTTATGCTAATTTTTCCATTTTTTATTTTATTTTCATCTTTTACATCTTTTAGTTTATTTTCATTTTTTTTTACTTCTTTTACTTAAGAAACAAATTTTGTTCTTTTTCCTCACTAGATTTTACTTTGCAATTATTACATTTTTCAATTTCAATCATCATCATTACTACTGCTATTTTGCATTTTTCTTTCCTTTTTCTTTTATTTTTAGTACCATTTTATTTGCTTTTAATTTTACATTTGGATTAGTCTTCATTTGATTTTAATCTCTACTATAGCATCATTCAACCCTATCTCAACTCAACCTTTACGTCATCCTTCTCTTATTAACCTTTACCCTTTTCATCTCCTGTTTATCTTATCCCTTTCCTGTTTTAATTTTTTCCCTATTCTTTCTGTATAAAAATTCTCACCATACTTATATACCTAATTTTATCACCATACTTATATACCTAAAATTCTCACCATACTTATATACCTAATTTTCAACCCCCTACTCCAAGTGCATAAATACGACTCTCTTCACTATATTAACTAGTTAAACAAACAAAGAAACAAAGAAACAAACAAAAAAACTGTTTTCCTCTCTATCTTTTTTTTATTTTTTTTTATTTTGCGTAAATGTTGATTATATTAAATTTTTATGCTTTTTAGTGAAATTGGTATGCTTATTCTTTTGTTGTTGTTGCTTAGTATTTTTAATTGCTTTGTTTTTGTTTATTGTTTACTTCTGTTTATCATAGCCTTGCTTAATAATAGTATATATTGTAGTTTGTGTTAATCTCCAAGTATTGTTGCTGGCATTTGAGGGGATTAGTGGTTATTCTATGGGAATTTTCTCCATATATATATATATATATATATATATATATAGAGAGAGAGAGAGAGAGAGAGAGAGAGAGTTTGTTTCCCTTTTCTCTCTTAGTCTGCTTCTTGTCTCTCTCTCTCTCTCTCTCTCTCTCTCTCTCTCTCTCTCTCTCTTTCCCTCTCAATCTCTCATTTTTATCCTATTTCCCAATTTCATTTTGACACTACATTTTTTTCTTTCTATCTCATTATTTATCACTCTTTTTTTTTACCTTTCTTCTTTCTCCCCTTCCTCCAAATTTGCCTTTCTATAGTGATCACCTTTATTAGAGGTTATTAATATCGCAAATACATTCCTGTTCAGTGCTTTTGTGTTGCCTGGTAGTGTTGTATTTTGTGCCTTTAAATCAACGCAGGAGAAAGAAAACCACATAACAAGATATCCAAAAAAGAGAGACCATGGGGAGACAGAGGAATAGCCCACACATAAAAGAAAAGCATCACCAGAAAAGGAAGTAAAAGAGTTAGAGGCAAGCAACCTACCAGAGCAGGAATTCAGAGTAATGAGTATAAGATGGCTAAAAAGAATGGAAGAGAAATTTGACAATAACCAAGAAGTTAAAAAGAACCATGAGGAATTGAAGAAGAACCAAGAGGAATTGAAGAAGAACCAAGAGGAAATGAATATGAACAAGAAGAAATAAAAAATGACATTGCTACCATGAAGAACTCAATAGAAAGGATCAAGAGTAGACTAGAAGAAACAGGAAAATATCAGTGAGCTAGAAGACAAGATGGAAAAAAATACCCAATTAGAGCAGCTTCTAAAAAAAAATTTTTTTTAAAGCAGGAGGAGAGCCTACAGGAGCTTTGGGACAATACAAAACAAAATAATATTCGAATGATAGGGGTTCCAGAATGAAGGAAACTGAGAAAGACACGGAAAACAAATTTCAAGAAATAAGGACAGAAAACTTTACTGAGATAGAGAAGAAAAAAACCCACACAAATTCAAGATCCTCGCAGAGTCACAAGCAAAGTGAATCTCAGAAAACCTACGCCAAGGCACATTATAATTAAATTGGCAAACACTAATGACAACGTAAGAATCATAAAAGCAGCCAGAGAGAGACAGAAAGTTACATATAAAGGAACCCCTATAAGACTAGCAACTGACTTCTTCACAGAAACACATCGGGCCAGAAGGGAATGGGATGAAATATACAAAGTCATGCAAAGGAAGGGTCTGAATCCAAGAATACTGTTCCCAGTAAGGCTATCAATCAAAATTGAGGGGGAAATCAGGAGCTTCACAGACAAAAAAAAGACTGAAGGAATTTATCTCCACCAAACTAACAATGCAAGGAATGCTATAGGGTCTACTGTAAAAATAAAGAAATAGGAAGCGAAGAAGGAACACGGGGGAACAGAATAAAAATACTGTCAAATGAGTACCTATCAACAATAACTTTAAATGTAAGTGGATTAAATGCTCCAATCAAAAGACTTAGGGTAACAGATTGGATAAGAAAACAAGACCCATACATCTGCTGTCTACAAGAAACCCACTTCAGAAAAAAAGACACATACAGACTGAGGGGGAAGGAATGGGAAAAGTTTTCCAGGCGAATGGAAATGAAAAAAAATGCTGGGGTAACAATACTTATATCTGACAAATTAGATCTCAGCGTGAAGGACATACCAAGAGATAATGAAGGCCACTTCATAATACTAAAGGGAGCAATCCAACAAGAAGTAATAAGCCTGGTAAATATATATGCACCCAATACAGGAGCACCCAAATACATAAAATAAAATAAAATAAAATAAAAACTGCTGGAGGACATTAAGGGAGAGATTAATAGCAATACAATGATAGAAGGAGATTTTAATACCCCACTGTCACCCTTTGACAAATCATCTAAACAAAAAATGAGCAAAGAAATATCAATCCAAAATGACTCACTAGACCAAATGGAATTAATCGATATCTTCAGAACATTCCAACCCAAAGCCACAGAATATACATTCTTCTCACGTGCACATGGGACATTCTCAAGATAGACCATATTTTGGGACATAGGCAAAGTCTCTTCAAATTCAAGAAGATAGAAATCATATCAAGCATCTTCTCAGATCATAGTGGCAAAAAACTGGAAATTAATTACAATAAAAATAATCCAAAGAAATCAAACACATGGAGACTAAACAGCATGCTATTAAACAAGGACTGCGTTACCAGAGAAATCAAGGAAAAAATTTAAAACATCCTGGAAACAAATGACAATGAAATCACAACAATCGAAATCTATGGGACACAGCAAAAGCAGTTTTGATAGGGAAGTTCATATCCTTACAAGCCTATTGCAAAAAACAATAAAAAATTGTATCAAATGATTTAACTCTACAACTCAAAGAGTTAGGAAAAGCAAAAAGAAAAGCCCAGTGTAAGCAGAAGGAAGGAAATAACAAAAAACAGAGCAGAGATAAACGACATAGAGACCAAAGAAACAATACATGAGATCAACAAAAACCAAAAGCTGGTTCTTTGAATGGATAAACAAGATTGATGAATCTCTAGCCAGGCTAAAAAAGAAACAAAGACAGAGGACCCAAATAAACAAAATAAGAAACGAAAGAGGTGAAATAACAACAGACCCCATCAAAATACAAGGGGTTGTTACAAAATACTACTAACAACTTTATTCCAAAAAACTGAACAACCTGGAGGAAATGGATATATTCCTATGGAAATACAACCTTCTAAAACTCAATCAGGAAGAATCTAAGAATCTCAATAGACCAATGACTTGGGAAGAAATTGAAATTGTCATCAAAAAGCGTCCAGCAAACAGAAGCCCAGGGCCAGATGGCTTCACAGGAGAGTTTTACCAAACATTCAAGGAAGAACTAAAACCTATCTTCTTCAGACTATTCCAAAAAAATTCAAGAGGAAGGAACACTTCCAAACTCCTTCTATGAAGCCAGCATCACCCTAATACCAAAACCAGATAAGGACAACTCAATGAAAGAGAATTACAGGCCAATATCCCTCATGAACATAGATGCCAAAATCCTTAACAAAATTCTAGCAAATCGGTTCCAGCAGAGCATCACAAAGATCATACACCACGACCAAGTAGGATTTATACTGGGAATGCAAGGATGGTACAATTATCCACAAATCAATAAATGTGACACATCACATAAACAAATTGAAAGATAAAAATCATATAGTCATATCAATTGATGCAGAAAAAGCATTTGATAAAATCCAACACCCTTTCCTGATAAAAACTCTCAACAAGGTGGGAGTACAAGGATCATACCTCAACATAATAAAAGCTATATATGATAAGCCCACAGCCAACATCATACTCAATGGGCAAAAACTAAAACCATTCCCTCTAAGAACAGGAACAAGACAGGGTTGCCCACTCTCACCTCCTGTTTGACATAGTACTGGAAGTACTAGCCATTGCTATTAGACAAGAAGAGGAAATAAAAGGCATCCCAATTGGAAAAGAAGAAGTAAAGTTATCCTTATTTGCAGATGACATGATTTTATACATATAAAACCCAAGACTCCATTAAAAAACTAATTGACTTAATAAATTAATTTGGCAATGTAGCAGGATACAAAATTAACGCCAAGAAATCTATGGCATTTCTATACACCAATAGTGAATTTGTAGAAACAGAGACTAAAAAGGCAATCACATTTACCATCGCACCTAAAAAATTAAAATACCTAGGAATAAACTTAACTAAGGAGGCAAAAAACCTATACACGGAAAACTACACGACACTGAAAAAAGAGATAGAGGAAGATGTAAACAGATGGAAGAACATACCATGTTCATGGATTGGTAGAATCAACATCATCAAAATTTCCATACTTTCCAAAGAAATCTATAGGTTCAATTAAAATATCAAGGGCATATTTTACTGACCCAGAAAAAAACTTTTCAAAAGTTCATTTGGAACAATAGGAGACCCCAAATAGCCACAGCAATCCTGAGAAAGAAGAGTAAAGTAGGAGGGATCTCAATAACAGACTTCAAGCTGTATTACAAAGCCACTGTTCACAAAACAGTCTGGTACTGGCACAAGAACAGATACATAGATCAATGGAATAGAATGGAGAACTCAGATATCAACCCAAATCATTATACTAATTAATATTTGACAAAGGAGGCAGGAATATACAATGGAGTCAAGACAGTCTCTTCAATAAATGGTGTTTGGAAAATTGGACAGTTACATGCAGAAGAATGAAACTAGATCACCAACTTACACCATACACAAAAATAAACTCAAAATGGTTACATAAGACGGGAAACCATAAAATTTCTAGAGACATCCACAGGCAGCAAAATCTCAGACATATGCCAAAAGAACTTCTTCACTGATACCTCCCCAAGGTCAATGGAAGCTAAAAAAATAAATAAATAAACAAATGGGACTACATCAAAATAAAAAGCTTTTTTTACAGCAAAAGAAACCATCAACAAAACAATAAGAAAGCCCAGTGTATGGGAAAACATATTTGCTAATGTTATCACTATAAAGTCTTAATCTCTAACATCTATATCAGCTTATACAACTAAATAAAAGGAAAAATGAATGATCCAATTAAAAAATGGGCAATGGACATAAATATAATATTTTCAAAAGAAGACAGAAGGAAGGCCAAGAAGCACATGAAAACATGCTCAAATTCACTAATTATCTGGGAGATGCAAATCAAAACAACAATGTGGTACCATCTCACACCTGTCAGACTGGCCAACATCAACAAATCAACAAACGACAAGTGTTGGCTAGGTTTCGGAGAAAAAGGAACCCTCGTGCACTGCTGGTGGGAATGTAGACTGGTGCAACCACTGTGGAGAACAGTATGGAATTTCCTCAAAAAACTGAAAATGGAACTCTAATTTGACCCAGTAATCCCACTCCTTGGAATATTACCCAAGAAACTAGAAACACCAATCAGAAAGGATATATGCACCCCTATGTTCATAGCAGCACAATCTACAATAGCTAGAATCTGGAAACAGCCTACGTGTCCGTCAGCAAATGATTGGATCCAAAAATCATGGTACATCTACACAATTAAATACTATCCTGCCATAAAAAAGAAGGAATTGTCATAATTTGCAGCAATGTGGATGGAATTGGAGAACATCATGCTGAGTGAAATAAGCCAGTCAATGAAAGAGAAATACCACATGACCTCACTCATTTATGAATAATAAAGAGCATTATAAACCTGATGAACCAAAAGATAGATATAGAGACAGTAAAGCAACAAGTGGACTGTCAAATTAAAGTGGGGAGGGGGGGAGATCTGGGGGAGATAAGAGGTCAACTGAAGGACTTGTATACATGCATATAAGTACAACCAATGGACACAAAACTCGGGAGAGGGAGAGTATGTATGGGAGGCTGGGCAATGTTAAAATATGTACACAGATAATAATTTAATTTTAAAAATTTAAAAAATAAATAAATAAAAATAATAAATAAAATAAAATATAGCCTCAACAACATCTCCAATCACACACATGCTTCTACTACTCTTTCAACAAAATAAATATATTTTTTCACACCATTCCCATGCATCTAGTTTGCCCTATGACATCAGAGGTAATATGGTATCATATTTAGGTGCAGCCCTTAACTAGTATGGCAGTTTCTGCTGTCCTCTTCTGGAGTTTGGAATGCAAAATTGTTTCATCCTCAAACTGATAATATTTTTTAAAACTAAATGTTACAGCCCTAATCAGTTTAGCTCAGTGAATAGAGCATAGGTCTGTGGACTGAAGGCTCCCAGGATAGATTCTGGTCAAGGGCATATACCTTGGTTGTGGGCACATCCCCAGTAGGGGGTGTGTAGGAGGCAGCTGATCAATGTTTCTCTCTCCTCTATGTTTCTAACTCTCTATCCCTCTCCTTTCCTCTCCGTAAAAAAATCAATAAAATATATAAAGAAAACAAATAAATGTTATAATATAGGTATCAAATTATTACCTCCCACTTTGTGTTGAAATTGTTTTTATTGATAGAACTTCGTTCCCATTTTTATAATGTTCTGTTATACATAACATTAAAATGTTCATTAAAATCAGCCGAGACCAGTTTGGCTCAATGGATAGAGCGTCGGCTTGGTGATTGAAGGGACCCGGTTTCGATTCCGGTCAAGGGCATGTACCTAGGTTGCGGGCATATCCCCAGTAGGGGGTGTGCAAGAGGCAGCTGATCGGTGACTCTCTCATTGATGTTTCTAGCTTTCTATCTCTCTCCCTTCTTCTCTGTACAAAATCAATAAAATATATTTTTAAAATATATAAAAAATAAAAAAATAATATGTTCATTAAAATCAATGTTGAACTGCTTTTTCTTTCATTCTGTTAGACATTTGAAACTGTTTGGAGGAAATAATTGTAAGTTGGGCCAAATAATTTTTATAAATAATTTAAAATTATTTGAGGACTTCTCTATTTTTTTTTTAATCACACTCTACTGTTAGGAATTAAAAATAAAGCAGCAAAGATTAAAAAGGAAATAAATAAAATCACTACACTTGTTCTGACTATACTACAGCTGTAAGGAGTGTAGATTACTCTGTTGGGGAGAGACCATGTGCAAAAGCAGTAAGGCACAAACATGTGGGTGAGGAAGCTATCTTTGCTGCCTTGATTGATCAAGCCTTCAGATTATTTCAGCTCATCAGCTGACAAAAAGGCTGAGCTAAATCTATCCCAAAACCATGAAAGATAATAATAAGTTACTGCTTTATACTAGCAGTTTGGGGGTGATTAGTTACATGGATAACTGGAAGAGTACTGTGTATTAAATAATAAGAATATTTTCAATTCTTACTGAACTTTCTGAGTATTATTATAATTAAAAACTTCCTTCTCCAAAAGTCTTTCCTTTTCTTTTCCTCTGTCCCTATCTTGCTATTTTGCTGTTTCTCCCTTTTGTGTCAATGTTGTCATTCCTTGGGCCTCTGTACTGTATATCAAAGACTCCAAGAATATATATCCAGCCCAAACCAATTTGTGACCTCAAGATCTAAATAGTTAATTACTAGTTGGTATTATTACTTTGAAAGCTCACATTTCAGTTAAGGAATGTATTATTTTTTCCCCCTCCATTATTACCTCCTCACTCCAAACTTGATCCTCCTCCGAGGTTTCATACCTTGTCATATAACTATTCAGGCCAGGGGATCCCAACATGACAGCCATCAGGATGGCAGAGAGGGAGAGAGTGTAAATGTATAAAGAAGTGAGAGGGGCGTGTGTGGACATGTGTGGTGTGTGTGTTGGGGGTAAGTGAGGGACAGTTAGATCTCACAGGAATCTCAAGGACTAGTGAAAAGCACTCTTTGGGGTGCAGAGCCTCTGCTACCCAGGCAGGCACTCCCTAACCAGTGCAGCCTGGGCCCAGAGCCAAAGCCATCTTGAAGGGAGAAGGAGCAGATGCCAGGAGCATACCCACACCAACATCCAGACTGCCGACTGACATCATCTGGCACCCATCCAGTAAATCGCTCACCTGCCAACGCTGCAATAAGAGGTGTCCAACCTCAATGCTGGCTCCCAGTAGTGACTGCAGGCTAGAGAGACTTCTTGCGTTGCGCCTCCCCACTCAACCAGTTCCCACACTCAGGACAGCACACCTGGACACAATACTTGAAGAACTCCTGGGCACCAGGGCCCAGTCGTTGCTCCAGCACCCCACAAACCAGCACTACATCTTCCAGCACCCCATATAATAGGATCCAGCTCACCAGTACACTATGAATCTGATCCCTGCACCCAAAACTAATGCTTCAGGAACCCTGTGCATGTGGACCCAGCATGCCCAGTTGCTGCACGCCCAGACCTGGCACTTCAGGCACCCTGCTATCCAGTGCTTGAATGCCATGCTGGCACCCTGCATGTTAGCACCCTGCATACCAGGACCCAGCTAGACCCACCAGGATTCCATGTGCCTGTATCCTACACTTCAGGACCACGCTGGTGTCACACACCAGAAGAAATGTGCACATGACCCTCAGTGACTCTCAAGCAACTGCATTGGAAAACTGAGGAGCCAGAATCATAGGGGAAAGAAATTCAACTCAGAGCAGAGACAAAGGCATGAGATTTAAGGAATACCCAGACTCTGGGCTAAGAAGTCATGGACAATTGGAATTCTAGGGGCTTCAAATTCTCAGTGATCAAGCAGGTACCCAGGGCGAGAAAGTGACAGCAACTCACATTATATATAAACAAATACAAAGCAACAGGAAAAGGGGAGACAAAGAAATAATACCCAAAGGAAAGAAAATGAGGAGTCACCAGAAGAGGAAATAAATGAAACAGAGGCAAGCAATTTGTCAAAGAATTCAGAATAATGGTTATTCAAATATTCAAAAGGCTGGAAGAGAAATTCACCAACATGTGTTAGAATAAAGAAGAAATGAAATATGACAGACCTACAATAAATAACACAATTGAAGGTTTCAACTGAAGGATAGAAGAAGCTGACAGTTAAAAGACAAGGAGAAAAACACCCAAGAAGAGAAGGAACTGAAAAAAAAGGGAAAAAAAAAACCTTAAAAAGCAGGAGCAGAGGAGAGTCTAAGGGAGCTGTGGAACAATACAAAAATGAAACAAAATCTGCCGGCACCGGTTTGGCTCAGTGGTAGAGCATCGGTCTGTGGACTGAAAGGTCCCGGGTTCGATTCCGGTCAAGGGCATGTACCTTGGTTGCGGGCACATCCCCAGTAGGAGATGTGCAAGAGGCAGCTGGTCGATGATTCTCTCTCATCGACGTTTCTAACTCTCTATCCCTCTCTCTTCCTCTCTGTGAAAAATCAATAAAAATATATTTAAAAAAAAAATGAAACAAAATCTGCATAATAGGGTTCCAGAGGAGAGGAAGCTGAACAATAACAGAAAACCCACAGTAGACCCACTCTAGTACACTGGCCCCCTGAGCCCAGTACCCCAGCAGACAGCGCCAAGGCACCTCTGCAAGCAGCTACTGGCCATGCATATCCAACCAACAGTACACATCCCCAAAACAGAAACTGGAACTTCTCCCTCCAGAGGGCAGGGGGCACAACCACAATTTCTCTGATCCAGTGTGTGAGCCTCACATGTGCACATCTCTTGCAGGTGGATTCTGGGCTTCTCTGTGAGCTGCCACAGGGTGTGTGCCCTCTCCAACCAAATGTGCACAGCTCTCTCAGCAGGATCCATAAAATTCTCCTCCTAGATGCCTACCTCTGGACAGTTGGTGAGTTAATGAGGACTTACCTCCTTGAACACGGTCACATTGTTTCATCCAGAGTCTCTAAGATTCTCACACCCAGCTGCTGGATCCTGAACACCCTTATGATACAGAGAGGGGAATCATTCAACCAGAGTCCCAATGCCTCAACCACAGACTACAAGACATTCCCCTCCCTCACAGCCAGAGCTCCAGGACCCTCATATTGAGTTTCAGAGTGATGTTATTCCAGAAAGAATCATACCACACAGGCCAAAGTTACAGTACCTGAGCCTAAGGCCCCAAGACCCCATCTCCCAAACTTTGAACTCTGGGAACCCACAGTTAGCACATACCAGTGACACCTCAGACAACCTGTTCTCCAAGAGCCAGAACCACAATCACATCCGAAATAGCTCACACAATAAAGCCAGGGGTGAGTCACATTGCCAACCTGTGATGAGATTTCACTCATGAATAAGAAACTAACATTCAATATCCAAGTACATCAAGAGAACCCAAATAGCTTAAGTAGAGAGCTTGGATAGAAAATCAAACCCAGGAAAACCAAAAGACTTCACTAGTAGCACCATCCCCAAAAGAACCTGGGTAGCAAAGCAGTTGGATCTAAGACACAGAAACAATTAAAATGTTACAGTAAAAATGGGGGTAAAAAAAATCCCCAAAGGAAAGAAAAAGAGGAATCACCAGCAAAAAAAAAAAAAATTAAATTAAATCAGGCAAGTAACATGTCAATCCTTATAACAATTACTCTGAAAGAATTCAGAGTAATTGTTATACAATTACTCTGAAAGAATTCAGAGTAATTGTTATAAGGATGCTCAAATGGTTGGGTGACAAATACACACAACTCAATGAAAATTACAAGGAGCTGAATGAGATTATCACCAACATCAAAAGAAACCAAGAGGAAATGAAGAATGACATAGCTTAAATAAAGAACACAATGGAAGGATTAAACAGTAGACTAGAAGAGGATGAGGACTATATCAGTGAATTAGAAGACAAGGTAGGAAAAAAAAACACACAGCAAATGAAAAGGGACTTGAAAAGCAGGAGGAGAGCTTAAGAGAGCTTTGGGACAACACAAAACAACATCTGTATAATAGCGGTGCCAGACAGAGAGGAAGTGGAGCAAGGAAGAGAAAACCTATTTGAAGAAATAATGACAGAAAACTTCTCTGATGTTGACAAAAATAATAAATAAATAAATAAATAAATAAATAAATAAAACAAAACAAAACAGAAAACACATAAGTCCAAGGAGCACATAGAGTTCTAAACAAGATGGACCCAAAAGAACAGTACAAAGTCATATCATAATTAAATTGGCAAACATCAACAATAAAGTAAGAATCTTAAAGTCTGATAGAAAGTTACCTACAAGGCTTCTCTCATTAGAATATCAACTGATTTCTCAAAAGAACCAGGCCAGAAGGGAATGAAATTAAATCTAAAAACTCATGCAAACCAAGAACTGAATCCATGAATACTACCCAGCAAAGATAGCATTTAAAAGTGAAGGTGGAGAGGAAGCAAGATGTTGACCAGCAGGAAGGTAGGGAAGGAGAGTGTGTGAGAGAGTGAGGGAACAATAGAGGTGTGTGGACATGTGTGGATGTGTGTGTGACTGAAATAGGGGCAGTTAGAACCTGAAGATCTTCCAGGCAGTTGCCAATCTGGGCAGTGCTAGATGGCAAAACCCCATGGCCACCTCAAACACTCCAGGGAGGACACCAGAGGCACATAGACCATGCCATCTTGCAGAACAGAACTGCTGAGACTAGAATCCTAGTATCATCACCAGCCAGTCTGGTCTTGGAAGCAAACCAGGACACCACAGTCATTTTGGTAGAAGACCTGCCACCACAGCTTCAGACCCAGGGACACCAAGACTCAGGCAACTGGCCACAGATTTCTGTGAGTCACAAAGCTAATCCCTCTCCCCTGCCATACCCATGGCAGCAACATAGAAACTACCAGATCCCAACCACACAATAAGGCTTTCTGCACATACAAAGCAGTGGATACTCTGTCTGACTTCAAGCCTTGTTGTCAGACATGGGAATTTTGATTCCTATGACTCTTCATGCCCAGGCAGGGAGACTGAGTGAAATTTGAGCCTAGCTACTATCCCTAGGGAGTTAGTTTATGTGACCAGATCCTGCACCCACACAGGGCAGGGAGACAGCACTGAACTTGAGCCAGACTTGTGAAATTGGGGAATTTGTTTCCTGTGACTTGTCTCTGCACCCAGGCAGGGGGACTAAATAGAATTCGAGCCAAGTGGCTATCCCTAAGGAGGTATTTTCTGCGATCAGATCCCAAGCCCACACAGGGCAGAAGACAAAGCTGAACTTGAGGCCAGACTTGTGAACTCGAGGAATTTGTTTCCTGTGACTCATCTCTGTGCCCAGACAGGGAGACAGTGCTGAATTTGAGCCCAGGGGTGCAAACCAGGGAGTTTGTTCCCCACAACCAGACCCTGTGCCCACACCAGAAGGCAATGCTGAATTTGAACCTGGGTACATGGACACAGGGAGTTTGTTTTCCACAGTGCACAGCTGCATTACCAGACCCTAAACCCACACTAAGTGGCAGTGCCATCTGACTTTGATTCAGGGCAAGCACACACAGAAGGCTGTTTATAGCAGGGCAGAATTGGACTGCCTGCCAATACAGTGCAACTGAGCAACCTAGTCTCCTGGGCAGATCAGGGACCCTGAATCTCCACACAAGAGGCAGTATTGACCACCAGTGACTGAACTCCATTCCCCATAAGGTGCCCCTGAGATCTCTTATTCCAAGGACATTTACACTAAGAGCCAGTAACTCCAATTCTTGATGCATGTGCACATAGGGACCTTATTCTCAGTGTGAGGTCTCACCAAGAAACAAAGGCTCTGATACTCGATTCTTGACATGGACACAGGAGCCTCTGACTCCTGACACACAATAGGGGACTTTTATTTTTGGCACTCACCAGTGGGTTCTGTGTTTCAATGTGGCACAAGAAGTGTCCCTGATTCTAGGTGCACACATGAGGCCACACTAAGCACCAGTGACTCTGGCCAGGGCAAGTGTGGCTCTCACCAACACATAGCAACTGCACATCTTGGTATCAGAGCTCTTTAGTGACACTTGTAGGGTGCAAAACTCCCACTTTACACAGTCCAGGTCCCCACAACTTGACACCTGAACCAAAGATGACCAGTGAACTTGATGGCTTGGGCTGGTACAGGATGGTACCACCCTTCGGGGGGAACTGGGAGAGAGTCTCCAACATGACCAAGCAGATCTGTTTCACACACTCAATGATGGATTGCGGGATGCCAGCAATAGTGATGGCCCGCTCAGTTGAGTTGGGGAGCATATCCCCTGCCACCTGGACTTGAGCTCCTGTACTCCCTCTTATTTCCTTGACCTTGCAACCACCTTTTCCAATGAGAGAGCCACATTGACTAGCAGGGACTACCAGCCGCACGGCGACTAGGGGTCTACTGGCAGCTGTGCTATTGGTTATAGAGCTGCTGATGTCCTCTTCCAGTTTGTCAATGATCATAACAAAGGCTTTGAAGATGGCATTAGTGTGTCCAGCCAAAGTGATAATTCTCTCAGAACAATTCCCTCCTGAGATGTTGATATGTGCACCACTCTCCTCGCATAGGGCAATCCAGCTGCACAGTCTGTCCCTTCTCTGCACGCATTGTGTGCGCCTCTGGGACTTCTTTTCGCCACTCCCCTGGGTTTCCACCTTACAGCCCAGGCTCCCTCTGTATGGCCTGGGTCCCCAGGGTCTGGCCTAGAACTGGGGTTCAGTGCTGTTGGATCTGGGGTTCAGCACAGTCTGGAGTTTTTATCTCCTTCCCGCTAGGGAAAGCCAGCCACGCACTCAGCCTCCCCTTCTTCTCCGGCTCTGTCCTCTCCGTGTGCGCAACATGTCTCTGTACCTTAGGCTTTTACAGCTCATCTGCTTTTCCTTCTGGTTTTCTCTTTCCTTGACATTGTGGAATTTCCTGTAGTTTTGGGTAATGTCCATTTTGTATTTTAGTTGTATTTTATTGAAATTGTTGTGTGAGGCTGCAGTTAAGTGTTTACCTATGCTGCCTTCTTGGATTCTCCTCAGGTTTTTTACATCTAAACCCAGCCTAGCAACAGGAATGCTTAGGGCCTACTAAAGAAGGCAAATAATCATTTCCACTAATATTTACAAGGTCAATTAAGATGGTTGTTAGAGTATTAAATTTGACAGCAAAATAGTAGTCAAGTTTTCAGGCTCATTTAAATTGGCTAATTAAAATAAGCAAATATTCTAGTAAAATCAAGTGTACTGAACAAAAAAGCTTTTCCTAAAGTGTTAACTAACATTTTTATTAGTAGTTCATCTCATTGTAAAATTGCATAACATGTAATAAACCTAAAGCAGTCATATTTTAGTGCAACATTTTTTTAAATTTAAAAGCTATCAAGATTACATTATAAAATTTCCAAAAGCCTCCTAATATTTAAATCAAAAAAGGAAGGACAGTAGAAGAATATCATGTAAGGAAAAATATCCTGTAAGTAAATTACATCTAGAAAATTTTTACTTTAGAAAATTAACTTCCGTTTATAATCCTAACAGCAAGACACCCAGGTAAAACATACATGGTGTCAAAATAAGCCAAAGGAAAATCAATTAGGCAAAAAATGAAAAAGGATTGTAAGTCAAATTTATAGAAAAGATTCCTTTGTTAACTTTTGGTTGAGAATATGTTTGTGTGTTTCCAGAAAACTACTCCGAGACCATGTGGATTCCTGCAACAGAGAGGAATTGACAGGAGTGCTCCAGCCATGAAGACAGAAGAGAAACAGTCCAGAGATGAAAGATGCTGACGATGCCTTGCCATACTAGCAGTCAGCAGCTATAGCCATAATAACAGTCAGTCAGTGTTGCTGCAGGTTTCCCAGGACCAAACCTGAGAGGGTTGGATCTGCATTATCACCATTTGTCCACCAACCACAGTGGAAAACAATATAGAGTTTCCTCAAAAATATTAAAAGTGGAACTCCCATTTGACCCATTGATTCCACTTATAAGAATATATCCTAAGAAACCCTAAACACCAGTCAGAAAGAATGTATATACTCCTATGTTCATGGCCTTGCAATTTGCAATAGCTAAGATCTGGAAATAGCCCAAGTGCCTATTGGTAGATGAGTAGATAAAAAAGTAATGGTATAGGAAAGCAGAACCAGTTGGGCTGCTGGGCAGTGGTCCCAGCACAGTTTGGCTGCAGGCTCCTGCTCTGCCTGCTCCCCAACTCCTTCCTCCTTTGGAACTGCACACCCCACCTCCCAGCCCTGCAGAAGTGAGGCTACCATGGCAGATGAGATAGCCAAGGCTTAGGCCGCTCGGCCTGATGATGACACAATCTTCTTTGGGAAGATCATTCACAAGGAAATTCCAGCCAAAATTATTTTTTAGGATGACCAGTGTCTTGCCTTCCATGACATTGCCCATCAAGCACCAACACATTTTCTGGTGATACCTAAGAAGGATATATCCCAGATTTCTGTAGCAGAAGATGATGATGAAAATCTTCTTGGACCTTTAACGACTGTTTGCAAGAAATGTGCTGTTGATCTGGGCTTAAAGAAGAGGTATCACATAGTAGTGAATGAAGGCACAGATGGGGGACAATCTATTATATTCATCTTCATTTTCTTAGAGGTGGGCAGATGAATTGGCCTCCTGGTTAAGCATGTTTCAGGAATAATTTTTCCTGTTGTAGGCAATGATCAGTTTTGCAAGTTCTAATATGCTAAACAGTAAAACCCATACATAATAAAAGACATTGCTGCATGATCAAAAAATAATAATAATAAAGTAGTGGTACATTTACACTGGAATACTATGCAGCAGTAAAAAAAGAAGAATCTCTTACCCATTGAGACAGCATGGAGGAATTTAGAGAGCATTATGCTAAGTGAAATAATCCAGTCAGAGAAACATAAATTATCAGATGATCTCACTCATATGTGGAATCTAATGAACAAAATAAATCCAGAGACACAGAAGCATAAAACAGACTTACAAATCTGAATGAAGGCCAGCGTGGATGGTGGGTGGGAAGAGATTAACCTGGGAACTTATATGCATATCACAGCCCATGGACACAGACAACAGAGTGGTGAAGGCCTGGATGTGGGAAGATCAATGGAAAAAATAATAAGTAAAAGGGGATCTGCAATATTTTCACCAATAAAAATTTAAAAAATTAAGGCATTTCTTTACTCTAACACTTGCACACTAGATTAGGTCTTGGCATATATTTACATAGCACTGTCTACGTCTCTTTGTAACACGGATTACACTTAAAATTAATTATTCCACACCTGTCTTCTCTACTAGGCAGCAAGATACAAGAAGGAGGAAACATATATGTCTTATTTAGTAACATTTTCATTTCATTGTAAGCAGTAAAATAATATTTTCTGGGTGAATAGAATAATGACTACAAACATTATCCCAGTTCTGTAAATGACTTGTCAGGAGAAACCAGCAATCAAAACCCAAAATTTACCATCAGCCCAATCTCTGATTACCAATGTAAAATTTAGTTTTATATTATTAGCACATATAATACACACACATTTTTCTTGTTGGTAGTCAGATTGCTATGTAAAGCACTAAGTACAGACCACAAAGAGTGTTATTGATTTCCGAAGATACCATGTGCTACCTTGTAATTTCTTACACTGTATTGTTTATATTACTTTAAAACTTTACTTATATTTTGGATTTATAAAATGAAGCAAAGGTTATGACTTGTATATATTTATATCTCTGCAACTACATTGGACCTGTGCACCTAGTAGGCATTGAAAGTGTTGATTTGAAGTTTGAAATAACCCAAAATTGGTGGAAAAAATAAGCAAAAGAAAATAAAGTTGACAAGTAACAGGTTTATTTCACCCATCACCCTGAGAATCCTTCAAAGGATCAAGACTGGTGTTATAACATTTTCATGCCAGAATATGTACTCTTTTAGTTCATGGTCCAAAATTCCATTTTTCCCCAACCTCAGGAGTACTCCAACCTACTAAACTGTTCAAAATTAAACTCAACTGGCTTATATCTTCTAAGCAACAGAATAATTATTTCTACTGGGCCTTTAGTGTTATCATCAAACCCCTAACAATTTTCAGAAATATTTTGGTTTCAGATTATAAACACCTTAAAGAACAAATGCCAAACTCAAGTTATTTTTGCATTCACATATTTACTGCCTTGCTCCATTCTCTCTTCCTTATTAAAACCTAAGTAATAAATTTCAATATTCATGGAATACAGAAATTCTATCTTCTCCTCTAAAGTGTATGCATTGGTGAAAAGTGACAGATTAGACTTCCCTGGTATCTCCAGGATGCCACTTTCAGGAAAATATGTTCTCCCATGCAGTGGGCTTTCTTTTTATTTTGTTAATAGTTTCTTTTGCTGTGAAGAAGGTTTTTATTGTGAAGTAGTCCCATTTGTTTATTTTCTCTTTAGTCTCCATTGCCCTAGGAACTATGTCAGTAAAGATATTACTATAACAAATGTCTGATATTTTGCTGCCTATAAGATCTAAGAATTTTTATGGTTTCCCAACTTACATTTAAGTCCTTTAATCATTTTGAGTTTGTTTTTGTGTATGGTGTAAGTTGGTGATCTACTTTCATTTTTTTTTTTTGCATATATCTGACCAAATTTTCCAGCAATATTTATTGAAGAGACTGTCTTCGCTCCACTGTATGCTCTTGCTTACTTTGGAAAATATTAATTCAGCATAATGGATCAATTTCTGGGCTCTCTGTTCTGTTCAATTGATCTATTTGCCTGTTCTTGTGCCAGTATACATCAGTTTTCCAAACAGTTACTTTGTAATATGGCTTGGTATCTGGTATTGTGATCCCTCCAACTTGGTTCTTCTTTTTCAGGATTGTGTGGCTATTTGGGATCTTTTTTTATTCCAGGAGAATTTTTGGATAGTTTGTTCTAGGTCTTTGAACTATGTCATTGGTATTTTAATGGGGATTACATTGAATCTGTAGATTGCTTTGGGTAGTATGGACATTTTAATGATGTAGATTCCATCAATCCAGCAAAATGGTATGTTCTTCCATTTGCTTACATCTTCCTCTAAATCTTTTTTCAATGTCCTATTGCTTTTAGAGTACAGGTCTTTCACCTCCTTACTTAAGTTTATTCCTGGGTATCTTCACTTTTTTGGTGCAATGGTAAATGGGATTTTTGTTGTTGTTGTTGTTCTCTTTCTGTGAGGTCATTATTGGTATATAAAAAAGCAATAGATTTTTGGGTGTTAATTTTCTATCCAGTTACATTGTCAAATTCACTTATTAAGTCTAGAACTTTTATAGAAGTCTTTGGGGTTTTCTATGTACAGTAACATGTCCTCTGGGAATAATGACAGTTTTACTTCTTCAACTCCAATTTGGATATCTTTTATTTTTTCTTCTTGTCTGATCACTATGGCTAGTACTTTCAGTACTACATTGAATAGGAGTGGTGAAAGTGGGCATCCCTGTCTTGTTCCTGTTCTTAGGGAAAATGAATTTAGTTTTTCCCCACTAAGTATGATGCTGGCTGTAGGTTTGTCATATAAGGCTTTTATTATGTTAAGGTCTGATTCATCTATTCCCACTTTTCTGAGAGTTTTTATCAAGAAAAGTGTGTTGGATTTTGTCAAATGTTTTTTTCAGCATTGATTGGTATAATTATGTGATTTTTGTCTCTCACATTGTTTATGTGATGCTTCACATTTATTGCTTTGTGGATATTGTACCATCTTTGCATATCCATAATAAACCCCATTTGGTCATGGTGTATGATATTTCAAATGTAATTCTGGATACAATTTGCTAGAATTTTGTTGAGGATTTTAGCATCTATGTTCAAATATATTGACTTGTAGTTCACTTTCTTTGTGGTGTCTTTATCTGGTATTAGGGTAATGCTGACTTTATAGAAAGAGCTTGGAAGTGTTGCCCTCCTCCCTGTGAAACCTTATGGTTCAGAACTTTTGTTTGCTGGAAGACTTTGATTACTACTTTAGTTTCTTCTGTAGTTATTGGCCTATTCAGGTTTTTTTTTATTCTTCCTGATTGAGTTTTGGGAGCTTGTTTATTCAAAAAATATGTCCATTTCCTCCAGGTTGTCCAGTTTGTTGGAATAAAAATTTTCATAGTGTTTTTTCATAATCCCTGTATTTCTGTGGAGTCAGTTGTTATTTCACCTCTTTCATTTCTGATTTTGATTGTATGGGTCCTCTATCTTTGCTTCTTGTGAACCTGGCTAGAAGTTCATCAAGCTTGTTGATCTTTCAAACAACCATTTCTTGGTTTTATTGATCTTTTGTAATTTATTTTATTTTATTTTATTTTATTTTTGCTCCATGTCATTTATTTCTGCTCTAATCATTATTATTTCCTTACTTCTGCTTGCTCTGGGCTTTTTTGTTTGTTTGTTTTAGTTTTCTTTCTTTTTTCTTTTTCTTTTTTAACCATTTAAAGTATTACAAATAGTAGTACATATATGGGCTTTTCTTGTTGCTCTCTTTCTAATTCTTTGAGTTGTAGGGTTAGATAATTTATTACCATTTTTTTCTTGTATTTTGAGGTAGGCCTGTAAAGTTATGAACTTTCCTCTCAAGACTGTTTCATTGTGTCCCATAGATTTTTGGATTATTGTGTTTTTATTGTCATTGTTACAAGGATGCTTTTTGTTTCCTCTTTGATCTCTTTGGTAACCCAATCATTGTTTAATAGCATGTTTGTTTGTTTTCATTGTTTTTATTATAGTTGATTTCTAATTTTATGGCATTGTGGTCTGAGAATATGCCTGATATGATTTCTGTCTTCTTGAATTTGAAGAGACTTTGCCTGTGTCCCAATATGTGGTCTATCTTTGAAAATGACCTCTGTGCACTTGAGAAGAATGTATATTCTGTGGCTTTGATGATTTTTTGCTTAGAGGATTTTATCTAGTGGTGTCAGTAGGGTATTAAAGTCCCCTAATATGACTATATTGCTGTCAATTTCTCCCTTGATATCTTCCATAAGTTTTTTTTTTAATGTATTTGTGTGCTCCTGAATTGGGTGCATATATGTTTACCAGAGTTCTATCCTCTTGTGTCAATCCCTTTAGTATTATGATGTGGCCTTCCTTATTTCTTAATATGACCTCCACTTTGACATCTAACTTGTCAGATATAAATATTGCTACCTCGCCTTTTTTTTTTCATTTCCATTCGCCTGAAACACACACACACACACACACACACACACACACACACACATATATATATATATATATATATGTATATTTTCATTCCTTTACTATCAGTCTGTGTGAGTCCTTTATTCTGAGGTGGTTCTCTTGTAGATAGTGTAGATTTGGGTTGTCTCCTTATCCACTCAGCTACCCTATATCTTTTGATTGGACCATTCAATACATTTACATTTAAGGTTATTAATGATAGGTACTTTTTTGCTACCATTTTTATTCTTTATGTCTGTGTTCCTTCTTCCCTCCTATTTCTTCTTTTAACATAAGTCCCTTTAGCATTTCTTGCATTGCTGGTTTGGTGATAATAAACTTCTTTAAACCTTTTTTTGGCTGTGAAACACTTGATTTCACTTTCCATTTTGAATGATAACCTTTCTAGGTATAGTATTCTTGGATTCAGTCTCTTGCTTTGCATCATTTTGTATATTTAATTTCATTCCCTTCTGGTCTGATGTGTTTCTGTTGAAAAATCAGTTGATAGTCTAATGGGAGATCCCTTGAAGGTAACTTTATGTCTCTCTCTAGCATACTTTAAGATTCTTACTTTGTCATTGGTGTTTCCCAAAATAATTATGAGATGTCTGGTTGTCAGTCTTCTTGAATTCATCTTATTTGGGACTCTGAGCTTCTTGGACTTGTGTGAGTTTTTACTTCACACAATATTGTGGCAGTTTTCTGTCATTATTTCTTCAAACAAGATGTCAATTACTTGCTCACTTTCCTCTCCTTCTGGCAACCCTATTTTGAAGATATTGTTTTCATTCATTTTGTCCCAATACTCCTTCCTCCTGTTTTTTTTTTCCAGTTGCTGCTCTAATTGGGTGTTTTTTCCTACCTTGTTTTCTAGTTCACTGATGCAGTCCTCCACTTCTTTTAATTTACTGTTGATGCTTTCTGTTGTGTTCTATATTGTAGTGATGTCATTCTTTATTTCTTCTTGATTCTTCTTTATTCCTTCTTGGTTCTTACACATGTTTTTGAATTTATATTCCATTCTTTTCAGTGTCTTTATTGGCATTGCTCTGAATTCTTTCTCTAACAAATTGCTTGCTTCCATTTTGTTAACTTTTTTCCCCCGGTAATTACTCCCTTTCTTTGGTATAGGGGTTGTTTCTTTGTCCTCCCATTTTTGCTCCTATCAGGATGCTTTGTTATGTGACTCACTCTCTACCACATCAACCAAAAGGCACAAAATACAACTTGAACAGACAGAACACAGAGAGAACAAAATATGAGTGTATTCACAACACAGATAACCCCAAATTAAGGTGACCTCCAGAGAAAAGAAAATTAGGGGAGAGAAAAGAGTGCAAAATAATATTGAGAAAAGGAAAAAAAAAGGTAAGAGAAAAAAGAAAAAGGAGAAAAAAATAAAGGGAAAAATATTTGTATATGTGGAGAAAACTCCACAAAATCAACAACTAAAGTAAAAAATGCAAACAACAAACACCCAGACAAAAGGAAGGGAGCTGAATCTGTAGAGGCAGAGCTTATTTCCAGAAGGTAAGGTAAATAAGTTGAATGAATGGGAGAATGGTTATAATTCAGTATAGAGGAGGTAGAAAGAGAATGAGTGCGTAAGAAGAAAAGTAAAAAACAAAATACTCAATAAAAATATTTCCCCTTTTATCTTTCTATGTATTTATCTATTTTGGAAAAGAATAAGGTAGGGTACAGATAGGCCTTAATTTGGTGAGTGAAATTAATTAAGCTATTAATAGAAGAAGAGAACAAGCAAGGAAAGTAAAAACAGAAACATAAGATAAAAATCAAAACAAAAACAAACTAACTAACAAACAACAACAATAAGAAAAATATTGACTCATGAAGAAAGAGAAATGAGTGCATGGACTTAGAACAGGGGGAAGGAAATTAGATATATGAATAAGCCAACAGAGATTACTAAAATAGTAATGTGTCAATAGAGCAGATAAAGAAGATCAATTTTCATCAAGGAGTAAAAAGAAAGGGGAGAGTAAAACTAAAGCGAGAACAGGAGATGAGAAGGAATTAAAAAGGGGAAAGTGAGGAAGAAGGTGTTGGCATAAAGGAAAAAATGAGATAGAGTAAAATAATGATGATGATGATAATAATAATAATAATGATAATAATATAAAAATAGAATGTAGAACACTAATTAAAAAAGAATAATAATCTATATAAAAGCTAAGAGACAATCCAACTGGCCAATTGGCTGGTAGTTATGATCCACACTGACCACCAGAGGGCAGACACTCAATATAGGAGCTTCTGAGTGACAGCAACTTTGCAGAATGCTGTTTTGAACTCCAGGACCCCTTGGGGGATGTTGGACTGCTGGCCTTGCCAGATCCCCACAGGCCAGACCAAGGGGTTCCAGCAGTGGTCCTCCAGTAATAATGATAATAATAAAATAAATAAATAAAAATAATAAAAATATATCCTACATAATAAAAATGTAGTATGCAAATTGTCCCATTGTCTGGGAATTCAACCAGTGGGAGGAGCTGGCTGAGAAAGGGATGGTGCCCCTGGCTGGCAGCCAACAACTACTAGGGACCCTACCAGTGCACAAATTTCATGCACTGGGCCTCTAGTATAAAATAAAGAAAAAATAAATAAAGTTTTAGTTTCTTAAGTAAAAGATTTAAAAAAGTGAAATAGTAAAGTTCGCCGAAACCGGTTTGGCTCAATGGATAGAGCATCGGCTTGGGGACTGAAAGGTCCTGAGTTCGATTCCGGTCAAGGGCATGTACCTTGGTTGCGGGCATATCCCCAGTAGGGGGTGTGCAAGAGGCAGCTGATCGATGACTCTCTCTCATCAATGTTTCTAACTCCTATCTCTCTCCCTTCCTCTCTGTACAAAATCAATAAAATATATTTTTAAAAAAAAGAAATAGTAAAGTTCATTTGCTTCAGCTGAATAGTTAATGTCCCAAGTGAGCTGTTCTGTATGCCTCTCCACTATTCTGTATGCCACATCTCAGATTTCTGTTTGATAGTCAGCACCATGTTGAAGCTCCCAATGACCCACTACTCCTCTGTGTCAGATGCCACTGTCTTGTTTTAAGCCAGCAGAATTAATCACTCTGCTTTGTTTTTCTGCCTGCTTGCTTTCAGTAGTATTTACACAAGTGTCTATTTCTGACAAAGCCTCTAGGTGGTGGTGTTTCTGTATTAGTTTCTGGGACAAAAATGGCCCCTCAACCCAGTCCTTGAGGAATCCCTAGGGGTATTTTGAATATTAGTTTCCCTGCCGAGATCAAGACTGGGTGAGGCTGTGCTGCTAGGAGGGCCCTGGTCTCCAGAAGAGAAATCTGTTCACAGTTGAAGGGAAAGGACTTTCCCAGAGATAGCTTCTGGGGAACCTTATTTTGTTCCCCAGCTTCCACAAAACCACCTTCCCCTGCACTGCAGCCTACGTAAGTGTTTGTAATGGAAAGTTCCTGGGTTAAAGCAAGAAAATTATAAAGATAGTGCAACCACAGGGCTGGCAACTCTTTCCTCCAGGCACTGCCCAGCCAGTGCAGAGTTTTAGGCTGCTTTTCTGCACACAGCCTCCCCCAGCCATGAGTTTAGATCTAGAGTCCCCCTTTGCCAGAAGCCCTGTGGACTTCCACAGTCAAATGCTATGCATGTCCCCCCATGTATGTGGACTTGGTGCAATGCAGTCACTCTCTGACACTCTAGTCCCAACTATGCACATTTCTCCCTCATTCCAGATCTCCATCCCACCAGTATCCTGGCTACTTCTGACATTTTTGTCAACAGATTGTCTCTCCAGCTGTGTTTAATTCACCAATTCTGGGTGGATATTATTCAATTGAGCTATTTCTTCTATCTGATCCATGAGAAGACATTGGACCCAATTGGCCTATTCAGCCACCATTTTGTCTTCTCCTGAATAAACTTTTTAGGAGCCTGCGGCCAGGGAGACTGGAGTCTTGGTGTTTGTGGGTTCTCAGCCAAGGCAGCTGGTCCCTGGTCAATATGGCTGTAGCATCCCACCTGGTGTCCAAGGTATCCCTAGGTGAAAGTGAGACAGAGCTCTCAGTCACAGCTGCTTTCCCCTTCAAGATGAAACAGTCTCTGAGGCAGAGCTGGCTGACCCGGGAAAGATTTCAGCAGTAGTAGAGGCTGACTGGCTAGGGGCACCTGGTCCACCTACATTATATCATCTGTATTGCATGTTTGTATTGCACACTGTCAAGTCTCCTTCCATCACCATGTATCCTATCTAATAAAAGAGTAATATGCAAATTGACTATATCTACTCTATACCCACAAGTCATGCCCACCAGACAATCAGGAGCAAGTATGCAAATCAACCCAACCGAGATGACTGAGGCCACAGAGTGAGCAAGAGACTTGGGTTTCCCTGGCAATGGAGGGAGCCAAGCTTCCCACACACTCTGGCCAGCCCAGGCCTCTGCTAAGGGCTACAAAGTTTCAATTATAGAAGATGAATAAATCCCAAATACCAGGGCCTCTGCTTGGGTCGCTGGGGGTGTGGCAGGCCTACAAACCACCACAGGTCCCTCGCCCAGGCCGCCCCATATCCCAAGGGAACCCCCACCCTGATCTGGGACACCCTTCAGGGCAAACCAGCTGGCCCCCACCCAGGCACCAGGACCCTATCCTATCTAATAAAAGAATAATATGCAAATTGATCATCACTGCAACATACAAGATGGCTGCCCCCAGGTGAACACAAGATGGTGGCTGCCACAAGATGGCCATCAGGGCAGGGCAGTTGGGAGGGACCAGGTCTGCAAGGGAGGGCATTTGGGGCAATCAGGCCTGCAGGGGAGGGCAGTTGGGAGCAACTGGGCCTGCAGGGAAGGGCAGTTGAGGAGGACCCAGGCTTGCAGGGGAGAGGCGTTAGGGGGACCAGGCCTGTAGGGGAAGGCATTTAGGGGTGACCAGGACTGAAGGGGAGGGTAGTTAGCAGTGAGCAGGCCTGCAGAGGAAGGCACTTAGGAGCAAACAGGCTGGTTAGGGGATGATCAGGCTGGCTGAAGCGGTTAGGGGCAATCAGGGAGGTAGGCAGGAGAGCAGTTGGGAGTCAGCAGTCCTGTGAGAGGGATGTCCAACTGCCCATTTAGGCCCAATCCTACTGGCAGTCAGACATCTCTCAAGGGGTCCCAGATGCACCAGGAGTCTAATATATATATCCCAACAATCCTGTGGAACATAATTGTCCCTCACTCATACATACACACTCCCCTTTTATTTTCACTGTTACTTACACTCTCTTTTTTTCACTGTCATTCTATCTGACACCATCTTGGATCCTCAATTTTTTAACATTTATTTTTTTATGTCCAACTTCTGCTAAACACTGTGGCAATTATTTTCAAAAATAAGTTTATTCAAGTTTCTTAAACTCACTTTAAGGGCATTTGGAAAATTTCTAGTAGATGTAACATTACATGCATGAAGAAATTTAACTTTATATTTTTGTTTTGACTGACTATGTAGCAATTAAACATTAGTGGATTAGTTAAACATATTTAAAAAAAAAAACACTCCATTTTTGCTGTCATCATAATATCAGATCATGATAAAGAGAAAAGAACATTGGACAATGAAATAGGAAATATGAGGATTTATTCTGTTATATATAGACTCTATGACCATACCCTGTTATCAGGGAACATATATTTACATTGAAGAGCTAACATATGAATGATACCATGAATAACAGAAATCCAATACCATGAAGCAGCATGCAAATAGACATAACATCTGTATGCAATAAGGAGAAAGGAAAAATAGATACTGGTTAGGGAAGACTGCCCTGAATTGGGCATTAAGGATAGTATATAAGTTAGTTTGGGAGATAGAAAAGGAAATACATTTTTTAATAAATTAAACATAGGGATTGTGTGTGATAAGAAACAGAGTACAGGTTATTATAAAATTTGACACAATTTGGCAGGTACAGAAAATTAGGTGTCATAGGACAGAGAATTAAGAAGCAGATGCTTTAGTGCAGCAAACAACTGAATTAAAATGTGTAGTTTTAAATTTTAACTCAAAAATATTTATTTATTATTGAACTTTATTGGGATGACTTTGGTTAATAAAATTATATAGTTTGAACTACATAATCCTACCATACTTCATCTTTATTGCATGTTTACCACACCAAGTCAGGTTTCATACATATCTATATATGTATGTATTTTAACTTGGTTTTCAGAGATTGAGGAAGGGAGAGGGAGCAAGATAGAAACATCAATATCAATGTGAGAGCATGACATGGATGAGTTGCCCTTTCACACACCCCTTACCCAGGGATTGAGCCTTCATGTGCTCTGACCCAGAACCAAACCAGCAAACTTTTAGTGCAAGGGTTAATGCCCAACCAACTAAGCCATATGGCCCAGGGCACCATATATTTCAACTAAAATTTTTTTTAATTAAAAATAAAAATGGTGTTTATTTGCCAACATTATTTTATGCTTTATTAATAAAACTTAAGGAATCCCATCACATATTTTATGCATTTTTGTCAATGTTAGAATTAATGAGAGAACAAATGAATTAAGGAATCAATATTCATTTAGAATTGCAAAATTATTTGCTGTTTCAAAGCCTAACTATAGTGGAAGAAGTCAAAGTAGTGGGGACTGTAGTCATTACCTTTCTTGTGAGAATATGTCACCATATGTCACTCTCTAATTTACACTTTCAACATTTTTGTTGTTACACCAGCAGGAAGCTACATAAACCTATTTAACATTCTTAAAACGCCTCCTAATAATATGGCCCTGCTTTTATAATTTTATACTTTGATCAGATACTTAAAGGTTAAAACCATTTTTCTGGATAATGTTTTCTTCAATAGCTATGTAAACAAAATAATAAAATTAGAGAGCATAAAAGAACACATTATTAAATTGCTATTATAATTTTAATATCCACAGGATTTGTAATAAAAACAAAACATATATTGATAACAAGAAAACAAAACACATTAAAAGCTGAGAACCAGGAGAACCAAGAAGGCATGTAGGTGAATGCTTGTACTCACCATCTCCCACAACCACATAAAATTATAACTAAAATGCAGAACAACCAACATCCAGAACTGCCTGAAAGCTGGCTGAATGGAAGTCCTACCACTAAAGAAATCAAGAAGAAGCACATTAAGACTGGTAGGGAGTCAGATGTACAGAATGGGTTAAACTGACACCCACATGTACCACTTTTTTTTTTAATTGGGAGGAGATTATCTCTGCAGAAGACCCATTTGAGGAGCAAGGGGTCCCAGTCTCACACCAGACCCCCATCCTAGGATCTCAGAGATGCAAAGAGAAGTCTCTGTAACTATGGGCTCTAAAAGCCAGTGGGGAGTGGGGCTCAGTGACACAGAGGCTAGTGGAGACCCAGCAGTCCCTATTAAAGGGCTGACAGATGAACTGAACTTATAAGGCCTCACTTCCTCTAAGATCCAGCAGCAAGGCTAGGCTCTGAGAAACATAGACATAGTCAAGGAGGAACTAGATTGATTGCCATTGGGGCAGGAAATCAGGGGAAGCTTTCTCCTACACAGAGATGCTCACAGGGGTCACTGCTCCTGTGCTAGAACCTCCCCTGTCACAGGGCTAACTGGCAGAGATTTCTGATTGCTCCACTCTGGTGATTCCCTGGGATCCTGCACCAATCTATTTGGAGTAGCTTTTGCATATGAATGGCCTGTCCTTGCACAGGCTTCAGACTTTGATAGAATCTCTCAAACAAGCTGCAACTGTGTCAGGGAGCCCCAAACCTATCAATAAAAGGCCCACGATCCTTGCTTCAAAAGGGGGTCTCACTGAACACTACCAAACCCAATACAAAGAGGAGGAATCTGAATATCTCTCTGTAGTTCCTGCTGGGTGGCCTGGAATAGTGGCTGACTTTGCTCCTCCCTGGATATCCAAGAACAAGTTTGCCCAGTGGTCAGTGTCAGACCATAGCTGATTACAACTCTACACAACCATAAGTGCCATAGTCCAGGGGCAGACTCGGAGAGCACCAAAGCCCCACTGACGCAAATCCTGCTCCACAAGGTTTGCTCCTGCAGCACAGCAGCTCTCCCACTGTAGTCACAGCAGTCCTCACAGCCAATAGGCATAGAGGCCAAATCCTCCCAGTGACAGAAATAGCAATCAAGTCTCAACCTCAACAAGACTGTACACCCAGCCCACAAAGGGGTGCTCCTAGAATATCTAGTTCAGGTAACTGGGGAGGCTAACCTATGGAGCCCTATAGGATATCTATTACACAATGCCACTCTACCAACTCAAGGAGATATAGTAGCTCTACCTAATATACAGAAGAAAAAACAAAACAAAACATGGGGGAGCAGCCAAAATGTAAAAACAAAGAAACATGTCACAACAGAAAGAATTGAAAGAAAGCAAATTATTGGGCATATAATTTAAAACCACAGTTATAAGCATACTCAAGAATCTTCTAGAAACATCCAAGGGGCTTAGTGAGACTTTCAAGAATCTTAGAATGAAAAAAAAAGAAAAAGAAAAAAGAAGAAAAAAAAAAGGAAAAAGAAAAAAGGACCAGTCAGAAATTAAGCGTACACTGATTGAAATAAAGAATATAAGCGGGGAGAGACAAAATAGAGATGAAATAGATGGATGTGCCCTGAGCCTTGTCCCAGGAGCAAATATAATGAGCAGCTGAAACGAATAACATTCAACCTGACTTGGCAAAGTAGACTCAGTTAGTGAGACAGTTTGCAGCCAAGAAGAGCAGATGACCCCTGGAGAAAAGTAAAATCAAGGATCTGGGCAGGAGAGTCTGCCAGACCTCTGAACCCAGAGGGTCAGAGGGAATCTGCACTGCACTGAGCCATGACCCTTGGGACAGTCACAGCATTTGATGGTGGAAAGGTGGTGGAAAGGAGGACTGCTGGTGGCAGGCGATTCTTGATCTGGGCCCACAGTCATGAAAGACTCAGCCCAGAAAGGGCAGCCTGAAGGGCTGTCCACACTGTGCAATGCCAGCAGGAGGGGAGCTCACAGAGGTGCAGTCTTACCCCTCTCCTTGACCTGTGCTTTTCTTCACTGAACCTAGTTCATAAGACTTTCAGATTCAGACACACCCTGTGGCTGAGGTGCGGGAGAAAGTGAGGACTTGTTGAGTCTGGGAGAGGCTGAATAGAGGAAGTCCAGGAGAAATGGCAGCAAGCCTAGTCCTGAGTAATACCATTTGTTCCAGAAGAGATAGCCCCTCCCTCCAAGCTCCAGGCAACCAATGCAGCCACACCCAGATTCCACCATGAATGGTACAAAGGATTTTAAAAAATCTGAAAAGTCCCTGAGAGTCCACAGTGTTTGGCCTAAAGAGAGGCCTTCAGTCACAGCAACAGGAAACTAAGAAACCACAGACAGTACAGAAGACTGGGATCTTAAGCCAGCCAAAGAAATGAAACTTCACTTTTTAATTTTTGTGTTTTTGTTATCTCTTTTTTTCTTCTTCTTTCTTTATCTTCCTTTTTTTGTTCATTGCTTTATTTTCTATTTCTTTTTAGCTTATTTTTCCATCATTTTATTTTATTTTATTTTATTTTATTTTATTTTTATTAGCTATTTTTTATTTTTATACCATTCTTTAAATCAATTTTTTGTAAATTTATTATTATTACTAGAGGTCAATGCATGAAATTCATGCACGAGTGTGTGTGTGTGTGTGTGTGTGTGTGTGTGTGTGTCTCTCAATCCAACTTGAACCCTCTCCTATCTGGGACCCCTTGAGGGATGTCCGACTGCCCATTTAGGCCCGATTCTGGTGGGCCTAAATGGGCAGTCGGACATCCTGGTGGGATTGGGCCTAAATGGGCAGTCGGACATCCCTCTCATAATCCAGGACTGCTGGCTCCCAACTGTTCACCTGCCTGCCTGCCTGATTGTCCCTAATCACTTCTGCCTGCCAGCCTGATCACCCACTAAGCACTCCCCTGGCAGTCTAATTGATGTCTATATAATCCCCTGCTGGCCTGATTGCCCCTAATTACCCTCCCCTGATGGTGTAGTCACCCCTAACTGTCCTCCCCTTCAGGCCTGGTCCCTTGCCAGCCTAGTTGCCACTAACAGCCCTCCCCTGCAGGCCTAGTCACAACTAACTGTTCTCCCCTGCAGGTTTGATTCCCCCAAACTGCCCTCTCCTGCAGGCCTCATTCCACCAACTTCCCTCCCCTGCAGGCCTTGTCCCCCCTGCTCCCAACTGGCCTCCTCTGCCAGCCCTGTCACCCCTAACTGCGCTTCCCTGTTGGTCTGATTACCCACAACTGCCCTATCCTGCAGGCTATCTTGTGGTGGCCATCTTGTGTCTACATGGGGGCAACCATCTTTGCTCACATGGGGCAGCCATCTTGGGTGTTGGAGTGATGATCAATTTGCATATTACCTCTTTATTAAATAGGATTATTATTTTCTACTCTTTTCTTTCTTCTTATCCACTCATCCCCTTTCTACTTCCTCTAAACTGAATTGATGTCCTCCCCATATTCATCCAATTCTTAAACTTATTTTCTGTATGTAAGCTCAGCCTCTACAGATTTTGCCCCCACCTTCTTTGCTGGATGTTTCATGTGTGTATTTTTTTGGTTTATCTGTTTGTTCTGTGGTGTTTTCTCTCTCTCTCTCTCTCTCTCTCTCTCTCTCTCTCTCTATATATATATATATATATATATATATATATATTCCCTTTTTCTTTCCTTTTTCTTTTCTCTCATCTTTTTTCTCTCTTCAGTATAATTTGAGCTTTCTTTTTTCCACCCTAATTTTCTTTCCTCAAGTGGTCACTCATATTGGGGTTACCAGTGTCATGAGTACATTCAAGTTTTGTTCCCTTTGTGTCATGTCTTGTTGAGGTGAATTTTATTCTGTCTGGCAAATATGCTAGAAAGCAAGTCACATAACCTGTAACTGGAGAGGAAACTCCATCCACAAATGGGTCAATAACACCCAGACCCAACTACAGAGTCAAGAGAAAGGCAGCAGTGAGGGAGAGAGCATGAGTGCATGAGGGAGCAAAGGAGTGTGTGCTCGTGTGTGTATGTGTGTGTGACGGTTATATCACACAAGACCTTTAAGGGCAGGCTAACCAGGCTCACCTAACCAGGCAGCCTCTGCTACCATTGCAAACAGTACCATGAGGCTGGCTCTTCCTCAGAGGCCTCACCCTTTTTAAGGGGACAGCTACTGTAACTGTGAGCACAGCCTCACCTTTATTGCAGGTGCCCTCAGATAACACCTTAGGCTCTACAGCCACCTCTGCACAGGGACCTGATACATTGGCTGTGGTCCCATGGTCACTGAGTCTCCAGTAACCTTGGGAGAAGGCTTCTGTGAGTTCTAAGATGCTCTCCTTTGACTGGTCCAAGTCTTTAACCCAGGGCACTGTGACCATGTGATCAGTATATATGTGAGCAGCCTGCTCCTGTCCAAGAAGCAGCAGCCAAATGAGCAGCCTGCCCACAACTCAGGAGCAGCAGCCCAGCACAGTCTGTCCCCCATCTAAGGAGAATGAGAAACCTGCCCCCATCCAAGGAGTAGCAGCCACATGAGCAGCCTGACCGCATTTGAGGAGCAGTAGCTGTGTGAGCAGCCCACCCCCATCCAAGGAACAGCAGCTCCACAAGCATCCCGCCCCCATTTGAGGAGCAGAAGCTGACCCTGCAGCCCTTCTGGGCTGAGGAGAAGCAACCACACACAGCCTACACCTGTCCAATGAGCAGCAGCAGGGTGACCGGCCTGCCCCTGTCAGAAGAGCAGCAGCCGGGTAAGCAGCCTGTCCCCCATCTGAGGAGCAGCAGCTGCACAAGCAGTATGCTCCATTTGAGGAACAGCAGAAACACACAGCCAACCCCCAACCAAGGAGTGGCAGCCATATGAGCGGTCTGCCCCATCTGAGAAGCAGCAGCCTCATGATAAGCCCACTCCCATTTGAGGAGCATTAGCTGTGTGACCAGCTTCCCCCCATCAGACAGAGAAACCACCACAAATGTGAACAGCACCCACCAGAGAAGCTGCTGCCAACTGAGTAGCAGCCCCTGCAAGACTTGACATCTACATCTTTCAGTTAGATCAAATGTGGATAGACAAAAAAAAAAAAAAAAAGGAGAAATCATCAAAAAGCAGCTCAGTGAAACAGAGGCATGCAATATGTCAGAAAAAGAATTTAGAATAAAGGTCATACAGTTCATAAACTTGATGGATGAAAAAATCAACAACCGCCAAAACTGGTTTGGCTCAGTGGTACAGCGTTGGTATGAGGACTGAAAGGTCCCGGGTTCAATTCCAGTCAAGGGCATGTACCTTGGTTGCAGGCACATCTCCGGTAGGGGGTGTGCAAGAGGCAGCTGGTCGATGTTTCTCTCGGGAAGTGAGAGAGGGTGAGTGATTAAATGATTGAGATGTGCATATGTGGAGGTATGTGGTGTGTGTGCTAAGAAGTGAGGGACTGTTGGACATTTCAGGAGTTCTAGAGACTGGTAGATTGAGTTTTCCTAGAAAGGGAGCTCCCTGCTACCACTGCTAGCACCCTCAGGCTAGTTGAGTTTTAGTGTGGAACCCACACCATTATGCAGAGGGGAGCAATGGAGGCCAGAAGGGCAACCACACCAACTCCCAGACAGACTGAGGACACAACCCCCATACCTGTGCAGGAAATCACTTGCAATAATAATGCCTGTGTTGCACAATTGTGCCTGACAGAGAGCAGTGCAGAACCATAGTGCAGGAGCTAGATATCTGTGTGATGTGTCTCCTTGCCATAGCCCAAACATAGCATCCCAGGACCCTGAAATACAAGTTCCTATGCTGTGAATGCAAGCCAGGAGTAACCCACACGTTCCCTTATCCCCCGTTCCAGTACAGACCTTCAGTCCAGTGTGTGCTCTGCCCCCTGGGATGGACAGACACATAATACACCCCAAGCACAGAAAGATAATTTGGGCCATTGCAGGCTCCACCCCCGGCACAGAGAGATCATTTAGGCTGGTGTGTGCTCCAACCACAGCTCAAACTGTTGTCACATGGCATACACCATACCTCTAGCCCAGGTAAGAGCTGCAGGTATGACCTGATGTGCCCACAGGACCAAGATGCATTTTCACTGCCAATGGCCCTAAGGTGCCATCCTGTCTTGGGTGCTGACACTGCACAGTGAATTGAAAGCCAGAGGGCTCTGGTTCGTCATAGGAAATTGCACACCAGAGTAATTATGCATGAACCCCAACCAACCCTGAGAGTCTGAAATGGACAACTGAGGGATCAGAACCAAGGGAGTAGGTGGTAGAACACAGAGTAGAGAGAATAAAGGTGTAAAACTTAAGGCAGGCCCAGACTCCAGCCTAGCAAGTATCAGATCATTGAACCACTACATGCTTCAACAGGGTGACCCCAAGCAGGGCAATCAGGACCATAAACAGGGAGATAAAGAAACAACCACCAAAGGAAAGAAAAGGAGGAATCACCAGAAAATGAACTAAATGAAATAGAGGTAAATAATTTATCAGAAAAAGGGCCATTTAGTTCCTAAACCAATTTTATGAGAAAAATTACTAACCTATGTAAGAATCACAAGGAAAAGAAGAATCATATAGCTGCAACAAAGAACACAGGGAAGATTGCAATAGTAGACTAGAAGAAAAAGAATACTGAAACAGTGAGTCAGTAGTCAGGGTGAAAAAAAAATCACCCCTCTGAACAGCAATTGGAGAAAAAAATTAGAAAGTAGGAGAGCATAAGGGATCTTTGGAAGAACATGAAATGAAGCAACATCTGTATAATAGGGGTGCCAGAAAGATAAGAAGGGGAGCAAGGATTATAAAACTCATTTGAGGAAACAATTCCAAAAAACTTCCCTGATTTGGAGAAGAATAAAGACAAACAAGCACAGAGAGTCCCAATCAAGATGAACCCAAAAGGACCCACATCAAGACACATCTTAATAACAACTGCAAATGTTAATGACAAAGAGAATTTTAAGGACTACAACAGAGAGAGACAGAGAGTTACTAAAAGGGATCTCCAATTAGACTATCAAATGATTTATCAACAGAAACACATCAACCCAGAAGGGAATGGAATGAAGTATAAAAAATGATAGAAAGAAAGGAAATGAATCCAAGAATACTCTAACTAGCAAGGCAATCATTCAAAATTGGTGGTGAAAACATGATATTTATAGAAAAAAAAAGGCTAAGGGAATTTATCACTACGAAGCCAGCAATGGAAGAAATGCTAAAGGGACTATTGTAAAAAGAGGTAAAAAGGGAAGAAGGAGCACAGACATAAAGAAGTACTTACCAATAATATCTTTAAATGTAAATGAATTAAATGCTTCAATCAAAAGATATTGGGTGGCTTAATGTGAACACAAACATAAACCATATATATGCAGTCTGCAAGAGCTCTACCTCATAATATGAGACTCAAACGGACTAAAAGTTAAGGAATGGAAAAAATATTTTTTAGTCAAACAGAAATGGGAAAAAATAAGCTGGGATTGCAATACTTATGTCTGCAAAAAAATAGACCTCAAAGTGAAGGCCATAACAAGAGAGAAGGAAGGCCGCTTCATAATATTAAAGGGATCAGTACAACAAGAGGATATAACTCTGGTGAACATATATGCACTCAAATAAATTTTTTAAAATGTCTAAAAGATATCAAGGGTGAGATCAACAGCAATACTTTCATAGTAGGGGATTTCAATATCCCACTGACAAATAAATCTAGACAAAAAAAATGACAAAGGAACAGCAACCCTAATTAACTCACTATATCAGATAGAACTAATTGTCATCTTTAAAATATTCCACTGCAAAACTATAGAATATACATTCTCCTTAAGTGCACCTGGGACATTTCCAAAGATAGACCACATATTGAGACAAAGACAAAGTCTCTTCAAATTCAAGAAGATTGGAATCATATCAAGCATCTTCTTTGATCACAATGACATAAAATTAGAAATCAACTACAGAAAAACAATAAAAAATAACCCAGCACTTGGAGGCTAAATAGCAAGCTATTAAAAAACTAGAGGCCTGGTGAATGAAATTGAGGTATGGAGGCAGGGGTCCCACAGCCCAGCCTGCACAATGTTGTTATCCAGGACCCTTCAGGGGATGTCTGACTGCTGGATTAGGTTGGAACACACAGAGCTCCCCGCGGGATCGGGCCAAAACTGGCAGTCGGACATCCCTCTCATAATCCAGGACCCCTGGCTCTTAACCATTCACCTGCCTGCCTACCTGATCACCCCTAACAACTCTGCTTGCCTGCTTCATCATCCCTAATCTGCCTGATAAATCCTAACCCATCTGCCTGCCTGCCTGATAAATCCTAACTCAACTGCCTGCCTTTCTGATTGCTTCTAAATGCTCCCCTGCCTGTCTGATCACTCCTAACTGCTCACCTACCTGCCAGATCACCCCTAACCACTCTGTCTTCTTGCCTGCCTGATTGCCCTTAACCACTCACCTGCTGGACTGACCACCCCTAACTGCTCTCCTGCCTACCTGATAACCCCTAACAACTCTGCCTGCCTGCATGATCACCTCTAACTGAATCTGCCTTGGCCCTCATTGCTGCAGCTTTGTCCAGAATGACATCCAGAGGGTCGTTTGGCTGTCCTATCTAATTAGCATATTACATTTTTATTATTATAGATGATTGAGTTACCAAAGAGATCAAAGAAGAAATAGAAAATATATGGCAATGGAAACAAAACAAACTAAAATTTATGGGACAGAGTGAAAGCAGTTCTGAGGGGGAAGTTCATAGGCCTACCTCAATAAAAAGAAAAACTGGTACTAAATAATCTAACCCTGCAACTTAAAGAATAAATAACAGAGCAATAAGGAAGCCCAGAATAAATAGAAAGAAGGAAATAATAAATATCAGAGCTGAAATAGATGACATAGCAATTATAAAAAAATACAAAAGATTAATAAAAGCAAGAGCTTGTTCTTTGAAAGGATAAACAAGATTGATGAACCTCTAGCCAGGCTCACCAACAAGCAAAGATAGAGGATCCAAATAAAGAAAATCAGAAATGAAAGAGAGGAAGCAACGTATGATCTCTTTGAAATTAAAAAGATAGTAAAAAAAAAAAGTACTATTAATAAATGACTATTCAAACACACTGGACAACTAGAGGAAATGGAAATATTCTTAGAAAAAGAGTATCTTCCAAAATTTCATCAGGAAGAATCAAAATATCAGAATAGGCCAATATCTATGGAGGAAATTGAAGAAGTTATCAGAAACCTTCCAGCAAACTTCACAGGGAAGGTTTACCAAATATTCAAAGAAATAAAACCTACCCTTTTCACACTACTTAAAAAAATTCAAGAGAAAGGAAAACTCTCTAGCTGTTTTGATGAAGCCAGCATTATTATAATCCTCTAACCATAAAAAGATATGACAAAGAATGTAAATTACAGGCCAAAATCACTGATGAACATAGATGCTAAAATCATCAACAAATTTATAGCAAATTTGTACCAGCATTACTTTAGAAAGATCATGCACCATGACCAAATAGGATTTATACTTGTGATACAAGGCTGATATAATATGTGCAAATAAATAAATGTGACACATTACATTAAAAAATTGAGAAATAAAAATCGTATAATCATATCAATTGAGAGAGAAAAAATTGTTTAACAAAATCCAGCACCATTTCTCAATAAAAACTTTTAGCAAAGTGGGAATATAGGCGTCATACCACAACATAATAAAAGCATTATATGTCAACAACATACTCAATGGCAAAAAATTAAAACCATTTCCCTTAAGAATAAAACAGGGATGCACATTTTCACCACTTTTGTTTGACATAGTACTGGAAGTACAAACCATAGAAATCAGACAAGAAGAAGTAAAGGCATCCAAGTTAGAAAAGAAGTAAAACTGTCATTATTTGCATATGACATGATATTGTACATAGGAAATCTTAAAGACTCCATAAATAAACTACTAGACTGAAATCTGTATTTATCACCCCTAAAAATTCCTCTTTCACTTGGTTCAGCATTCTGTCTTTGAGATGCATCACAGTTACGGTATTGTTGAATCAGCAACCATAAAACACAAGTAAACACATCGTTGAGCTGTCTGAGGAGCAGAAGCTACATGAAAAACCCACTCTAAATAAGTCACAAGATCAGATGGACCTAAGTGACATCTTCAGAACATTTCACTCCAAAGTCATGGAATACATGTTCTTCTCAAGTGCACATGGGACATTTTCAAAGATAGACCATATATTGGGTAACAGAAAAACTCTTTTCAAATTCAAGAAGATTTAAATCATATTAAGTATCTTCTTAGATGGCATAATATTAGAAATAAACTACAATAAAAACAATAAAATAAATCCAAACACTTGGAAGCCAAATAGCATGCTATTAAACAATGATTGGGATACCAAAGAGATCAAAGAAGAAATTAAAAACATCCTGGAAATGAATGACAATGAAAACATAACAACACAAAATCTATGAGGCACAGCGAAAGCACTCCTGAGAGGGAAGTTTATAGCTCTATGAGACTACTTGAAAGAAAGAAAAAGAAAGAAAGGGGGGTGGGGAGGAGAAAACATTGTAATAAATCATCCAACTTTACAACTTAAAGAATTAGAAAGAGAGAAACAAGAAAAGCCCAGAGTGAGCAGAAGGAAGGAGATCATAAATATCAGAGCAGAAATAAATGCCATAGGTCCAAAAACAATTAAAAAACCAATAAAACCAAGAGCTGGTTCTTTGAAAATATAAACAAGATTGAGGAACCTCTAGACAGGTTAACCAAGAAGCAAACAGAGAGGAACCATATAAATAAAACCAGAAATGAAAGAGGCAAAATAGCTGAAACTGGTTTGGCTCAGTGGTAGAGCATTGGTCTGCGGACGGAAGGGTCCCAGGTTCTATTCCGGTCAAGGGCATGTACATTGGTTGCGGGCACATCCTCAGTGGGGGGTATGCAAGAGGCGACTGGTTGATGTTTCTCTCTCATCAACGTTTCTAGCTCTCTATCTCTCTCCCTTCCTCTCTGTAAAATATCAATAAAATATATTAAATAAAATCAACAACCTATGTAGGAATCAAGAAGAAATTAAGAGTGATATAGCTGTGATAAAAAAAAAAAAAGGTTTCAACAGTAAAACAGGAGAAGTGGAAGAATGAATTATCTAGTTAGAAGACATGGAAGCAAAAAACACCCAAACTGAACTTCAATTGGAGAAAAACATTAAAAGACAGGATGAGAGCCTAAGGGAGCTATGGGACAACATGGAACAAAGCAACATGTGAATAATAGTGTTGCAAGGACAACAGGAAGATTAACAAAGATTAGAAAATCTATTTGAAGAAATAATGTCAGAAAATTTCCCTGGTGTGGGGAAGAAAAAACTCATAGAATCACAGAGACTCCCAAACAAGATTAACCCAAAAAGACCCACAACAAGACACATCATCATTATGATGGCAAATGTTCAGGACAAATAGAGAATTTTAAAGACTGCAAGAGAGAGAAAGTTACATATAAGGGATCTCCCATTAGATTCTCAAATGATTTCTAACAAAAACACATCAAGCCAGAAAAGAATGGAAGGAAATTTACAAAGTGATGCAAAGCAAAGGATTGAATCCAAGAATACTCTATCCAGCAAGGTTATCATTCAAAATTGAAGGGTAAATAAGGAACTCCACAGACAAGACAAAAAAAAAAAAAAAAAAAAGCAAAACAAAAAAACACTAAAGGAGTTTATCACTACCAAGCCAGCAATACAAGAAATGCTAAAAAAAAATGCTAAAGGGAATGTTGTACGAAGTAGAAATAAAAAGGTAAGAAGGAACATAGGCATAAAAAATAATAATGGCTACAAACAAGTATTTTTCAATAAAAACTTTAAACATAAACAGACTAAATGATCCTATCAAAAGACATCAAGTGGCTGAATGGACAAGAAAACAATCCATATACACTCTATCTACAAGAGACCCACCTCAGAAAAGGGGACTCACACAGACTGAAAGTGAAGGAATGGAAAATATCTTTTAGGCAAATGGAAATGAAAAAAAAGCTGGGGTAGCAATATTTATATCTGACAAAATATACACAAAGTGAAGACCATAACAAGAGATAAGGAAGGCGACTTAGGGGTCTGATATTACCAGGGGATATAACTGTGATAAACATATATGCCCAATGCAGGAGCACTCAAATACATAAAAAATAAAAAATTATTTTAAAAAAGACCTCCTGGAAGATATCAAGAGAGAGATAGACAACAATACAATCATAGAAGGGGACTATATATATATATATATATATATATATATATATATATTTGATCTTTTTTACAGAGGAAGAGAGAGAGAGAGAGAGAGAGTTAGAAACATTGATGAGAGAGAAACAGCGATCAGCTGCCTCCTGCACACCCCTTACTGGGGATGTGCCTGCAACCAAGGTACATGCCCTTGACCAAAATCAAATCTGGGATCCTTCAGGACACAAGCCAATGCTCTATCCACTGAGCCAAACCAGTCAGGGCTAGTAGGGGAATTTAATCACTGGATAAATCTTCTAGACAAAAAATAAATAAATAAAATCAGCAAAGAAACAGCAATCCTAAATGACTTACTAGATCAGATGGACTTAATTGACATCTTCAGAATATTTCATCTCAAAGCCATGTTCTTCTCAAGTGCATATGGGACATTATAAAAAATAGACCACATATTGGGTCACAAGCAAAATCTCCCCAAATTCAAAAAGAGTGAAATCCTATCATGCATCTTCTTAAACCACAATGGCATAATCCTATATAATAACGAGGTAATGTGCAAATTGACCCTCTTGTCCTCGTGTCACAAGATGGTCTGCAAGAGAGGGCAGTTGGGGATGATTGGGTTGGCAAGGGATCAGTTAAGTATCAATCTTCCAGCAGGGGATTGATTAGGGGATGATCAGGCAGCGTGGTAGGTGAATGGTTAGGAGCCAGCAATCTGTGATTGTGAGAGGAATATCCTACTGCCACAGGAATCAGACCTAAACCTGCAAGGGGGAGAATAAAAATAGTGCTTTTCATTTTACCATTTTATTGTCTTTTCAGTACATGAAAAAAGACAGTTATATGGTGCTTTTATACTTTTCTAAGTCATTATATCATTTTAATTTCAGGGCAACTTAAAGACAAGATAATTATTCCCTCCACAATTCAAAGAAAGGAAATCTTGGTGTCTGGCCCAAATGATTAAATTGTCCAGCCCTTATTGTAAAGCAGGGTTAGTAAAATTTTCTGTGAAGGTTCATATCTATACTAATAAAAGCCTTGGGGGTGATCAAAGATTAGAAAATCTATCCTCCCAGTAGGGGAGGATAGTTGGGGTCAATCAGGTTAGCAGAGGAGCAATTAGGTGTCAATCAAGCCAGCAAGGGACAATCAGGCAGGCAGGCGAGCAGTTGGGAGCCAGCCATCCCAGATTGTGAGAGGGTTGTCCACAGTGATTGGGCCTAAACCTGCGGTTGGACATTCCCCAAGGGGTCCCAGATTGTAGAGGTCTCAGGCTGGGCTGAGGGACACCCTCCCCAGTGCACGAATTTTATGAACTGAACCTCTAGACCTATATAATAAAAGCCTAATAAGCAAAATTATCCCTCAAATGGGAGTTTGACCACTCACTATGATGTGTGCTTACCACCAGGGGGTGGTGTTGAATATGATGGGCAACAGCAATGCAGAGCTGGCAGCAGGTAGCAGTGGAGGTGCTATGGGCCCCTATGAGAGTGGGACTGCAGCAGAATGGTAGAACAGATGAGTGGACGGCAGAGGGCCCACCAATCACCCCGCAGATGGTGTTGGTTGGCGGGTGGGGCTGCTGCCCAGCTCCTGAACACTGAGGGGTGGCAGCACTAACCAATCTCTCTGCAGATGGTAAGCTGCAGCAGGCAGGCCATGATCATGCAATCAGAGCCGGGTCCTGGGCTAGAATGAGGAACTGGGAGTGTGTGGCAGCAGCCAACCTCCCATGGTGCTTAATCAGGGGCTTGAACTCTCTTGCCAATTACCCGGTGGCAAGAGGGGATGGGGATGGAGGAGGGGTGAGAATACGGAATGTCCATCAAACTCACTCACTCCCCCTGCTACCTTTCCCCAGATTCCAGAGCTCGCTCTCTGGGAAAGCCCCTGCACTCAGGTGCCAGACACCTATGAGGAGCCTGCCCCACATCGATGTGGCCTTTTCTAAGTGAGCAGGGCCACAGCCACTGGGACCAAAGGGGCTGGTCACGCTTTCTGTGGGTTTGCACAGGAGCCAGTTTGTGAAGCCTGCTGGGAGAGAACATTCTGTCTGCCTGGCTTCTAGGTAGCCCAGAGGCCCATGCTGTACCCCAGCCCATGGTTTTTGGCCATGCTCGTCACATCTCTGCATGGGAACTTGGGTGCCATAAATCAGGCAGAAGAGGGTGTTTGGGGGCCAAAGAGCCCAGGTGCTGCACAGGGCCCAGATGTCAGCTGGGACTGCCCTTCCATTACTGGCCTGGCCTACGGACTACATCTGCACATGAATTTCATGCACTGAGCCTCCAGCAGTAACTTAGTCATAGATTCAAATAAAGAGGTTTCATCACTAGGCATTCTATTTTTCTCTTTACTTTGACCTATGTAGAATACATAGAGGTTCAACATTTAGTAAGTTCTAAGATTTGAAGATGGTTTTGCTTTTTTAAAAAAATAATTTTATTAAATAGATGGGTCTTTGTGTGTGTGTGTGTGTGTGTGTGTGTGTGTGTGTGTATTTTTTTAAATCCTCACTGGAGGATATTTTTTTCATTCACTGATTTTCAGAAGGAGTGGAAAGAATAGGGAGAAGAGAAAGCAAGAGAGAGACACATAGATTGGTTGGCCCTCCAGAATAGATACCGTGACTCTTCAATGCACAAACCACACTCTAACCATTGAACCATGCTATCCAAAGCTTGAGGAGGTTTTCTTTAAAAAAAAATCCATTTTTTAAAATGGTCAATATTATATATATCATTTTCAATAGTAAAGCGCTTTGCTTCCTCCTTGGTATTATATCTTTACTAGAGGCCTGGTGCATGACATTTATGCATTGGGTGTGGGGAATTCTTTCTCAGCCCAGCCTACACTCTTTTGCAGTCCGAGAGCCCTCAGGGGATGTCCGACTGGTGCCTTAGGCCTGAGGAGAGCAGGCATAATTTGGCAGTTGGATATCCTTATTGCTCCTGCAGAGGCAAGAAAGGCTCCCACCACCACTGCTGTGCTCGCCAACCGTGAACCCAGCTTCTGGCTGAGTGGTGCTCTCCCTGCAGGAGCACCCTGACCACCAGTGGGCAGCTCCTCTGTTGAGCATCTGCCTCCTGGTGGTCAGTGTCTGTCATAACGACCAGCCATTCTGCCATTTGGTCGATTTGCATATTACCTTTTTTATTATATAGGATACATCTGTAAGTTCATAATGTTAAAAATATACAAATATTAAAATCTAGTAAATCTCTAAACTTTTATTGATTAATAGAAGTAATTAGTGATTTGTTTTAAATAATATCACAAAAGAATTATTTTTTTTTACTTCAGTAACAATAGCTTTATTACTTCCTTCCTACAACAGTAAAAATAATTTCAAAAACTAAAATCATCCTGTAATTTTTACAAAATTATCAATGTGTAAGCCCCTAGGTCTCTTTCCAACAATATGCAGTGGTCATTTGCCTTAAAAGACTCAGATTCTGTGTTTTTAATAAAAATATGTTTTTAAAAGGAAAATATATCTGAAACTCACTCTACATTAATTATTCTTAGTCCAACTTTCAACAGAGATCTAATGGCAAGTTGAATCACTATTTCATCCTCTTATATTCTCTCTTCATTTTCATATTTAATCTCTTAAATTGGTTTCAGTATTTCTAAGTTAAATTTAGGAATTTTCAATGTATGATCATTCAAATATGACCAACATAACTGGTATAAGCTAAATAAATCAAAATTTTAAAAAGTGATAAGTATGTGTCCTTTTGGTGTATCCTCATAAGCTTATGTCACTAGCAATGGATGATTTCCATTTAAAATAGACTGCTTTTTATATAATTACATTTTAATATACATGAATTATTTGTTTTTCTAAACTTATTTGTACTATTACTTAAAAGATAATTCTTATGATTTCAGACTTTTATTTCAAGTTCACATTCCAAGGTATTACATTAACTAGTTTAGCACACTATGTAATACTTGTTCTATTTATTTATAACATATATTATTAGGAACTTAGATTACAGAAATATAACTAATATTGTTTATTATAGTGCTTACCATGCTTAATTAAATAAATCTCTATTTGTAAAATAAGAAAAAATATGTGTATCTAGTACTGCAAATTTTAGTTTTAAGAGAAAATGAATGTATTTTCTACTAGTATAAAGATACAAGGCAAAAAAATTATCTCATGTATTATCTAATAGCCCTTCCAGAATTAAAGACCACAGGAGGTAAGGCTAACAAAATTAATATGCAAAATACCTCAACACTAGGGACCTATACTTTTCTTGCAAATGATTACTCTTTAAGAATGAAATAACACAAGACAATATCAATTTCTTTCTTTTTTTCCCAAGTAGATAAAGCTCTTTTTAAAAAATTTACACATGACATCAGGTGGGAAGAATCTAGACAAGTGGATATTCAAAGTAAGGGGAATACAAATTTGATTTGCCTACCATTTCACAAACTAATTTGAATTCTTCATTGGTATATCTTTAAAAAACCAACTTGGGAAGATATATTTAACTAATGAAGAATTGACTATCTGTCAGACTTGAAGTAAACAGTAAACTTAATGAGCTATTATATATTTATAAACATGAAAAGGTCTACAGAAACAATGTCAATGGAATTTAACTTATAAAACTATTTGAGTATATTATTTGTAAATATTCGTTGGTGGAATTTATCTTATTAAAAATATTTATGCCTTATTCAGTTTGGCTCAGTGGATGGACCGTCAGTCTGTGAACTGAAGAGTCCCAGGTTTGATTCCAGGCAAAGGCACATATCAGGGTTGCTGGCCCAATCCCCAATAGGGGACCTGAAAGAGGCAGCCAATCAATGATTCTCTCTCAACAATGATGTTTCCATCTCTCTCTCCCTCTCCTTTCATCTCTGAAATCAATAAAAATATATTTTAAAAGCATTTTGAGCATATTATCTGTAATTATGAGCATATTGTCTCTAATTAAAAAAATATTTATGAGTATATTTTCTGTAATTAATATAATATAATTGATGAACAAATAATCTAGGTAAATTACTAAATAAACAATCTTCTCATTCATTTTAAGTATTCACAATCCCCAGATATTTAAAATATAAAGCAGTAAATGATACATTAACATTTTAAACAATGTAATTTTCCTCAATCTTTAAATGAAGTAAATTAAAAACAATTTCCATCTAGTTACAGAAATAGTTCATCTTTAAATTCTATTTTTATATTTTTTCTTATTCAGTTAATTAGATGTAAGTGTTATCTGTCATCTAGTAACAGCTCACTGTTATTCAAAATTCTTAATGTATTCCTGTACCTTTCAATTTAAAATATGTTAGTGTCAAACAAGCTTTAAAACTATCAAATCAGTCCAGTATAATTTGAAATTTTAAAATCTGAGCTTTCAAGAGAGAAAAAAATACAGTACATCATCAAATATTTCATTTCAACTTTCTCTCAAAATTTGATTTTCTGATGTATCCAAAACTGATCTGTTGTAACAAGATAAAATAAATTATATGCTAACAACACTAAAGGTAGGGAATAAAATCATATGCCTTTTGATTATGAATTCTTGTGTAAATAAGTAGTAAATTTAATTGTTTGATGACCTACATATTAAAGACCATTTAATGGAGTATATTTAAAGGTTTATTGTTTTAAAAATTAGCTTTAAAATAATTGATACCACTAATATTGAAACATATTTTTTTAGATATAATAGAAATATATTTTAATTTTGGTGCTCTTACTGATGAATTCATAATAAAAATATTAATATACTAGAATAATGTAGTGGAATGTCATGCTTTACAATAGTATACCAGAAAAGTCTAAATGACTTTCCCCAGGGAAAAATTGGTACTGTCAATTTAAAGTGTTTAACATACATTTATTTAAGTATGTATGAAGTTGCACTTTGTCCAAAGAATATTTAAATTGACAGCCTAATAAAATTCCTAAGTATAATATTCATTTCCCCCATTTAATTATTAGTCATATTTTAAAATCATTCATTTAGAGACACTAGAAAAGGCATGTAAACTAATTGTTTAGGGATACAATAATTGCTTAGAGAATTAAATGTTAAATCTATGACTGTCTTCTTTTTCATCATCGACATAAAGCTTTGATATTTAGTCTTCTTTCTTAGAGCAAAAAAGTTCCTGGATTAATGGCTCCAAATAAATGGTCCCATAAATAGAAATAACCACAATATTTTAAATAAATAATATATATGATTAACATTATGTAAAACTGTTCAAAGGTAATATCCAAATTTTAAATCTTAAACTAAAAACCAATAGTGTTTTCTTATATAATTATAAAATGCTTTAGAGAATTAATATATTTAAAAAATTATCTTGTATAGAAACATTTTAGATAGTTAAAATTTCACACATTATGTTTTACTCTATTCTCATAATTTATGAACCTTGATAAATTTAATTGTTGTTAATATCATAAAATTGAATTAGCTCTCATGTAATCAAATTAGGTACATTATTTGTTGCAGTTATAAATATGGAAATCCATTAAAGAAACTATTTTCAGCTTTTTGTAAAATATATTTTATTGATTTTTTACAGAGAAGAAGAGAGAGAAATAGAGTTAGAAACATCAATCAGCTGCCTCTTGCACACCCCCTTCTAGGGACATGCCCGCAACCAATGTACATGCCCTTGACCAGAATCGAACCTGGGACTTTTCAGTCCACAAAGCGACGTTCCATCCACTGAGCCAAACCGGTTTTGGCTATTTTCAGCTTTTTTAAGTAAATAGTTACAAATCCATTTTCTTGTGTGTTGGGAAATATGGAAATTGCCCTAAAAAGTAAGTAGAAATTTTAAATAATTCACTACTTAACATGTATCATTCATATGCTTTGCTTTGCCCACACCAAAAGTTATCTTAGTCAGCCAAAATCTACTCGAGTATCCACAATCTACTTATGTGCTATGGCACATTTCTATACTACTTGTAACCTATATTCTCCCTGAAATCTAGCAATTGCCAATGTGCAACATTTCATCCAGTTACAGTGCTCCTTTCCATTTTTTATCTATTTAGAAACTCATGGTTAGAAAATACACATGCACCAACATATGAACACACACTCATACACACACAGAGTAATGCTAAACACTTAAGGATTGCTAAATGGTAATACCATTGGGTAAACTCAGCCTTCAGAAGGATTGGCTTTGGCCTCAGGAGGATTTTAAAATTTCTCAATTTGCTTGCATCTAAGCAGGCATTCCTGGTTGGTCAATTTATTACAAGCCCATCATTTCCCATGGGCTTATGTTTGGCACAGTTCATACAGTGCCAGGTGCATGCCATTATTTGAATTTGTTACCCTTGCTTTGGCCTGACAAAATATTATGTTCTCACAAAAAGATTGGATTCTCCTGACTTAGAAAAGGCCTATTGTTTTCACTCCATTCTTGCTATGGACATCTTTTAGATTCTAAAATTATCCATGACTTCTTCCTGACTCTGAAGGTTGTCATAGTATGAAGACAACTTTACTTTTATTAATCCGCAATGTAGTTATCGCAATCTGTTCAAAACTACCAACCTTTCTAAATAAAAGAAACCAAAAAAGGCAGTTCCATGTGGAAATATCATTTATTACTGCATGACAACAGAAAAAGTAAACTCTAAAAGATAATATATGTCAATTGTCTATCAACTAGAACATTAAATTGTTTTTTCTTCAATAGAAAATATTAATAGCTATTTTCCATGTTGAAAGCAGTCAAATATTATTCTCTTGATAGAGAAGCTTTTTTGTTATGAAATACCATAATACTGTGTACCATCAAAAATTTTATGATGCACTTAACAAAATAAATTCAGAAGCTTTTTAAAGTGTCTTGTTTTGCTTTTGTTTGTTTTTTTGTCTTTACATTTTGCTATAGGGACTTGAAGAATCACAGGGAATAATTGTAAAGCACTTTAACATGCAAAAATAAAGATGATAAAATCACAAATCACAACTTTGCATAGGTATGCTCAGAACAATTCAAATACTACTGATCTTTTTAAGTCTTTAAAAAGAATAATTTATATTTGCATATTACCTAGCTTAAACTACTTATTTTATAATCCTGAAATATATTTTAAAATTGTCTGAGGACTATCAGACTTTTGTATGACATAAACATGTGTACACATCACACCATACTTTTATAGAGAAACTCCAAAATGTCAGTATATTTGGTTAAAAGTACACTGATATATTTCATTATTTTTTTTTCCAAACTCAAAGAAGAAATTGCTATATTTAAACCATATCCATTTATAGCTGAGAATGCAGCATCCAATGTCTTTCTGAAATCATTTAGTATAAATATGTTAAATCATAACAAAATTTGGTTAAATAAATGTTATTGTTGGAACAGTATAATTTTCTTTTATGATAAATGCCATTGACTTGCTATTTATTTTTCAATTGATTTTATTTGCCAAATTATATACCAAACAGTCCCATGGGCTTACTGAATATATGAGGGCTAACAATGAAAAATGTGCATAGTTTTAGCATGAACTTTGTAAATTGCCTTAATAATAGCTGGTATAATATAATAGTACTTTCAACCAGAACTTTTAATTTCTAGCTCATAAAGCCTTTCCATTGAACCCCAAGGGTGTAGCTATAAAAATAAGATTTAATTTTGTATATAATGTGGCCTAAATTAGTTTTGAAGCAATAGGAGGAACAAGCAGTTACAAAGATACAGTAAAATTATTATAATTTGGTATGAATTTCTGTAACAAAATTATTATTTCTATTGTAATATAGTTTGTAGTGAAATTTTCAGTTTATTCAGAACACATAGTTTAAATTTTATTATTTTAAAACAGTGACAAATGGATGGAAAACCTTCATGGACATATAATAAAAAGAAACAATTGACCAAACATATTTATTCCCTACTCTTAAACTCCAAGATAGCCATAAAGACCAGAGATACTGGCAGAATATGTTTTTGCCACATTAATTTTCTGCTAATTATGTGCCCATTGAGACAAAGCAAAAAAATTCAATATAGTTCTTTGTTTCCTGATATTTGTATATAAGGAATATATTTCCTTATGATTGTATAGTGTTTTACAACTGGCCATGTTTATATGTGTGATTGCATTTTGCCCCTGTGTGAATGTTTATGGCAAATATTACTATCTCTATCTCATGGGTAAATAAGGTTAGTATCTTGCCCAAGATTAACATCTTACAATGACTAACTCATATGCCAGGTACTCAGTATAATTTCTAAGACATGTAATAAAGGGACAATATTTAGTTCTAGGAAAAATTCAAGTACACTTATCAAATTGGACAATCAACATTATTTATTTATTTATTATTATTTTTTTTGACAATCAACTTTAATACATTATATTTTTTTAGGTCATCATTCAATTCACATCAGTCACTAACAGCATTTAAAGTCTTTTTTAAGTGTTTTATAACTTGTTCTTTTTTACATTTATAAAATGAAAAAGAGAAAAATATATTGAATAAGGCATGGAAATTCTGAATAACTATACAAATAGCTACACAATACAAGTATTTGACATTTGTTGCTCTATATTTTTATATTCAAAACACAGATTTAGATAAAATTTTCTCCTAAATAAAATTTTATCTTAAAAATTAGTGAAGAAATATAAAATGAAGATTCTTATTTTTTAATGGCATTTGCAGTTTTATTCCCTTTGTTTTTAATGTTTGAGGATACTACTTTTTTATTTGTATTTTTAGTCTTATACTTTATTATAAGAAACAGGCATAAATGTAAGAAAGTGCTGCTGACTCTAAACTACACTGATTAATTAAATTAATTTATTCCATATTTCAGGGTCTCGATTTCTACAAATATAACACAAAATTGTTAGAATATATAAATTCTGAGGGTCATGTATAAAAGAGGCTTTTTTCCCCTTCAGCTTTGCTACTTTTCAATATTTGTCAGCTTAATTCCAAAAGAAAATTTTCATATTGTTTAACACAATCATACTTTGAAAATTAGTACACATGAAAATGTATAATGGAAGGATAATAAAATATTTGAAAGTATGTTTTTAAATATTAACACTTAACAAGTGAGGGAGGGAATCCTAATATATAAAAACCCAGGGTTCATAACATCCAAAATGACCAAAAGCTTTACCAACTGACTGGGCAGGGGGCTGCAGATCAGGCCCAGAGAGAGGCCTGGAGAGAAAGAGGCAGGGTCTGATCTGTAATCTCTAGAGCATCTGTTGATCAGCACTTGCCTCTCTCTTTCATTCTGGGCTTGGTCAGCAGCCTTACTTCTCTTTCTTTTGGGCCTTTGCTGGGGCTGCTGATCAGCCCTGCCTTTGTGATCAGGCCTGTTAATAGGCCCAGAGATGCTGACTGGCATAAAAACCAACCAATCAGAACCAAATCTGGGTGAAGCGTGAGGAGAAAATGGCTTCCTAGAAGGCAGAGCTTTTGATGCTAAATGGCATAGAAACTGACTAATCAGAACCAAATCTAGGTGAACTGTGAAAGAAGAGCCTAAGGTGGGGGCTAAGAAAGGGCTTTAAGGGCAACATCTGTTTGGTGTGAGGTGTAAGAAAGAGATTCCATTTTTCAATGACCATATAGTGCATATGGTTTGGCAGTATATTGCATATGGTTGGCTACCAGTCCAGATATAAGGTTATGTATTTTTTTTCTTCCAAGAGCATATCCTCCTGATTAAAAAAAGGCTCCCCCTCCTCATTTAATCAATACTATCCTATATAATCTATCTATATAACCAAAAGGGTAATATTCTAATTAGACAGGTCAACCAGCCATTTTCCAGATATCTAACTTCCTTCAGGACAAAGCCATGATGGTGGGGGTCGACGCAGAGGCCATTAAAGGTAATCAGGCTGGCAGGGGAGAGCATTTGGGAGCAAGATCAGGCCAGCAGAGGAGGGCAGTTGGGGTGGGCAAGATCAGTTCTGCAGGGGAGGGAAGCTGGGGGTGAGATCAGGCCAGAAGTGGAGGGCACTTGCGGGAGAGTTTAAGGATGGCAGGGGAGAGCAATTGGCAGTAAGATCAGGCTGGCAGGCAAGGTCAGTTAGGGGCAATCAGGCAGGCAGAGGGGTTAGGGGCAGGGAGAGGCAATTACGGGTGATCAGGCAGGCAAGTGAGCAGTTGGAGCCAATGATCCCAGATCTCAAGAGGGATGTCCCTGATTGGAGAGGATGCAAGCTGGGCTGAGGGACACCCCCCCCCATACACGAATTTTATGCACTGGGCCACTAGTTTCCACATAAAAGGGAGGGAAGGTGGGAATGGGGAGTAGATGGGATGTGATTAGTCAGGGAACTTATATTCTTATATAGACACAGACAGTAGAGTCGTGAAAGCCTTGGAGGGGCAGCCTCAGGGTAGAAGGGGTCAATGGGAAACAACAACAACAAACGGGACATGTATAATACTTTCAACAATAAAGAAAAAATAATCTATACTAATAAAAGGGTAATAAGCTATTTAGACTAGACATCTTCCAGACATCCTTTCAGACAAAGCCATGGTGGCAGGAGCCAAGGCAAAGGTAGTTAGGAGTGATCAGGTGGGCAGGGGAGGGCAGTTAGGGTGTGATCAGGCCAGCAGGATGGGGCAGGTAGGGGTTATTAGTCCTGTGGGGAACAGTTAGGGGACAATCAGGCTGGCAGGCAGAGGTGGTTAGGGTGATCAAGCATGCAGAGGTGGTTAGGGGTGATCAGGCAGGCAGGTGAGCGGTTAGGAGCCAGCAGTCCCAGATTGCGAGAGGGATATCTGAGAGATCCTGGATTGGAGAAGATGCAGGCCAGGTTGAGGATGCCTCCCACCCCTTGCATAAATTTCGTGCACCAGGCTTTTAGTAATAATAATTATAATAATGAATGTTTAATCTTAGTCAATAAACATCAGGAACATTGAAATCTCATTGATCTTAAAGGGACCAAAATTTTGTCATGCTATCACACACACAAAAAAAATGAATCTACTTTAAAGTATAATATGAAAATAACCACAAATATGTTTAAAGCTGGCCATTGTTGCTGTGTATACTCTATAATGCGGGACCTGAGTTCAGCACTGGCCTGTGCAGGGCAGTTCCACACCTGGAGAGAAACTTGCCCACTTGTACCACATAGCACTATAGTAACCTTTAAAGGCCTGCTGTGGTGTTAGTACAATATGGAGGATTTTCTTTCCCTTACTCATTTTTTTTCTGGACTTGTCTTTAACAGAACATTTAACTTGTGTAGTCACTGTGATGATGCTTTGGTCACATTTGGCAATGGGAACGATCTGGAAAGCTTAAAGGGAATACATTATGGTGCAATAAATTTAAGACGGAAGTATGTCTTTGTAAGTCAAGTTTCTGTTCAAAATCTGCCTTTTCAGTCTGCTCTGTGAATACCAAGGTGGGTGGTCCTGAGGTCACCTCATTCCATCATCAAAAAGACAATCATTATTCCTGATGTTGTGTCTTGTGTCTTTCCTGACGACCAAGTTTTGAGAGATTTTAGTTCTATCACCAAATTGATTTCATAAAAAGCAAAACAAAACAAAAACTCTTGAGGTTTATTTTGTTTTAGTTTTCTCTTTCACCAATATAGATATCAAATGCTATAGTTATTCATACTTATAAACTCTTCTGCAGAGGTTGCAGATTCCATACCTGAAGTGGGATGCTTGCATTCTCCCAGCCTTAGACCATGAAGAATGCATTCCTGATCTGCATGTGCATCCTGGCTGTCTGCAAGATAAATAGGGTTTCAGACATAGAAGACTGGGAATTCACATGAAGAGACAAAAACAAATGATATGGTTCAAAGGAGAAGTTGTTATAAGAAGAGATGAGTTCCTGATGTTGTATCAAGGATTGGAAGCATTCTCTACCCTGTAGAAGTTTCCTGAAAGCAACTATATTTGCCAATTTAGTGGTCCATGAGTTATCTGACTCACAAGACTTTATTGTGAAAAGATATGTTGCCTGGCAACAGCCTTATCATGGTTCAACTGACTTTTCTGAGCTTCTAAAAATGTTTTATTAAATAATTGCCTTCATTTGATTATTTGTGTGGGTATACCCTCCTTTTCTATATCAAATGCCACTTCTGGTTGTGAACATTTCCTTTGTTTTTGCCATTGTTCACTACTTATATATGTCCACATTCAGTCATAATTTTTAAAACATCACATGACCGAGCAGGCCATTTCCTGTTATGTGGGGAAGAGCAGCCATGAGAACTATATTAGGTAATATCAAAGATGTTTTTAGTATTTAAATTTTTTTCTATAATTCAAGTTACTTATAGGTTGAGAAAGAGAAAGAGACTCAGTTGGTAATATCAGTTCAAAACTGGATTGTATTTAAAATTTTTATCCATAATAATGAGCTTTGGCAATAGGAAAAAAATATATATCAAATGAGGTGTTTTAAATTTCAGGTTGCCACAAGGTTTATTTAACCAATACTTCATTGATTAAAATATTGGTAGTTTTATAACCAAGATCTTATTTCCTCATTGCCCTCAAATGACAAAACAATCATTGTCATTACACCTATAGAACTTGAAGTCTCAAAGAGAGGCTACATTTCCAGGCAATTATTTAGGCATTTAAAGCTCCAATCATAAAATTCCCATCCTGAGATCATTTTGCTTAAGTGGTTTTGTCAAAGCCAAGACTTACATTGCTTTGCTGGAATCACACAACTGCCTAGTAACTCAGGTCACAAAATCACACTCCCATGCTACATTTTCAACAACATTATTATAGCCAGTTTACAGAAGACTTTAAATATTTATTTGCTCAAATTCATACAACTAGCACATGACCCAACTAGCATTAGCACTTTATATATACAGTATGTGTGTGTGTGTGTGTGTGTGTATATATATATATATATATATATATATATATATATTTGTACATGAGTAGTTTTTATAAAAATAGTTTGGATTTCAGAGCTGGAAAAATATTGGAAACATGTTTGCTTAATAACAATTTATTTGGCATATGATTTTTCAAACATTCATTCATGTGGCAAGTATATGCTATATGCAGGATATTGTACCCATCAGTGGAACATAAGAAAAGTTTGCATCCCATCTTCACTATGCTCACATTCTGACTAAGAAAACAATTACCATGACAGCCACATGTAAGGGGAAATTAATCTTATGCTGAGGTCTTAGAATGACTAAGAATTATTAGCTAATGCTCTTAGAAAGGAGCAGAGTGATTTTCAGAAGCTAAATAAGATCATTGTGTCTAGAGTGCAGCTGGTGAAGAGTAGGAATAGAGAGGAGGGAAGATTCTGGGCATGTAGGGCTGAGTAGGCCAAAGTAAAAGTGCCAAGATGGTCCCTACCTTCATAGAGATTGCCATTTAACAAAAGCACAGAATTATTGACAAACATATTTTATAAGTGGCAATGAATAAATTAGTTTAGATCTAAGATCCATTTCTCAAAATATTCCACTACAAACATAGTCTTATTCCTCTTTTGCAATATATCAACAAACTAAAACATTGAGAACCATGTCCAAGGGATTCAATTACCAAGCCAATCTTGTTTTTCAAATACATACCCTTTCATGTAAAATAAAGGTGATCTTGTATACAATTCATGCATCATTTCTCTTCTAATTTTGCTGTTCTATAAAAAATGTTAGTGGAAACACATAATTGAACAATTAATTACAAAATATAAAATATAAATTAAACTATGCTCAACTACTATCCTTAAAGCTACTTCAAAAATACATTTGTCCACATATACATGATAGTAACAATGGAATTAGTACCCACTGAATTTACAGAAAGATATCCGTAAAGATGACCCTGTCAGTACTAAACTAAGATGAAAAGAAAGAGTTAAATGGCATGCGTGTAAATCCTAGAAATTAATGGCATTTTTATACACCCATAATGAGCTCTCAGAAATAGAAACCAAAAACAAACAATGACATTAACCATTTCAAAAAAACAAAACAAAAAAAAACTAAGGTATAAATTTAACCAAGGAGGTAAAAGACCTGTACTTGGATTCTGGAGAAGATGGCGGCAAGGTAAACATTTGTACGTGCTGCCTCTCACAACCATATCAGAGCTGCAACTGGGGATCTTATCTGAGACCTGAAAAAACCACAACTGTGGAGACCACTGAGCAGCTGTGGGGCCCCAACCGGTGTGGACACACAGATTCCACAGAAAGGTTGGATTTTCCTGGGGATAACATGGGGTGTCTGTGTCCCAGCAGCGGAGGCGGCAGCTGCAGAAGCTGTGGTAGCATAAGCTGCGGCCGCCGCAGTAGCAGAGACAAAAGCAAGCACACTGGCACCTCAGAAATCTGTGTCCACAAAAGTCCCCCGCTGTTGGGTCTGGCGTGATTCGAGAGAGTGGATGGGGGTACTCAATGTTGTTAATAGTGGGGTTCTCTAGGGAGCAACCCATTCTGATCAGACACGGAGGGAGAACATAGGAGTTGGAAAGGTATGCAGTCTCTTTGTAAGTGCGCTCAGACTAGCCCATTGCACACCTAGGCTGGTTCCTCTGCAGCCCTTTGCTTCTGATTACAAGATTGGCTGGCCCTGAGAGACTGCAAGGGGAAACTGCTTTTCTGGAAGCTGAGAAGCAGAGCCGGAAGAAATCATCCAGGATTCAGCTCCGAGGAAAAAAACGGTATTGAGTGCCATAGAAAAAAGAAGACCAGAGCAGCCAAAAAGACGGGGACATCAATCCAGAAACACTGCCACATAGGGGCTGGAGTACAAACTGATTGTGTTTATTACTAGTTTTATTTAATAAAAAACCAAGAAACTAAGAAATCGCCATCTTAAAATTAAGGAATAGTTTACAACACTCAGGTACAGCGGAACAAAGGGAACTGCAATACTGTCTGGACTAAGAAACAGGCATGCCAAACAGAATAACAGAAGTGAATGGCCTTCCCTTCACAACTGCACACTTTTTTTTGCTAATTTTTCATTTGTTATTTTATTTTCATTTTTTGCATCTTTTACTTAAGAAACGAAATTCTTCCTTTTTTCCTCACTTGATTTTAACTTTTTAATTATTCCATTTTTAGATTCAATCAGCATTATTACTACTGCTATTTTAACTTTTTTTTCAGTGCGATTTTATTTTCTCTTTATTTTACATTGGAATTAGTGTTCTTCATTCTATTTTCATTTCTCCTTTAGCATTTTTAACCCTATTTCAACACGACTTTTACACCATCACTCTCTTCCTAACCTTCCCCTTTTTTGCTATCATGTTTATCTTAACCTTTTCCTGCTTTAGATTTTCCATACTCTTTCTGTCTCCCCCCTGCTAAAATTTCTATCCTACTTATATATCTAATTTCCACTCCCCTGTGCCAAGTGCATACACAACCCTCTCTGAGCTGTATTAACTAGCAGAAAAAAAATTGTTTTCCTTTCTGTCCTTTTGATTCTGTTTGTGTGAAAGTTGATTATATTGTATTTCTATGTTTTCAGTGGGAATATTTTATCTAATCTTTTGTTGTTGCTGTTGCTTAGTATTTTTTTGTTTGCTTATTTTGTTTGTTTTTTTGTTCTTCTGTTTTACCTTGCTTTGCTGGATATTAGTGGGTGTTATAGGTTGTATCATTCTCCAGGTACTATTGCCAGCATTTGCTGGGGTTAGGGGTTGTTCTATTGAAACTCTCTCTCTCTCTCTTTCTCTCTCTCTCTCTCTCTCTCTCTCTCTCTATATATATATATATATATATATATATATAGTTTGTTCCCCTTTTCTCTCCTAGTCTCTTTCTCTTTCTTGTCTCCCTCTCTCTCTTTTTTTCTTTCTTCTCCCTGTTTCCCAATTTCATTTTGACTCTCTCTCTCTCTCTCTCTCTCTCTCTCTCTATATATATATATATATATATATATATATATAATTTCCTCCTATCTTTTTCTTTTGCTCCCTCCATCTTCTTTTTTTACTCTTCTTCTTTCTCTCCTATGTCCTAATTTGACTTCCCCTACTGGTCACCTTTATTGGAGGTTATTAATATTGCAAATACATTTCTGTTCAGTGCCTTGTGTGCTGTACCTTGTTGTCTTGTATTTTGTGCCTTTAAATCAACACAGGAGAGAGAGATCTACATAACCAGACATCCTGAAAAAAGAGACCATGGGGAGACAAAGAAACAGCCCATAAATGAAAGAAAAGCAGGCATCACCAGAAAAGGAGGTAAATGAGTTAGAGGCAAGCAACCTGCTAGAGCAAAAATTCAGAGTAATGATCATAAGATGGCTAAAAAGAATGGAAGACAAATTTGACAATATGAGTAAGAACTAAGAAGAAATGAATAAGAACCAAGAGAGAATAAAGATGAACCAAGAAGAAATGCAAAATGGCATCACTAATATGAAGAACACAATAGAGCATCAAGAGCAGACAAGAAGAACCAGAGGACCACATCAATGAGCTAGAAGACAAGATGGGAAAAAATACCCAATTAGAATAGCTTCTGGGAAACGAAAAATAAAAGGCAGGAGGAGAGCCTACCGGAGTATTGGGACAATACAAAACAAAACAATATTCGAAGAATAGGGGTTCCAGAAGGAAAGAAAACTGAGGAAGACATGGAAAATGTTTTTCAAGAAATAATGACAGAAAAAATTCCTGAGATAGAGAAGAAAAAACTCACACAAATCCAAGAAGCTCACAGAGTCCCAAGCAAAATGAATCCAAAAAAACAGACCCCAGGACACATTATGATTATATTGGCAAATGCCTATGACAAAGTAAGAATCTTAAAAGCAGTCAGAGAGACAGAAAGTTACATATAAAGGAACCCCCATCAGACTACCAAGTGATTTCTCAACAGAAACTCATCAGGCCAGAGGGGAATGGGATAAAATATACAAAGTCATGCAAAGGAAGGGTCTGAATCCAAGAATACTGTACCCAGCAAGGCTATCAATCAAAATTGAAGGTGAAATCATGAGCTTCACAGAAAAAAGAGACTAAAGGAATTTATCACTACCAAACCAGCAATGCAAGGAATGCTAAAGTGTCTACTGTAAAAATAAAGAAATAGGAAGTGAAGAAGGAACACAGGGGTATAGAATAAAAATGGCGTCAAATAAGTACCTATCAATAATAACTTTAAATGTAAATGGATTAAATGCTCCAATCAAAAGACATAGGGTAACAGATTGGATAAGAAAACAAGACCCATAAATCTGTTGTCTACAAGAAACCCATTTCAGAAAAAAAGACACACACAGACTGAGGGGGAAGGGATGGAAAACGGTTTTCCAGGCGAAGGCCAATGAAAAAAAAAACACCTGGGGTAGCAATACTTATATCTGACAAATTAGATCTCAGAGTGAAGGACATAACAAGAGATAATGAAGGCCACTTCATAATACTAAAGGGAACAATCCAACAAGAAGGATCCTGGTAAACATATAAGCACCCAATACAGGAGTACCCTAAAATATATATATTAAAAAAAATTGCTGGAGGACATTAAGGGAGAGATTAATAGCAAACAATCATAGTAGGAGATTTTAATACCCCACTGTCACCTTTGGACAAATCATCTAAACAAAAAATCATCAAAGAAATATCAATCCTAAATGACTCGCTAGACCAGATGGAATTAATCAACATCTTCAGAACATTCCACCCCAAAGCCACAGAATATACATTCTTCTCAAGTGCACATGGGACATTCTCAAACATAGACCACATGTTGGGACATAGGCAAAGTCTCTCAAATTCAAGAAGATAGAAATCATATCAAGCATCTTCTCAGATCATAGTGGCATAAAACTGGAAATAAACTGCAATAAAAATAATCGAAAGAAATCAAACACATGGAGACTAAACAGCATGCTATTAAACAAGGACTGGGTTACCAGAGAAATCAAGGAAGAAATTAAAAACGTCATGGCAAAAATTGACAATGAAAACACAACAATCCAAAATCTATGGGACACAGCAAAAGCAGTTTTGAGAGGGAAGTTCATATCTCTACAAGCCTATTGCAAAAAAAAGAAGAAAAAATGGTAACAAATTATCTAACTCTACAACTCAAAGAGTTAGAAAAAGAGCAACAAGAAAATCCCACTGTAAGCAGAAGGAAAAAATAACAAAAATCAGAGCGGAGATAAACGACATAGAGACCAGACCAATGAAACAATATAAAAGATCAACAAAACCAAGAGCTGGTTCTTTGAAAGGATAAACAAGATGGATGAACCTCTAGCCAGGCTAACAAAGAAACAAAGAGAGAGGACTCAATTAAACAGAATCAGAAAGAAAAGAGGTGAAATAACAACAGACCCCCCTGAAATACAAAGAATTGTAACAAAATACTATGAAAAACTCTATGCCAACAAACTGGACAACCTGGACATATTCCTAGAAAAATAAAACCTCCCAATACTCAATCAGGAAGAATCTAAACATCTCAATAGACCAGTGACTTTGGAAGAAATTGAAACAGTCATCAAAAGCCCAGGGCCAGATGGCTTCACAGGAGAGTTTTACCAAACATTCAAGGAAGAACTGAAACCTATCCTCCTCAGACTATTCCAAAAAAATTCAAGAGGAAGGAACACTTCCAAACTTCTTCTATGAAGCCAGCATCACCCTAATACCAAAACCAGATAAAGACAACTCAATGAAAGAGAATTACAGGCCAATATCCCTCATGAACATAGATGTGAAAATCCTCAACAAAATTCTAGCGAATAGGCTCCAGCAGAATATCACAAGGTCATACATCATGACCAAGTAAGATTTATTCCAGGAATGCAAGGATGGTACAATATCTGCAAATCAATAAACATGATACATCACATAAACAAATTGAGAGATAAAAATCATATAGTCATATCAATTGATGCAGAAAAAGCATATGATAAAATCCAATACCCTTTCCTGATAAAAACTCTCAACAAGGTGGAAGTACAAGGATCATACCTCAAAATAATGAAAGCTATATATGGTAAACCCACAGCCAACATCATACTCAATGGGCAAAAACTAAAACCATTCCCTCTAAGAACAGGAACAAGACATGAATGCCCACTCTCGCCACAACTGTTTGACATAGTATTAGAAGTACTAGCCATTGCAATTAGACAAAAAGAAGAAATAAAAGGCATCCAAATTGGAAATGAAGAAGTAAAGTTAGCCTTATTTGCAGATGACATGATATTGTACATTAAAAAAAAAACAAAAGACTCCATCAAAAAACTAATAGACTTAATAAATGAATTTGGCAATGTAGCAGGATACAAAATTAACACCAAGAAATCTATGGCATTTCTATACACCAACAGTGAACTTACAGAAACAGAGACTAATTTACCATTGCACCAAGAAAATTAAGATAATTAGGAATAAACTTAACTAAGGAGGTAAAAGACCTATACGTGGAAAAGTACAAGACACTGAAAAAAGAGATAGAGGAAGATGTAAACAGATGTAAGAACATACCATGTTCATGGATTGGTAGAATCAACATCATTAAAATTTCCATACTTCCCAAAGCAATCTATATGTTCAATGCACTCACCATTAAAATACCAATGGCATATTTCATTCACCTAGAAATAACTCTCCAAAAATTCATTTGGAACAATAAATACCCCAACTAGCTACAGCAATTCTGAAAAAGAAGAGCAAAGTAGGAGGGATCTCAATGCCAGATTTCAAGTTGGGTTACAAAGCCACTGTTCTCAATATAGCCTGGTACTTGCAGAAGAACAGACATAGATTAATGAAATAGAATAGAGAATCCAGATATCAACACAAATCACTATGCTCAATTAATATTTGACAAAGGATGCACAAACATACAATGGAGTCAAGACAGTCTCTTTAATAAATCGTGTTGTGAAATTTGGACAGACACTTGCAAAAAAATGAAACTAGATCACCAACTTACACCCTAGATCACCAACTTACACCATACACAAAAATAAACTCAAAGTGGATACAGGACTTAAACATAAGATGGGAAACCATAAAAATACTGGAGGAATCCACATATAAGATAATCTCAGACACATGCAGAAAGAACTTATTCACTGATACTGCCCCTAAGGCAATGGAAGCTAAAGAGAAAATAAACAAATGGGACTACATCAAAATAAAAAGCTTTTTCACAGCAAAAGAAACCATCAACAAAACAACAAGAAAGCCCACTGTATGGGAGAACATACAGGCCATATTTGCAAATATTATCACTGATAAAGGTTTAATCTCTAACATCTACAGACAGCTTATACAACTTAGTAAAAGGAAGATGAATGAGCCAATTAAAAATGGGGAATGGATATTAATAGAATATTCTCAAAAGAAGACAGAAGGAAGGCCAAAGAGGCACATGAAAACGTGCTCAAAGTCACTAATTATCAGGGAGATGCAAATCAAAACAACAATGAGGTACCATCTCAGACCTGTCAGAATTGCCAAGGTCAACAAATCAACAAAGGACAAGTGTTGGTGAGGTTGTGGAGAAAAAGGAACCCTTGTGCACTGCTGGTAGGAATGTAGACTGGTGCAACCACTGTGGAGAACAGTATGGAGCTTCCTCAAAAAAACTGAAATTGGACCATCCATTTGACCCAGTAATCCCACTCCTAGAAATATATCCCAAGAAACTAGAAACACTAATAAGAAAGGATATGTGCACCCCTATGTTCATAGCAGCACAATTTACAATAGCTAGGATTTAGAAACAGCCTAGGTGCCCATCAGCAGATGATTGGATCCAAAAACTATGGTACATATACACAATGGAGTACTATGCTGCCATAAAAAGAAGGAATTGTCAGCAACATGGATGGAATTAGAGAATATCATGCTGAGTGAAATAAGCCAGTCAATGAAATAGAAACACCACATCATCTCACTCATTTTTGGATTATAAAGAACATTATAAACTGATGAACCAAAAGATAGATATAGAGACAGTAAAGCAACAAGCAGACTGTCAAATTACAGCAGGGATGGTAAGGAGATCTGGGGTAGATAATAGATCAACAGAAGGACTTGTATATATGCATATAAGTACAACCAATGGACACAAAACTCTGGGGAGGGAAGGCATCTATGGGAGGAGGGGACAAGGATATATGTACACAGATAATAATTTGATTTTTTTAAAAAAGTTTTAAAAATAATTTCTTCTTTTTGTGTGATCACTGTGGCTAGCACTTTCAGTACTATGCCGAACAGGAGTGTTGAATGCAGGCATCCTTGTCTCATTCCTGTTCTTAGAGGAAATGGTTTTAGTTTTTGCCCATTGAGTATGATGTCGGCTGTATGTTTGTCATACAAGGCTTTTATTATGTTGAGGTATGATCCCTCTATTCCCACATTGCTCAGTATTTTTATCAGAAAAGGGTATTGGACTTTGTCAAATGCATTTTCTGCATCAATTGATAAGATTATGTGATTTTTGACTCTCAATTTGTTAATATGATGAATCATGTTTATTGATTTTTTGGATGTTGTTATCAGCTTTGCATCCCCAGAATAAATTCCACTTAGTCATTATTTATGACTTTGTAATGTAATGATGGATCTAGTTTGTTAGAATTTTGTTGAGGATTTTAGTATCTATATTCATCATAGATATTGGCATGTAATTCACTTTCTTTGGAGTGTTTTTATCTGGTTTTTGGATTAGAGTAATGCTGGCTTCATAGAAAGAACTTGGAAGTGTTCCTTCCTCTTGAAGTTTTTGGAATATTCTGAGAAAGATTGGCTTTAGGTCTTCTTTGAATGTTTGATAAAACTCACGTGTGAAACCATCTGGTCCAGGCCTTTTGTTTGCTGGAAGCTTATCAATTACTGTTACAATTTCATCAGTAGCTATCAGCCTATTCAGGTATTTTTATTCTTCCTGATTGAGTTTTGGAAGGTTTTATTTATCAAGGAATATGTCATTTTGTCAGGGTTTTCCAGTTTGTTGCAGTAGAGTTTTATTTTTATTTTTTATTTTTTATTTTTTTACAACCCTCGGTATATCTGTGGGGTCAGTTGTTACTTCACCTTTTTCATTTCTGATTTTGTTTATTTGAGTCATCTCTCTTTATTTATCAGTCAGCCTGGATAGAGATTCACCAATCTTGTTTATATTTTCAAAGAACCAGCTCTTGGTTTCATTGGGCTTTTGTTTTTATTGTTTGTTTGTTGTTGTTGTTTTTATCTCTATGTCATTTATTTCTGCTCTGATCTTTGTTATTTCCTTCTTTCTGGTAACTCTGGGCTTTTCTTGTTGCTCTCTTTCCAATTCTTTAAGTAGCAAGGTTAAAGAATTTACTACCATTTTTTTCTTGTTTTTAAAGGTAGGCCTGTAGAAATATGAAACTTCCCTCTCAGGACTGCTCTCATTGTGTCCCATAGATTTTGGATTATTGTGATTTTATTTTAATTTGTTTCCAGGATGCTTTTTCTTTCTTCTTTGATATCTTTGGTAACCCAACCAATGTTAAATATCATGCTATTTAGCCTCCACATGTTTGATTTTTTTTCATTATTTTTATTCTAATTGATTTCTAGTTTTATGACATTCTGATCTGAGAAATTTCTTCTTATTATTTCTATCATCTTAAATTTAAAGAGACTTTGCCTGTGTCCCAATATGTGGTCTATCTTTGAAAATGTCCTTTGTGCTCTTGAGAAGAATGTATATTCTGTAGGGGTGAAATGTTCTGAAGATGTCAATTAAGTCCAGATGATCTAGTGAGTCATTTAGGATTGCTGTTTCTTTGCTGATTTTTAGAAGATTTATCCAGTGCTGTCAGTAGCATATTAAAGGCCTCTTCTATTGTATTACTATTGATCTCTCCCTTAATATCTTCCAGAAGTTGTTTTATGTATTTGTGTGCTCCTGTATTGGGTGCATATATGTTTACCAGAGTTATATCCTCTTGTTGAATTGCTCTCTTTAGTATTATGAAGTGGATTTCCTTATCTCTTGTTATGGCCTTTACTTTGAGATCTTTTGTCAGATATAAGTATTGCAACCCCATCTTTTTTATTTCCATTTGCCTGAAACACTTATTTGTGGAAGTCAAATGATGTTTAACTTCACCTTTATAAATAATCTGGGTCTACCCAGAGCAAAAGCACTGGGTCTTTATTATTATTATTAATTTGTAACCAAATTTTTGAAAACCCATTAGTTCTTCTATTGTAAATCCTTTCTTACAGACATGCTCTGTCTTTTAAGTCTTTAAAATGTTCTCAACCAAAGGAGAACCAAGATTGTGGTGTAGGTAAATGATTGTACTCACCGCCTCCCACAACCACATCAAAATTACAACTAAAATACAGAACAACTGTCATTCAGAACTACATGAAAACTGGCTGAATGGAAGTCCTACATTAGAGAAGAAGAAAGCACATTGAGACTGGTAGGAGGTTCTCCCAGCTGGCCCAATACACAGGGTGCTGCTTCTTTAATCTGGAGAGAGATCGCATCTATGGAGGCTGTTTGTGAAGAGCAAGGGTTCCCAGGCCCACAACAGACCCACAGCCCAAGGTAGCAGAGCTGGGAAGAGAAGTCCATGTAACTAGGGGCTATAAAAATTACCAGGGATTGGGCCTCTGTAACACAAAGGCTGCTGGGGAAACAGATGTTCCTTTCAAAGGGCCTGCACATGAATTGAACTTACAAGGTCCCATTTTTTCTGAGCTCTAGCTCTGAGAAGTAGCTCTGGGTGACCCAGAAACATATGGGGAAGAACTGGATTGTCAGGGCAGGAACTCAGGGGTGGATTTTTCCTAGATGGGGGTTCTCGCAGGTGTTGTTATTCCTGTGCTGTGACTTCCACTGTCACAGAGTTGACTGGCAGCCATATATAAGTTTCCATCAGCATGGCCCATACTGTTTGCCTCACTAGGTGACTCCCTCAGAGCCTGCCCATCCAATTTGCAGCCTTACCCAACCTATTTGCAGGAGCTTTTCCATATAAATGGCTTGTCCTTGCTCAGGCTTCAAACTTTGCAAAAGTCTCTCAAATAAGCTGTAGCTGGTGTCAGCATGCCCCAAACCTATCAATAAAAGGCCCAAGACCTCAAACTAGCATCAGCCTGCATTGTTTCATAGCTGGGCCTCCCTTTGACACTTCCACATCCAATACAAATAGCTACTGTAAAGTGGCTCCAAGCAGTGGCTGACTTTTGACCTCTCTGGAAACTCTAGAGCCAGCACACCCAGTGGACAGCTTTAAACCATAGCAGATTGCAACTCTACATATCCACAAGCAACACACTCAAGGGGTAGACTCAGTGAGCACCCAAGCCTCACTGAATCAAATCGGGCATAGGAGTTTTTCCTGCACAGCAGCTCTAGAGGTCAATTCTTCTCAGAGACATAAATAGCAATCAAGTCCCAACTACAACAAGACTGCACTCAGCCCACAAAAGGATGCATCTAGAGTGCCCAGCTCAGGAGACTGGGATGCTGAGCCACTGAGCTCTACAGGATACCTATTAAACAAGGCCACTCTACCAACTCAAGGAGATATAGCAGCTCCACCCAATGCTTAGAAACAAACACAGGAAACAGACAAAATGCAGACAAAGAAACATCTCAAATGAAAGAAATGAAACCAAGCAAACTACTAGATACTTACTTCAAAACCATTGTTATAAGGTTACTCAAGGATCTTCATGAGAGCTTCAAGGAACTTAGTGAGACTTTCAAGGATCTTAGTGAGAATGCTGTTAGAAAGAAGGCAAACCCCAGAACCAGGGGTCCTGGTGAAGGATACTCAGGAGTCAAACAACAGGGCAAATATATTTACGTCTGCAGAAGGTTGTGCAAACAACACAAGGTCTGGTAAGCACACACACCATACAGAAAATCTGCTCAGGTTTTATTCCAGATCCCCACTGTCTTTCCCTCACTCCTGATTGGTCAGAGCTTAGGTTCACATTCTTGCACAATTGTCTAATTCAAAGGACAGGGAAAGTTGACATTTATGATTTCAAAATGGTGGCTGCTTAAAACTCCTTTCTTTGACAGAAAAAATTACCTGTTTATTCTCATAATGTCAAAGACATGAAAAAGGACCAGTCAGAAATTAAGCATAAACTAACTGAAATAAAGAATAACTTATAGGCATTTAATAGTAGAGTTTATGATTCTGAGAATTAAATCAATGAATATGAGGAAGCAAAAAACATCCAATCAGAAGATCAAAAAGAAAAAAATAATAATCCAAAAATATGAAGATTGTGTAAGGAATCTCTGGTGCAACTTGAAGTGTACCAACATTTGAATTATGGGCATACCAGAAGGAGAAGAGAGAAACATGGACTTTTAAATAAAATAAAATTGAGGGAATATCCCTAGTGATTATGGCCATGGACTTTAGAGAGAAAGATGGATTTAAATCTATGGGCCCCTCTCATTCAGTTTTCAACTTCTGTAAACTTCAGATTTCTCATTCACAAAAATAAAGAGCAATAATCACCACACAGAGTTACGTGCATTACCTGGCACTGAAAGTCCTTCAGTGAATGAGGTTCTGCTGTTGTTTCTACTACACTATAGTCATAGTAAATAGAGTGCTGGCAAGACTATTATTAACCAATTTATCATCTCAAATGACTATGGAAGAGTGAAGACAGGTGGATCAGGTGGTCACACCCTGATTTGCTATATAATGCCCTCCGATAATTTACCTACTAACAAAACAAGGGACAAGGATTGGAAGCAGGAAACATGGAAAGTTGAAAATGAGTGGTATACATGACAGATAAGGAGGTAAGTACAGGAGAAGTTATGGAAAGGGTGGAAAGAGTGAAAAGTGCAAAGGGACAAAAACATGGAGCATCTCTTGCATTCACTCTGTTTGGCCACTCTCCAATTGACGGAAGGCATACCTGACAGAAGCCATGCATTTTCTCTTTAGTCAGAAGAGTTATTGTCATAACACTGTGAAATAGGGGTGGAGGAAGGCTGAAATAAAAATCTCATACACACACACACACACACACACACACACACACACACATGGCAGGGGGGAGATTCAGAGGGTGTCCCTCAGCTCAGCCTGCACCCTCTCCAATCTGGGATCCCTCTCACAATTCAGGACTGCTGGCTCCCAACTGCTCACCTGCCAGTGTTGCTGATTGCCCCTAACCCTTCTGCCTGTCACCTGATGACCCCCTAACCACTCCCCTGTCAGCTTGATGATGCCTAACTGCTCCCCTGTCAGCCTGTTTGCCCCTAACTGTCCTCCCCTGCAGGCCTGGTCACCCCAACTGCCCTCCCCTGCAGGCCCGTGTTCCTCCCAACTGCCCTTCCCTGCAGCCCCTGTGACCCCCAACTTCCCTCCTCTGCCTGCAGGGTCACCCCTAACTGCCCTCTCCTGCAGGCCTGATCACCCACAACTGCCCTCCCTTGCAGGCCTGGTCCTTCCCAATTTTTCTCCCCTGATGGCCATCTTGTGTCCACATGGGAGCAGGATCTTTGACCACATGGGGGCAGCTATATTTTGTGTTGGAGTGATGTCTATTTGCAAATCACTCTTTTGTTAGATAGGATAAAGGCTTGGTGCATGGGTGGGGGTGAGCCAGTTTGCCCTGAAGGATGTCTAGGATCAGTGTAGGGGTTCCTTGGGGCATGGGCCGGCTTGGGTAAGGGGCCTGTGGTGGTTTGTAGGCCAGCCATGCCCCCCAGTGACCCAAATGGAAGCCCTGATATCAGGGATTTATTTATCTTCTGCAATTAAAACTTTGTAGTCTGAAGCACAGCCTAGCCTCCTGCTTGCTCTGTGGAGGCAGCCATTTCTGTTGGAATTTATTTATCTTCTATAATTGAAACTTTGTAGCCTTAAGTGGAGGCCAAAGCAGGCCAGGGTGTGTAGAAAGATTGGCTTCCTCTATTGCTGGGGCAACCCTAGCCTCCTGCTCTCTCCAGCTCTATGGCTGCCACTATGTTTGTCAGGATTTATATATCTTCTATAATTGAAACTTTGTAGCCTGGAATGCAGGCCTGGGCTGGCCAGGGTGCACAGAAAGCTTGGCTTCCTCCATCACCAGGGAAAGCCAAGCCTCCCTCCTGCTCTTCCTGTGGCAACAGCCATCTTGGCTGGGTTAATTTGTATACCCACTCCTGATTGGCTTGTGAGTGTGACTGCTGGGCCTGGCTTTGTGGGTGTAGCGAAGTGATGGTTAATTTACATATTACTCTTTAATTAGATAGGATAAGGATTTGAAAGAATATATATTTGTATGATTCAAAATATACTGATAGATGATTGCTGGGAAGATAAAGATAAATGATAGATGATATAGATAGATGATAGATACATAGATAGATAGATAGATGATAGATAGATGATAGATATAGATGACAGATAGATAGATAATCTGGATGCATATCTACATATATTCAAATCCAGGTTATTTATAGAGATCTGATACCCATAGATCTGAATTTTAAGGAATAAATATAAATATATAATCCATATGCATGGTCCAGGTATATAACTATATACATATATAGGGTATCCCAAAGCATATAAACACTTGAATATTATAAAGGCAGTATTTATTAAAATACATTTCATTTTCAAAATTGAGTGATCAGCTGTTAAAATATGTATACATATTTTGGGGACACCCTGTACTCACCCTGATCCAAGTATTCATGTAAGTACATATATATTTATATAGAGATGCAAATATATATATGATAGATAATAGAATAGATATTATATATACACTAGAAGCCCAGTGCATGAAATTCTTGCATGGTATAAGAAGGGTGTTCCTCATCCCAGCCTGCAACCTTTCCGATATGGGGCCCTTAACTGGCAGTTGATATCCCTCTCACAATCTGGGACTGCTGGCTCCTAACCACTCACATGACTGCCTGCCTGACTGCGCCTAACCGCTTCTGCCTCCCAGCCTGATCACCCCCTAACCACTCCCCTGCAGGCCTGAATGATGCTCCCATACTGGCCTAATCATCCCCGACTGCCCTCCCCTGCTGGCGTGATGCAGCCCAAGGGCCCTCCCCTGCAGGCCTGGTCGCCCCTAACTACCCTCCCCTGCCAGCCCGATTGCTCCCAACTGCCCTCCCCTGCCATCCTGATTGCCCACAACTGCCCTCTCCTGTGGCCATCTTGTGATGGCCATATTGTGGTGGCCATCTTGTGATGAAGTGAGGGTGTGAGGGCACAAGGGCTACCTAGGCTTTTATTAGTATAGATATGTCCTAAATATTCTTTAAATTTTAAATATATAGATACAAAATGATATATAATTTTAAAATAGCATGTGCCTATTTTTTCCATTTCTGTTCCCAATAGTATCCAGTACTGTTACATATACATCTGAAAAGTAAAATGCTTCCTCTGTGGTAATGAAAATCCCACCATTCTGATTATTGGTAGTCCAATTCCATTTTCACAAGAACCACCTACAGGGGGCAAAGTATTTTTACAGACAAGGCAATCTTATTTGAGTATACAACCTAACATTAATAAGTTTCATTTTTGTTGTGCTATACATATTTCACTTTATAAACAAATGGTTGTTTTTTTTAAGGATGAATTGTATACTCAAAAATAAAAATATATAACTATATGTAGATGTAGATATAACTATATATAATTTTTAAAAACTTTTCTTCTTTTTTAAAAAGTATATATTTTATTGATTTTTTTACAGAGAGAAAGACAGATGGATAGAGCGAAACATAGATGAGAGAGAATCATCGATTGGCCGCCTCCTGCACACCCCCTACTGGGGATGTGCCTGCAACCAATGTACATGCCCTTGACTGGAATCGAACCTGGGACCTTTCAGTCCACAGACCGATGCTCTACCAGTGAGCCAAACCGGTTTTGGCCTAACTATATATAATTTAAAACACAACATATAGAGTGTTAGGGCCAAATGTGTTCTAAAAAATACTTGATTTCAGAGTTTTGTTATAGAATTATTTTCAACTTGAATTTATTTTTAATATATTCTGATAAATTATATTTAACTGTTATATATTTGTTAAATAATGCAAGCTTTCATAATTTATAATATCCACAGCAGGAATATGAGCTAGTCTAACATGATCCTTATACTATTTTAAAACTGGCTTTATTTTTCATATTACTTTGTTCACATTACCTTTTTATCATTAACATTATTCACCTTATTTATGTATTTATTATACTGTTATTATCAATATTAAACATGTATATTTACCAAATGCAATGTACTAAAATCTTTACATGAGCTATATTATTATGATAGTCTGTTATTGTACACTTTATATAACAAAGAAAACTGAGACTTGAAGTGAATGACTTGCTTTTAGTCACACATCTGGTAAAATCAGCCTGATTTTAGCACAGAGCTTCTCAGAATCAGAGCCTGGTGCATCATCAGGCAGAAAAGATTACTTTTTTTCCCTGACTAATCAGTTCGTAATGTAACAGAAACACAAAACACCTTCATTTGTCATTACTTAATTTCCCCTGTTGTCAATATTAAAGTTATGAAATACATTTTTAAATTAAATTTAAAACTGATGAAATAAAAAATATTGCAATTATCTGCTATATGTTCTGTATAAAGCATTTTTATTCCCTCACACATTTTTGTTCCAGCTTTTAGTAAAAGCAAGAAAATGGTAAGACACTTTTAAACAATTTTCTTAAAAATATTGCTAGTTTCCAAAGTAATGTATTCATTGTTCTTGAGTGTTATGCTATATCCATAATGTATTCTAAAGGTGAAAGCTTGCTTAATTTTATACATTAGGTAGTTTTATTGCAATAAATAATTCCATAGAGATTTTAAAATATGATATAAACTTTAAATTTTATTATATTTAAGAGATTAAATAATTGTAATAGTCTACATTTCTAATGAATTTGCAGAGGGTAATTGATTTTAAATTTTTCAAAAGGTTAGTCAATTTAACCTTTAGTATTTTTCTACATAAAAGACAGATTTTTGCTGTATCCAAGAAAACAATTGCTCTCTCTGTTTCTTTCTCATATGTATTTGGATGTTAATGTATGAATAAGATAAATAACTTACGGCTTTTATTATGACCAATATACTATTTATTTGTAAAATTTTACAGCTAACACTAAGCATTAAACAAGGAAAGTTATAAAGACTATGACACACTATTTGATTAATATTATTTTTTACAACATAAAGGTTTTGAATGAATCATAATTTTGCACAAAACAGAAAGAGACAGTATTTGGGCAAAGAAAAAATGCACTTACATGTTGGTCAAATGCCTCAAAATATAAACATATACTCATTATTTTATAATAATTAATTTCTAACTTTATTATTGTAATCCAATAAAAGTCATCACATGTTTTTATGCCTCATTATTTACATCCCGCTTCCTTAGTTTTCACCCTAATGCAATTCTATGATCCCTTCTAGGCCCTCCTTATGTGCCAGCACCTGCTACAGTGAGTCAGTCTTGCTATACACTCCCAGAGTTCTTTGTTCCACCTCTTTATAGATCTTCATGATCTCTACTTAAGCAAATATCAGTTTCCCCTCTCTGTAAGATCTAATTACCTTTTGGTTTGGAGTACCACTATTTTTAGCACTATTCCTGCACAAGCATTTATTGATTTAACCTATATGAAAGATAATTATTTTCTAAAAGATGGCTTTGATCAATGAAAGCAATGTGTTGGATTCATTGCAGATGTCAACTTTACCAACAAGCTATTCCTGAAGTTCTCTGGAATGGAAAACAGCAGTATTCCCATTTGCCTGGGCTCCAAATGCACATAAGAAAACATGTTTCTTAATGCACATTACAAAAGCTTTCTGTAATCAAATTAACTAGACATTTTCAAAAAAAAAATAGTATAGATCATGCAAATGTAAAACCAAAGGAGAAACTTTCTGTTTTTACATATTGTTCTGAATTCTTTACTCTGGTTGTATAGGCCATGAACTTGCTTTGTCTTATCTTTTCCAGATCTAAGGATAACAGCCAATTAATCTTTTTAAGTGGCATTCATGAAGTGGTTACTGTATGCCAGGCACTGAAAAGATAATCTCACAACAACTTTATGAGGTAAATACTATTACCCCCTCCATTTTTCTAATAAGAAACCTAAGCATTAAGAAGTTAAGTCATTTCTCAAAATCATGTGTTTAGTTCTGGGGCAGAAGAAAATCCACACACCCCATCTGTCTGGAATCGCACTATGTTGCCTCCCACTGTGAACAACTAATTTCCAGAGATTATGAAAAATAACCAGTTACCTAAATAGACATTATTTCATCTGCTCATTATATCATTTAACATGTTTATGTCCATTCCTTCCACAATAATTGCCAAAGGCATGGGCTCATTTTGACTAAATTTGGCAAAAGAAATACATGTTTAGTTCTCTTTGCTACTTTATTATCTTAAAGTAAAATATTCAAGAAGAGAATCTGGACATAGAAAACTTCTAAAGAGGACAGGGGAACAAAATTGCTGGTAAAAACCTGAGTATCTGGCAAGAAGTTGGTTAAAATCAACTCTGAGCATAAGAGAACTAGGTATTGCTAGGTCAGATTAGCAGCAAGCTACTGAAATATTTTGCAGGCTGCACCTTTAAAAAAAAAAAAAGTCTGTGGGTCACTTGAACAAACTGCAAGGATTAAGTTAGTCCAATTTATTAGTTAACTCCAGGAATTGTGAGTTCAGTAGGATGAGTTCAAGTTAACTTTTCTTAAATATAGATTCCTCCAGAATCTGTTATTTAAATGGAATTCAGTTTTGACCAGTCAAGTGTAAAAAAAAAAATACCTCCACTTATGGAAAAAGAAACAAAGCTGGGATTAATGTTTAGTAATATTACAAAAGTAACATTAAATATTGTTTAATATGTATATGTCTCATTTTAACATTTTGTTTGTTAATTGGAACATTTCAAAAATACATTTGTTTTATGCATTGTTATTACTGCATTCATGTTTTTCAAATCATTCAAAAATAACTATCTTCAATTTTAATTCTGTTGTGCTGATGCTATATAATTATCTTTATGCATGAGAAATATAAATGTATATATATATATAGATATATATACTTCTTGTGTCAGATTATTTAAGATTTCTATTGGTTAATTATATCTTTAAATGAGAGGTTTTGTATGAGTAAGAAAAATTTATTATAAAATATAAAAATAAATTATTCAGCCAATATATCCATAGGTTGGTCACCTTAAGCAAAGCATAAAACCTCATCTAATAATCAAATTACTTATCTTACTAATATTGTTAAGAAGGCATCATATACATATATTTGTAGAATATTAAAACAGCTTAAGAAACATATAATCAAGGAAATTTAGATTAGAATTCAAGAATATTTTTACTAGGACAATTCATCAAATTAATAATCCATCTGTGTTTGTTTCTCACATTTATATAATAAAGTAACAATTGGTGTCTTTACTGTGTCAAGGCAGATATAAGTAGTTATCTATAGATTTTACCCATTATATATATTAAAGTACCAAGTAACCCAGATATCTTCATATTTGAATGGACTAAAGAATACTTTTTCTCAAATGTATTTTTGGTATTAAAGATAATGATACTATACAAATTAGCAAGGCTTAATGTTCCTACCGATATTTGATGATTTGAAATCAGCCCTTGGTTAACAGATGGCCCCATCATTCTGGGACATAATTGATATCCTCTTTGAAAAATCTCAACTGAAAGGCTGATGGACATATATTAGACATTGTCCCTTGAGGGATTTTCATTTCAGAAAGGAAACTTTCACAAACAACAGCATTTATTGTCAAATTCCCAAATTTCATGTTTACCAAAAGCAAAAGTACTCTTTCCAAATTTCCCCTCATATTCTGACTTTTCATACTGTCCAGATATATTTAAAATTTTGTAATTTATATTTGTAATTTTATAAAATATATTTTATATTTGTAATCATGTTGTCTGTTGAATAATAGTCAAGATTTCTAAAAGGCACATTTATTATAGTAACTCACCCAAAGATGAATTTCCTGACAAAAGTCCATGAACTTCTTGAGATTCACAGGGGAATAAACCCAACTATGTAATCAAACCAGGTTTCACCCAAAGTTCAGACAGAGCACATGGAGCCTGGCATGCATGAAAAAAGTCAAACCACAAAAATTGATATGGATGTAAGAGCACTTGTGGGGTCATTGTATTATATGCACACCTGTTCTTGAGGAACACAATTTCACATTCAATGGCTAAACAGAAACAGCTTGTGTTTGCATTGGCGTGAACTATCAAGATCAACCTTTCATCAGCACAGATATCATCCCAACAGTTCACTGTGACCCTTATGTGTTTTTGTTGTTGTTGTTTATTTGTTTTTTTGAAATAAAGAAAGGACATCCCTGCCTGAGATCCTGAATGCAAAAGACTTAGAGAGAAAGAGTGGCTGAGACCAGGTGTGATTTATGAGACCTCTCATTTATACAATGAGATTCAAATCTAGGCTGAAATAATGAGTGGAATGAAAGGAAAAAGACTAGTAAAGATTAATGAGTTTTAAGGACTTTACTCTGTTCTGAAACAAATTTGGGAGGAAAATATTTATACCTTCCAAAAGTCTTTTTTTTTCTTTCTGATTTTAACCTCTGAAATTTCTAATCCTTTTGAAGTTTCAATAATAATGTTTTAAATTCAACAATCAAGCATTTGTTAGAGAAAATGAACATATAGAAAAATAAATATGATAACAATAGGGAAAAAAAGTATATCTATTCTACCAGGAAAAAGTCAATCCTTAGTCTCTTGGGCCACAAACACACTATGCACATAACTTTTAGCTAGTATTGAGGTATAGGTAATAAATTGTCAAACATTTTGGCAGTTTATTGAAGAGAAATACTCACAACATGAGCTACATAAACTCATCCTCTAAATTAGAATATTTTAAAAGATACTGACTACAGATGTTTCAAAGTAGAATTTTAGGTCTCTCTGGGTGTCCCCAAAAGATCACTCTATTGTAAGCTTAACTCTTTAGCAAGGTTGTTCAAATTCCTACTTTCCCTTCTCAACTTTTCAACCAGCAAGCAGTCATTGTTACATTTCAACACTTCTTTATATCAAGTACCTAATATAGAATGGAAACAGCTGCAATTTCACTGCCCAGCCCTTTCTTCAACCCATACAACATTTGTTCTGTTAATGTAGGTTAATTCTGCAAATAGCACTTCTGTAAATTGTTCTTGCAAACTGCTACATCATTTATGTAAGGACTTCTGTGAACTTTGAAAAATTAATGCCTTTAATTTTGGTTGATGGCAACATCAGCAGAGCTCTGTAAATTGCACTTTAATGAGATTTTGCTACAGGGGATAATCTGCTACTGACAGAGGAACATCTTGAAAACATCTGTAGACCTATAATTTCTCTATGGCGATTAGAGCCCACCACAAGACTCCAAATACAAACTCAAAATAAAAGGGGAAATATGTAAAGTTATAAATTAGAATACAACCTGTTTTTTAAAAGTGAAGGCTGAGTATGAAATGTTTCATGCACTGAAAATAAATCAATTTTGGACTAATTAACATTTAGCTTTATTTAATTAAGAAAGACTATTACTATCTCCACTGCTGTGCATCTGTATATAATGAAGCAAACAGCAGTAGGTATAAGATACCACTGACAGATATGCCCAAGTAACCCAGCACTATAGGTGCAAAGGAATGTGTCTTATAGTTAAATAATTGACATCAAGAGTCTTACTTTAATTTGTCATAAATAAAATGAAGGTTTCTACAGATGCCTTCACATAAGGTTTCCTATTTATCTCTGATGGAGACTGATAGTTGGAATGATTTAAATAGACAGCTGCATAATGGAATCTACTAAATAAATATTTTAAAGAGTTTATATTTTAGCAGGTCTAAATCACAGAAAGATGACAAAATTTATTTTGCTAAAGTTAACATTATTTATTGCTTTAATGCTATTACTTTGAAAGCCCCAGACTTATCTTATCTGAAGGTTCATTGTAGCTCATGTTTGTGAAGGTGTCATTTTTATTAGAACAGGAAATTTTGAAGTCCATCTCATTTTCTAGTCAAACCCTATACTTGAAAAGCAATCTGCTTTAAATGTATACCATATTCATTACATTACAGAAAGTGAAATAAGAAGAAAGCAGCATAATTATTTTATACTAAAGGCCCAGTGCATGGATTCATGCACCGGTGGGGTACTTCAGCCTGGACTGTGGGTGTCAGTGGACCTCTGTGCCACCACAGCCTGGCCTTACCTGACAGCTCCTCAGGCTCCAGCCCACTGTCCACCTTATCCCACACAGAACAAAGTAGTGTGCAAAGTGGCAGACAGCTGGGGAGGAGGCAAAGCCTGGGTAGGGTTTCCCACTGCTCCTGCTCATCCCAGCCCCACTGCACCTGCCACTGCAGCCACCTGGCATGCAGGGAGAGTGTCCACACAGCAGCACTTGTCAGCATGAGCTTACTGCCTGGCATCCCTCTGTCAGTTGAGCAGCACTCATGCTGTGGGAGCTCACTGGCCACCAAGGGGAAGCTCCTGCATTTTGAGTCTTCCTCTGGTGGCCAGTGCACATCATAGCTGCTGGCCAGTAGTCCGGTTGTCTAGTCATCTGATCATTTAGGCTTTTATATATATAGAATATTTATCTTATATGCCATGAAGCAGCTACTTGTTCAGAATCTTGACATCCAGGTCATAATTTTCTGCCTATGATGCTTCCATCTTTGGAATTTTTCATAGGAAAGAAATTACATAAAATTTGCAGATTTAGCTGAAACCGGTTTGGCTCAGTGGTTAGAGCGTCGGTCTGTGGACTGAAAGGTCCCAGGTTCGATTTTGGTTAAGGGCATGTACATTGGTTGTGGGCACATCCCCAGTAGAGGGTGTGCAAGAGGCAGCTGGTTGATGTTTCTCTTTCATCGATGTTTCTAAATCTCTAACTCTCTCTCTTCCTCTCTGTAAAAAATCAATAAAATATATATATATATATATATATATATATATTTTAAAAATCTGCAGATTTAGTGAGAACATGAAACACCTCCCCCCCAAAAAAATAATAAATAAATCTGTTTTTGGGGGGAAAACTGAAATATATCAATAGGTTTAGTTGATGTTTTAATTGACGCTTTGAAGGCTAAATTGTATGAATACTTTAAAACAAGTGAGAAATAAAACCATTTTAATAGATTCTCAAACAGAATCTGAACATCCTCACTGTAATAAATGAAAGCTTTTTGTTACTTCATTGGTTGGGTCTTCTTAAAATTTTTGTGCGTTGGAGATATCCAAAATGGCAGTGTAGGTAAACACCTAAACTACTGCCTTGCACAATAATTTCAAAACTACAACTACAAGATAAAACGTCTATCACCCAGAACCACAGGAAAGTTGGCTGAGTGGAAGTTTTAAAATTAAAAGGAAAGAGAAAAGAGCATTCAGTGCACAAATGCTGAAAATCTGAGGTATGGAGTCAAACGTGATCCAGGCTGGCAGCAGGCATTGCTTTCTTCAACCAGAAAGGAGACAAGATCCTGATTTCTCTGAAATCCAATTTCTGGGGAGATGTGAGGGACCCAAATTCTTATGGGAAGAAGCTGGACTGTCTGCCATTGAGTTGGAAAATGAAGATGGCTTGCTTGCAGAGCTGTGCATAGGGATAATTGCTTGCTGTGCTGGGGAATGGGACACAGGGACACCATCAGAAATATGAGGACAGCTGGCTTATAGCCATCACTATTTGCCACACCTTAGCTTGGTGACACCCTGAAACCCCGCCCCACACAACCTACAAACCCACCCAAGCTCCAAGCAGCAATTTTTGTATATGAATGGCCTTCCCTATCGCAGTTTAACCTACCAAACTTGCAACCCAGTTCAGACAGCTCCAAAACTTTCAAACCCCAAGCAAAAAGGAGAAAACTGTAGTTCTCACTGTATCTTCTGCAGGGTAGCCTTAGACAATAGCTGACCTGACCCCATTGGAGATCCAGAAGCCAGTGTACCAGTGTGAGACACCAGATTTCAATACCTCACATTCATATGTGATACATTCAAGAGGCAGACTCAGTGAGCACCAAAGCCCCACTGAAATAAGTCCAGCACCATAAGTGTGTCTCCAGCACAGCAATTCTTCCATTATAAACACAGCAGTTCCTCACAGCCAATTGGCCTGGAGGACAATTCCTCTCAGTGTACCAACAGCAATCAAGGCTTAACTACACCAAGACTTTACACTCAGCCCATAAAGGGGTGTATCAAGAGTGTCCACCTTAGGTGATTGGGGAGGCTGAGCTACTGGCCTATATGTCACCTAACAAACAAAGCCACTCCATCAACACAGGGGAGCAGCCAAAATGCGGAGACACAAAAAGAAATGGAGTAAAGCAAACTAGTGGATGACACAGAGTTCAAAATCACATTTATAAGTCTACTCAAGAATCTTCTAAAAACCACTGAGAAACTTGAAGAGACCTTCAAGTACCTTAATGAGAATGCCAAAAAAGAATGGAAAAGGACCAGTCAGAAATTAAGCATAAAAGTCTCCCACTAGAGGTGGCAGCAGCTCCAAGGCTGCAGATGGGCTCCAGAGAGACTTCTCCCATCCCTGGCTACAACTGTGGACCCGAGGGGAGAGCATTATGCACCCACAGCTGGGCTGGGAGGGCCGGGGAAGGAAACATTGCCCTCAGGCAGAGATTCAGTTCAATTCCATTAGATCCTCCCACCCTTCCCTTCAGATGGATTCATGGCAGTGATTTGCTGCCAGCATATAGACTACAGCACAGACCTCTCCCAGAGCTACAGGCTCAGAGAGAAAACTACTCCATCTTGCAAGGAAAAGTGGATGTTATATGAGGCCTGAAAAACCCAGAATTGTGGAGACAACCGAACAGCTGTGAGGCCTCAATCAGTGCAAACACGCAGATTCAAGGGAGCTCTTCACTCAACCATGGAAAGGAGAGAGAGAGCTACATAACCAGACATACTGAAAAGAGAGACCACGGGGAGACAAAGAAATAGCCTGCATATGAAAGAAAAGCAGACATTACCAGAAAAGGAAGTAAATTAATTACAGGCAAGCAACCTATTAGAGCAAGAATTCAGAGAAATGAACATAAGATGGCTAAAAAGAATGGAAGACAAATTTGACAATATGAGTAAGAACCAAGAGGAAATGAAGAACCAAGAAGAAATGAAAAATGACATCACTACTGTAAAGAACTCAATAGAAAGCATCAAGAGTAGACTAGAAGAAGGAGAGGACCGCATCAGTGAACTAGAAGACAAGACAGAAAAAATTAAAATATCTGGAAGCTGAATAGCATAATACTAAACAATGATTGGGTTATCAATGAGATCAAAGAAGAAATTAAAAACATCCTGGAAACTAATGACAGTAAAAACACAACATTGCAAATCCTATGGGACACAATGAAAGCAGTTCTGAGAGGGAAGTGTATAGCTCTACAGGCCTATCTCAAAAAAATAAATAAATAAAATAAAAAGGGTTAATAAATGATCTAACTCAACAACAATCATAAAGAGAGCAATAAGAAAAGTCCACAGTGAGCAGAAGGAAGGAAATATTAAAGATCAGAGCAGAAATGAATGACATAGAGACCAAATGAACTATACAAAAGATCAATAAAACCAAGATTTGGTTCTTTGAAAGGATAAACAAGATTAATGAACCTCTAGAGAGGCTCACCAAAAAGCAGAGAGAGAGGACCCAAATAAACAAAATCAGAAATGAAAGAGGTGAAATAACAACAGACCCTACAGAAATACAAAGGATTATTAAAAAATACTATGAACAACTCTATTATAATAAACTAGACAACCTGGAGGAGGAAATGGACACATTCCTTAAAAAATACCACATTCCAAAACTTACTCAAAAAGATACAAAAAATCTCAATAGGCAGATAACTTTGGATAAAATTAAAGCAGTCATCAAAAAACTTCCAGCAAACAAATGCCTGGGGACAGATGGCTTCACAGGGGAGTTTTACCAAACATTCAAGAAAGAACTAAAACCTATCCTCCTCAGACTATTCCAGAAAATTCAAGAGGAAGCAACACTTCCAAGCTCCTTCTTATGAAGCCAGCATCACCCTAATACCAAAATCAGATAAAGATAACACAATGAAAGAGAATTACAGGCCAATATTCCTCATGAACATAAAAGCCAAAATCCTCAACAAAATTCTAGCAAATCGGATCCATCAGCACTTAAGAAAGATCATACACCATGACCAAGTAGGATTTATCCCAGGGATGCAAGAATGGTACAATATTTGCAAATCAATAAACGTAATGCATCACATAAACAAATTGACATATAAAAATTACATAGTCATATCTATTGATGCAGAAAAAGCATTTGACAAAATCCAACACCCTTTCCTTTTTCTTTTTAAATATATTTTATTGATTTTTTACAGCCAGAAATGTCGATCAGAGAGAAACATCGACCAGCTGCCTCCTGCACACCCCCCACCGGGGATGTGCCCACAAACAATGTACATGCCCCTGACCAGAATTGAACCTGAAACCTTTCAGTCCTCAGACCGACTCTCTACCACTCAGCCAAACCAGCTTCAGCCCAACACCCTTTCTTGATAAAAACTTTTAGCAAAGTAGGAATAGAAGAATCATACTTCAACATAATAAAATCCATATATGACAAACCCACAGCCAACATCATACTCAATGGGTAAAATCTAAAACCATTTCCTGTAAGAACAGGAGCAAGACAGGGATGCCCACTCTCACCACTTCTGTTCAACATAGTGCTGAAAATACTAGCCATAGCGATCAGACAAGAAGAATAAATAAAAGGCATTCAAATTGCAAAAGAAAAAGTGAAACTGTCCTTATTCACGGATGACATGATACTATACATAGAAAACCTTAAAGACTCCATCAAAAATTATTAGACAATAAATGAATTCATCAAGGTAACAGGATACAAAATTAACGCCAAGAAGTCTATGGCATTGCTATACACCATTAGTGAACTTACAGAAAGGGAGACAAAAAAAAAAAGTAATCCCATTTACCATTGCACCAAAAAAATTAAGATACTTAGGAATAAACTAAACTAAAAAGGACCTATACATGGAAAACTACACAACATTGAAAAAAAAGAGATAGAAGAGGAAAGATGGCGGAAGAACAGATGGGAGGATTCTGAGCCCAGTCCCGAAGCAGAAAGAGAGAGCAGCTGATGGTGTTGAGCTGTGAGTGTTTAGTAACAACCTGGGAGACAGCGAACCCCAGAAGAAACGGCTGAGGGGCCGCTGACAGAGGTACCCCGCACAGGGAGGCACCCACGCGGGCTGCATCCCTTCCCGGAGCTACCTGCCGGCTTGGACGGGGAATCCTCGCCATCTTGAGAGGAAGATAGGATCTTGTCAGAGGCCTGAATATCCACAGCCGCACCGACCACCAAGCAGCTGTGACCCCCAGAACGCGGATCCCAGGCGGCGCGAACACCCGGCCCCACAGGAGTGCCCCACTGCTCGGCGAGAAGGTCAGTTTTCCCCTGAGAGGGTGGAGAGCGGTCGTGGCGAGGACAAAAGCCTGTGCGCACAGAAGGCGCACGGAAGCCGGAGACAAGGGCGGTGATTATAAGTGATTATAAGTGGAAGCCCCAGTGTTGGGTGGGTGTCACCCGTGAAAGTGGACGGGGCTCCTAACAGGGGAGATATCTAAAGAGCAACACATTTGGATCTGCCGGGGAGGGACATCGGACAGTAGCGGGAGATTGCAGTTGCTCGGACCTGCCCCTCCCCCCTCCGTAGATCCTGCTTCAGAGAGGACTGAAAAAAAAAAAAAAAAGCTGAGAGGCTCTAGAGTCCGGGAAGTCAACCTAGAAACACTGCCCCCAGAGGCTAATTTACAAATTGACTCTAGTGTAATAAAAACAAAGCAAAACCGCCCTGAAAATCAGGACTGGATCATAACAATAGAGGAAGCCAACGACCTTCATTACTGCAAATTTTATTTAAATTTAAATTTTTTTTTTTAATTTTTAAATTTTTGTTTTTTATTTTTGTTCTCATTATTTGCAACATTTACTCAAGAAACTTTTTTTTTCTCACTTGATTTTATCTTTATAATTACTACATTTATACGTAATCAACACTATTACTGCTACTAATTTACTTTTTTCATCTTATTTTCTTTTGTTTATTTTTATTATTTTTATTTCATCATATTATATATATATATATTTTTTTTATTTCAGGATTACTGTACTACAGTCTTTATCTATCTTTCCTTCTCCAACGCTTTATTCTATCTCAACCCTACCTTTATGCCTTCACCCTCTTTCTGATCTTTTCCTTTGCTGCACCGTTTATCTTAACCCTTCCTGCTCTAGATTTTCCCCATTCCTTCTGTCTACCCCCTCCTAAAACTTCACCCTACTTGTATATATCTAATTTCCAACTACCTGCTCCAAGCCCATTCACACCTCCCTCGCAGTTGTCCTAAAAACAAAACAAAACAAAAAAACAGTCTTTCTCTCTAACTCTTTGAAGTTGTATGTTAAATGGTAACTATACTGAAGTTGTATGCTTTTTTTTTATAAGATTAATTTGTCTATTCTTTTGGTTTGATTGTATGTTGATGTTAGCTGGGTTCTAGTCAACTTTATTGGTGGTTATTAATATTACAAACACATTTCTATTCAGTGCCTTGCGTGTTGTACCTGGTTGTGTTGTATTTTGTGCCTTTAAATCAAAGCAGAAGAGAGAGAACTACACAACCAGACATCCTAAATAATGGGGAGACCCAAAACCAGCTCGCATATGAAAGAAAAGCAGGCTTCACCAGAAAAGGAAGCAAATGAGCTAGAAGCAAGCAACCTATCAGAGCAAGAATTCAGAGTAATGATCATAAGATGGCTAAAAAGAATGGAAGACAAATTTGATAATATGAGTAAGAACCAAGAGGAAATGAAAAATGGCATCGCTACTGTAAAGAACTCAATAGAAAGCATCAAGAGTAGATTAGAAGAGGCAGAGGACCGCATCAGCGAGCTAGAAGACAAGATGGAAAAAAATACCCAATTAGAACAGCTTCTGGAAAAAAAAATTAAAAAACAGGAGGAAAGTCTAAGGGAACTTTGGGACAATACAAAACAAAACAATATTAGAATAATAGGGATTCCAGAAGGAAAGGGAATTGAGGAAGACATGGAAAACGTATTTCAAGAAATAATGACAGAAAACTTTCCTGAGATAGAGAAGAAAAAACCCACACAAATCCAAGATGCTCGCAGAGTCCCAAGCAAAATGAACCCCAGAAAACCGACCCCTAGACACATTATAATTAAGCTGGCAAACACCAACGACAAAAAAAGAATTTTAAAAGCAGCCAGAGAGAGACAGAAAGTTACATATAAAGGAACCCCCATCAGACTAGCAACTGACTTCTCCACCGAAACCTATCAGGCCAGAAGGGAATGGGATGAAATATACAAAGTCATGCAAAGGAAGGGTCTGAATCCAAGAATACTGTACCCTGCAAGGCTATCAATCAAAAGTGAAGGTGAAATCAGGAGCTTCCCAGACAAAAACAGACTAAGGGAATTTATCTCCACCAAACCAGCAATGCAAGAAATGCTAAAGGGTCTACTGTAAAATTAAAGAAATAGAAAGCAAAGAAGGAACACAGGGGTATAGAATAAAGATGGCGTCAAATAAGTATCTATCAATAATAACCTTAAATGTAAATGGACTAAATGCTCCAATCAAAAGACATAGGGTAATGGATTGGATAAGAAAACAAGACCCATATATCTGTTGTCTACAAGAAACCCACCTCAGGAAAAAAGATGCACACAGACTGAGGGTGAAGGGTTGGAAAAAGGTTTACCAGGCAAATGGAAATGAAAAAAAACGTGGGGTAGCAATACTTATATCTGACAAACTAGATCTCAGAGTGAAGGACATAACAAGAGATAATGAAGGCCACTTCATAATACTAAAGGGAGCAATCCAACAAGAAGAATTAACCCTGGTAAATATATATGCACCCAACACGGGAGCACCCCAATATATAAAAAAACTGCTGGAGGACATTAAGGGAGAGATTAATAGCAATACAATTATAGTAGGAGATTTTAATACCCCACTGTCACCCTTTGACAAATCATCTAAACAAAAAATCAGCAAAGAAATATCAATTCTAAATGACTCGCTAGACCAGATGGAATTAATCGACATCTTCAGAACATTCCACCCCAAAGCCACAGAATATACATTTTTCTCAAGTGCACATGGGACATTTTCAAAGATAGACCACATTTTGGGACATAGGCAAAGTCTCTTCAAATTCAAGAAGATAGAAATCATATCAAGCATCTTCTCAGATCATAGTGGCATAAAACTGGAAATTAACTACAATGAAAAAAATCCAAAGAAATCAAACACATGGAGACTAAACAGCATGCTTTTAAACAAGGACTGGGTTACCAGAGAAATCAAGGAAGAGATTAAAAACATCCTGGAAACAAACGACAATGAAAACACAACTATCCATAATCTATGGGACACAGCAAAAGCAGTTTTGAGAGGAAAGTTCATATCCCTACAAGCCTATTGCAAGAAACTAGAAAAAATGGTAACAAATGATCTAACTCTACAACTCAAAGAGTTAGAAAAAGAGCAACAAGAAAACCCCAGTGTAAGCAGAAGGAAAGAAATAACAAAAATCAGAGCGGAGATAAACGACATTGAGACTAAAGAAACAATACATAAGATCAACAAAACCAAGAGCTGGTTCTTTGAAAGAATAAACAAGATAGATGGTCCTCTAGCCAGGCTAACCCAGAAACAAAGAGAGAGGACCCAAATAAACAAAATCAGAAACGAAAGAGGTGAAATAACAACAGACCCCACCGAAATACAACGGATTGTTACAAAATACTATGAACAACTCTATTCCAACAAACTGAACAACCTGGAGGAAATGGACATATTCCTAGAAAAATACAAACTTCCAAAACTCAATCAGGAAGAATCTAAAAATCTCAATAGGCCAGTGACTTGGGAAGAAATTGAAACAGTCATCAAAAAGCTTCCAATAAACAAAAGCCCAGGACCAGATGGCTTCACAGGAGAGTTTTACCAAACATTCAAGGAAGAACTAAAACCTATCCTCCTCAGACTATTCCAAAAAATTCAAGAGGAAGGAACACTTCCAAACTCCTTCTATGAAGCTAGCATCACCCTAATACCAAAACCAGATAAAGACAACTCAATGAAAGAGAATTACAGGCCAATATCCCTCATGAACATAGATGCCAAAATTCTCAACAAAATTCTAGCAAATCGGCTCCAGCAGAGCATCACAAAGCTCATACACCATGACCAAGTCAGATTTATTCCAGGAATGCAAGGTTGGTTCAATATCCGCAAATCAATAAATGTGATACATCACATAAACAAATTGAAAGATAAAAATCATATAATCATATCAATTGATGCAGAAAAAGCATTTGATAAAATCCAACACCCTTTCCTGATAAAAACTCTCAACAAGGTGGGAGTACAAGGATCATACCTCAACATAATAAAAGCTATATACCATAAACCCACTGCCAACATCATACTTAATGGGCAAAAACTAAAACCATTCCCTCTAAGAACAGGAACAAGACAGGGATGCCCACTATCACCACTCCTCTTTGACATAGTACTGGAAGTACTAGCCATTGCAATTAGACAAGAGGAGGAAATAAAAGGCATCCAAATTGGAAAAGAAGAAGTAAAGTTATCCTTATTCGCAGATGACATGATATTGTATATAAAAAACCCAAAAGACTCCATTAAAAAACTAATTAACTTAATAAATGAATTTGGCAATGTAGCAGGATACAAAATCAACGCCAAGAAATCTATGGCATTTCTATACACCAACAGTGAACTTATAGAAACTGAGACTAAAAAAGCAATTCCATTTACCATCGCACCAAAAAAATTAAGATACCTAGGAATAAACTTAACTAAGGAAGTAAAGGACCTATATGCGGAAAACTACACGACACTGAAAAAAGAGACAGAGGAAGATGTAAACAGATGGAAGAACATACCATGTTCATGGATTGGTAGAATCAACATCATCAAAATGTCCATACTTCCTAAAGCAATCTGTAGGTTCAATGCACTCCCCATTAAAATACCAACGGCATATTTCACTGACCTAGAAAGAACTCTCCAAAAGTTCATTTGGAACAATAAAAGACCCCGAATAGCCACAGCAATTCTGAGAAAGAAGAGTAAAGTAGGAGGGATCTCAATACCAGACTTCAAACTGTATTACAAAGCCACTGTTCTCAAAACAGCCTGGTACTGGCACAAGAACAGACATATAGATCAATGGAATCGAATCGAGAACCCAGTTATCAACCCAAATCACTATGCTCAATTAATATTTGACAAAGGAGGCATGAACATACAATGGAGTCAAGACAGTCTCTTCAATAAATGGTGTTGGGAAAATTGGACAGATACATGCAAAAGAATGAAACTAGATCACCAACTTACACCATACACAAAAATAAACTCAAAATGGTTACAGGACTTAAACATCAGACGGGAAACCATAAAAAAACTAGAAGCATCCACAGGCAACAAAATCTCAGACATATGCCAAAAGAACTTCTTCACTGATACTGCTCCTAGGGCAATGGAAGCTAAAAAGAAAATAAACAAATGGGACTACATCAAAATAAAAAGCTTTTTTACAGCAAAAGAAACCATCAACAAAACAACAAGAAAACCCACGGTGTGGGAGAACATATTTGCAAATGTTACCACTGATAAAGGTTTAATCTCCATCATCTACAAACAGCTTATACATCTAAATAAATGGAAGATGAATGATCCAATTAAAAAATGGGCAATGGACCTAAATAGAATATTTTCAAAAGAAGACAGAAGGAAGGCCAAAAGGCACATGAAAACATGCTCAAAGTCACTAATTATCCGAGAGATGCAAATCAAAACAACAATGCGGTACCATCTCACACCTGTCAGAATGGCCAACATCAACAAATCAACAAACGACAAGTGTTGGCGAGGTTGTGGAGAAAAAGGAACACTCGTGCATTGCTGGTGGGAATGCAGACTGGTGCAACCACTGTGGAGAACAGTGTGGAGTTTCCTCAAAAAACTGAAAATGGAACTCCCATTTGACCCAGCAATCCCACTCCTAGGAATATATCCCAAGAAGCTAAAAACACCAATCAGAAAGGATATATGCACCCCTATGTTCATAGCAGCACAATCTACAATAGCTAGAATCTGGAAACAGCCCAGGTGCCCGTCAGCAGATGATTGGATTAAGAAACTATGGTACATCTACACAATGGAATACTATACCGCCATAAAAAAAAGGAATTCTCATCATTTGCAGCAACCTGGATAGAACTAGAGAACATCATGCTGAGTGAAATAAGCCAGTCAATGAAAGAGAAATACCACATGGCCTCACTCATTTATGGGTATTAAAGAACATTATAAACTGACAAACCAAAAGTCAGATATAAAGACAGTAAAGCAACAAGCAGACTGTAAAATTACAGCAGGGACAGTAGGGAGATCTGGGGGGGATAAGAGATCAACCGAAGGACTTGTATACATTCATATAAGTAAAACCAATGGACACAAAACTCTGGGGAGGGAGGGTATGTATGGGAGGGGGGGAGTTAAAATATGTACACAGATAATAATTCAATGAAAAAATAAATAAAAATAAAAAAAAAGAGATAGAGGAAGATGTAAACAGATGGGAGAACATACAATGTTCATGAATTGGTAAAATCAACATCATTAAAATGGCCATACTATCCAAATCAATCTATAGGTTCAATGCACTCCCCATTAAAATGTCAATGGCAGAGAGAGGAAAGATGGCGGAAGAACAGATGGGAGGATTCTGAGCCCAGTCCCGAAGCAGAAAGAGAGAGCAGCTGATGGTGTTGAGCTGTGAGTGTTTATTAACAACCTGGGAGACAGCGAACCCCAGAAGAAACGGCTGAGGGGCCGCTGACAGAAGTACCCCGCACAGGAAGGCACCCACGCGGGCTGCATCCCTTCCCGGAGCTACCTGCCGGCTTGGACGGGGAATCCTCGCCATCTTGAGAGGAAGATAGGATCGTGTCAGAGGCCTGAATATCCACAGCCGCACCCACCACCAAGCAGCTGTGATCCCCAGAACACGGATCCCAGGCGGCGCGAACACCCGGCCCCACAGGAGTGCCCCACTGCTCAGCGAGAAGGTCAGTCTTCCCCGGAAAGGGTGGAGAGCGGTCGTGGCAAGGACAAAAACCTGCGCGCACAGAAGGCGCGCGGAAGCCGGAGACAAGGGCGGTGATTATAAGTGATTATAAGTGGAAGCCCCAGTGTTGGGTGGGTGTCACCCGTGAAAGTGGACGGGGCTCCTAACAGGGGAGATATCTAAAGAGCAACACATTTGGATCTTCAGCGGAGGGATATCGGACAGTAGCGGGAGATTGCAGTTGCTCGGGCCTGCCCCTCCCCCCTCCGTAGATCCTGCTTCAGAGAGGACTGAAAATAAAAAAAAAATAAAAAGCTGAGAGGCTCTAGAGTCAACACTGCCCCCAGAGGCTAATTTACAAATTGACTCTAGTGTACTAAAAACAAAGCAAAACCGCCCTGAAAATCAGGACTGGATCATAACAATAGAGGAATCCAAGGACCTTCATTACTGCAAATTTTATTTAAATTTAAATTTTTTTTTTTAAATTTTTAAATTTTTGTTTTTTATTTTTGTTCTCATTATTTGCAACATTTACTCAAGAAACTTTTTTTTTCTCACTTGATTTTATCTTTATAATTACTACATTGTATACGTAATCAACACTATTACTGCTACTAATTTACTTTTTTCATCTTATTTTCTTTTGTTTATTTTTATTATTTTTATTTCATCATATTATATATATATATATATTTTTTTTATTTCAGGATTACTGTCCTACAGTCTTTATCTATCTTTCCTTCTCCAAAGCTTTATTCTATCTCAACCCTACCTTTATGCCTTCACCCTCTTTCTGATCTTTTCCTTTGCTACACTGTTTATCTTAACCCTTCCTGCTCTAGATTTTCCCCATTCCTTCTGTCTACCCCCTCCTAAAACTTCACCCTACTTGTATATATCTAATTTCCAACTACCTGCTCCAACCCCATTCACACCTCCCTTGCAGTTGTCCTAAAAAAACAAAACAAAACAAAAAAACAGTCTTTCTCTCTAACTCTTTGAAGTTGTATGTTAAATGGTAACTATACTGAAGTTGTATGCTTTTTTTTTATAAGATTAATTTGTCTATTCTTTTGGTTTGATTGTATGTTGATGTTAGCTGGGTTCTAGTCAACTTTATTGGTGGTTATTAATATTACAAACACATTTCTATTCAGTGCCTTGCGTGTTGTACCTGGTTGTGTTGTATTGTGTGCCTTTAAATCAAAGCAGAAGAGAGAGAACTACACAACCAGACATCCTAAATAATGGGGAGACCCAAAACCAACCCGCATATGAAAGAAAAGCAGGCTTCACCAGAAAAGGAAGCAAATGAGCTAGAAGCAAGCAACCTATCAGAGCAAGAATTCAGAGTAATGATCATAAGATGGCTAAAAAGAATGGAAGACAAATTTGATAATATGAGTAAGAACCAAGAGGAAATGAAAAATGACATCGCTACTGTAAAAAACTCAATAGAAAGCATCAAGAGTAGATTAGAAGAGGCAGAGGACCGCATCAGCGAGCTAGAAGACAAGATGGAAAAAAATACCCAATTAGAACAGCTTCTGGAAAAAAAAATTAAAAAACAGGAGGAAAGTCTAAGGGAACTTTGGGACAATACAAAACAAAACAATATTAGAATAATAGGGGTTCCAGAAGGAAAGGGAATTGAGGAAGACATGGAAAACGTATTTCAAGAAATAATGACAGAAAACTTTCCTGAGATAGAGAAGAAAAAACCCACACAAATCCAAGATGCTCGCAGAGTCCCAAGCAAAATGAACCCCAGAAAACCGACCCCTAGACACATTATAATTAAGCTGGCAAACACCAACGACAAAAAAAGAATTTTAAAAGCAGCCAGAGAGAGACAGAAAGTTACATATAAAGGAACCCCCATCAGACTAGCAACTGACTTCTCCACCGAAACTTATCAGGCCAGGAGGGAATGGGATGAAATATACAAAGTCATGCAAAGGAAGGGTCTGAATCCAAGAATACTGTACCCTGCAAGGCTATCAATCAAAAGTGAAGGTGAAATCAGGAGCTTCCCAGACAAAAACAGACTAAGGGAATTTATCTCCACCAAACCAGCAATGCAAGAAATGCTAAAGGGTCTACTGTAAAATTAAAGAAATAGAAAGCAAAGAAGGAACACAGGGGTATAGAATAAAGATGGCGTCAAATAAGTATCTATCAATAATAACCTTAAATGTAAATGGACTAAATGCTCCAATCAAAAGACATAGGGTAATGGATTGGATAAGAAAACAAGACCCATATATCTGTTGTCTACAAGAAACCCACCTCAGGAAAAAAGATGCACACAGACTGAGGGTGAAGGGTTGGAAAAAGGTTTACCAGGCAAATGGAAATGAAAAAAAAGCTGGGGTAGCAATACTTATATCTGACAAACTAGATCTCAGAGTGAAGGACATAACAAGAGATAATGAAGGCCACTTCATAATACTAAAGGGAGCAATCCAACAAGAAGAAATAACCCTGGTAAATATATATGCACCCAACACGGGAGCACCCCAATATATAAAAAAAACTGCTGGAGGACATTAAGGGAGAGATTAATAGCAATACAATTATAGTAGGAGATTTTAATACCCCACTGTCACCCTTTGACAAATCATCTAAACAAAAAATCAGCAAAGAAATATCAATTCTAAATGACTCGCTAGACCAGATGGAATTAGTCGACATCTTCAGAACATTCCACCCCAAAGCCACAGAATATACATTTTTCTCAAGTGCACATGGGACATTCTCAAAGATAGACCACATTTTGGGACATAGGCAAAGTCTCTTCAAATTCAAGAAGATAGAAATCATATCAAGCATCTTCTCAGATCATAGTGGCATAAAACTGGAAATTAACTACAATGAAAAAAATCCAAAGAAATCAAACACATGGAGACTAAACAGCATGCTTTTAAACAAGGACTGGGTTACCAGAGAAATCAAGGAAGAGATTAAAAACATCCTGGAAACAAATGACAATGAAAACACAACTATCCATAATCTATGGGACACAGCAAAAGCAGTTTTGAGAGGAAAGTTCATATCCCTACAAGCCTATTGCAAGAAACTAGAAAAAATGGTAACAAATGATCTAACTCTACAACTCAAAGAGTTAGAAAAAGAGCAACAAGAAAACCCCAGTGTAAGCAGAAGGAAAGAAATAACAAAAATCAGAGCGGAGATAAACGACATTGAGACCAAAGAAACAATACATAAGATCAACAAAACCAAGAGCTGTTTCTTTGAAAGAATAAACAAGATAGATGGTCCTCTAGGCAGGCTAACCAAGAAACAAAGAGAGAGGACCCAAATAAACAAAATCAGAAACGAAAGAGGTGAAATAACAACAGACCCCACCGAAATACAACGGATTGTTACAAAATACTACGAATAACTCTATTCCAACAAACTGAACAACCTGGAGGAAATGGACATATTCCTAGAAAAATACAAACTTCCAAAACTCAATCAGGAAGAATCTAAAAATCTCAATAGGCCAGTGACTTGGGAAGAAATTGAAACAGTCATCAAAAAGCTTCCAATAAACAAAAGCCCAGGACCAGATGGCTTCACAGGAGAGTTTTACCAAACATTCAAGGAAGAACTAAAACCTATCCTCCTCAGACTATTCCAAAAAATTCAAGAGGAAGGAACACTTCCAAACTCCTTCTATGAAGCCAGCATCACCCTAATACCAAAACCAGATAAAGACAACTCAATGAAAGAGAATTACAGGCCAATATCCCTCATGAACATAGATGCCAAAATTCTCAACAAAATTCTAGCAAATCGGTTCCAGCAGAGCATCACAAAGCTCATACACCATGACCAAGTCGGATTTATTCCAGGAATGCAAGGTTGGTTCAATATCCGCAAATCAATAAATGTGATACATCACATAAACAAATTGAAAGATAAAAATCATATAGTCATATCAATTGACGCAGAAAAAGCATTTGATAAAATCCAACACCCTTTCCTGATAAAAACTCTCAACAAGGTGGGAGTACAAGGATCATACCTCAACATAATAAAAGCTATATACCATAAACCCACTGCCAACATCATACTTAATGGGCAAAAACTAAAACCATTCCCTCTAAGAACAGGAACAAGACAGGGATGCCCACTATCACCACTCCTCTTTGACATAGTACTGGAAGTACTAGCCATTGCAATTAGACAAGAGGAGGAAATAAAAGGCATCCAAATTGGAAAAGAAGAAGTAAAGTTATCCTTATTGGCAGATGACATGATATTGTATATAAAAAACCCAAAAGACTCCATTAAAAAGTAATTAACGTAATAAATGAATTTGGCAATGTAGCAGGATACAAAATCAACGCCAAGAAATCTATGGCATTTCTATACACCAACAGTGAACTTATAGAAACTGAGACTAAAAAAGCAATTCCATTTACCATCGCACCAAAAAAATTAAGATACCTAGGAATAAACTTAACTAAGGAAGTAAAGGACCTATATGCGGAAAACTACACGACACTGAAAAAAGAGATAGAGGAAGATGTAAGGAGATGGAGGAACATACCATGTTCATGGATTGGTAGAATCAACATCATCAAAATGTCCATACTTCCTAAAGCAATCTATAGGTTCAATGCACTCCCCATTAAAATACCAACGGCATATTTCACCGACCTAGAAAGAACTCTCCAAAAGTTCATTTGGAACAATAAAAGACCCCGAATAGCCACAGCAATTCTGAGAAAGAAGAGTAAAGTAGGAGGGATCTCAATACCAGACTTCAAACTGTATTACGAAGCCACTGTTCTCAAAACAGCCTGGTACTGGCACAAGAACAGACATATTGATCAATGGAATCGAATCGAGAACCCAGTTATCAACCCAAATCACTATGCTCAATTAATATTTGACAAAGGATGCATGAATATACAATGGAGCCAAGACAGTCTCTTCAATAAATGGTGTTGGGAAAATTGGACAGATACATGCAAAAGAATGAAACTGGATCACCAACTTACACCTTACACAAAAATAAACTCAAAATGGATACAGGACTTAAACATCAGACGGGAAACCATAAAAATACTAGAAGCATCCACAGGCAACAAAATCTCAGACATATGCCAAAAGAACTTCTTCACTGATACTGCTCCTAGGGCAATGGAAGCTAAAAAGAAAATAAACAAATGGGACTACATCAAAATAAAAAGCTTTTTTACAGCGAAAGAAACCATCAACAAAACAACAAGAAAACCCACGGTGTGGGAGAACATATTTGCAAATGTTACCACTGATAAAGGTTTAATCTCCATCATCTACAAACAGCTTATACATCTAAATAAAAGGAAGATGAATGATCCAATTAAAAAATGGGCAATGGACCTAAATAGAATATTTTCAAAAGAAGACAGAAGGAAGGCCAAAAGGCACATGAAAACATGCTCAAAGTCACTAATTATCCGAGAGATGCAAATCAAAACAACAATGCGGTACCATCTCACACCTGTCAGAATGGCCAACATCAACAAATCAACAAAAAACAAGTGTTGGCGAGGTTGTGGAGAAAAAGGAACACTCGTGCATTGCTGGTGGGAATGCAGACTGGTGCAACCACTGTGGAGAACAGTGTGGAGTTTCCTCAAAAAACTGAAAATGGAACTCCCATTTGACCCAGCAATCCCACTGCTAGGAATATATCCCAAGAAGCTAAAAACACCAGTCAGAAAGGATATATGCACCCCTATGTTCATAGCAGCACAATCTACAATAGCTAGAATCTGGAAACAGCCCAGGTGCCCGTCAGCAGATGATTGGATCAAAAAACCATGGTACATCTACACAATGGAATACTATGCTGCCATAAAAAAAAAGGAATTCTCATCATTTGCAGCAACCTGGATAGAACTAGAGAACATCATGCTGAGTGAAATAAGCCAGTCAATGAAAGAGAAATACCACATGGCCTCACTCATTTATGGGTATTAAAGAACATTATAAACTGACAAACCAAAAGTCAGATATAAAGACAGTAAAGCAACAAGCAGACTGTAAAATTACAGCAGGGACAGTAGGGAGATCTGGGGGGATAAGAGATCAACCGAAGGACTTGTATACATGCATATAAGTACAACCAATGGACACAAAACTCTGGGGAGGGAGGGTATGTATGGGAGGGGGGGAGTTAAAATATGTACACAGATAATAATTCAATAAAAAAATATTTTAAAAAAAAATAAAAAAATAAAAAAAAATAAAATGTGAAAAAAAAAATAAAAAAATAAAAAATAAAATGTCAATGGCATATTTCACAAACCTAGAAAGAATGCTCCACAAATTCATCTGGAATAATAAAAAAAGACCCCGAATAGTCACAGCAATCCTGAGAAAGAAGAATAAAGTAGGTGGCACTTCAATACCAGATTTCAAGCTGTATTACAAAGCCACTGTTCTCAAAACAGCCTTGGTACTGGCACAAGAACAGACAGACAGACCAATGGAATAGAATAGAGAATCCAGATATTGACCCAAATTACTACGCTAAACTAATATTTGACAAAGGAGGCATGAACATACAATGGAGACAAGACAGTCTTTTCAACAAATGGTGCTTGGAAAATTGGACAGATACATTAAAAAATGAAATTAGACTTCCAACTTACACCATACACAAAAATAAACTCTACGTGGATACAGGACTTAAAATTAAGACAGGAAACCATAAAAATACTAGAGGAATCCACAGGCAGAAAAATCTCAGACATATGCCAAAAGAACTTCTTCACTGATACTGCTCTTAGGGCAATGGAATCTAAAGAGAAAATAAACAAATAGGACTACATCAAAATAAAAAGCTTTTTCACAGCAAAGAAACCATCAATAAAACAACAAGAAAGCCCACTGAATGGGAGAACATATTTGCCAGTGATATCAATGATAAGAGATTAATCTCCAACATTTACAGAGAACTCATACAACTTAACAAAAAGAAGATAAACAACCCAATCAAAAAATGGGCAACTGATCTAAATAGACACTTTTCAAAAGAAGACAGAGGGAAGGCCAAGAGTTACATGAAAACATGCTCAAAGTCCCTAATCATCAGAGAGATGCAAATCAAAACAACAATGCGGTACCATCTTGCACCGGTCAGAGTGGCTATCATCAACAAATCAGCAAACGACAAGTGTTGGCAAGGATGTGGAGAAAAAGGAACTCTTTTACACAGCTGGTGAGAATGCAGACTGGTGCAGCCACTGTGGAGAACTGTATGGAGTTTCCTTTAAAAACTAAAATGGAAGTCCCATCTGACCCAATAATCCCACATCTAGGAATACATCCCAAGAAACTAGAAACACGAATCAGAAAGGATATATGCACCCTTATATTCAAAGCAGCTCAATTCACCATAGCTAAGATTTGGAAAAAGCCTAAATGCTCATCAGCAGATGAATGGATTAAAAAACTGTGGTACATATACTCAATGTAATACTATACTGCAGTAAAAAAGAAGGAGTCCCTACCATTTGCAACAACATTGATGGAGATTGAGAGCATTATGCTGAGTGAAATAAGCCAGGCAGAGGAAGAAAAACACCACATGATCTCACTCATTTATGGATAATAAAGAACATTATAAACTTATGAACAAAAAGACAGATTCAGAAACAGTAAAGCAACAAACAGACTGTCAAATTACAGCGCATAGTGTAGGGAGATATGGGGGAGATAAGAGATCAACTGAAGAACTTGTATTTATGCATATAAGCATAACCAATGGATGCAAAACTCTAGGGAAGGAGAGCATATATGGGAGTGGGAGGACAATGGTAAGATATGTACACATATAATACCTTAATTACAAAATGAAGAAATAAAAGCATATCAAAGTTTAAAAAAGAAATTAATCATACACCGTCTGAAATAAAGAATATACAGAATCTCAACTGTAGATCAATGTACCCTTAGAGTCAAACCAAAGGCCTGGAATATGAGGAAACAAAAAATACCCAACCAGAAAAAAAACAAAAAGAGAAAAGAATCCAAAGTTATGAAGATAGTGTAAGGAGCCTCTAGGACAACTTCAATCATACCAAGATCCGAATTTTTGGAGTACCAGAAGAAGAGAGAGCACAAATATTGAAAACCTATTAGAAGAAATAATGATAAAAAACTTTCCCTACCTGGTGAAACAAATAGATTTACAATTTAAGGAAGTGCACAGAAACCCAAACAAGAGGAAACCAAAGAGGACTACACCAAGACACATCATAATTAAAATGCCAAGGGCAAATGATAAAAAGAGAATCTTGAATTCAGCAAGAGAAAAACACTTAGTTACCTACAAGGGAGTACCCATATCATTTCTCAACAGAAACTATGCAGATCAGAAGGGAGTGGCAAGAAATATTTAAAGTGATGAATAGCAAGACCTTACAACCAAGATTACTGTATCCAGCAAAGTTATCATTCAGAATTGAAGGTCAGATAAAGATCTTCACAGAAAAAGAAAAAGCTAAAGGAGTTCATCACCACCACACCAGGATACATGAAATGCTGAAGGGTATTCTTTAAGAAGAGTAAGAAGAAAAAGGTAAAGATAGAAATTATGAACAACAAAAAGACATCAAATACATACCTACCAACAAGTGAATCTAAAAATCAAGTGGATAAAAAATCTGAAGAACAGAATGGACTGGTGAATATATTAGAATCAGGGACATAGAAAGAACTGACAATTCTCAGGGGAAAGAGGGTCTAAGGGTTGCGGGAAGAGATTGATAAAAATCTTAAACCTATGTATTAAGTGCATGGGGTGGAGTGGGGAATCAGGTGGAGGGGAGCTATGGGGAGTGGGAGAGGAACACCTGTAATAATCTGAACAATGAAGATTTATTGTAAATAAAGAATTAAATAAAACTGTAGACAAACAAACAATAAAAATCATTGATTTAAAAATGCTTTTTATTATTTTTTTTAAAATCTGTGTCTTCCAGAAGTACATATTAATAAGCACCATCATGTACTCTATTATTCCCCCACTTCCAGCAGTAATGAGAACTAAGTTTATGCACTTTATAAAATTACAGCTAGAAGGAAGTAGAGAGAGGATGCACTGAGGTTGAGGGCTCCAAAGGGGAAAAGAATAAATGACCAGCAGGGATGCTTACCCATAACATCTGAACTATCCAGGAATGATACTATGTGAACTGAGTATGAGGTATAATCATATATCTCCTTCTTCTGCTCCTCTTATGATTGGGTTTTGTTGGTGTGATTATAGGGTCTACCTATGCCCATGGGTCAGTACCTGGACATACTTTGAAATTGAACTTGGACCCATCATCATGTTCTTCTCTCTCTTTTTCCCATCTGAGATTCTCTTAGTAGTTTTGCACTTGACTCCATTCCTCAAAGACATAATCTGTAATCCACTTATAGGTATATCAAAGAAGTCCCTTGTGCACAGCTAGATAGCTCACTCATTTTTCAAACACTGCAAGTGCAAGTAAATGTTTGATATTGTGAGTATCCTTTATAAGCAATACATTGCCAATTTCAGAATAAAGATATTTGAGGAATAATTTAGGTAATTAATATCATTAGGATATAGAATATACTTCTAGGCATTTCTAATGCCCTTCAAGGGAAAAAAAAAAGAAAGAAAGAAAGCCCTACAATCATGAAATTATTATCTTTACTTCTCAGGATTAAACAATGAACAAAATTCGTGCATGGGGGAAGAGGTGTCCCTCAGCCTGGCCTGCAACAATTCAAGTGTTCCATTTCTGGCCTGGTCAGAGGCCCTCTGTGGCCAGGTGCAGAACGCTTACCTTGTCCCCGGGGTGATGATGCATGCATTCCCTTCGCACGCCCCCCCCTCCTACCCCTTGCCCCAGCTGCTCCGTGCCTGCTGCCCAAAAGCCCACTGCGGCCAGGGGTAGAGATGGAATTCTTGCCTTGTCTCCATGGCAACAAATCAATAATTCTGCCAGGCCACTCAAGCTGCCAGCTTTTAATGGCCAACCCCCTGGACTAGGGACTCCAGCAGGGCTGAGAGAACTGGGTGACTATGAGTGCTTCCAACTTTGTGATGGAGTGATATGGTCAATTTGCATATTCCCTCTTTATTAGATAGGGCATATCTTTATAGTAAAGAGTATTACAGATGCCCCTCATTTTTTCCCCCAATTGCTTCCCCCACCCAATTCCAGCCACACCCCAAACCTTCACCACCCTATTGTCTGTGTCCATAGTTAATGCATATATGCATATAAAATGATTGTTTAATCTCTTCCCTTCCACACAACTGCCTTTCCTCTGAAAATTGTAAGTCTAGTCAAAGTTTCCATGACTCTGATTCTATTTGATTCCCCAGTTTATTCCATTCTTTACATTTCTTAATAGTCTATTTTGATTGTTAGATTCAGTTGTTGATAGGTATGTATTTGTTGCCATTTTATTATTTATACTTTTTATATTTTATTTTCTTCTTCCTCTTCTTAAAGAATTTCATATAATACTGGTTTGGTGGTGATAAACTCATTTAACTTTTTATTGTCTGTGAAGTTCTTTATCTGAACTTCAATTCTAAAAGAGCTTTGCTGGGTAAAAAAATCTTCATTGCAAGTTCTTGCTATTCATCACATTGAATATTCCTTCCATTTCCTTCTAGCCTGTATAGTTTCTATTGAGAAATCTGTTGATAGTCACATGGGTGCTTCTTTGTAGGTAACTAACTGCTTTCTTGTTGCTTCTTTTAAGATTCTTTATGTGTTTTTGTCCTTGGCATTTAAATTATGCTGTGTCTTACGGTGGGATCCTCTTTGGGTTCCTCTTGTTTGATACTCTCTGTACTTCCTGGACTTGTAAGTCTATTTCTTTCACCAGGTAAGGAAAGTTTTCTGTTATTATTTCTTCAAGTTGGTTTTTAATATATTGTTCTATTTCTTCTTCAGGCACCCCCATAATTCATATGTTGGTATGCTTGAAGTTGTACCACAGGCTCCTTAATATCTTCATTTTTTGGATTCTCATTTTTTTTTGTTCTTCTGACTGGATGTTTTGTGCTTCCTTATATTTAAAATAGCTGATATTGTACATAAAAAACCTGAAAGACTCCATCAAAAAACTATTAGACTTAATAAATGAATTTGGCAATGTGGCATGATACAAAATTAATGCCAAGAAATTTATGGCATTTCTATACACCAACAGTGAACTTACAGAAACAGAAACTAAAAAAGCAATTCCATTTACCATCTCATCAAAAAAAATTAAGATACCTAGAAATAAACTTAAATAAGGAGGTAAAAACCTACACATGGAAAACTACAAGACACTGTAAAAAAAGATAGAGGAAGGTGTAAACAGATGTTCATGGATTGGTAGAATCAACATCATCAAAATGTCCATACTTCCCAAAGTAATGTATAGGTTCAATACACTCCCCATTAAAATGCCAACAGCATATTTCACAGACCTAGAAAGAACACTCCAAAAATTCATCTGGAATAAATAAAGACACCGAATAGTCACAGCAATCCTAAGAAAGAAGAACAAAGTAGGTGGGATCTCAATACCAGATTTCAAGCTGTATTGCAAAGCCACTGTTCTCAAAACAGCTTGGTACTGGCACCAGAAAGGCATACAGATAAATGGAATAGAGTAGAGAATCCAGATATCAACCCAAATCACTATGCTCAATTAATATTTGACAATGGCATAAAGACAGTCTCTTTAATGCATGGTGTTAGGAAAATTGGACAGATACAAACAAAAAATGAAACTAGACCACCAAATTTCATCATACACAAAAATAAACTCAAAGGGGATAAAGGACTTAAATATAAGATGGGAAACCATAAAAATACTAGAGACATCCAGAGGCAGCAAAATCTCAAACATAAGACAGAGCAATTCTTCACTGATACCACTCATAGGGCAATGGAAACTAAAGCAAAAATAAACAGATGGGACTACATCAAAATAAAAAGCTTTTGTACAGAAAAAAAAAACATCAACAAAACAATAAGAAAGCCCACAGTATGGGAGAACATATTTGCAAATGTTACCACTGATAAAGGTTTAATCTCCAACATCTACAGGAAACTTATAAAACTTAATAAAAGGAAAATAAATGATCCAATAAAAAAATGGGCAATGGATCTAAATAGAATCTTTTCAAAAGAAGACAGAACAAAGGCCATGATACATATGAAAATATGCTCAAAGTCACTAATTATCCAAAAGATGCAAATCAAAAGGACAATGTGGTACCATCTCACACCTGTCAGAATGGCTAACATCAACAAATCAACAAACGATAAGTGCTGGTGAGAATGCAGAGAAAAAGAAACCCTTTGTCACTGCTGGTGGGAGTGCAGACTGGTACAGCCACTGTGGAGAAATAAAATGGAACTGCCATTTGACCCAGTAATTCCACTTCTAGGAACATATCCCAAAAAACTAGAAACACCAATCAAAAAGGATATATGCACACCTATGTTCATATAAAATATATTATATGTGGAATATAAAATATATTATAAACTGATGAACAAAAATAGTTTCACAGTCAAACTACAGTAGAAATTCTGGGGAGGGTCAGGGGGAGGTAAGAGGTCAACCAAAGGATTTTTATGCATGCATATAAGCATAACCAATGGACTAAAAATATTGGGGGTGCAGGTGAGGGCATGTGCCAAGAAGACAGGGGAGGTGGGGGAAAGGTCAATGGGGAAAAAAAGGAGATATATGTACTACTATCCTTTAATAAAAGAGAAACATGCAACCTTCCCCCAGCCTTTCCTAACCCCTGTCCAATGTCCTCATTCCCCCTGCCCCAGAGTCTTGTGTCCATTGTTTGTGCTTAGATGCATACATACAAGTTCTTTGGTTGATCTCTTTCCCTCCTTCCCCAACACTCTCCAGTCTTCCAGCTATAATTTGACAGTTTGTTCGGTGATTTACTGCCTCTGTGTCTATCTTTTTGTACATTAGGTTATAAAGTTCTTTATTTTCCATAAATGAGTGAGATCGTGTGGTGTCTGTCTTTCATTGCCTGGCTTATTTCACTTAACATAATGTTCTCCAGGTGCATCCACACTGCTGCAAATGGTAAGAATTCCTTCTTTTTTATAGCAGCATGCTATTCCATTGTGTAGATGTACCATAGTTTCTAATCCACTCCTCTGCTGATGGGCAGTTAGGCTGTTTCCAAATCTTTGCTATGATGAATTGTGCTGCTATGAACATAGGGGTGCATATATCTTTTCTGATTGGTGTTTCTGTTTTCTTGTGATATATTCCTAGAAATGGTATTACTGGGTCAAATGGGAATTCCATTTTTAATTTATTGAGGAAACAGCATACTGTTTTTCACAGTGGCTTTGCCAATCCAAATTCCTACCAGTAATGAAGTAGTCCTTTTTCTCCATATCCTTGCAAGCACTTGTCATTTGTTGATTTGTTGATGATAGCCATTCTGACAAATGTGAGATGATATCTCACTGTTGTTTTGATTTGCATCTCTCTGATGATTAATGACTTTGAGCATGTTTTCATATGTTTGTTGGCTTTCTGTGTGTCCTCTTTAGAAAAAGTGTCTATTTAGGTCCTTTCACCATTTTTTGATTGGATCGTTTATTGTTTATTGTTTTATTAAGTTGTAAGAGTTCCCTGTAAATGTTGCAGATTAACCGTTATTGGAGATAACATTTGGAAATATGTTCTCCCATACAGTGGGCTTTCTTATTGCTTTGTTGATTATTTCTTCTGTTGAGCAGAGGCTTTTTATTTTGATGAAGTCCTATTTGTTTATTTTCTCCTTAGTTTCCATTGCCCTACGAGCTGTATCTGTAAAGATATTGCTATGATAAAAGTATACAATATTGGTGGCTATGGCTTTTTCTAAGATTTTTAAGGTTTCCCATCTTACATTTATGTCCTTTATCCATTTTGAGCTTATTTTTTATAAATGATGTAAGTGGTGGTCTAGTTTCATTTTTTTTTTTTTTTGCAAGTATCTGTCCCATTTTCCCAGCACCATTTATTGAAGAGATTGTCTTTACTTCATTGTAGGTTCTTTCCTCCTTTGTCAAATATTAATTGAACATAATGGCTTGGGTTAATTTCTGGGTTCTTTGTTCTATTCCACCGGTCTATATGTTTGTTCTTGTGCCAGTATCAGGCAGTTTTGAGAACAGTGGCTTTGTAGTATAGCTTGATTTCTGGTATTGTGATCTCTTCAACTTTGTTTTTCTTTTAAAAATTTGCTACAGTTATTTGGGGTACTTTTCTTTTCTTCCTTTTTTTATTCCAGATGAATTTATGGATAGATTGTTTTAGGTCTTTGAAATATGTCATTTGGATTTTAATGAGGATTGCATTGAATTTATAGATTGCTTTGGGCAGTATGGACATTTTAATGATGTTGATTCTACCAACCCATGAACATGGTATGTTCTTCCATTTGTTCAGGTGTTCTTCTATCTTTTTTTTCAGCAAACTGAAATTTTTTGAGAATGGATCCTTTATCTCATAGGTTAAAATTATTCCTAGGTATCTTAATGTTTTTGTTGAAATGGTAAATGGGATTACTTTTTAGTTTATCTTTTTCTGAGTTCATTATCGATATATGGAAAAGCCTTAGACTTCTGGGTGTTATTTTTTATCCTGCTACATTGATGAATTCATTTATCAAGTCTACTAATTTTTTTATAGAGTCAATGATACAATATCATTGGAGAATAAAGACTGTTTTACTTCTTTTCTAATTTGGATTCCTTTTATTTCTTCTTCTTGTCTGATCGGAATAGCTAGTACTTCCAGTACTATGTCAAACAGGAGTGATGAGAGTGGGCATTGCTGTCTGTTCCTGTTAGGGGAAATGCTTTTCTGCCCATTGAATATGATATTGGCAGTGGCTTTGTCATATATAGCTTTTATTATATTGAGGTATGATTCTCCTATTTCTGCCTTGCTGGAAATTTTTATCAAGAATGGGTGTTGGATTTTTTAAAATGCTTTTTCTGCATCAATAAATATTATTATATGTTTTTTATCTTTCAGTTTGTTTAGGTGGTGTATCACATTTATTGATTTGTGGATATTGTACCATTCTGGCATTGACAAAGTAAATCGCACTTGATCATGGAGAATAATATTTCTAATATATTTCTCAAATCAATTTGTTAGAATTTTGTTGAGAATTTTGGCATCTATGTTCATGAGGGATATTGGCCTGTAATTCTCTCTCTTTTTTGTATTGTTTTTATATGGTTTAAGGATTAAAGTAATGATGCTCTGTAGAAAGAGCTTGGAAATGTGTCTTCCTCTTGAGTTTTTTGGAATAGTCTGAGGAATATAGGTTTTATTGCTACTTTGAATGTTTGATAAAATTCCACAGTGAAGCAAAATGGTCCAGGGATTTTGTTTGTTGGAAGTTTTTTTTATTGCTGCTTCAATTTTCTTCAGAGATATTGGCCTATTCAGATTTTTTATTCCAACTGATTGAGTTTTGGAAGGTAATATTTTTCTAGGAATATATCCATTTCTTATAGATTGGCCTGTTTGTTGAAAGAGAGTTGCTCATAGTAATTTGTTTTTTGATTTTTTGTATTTCCGTAGGGTCTGTTGTTATTGCACCTTTTTCATTTCTGATTTTGTTTATTTGGGTCTTCTTTCTTTGTTGAGCCTGGCTAGAGGTTCATCAATCTTGTTGATCCTTTCAAAGACCCATCTCTTGACTTCTTTTTTTTCCCTGTGTTTTTTTTTATTATTAAATTATTATCTGTGTACATATCTTACCATTACCTCTCCCTCCCATACATACCCTCCCTCCCCAGAGTTTTGTATACATTGGATGTACTTATATGCATGTATACAAGTCCTTCGGTTGATCTCTTATCTCCCCCAGATCTCCCTACACTCCATGCTGTAATTTGAAAGTCTGCTTGTTGTTTTACTGTCTCTTTATCTATCTTTTGGATCATCAGTTCATAATGTTCTTTATTATCCATAAATGAGTGAGGTGATATGGTATTTTTCTTTCATTGATGGCTTATTTCACTCAGCATGATGTTCTCCAATTCCATCCACATTGCTGCAAATGATGAGAATTCCTTCTTTTTATGGCAGCATAGTATTCCATTGTGTATATGTACCATAGTTTTTTGATCCAATCATCTGCTGATGGTCACCTAGGCTGTTTCCAAATCCTAGCTATTGTAGATTGTGCTGCTGGAAACATAGGGGTGCAAATATCCTTTCTGATTGGTATTTCTAGTTACTTAGGATATAATCCTAGGAGTAGAATTACTGGGTCAAATGGAAGTTCCATTTTCAGTTTTTTGAGGAAATTCCACAGTGGTTGCATCAGTCTACATTCCCACAGCAGTGCACGAGGGTTCCTTTTTCTCCGCAACCTCGCCAACACTTGTCATTTGTTGATTTGTTGATGTTGGCCATTCTGACAGGTGTGAGATGGTACCACATTGTTGTTTTGATTTGCATTTCCCGGATAATTAGCAACTTTGAGAATGTTGTCATGGGTCTCTTGGCCTTCCTTCTGTCTTCTTTTAGAAATATTCAATTTAGGTCCATTGCCCATTTTTTAATTAGATCAGTTATCATCCTTTTATTTAGTTGTATAAGCTGTTTGTAGATATTGGAGATTAAACCTTTATCAGTGGTAACATTTGCAAATATATTCTCCCTATTCCAAGCTCTTTCTATGAAATGGGTTCTTGTTGTATTGTTGATGGCTTCTTTTGCTGTAAAAGAGCTTTTTATTTTGATGTAGTCCCATTTGTTTATTTTCTCTTTAGCTTGAATTGCCCTAGGAGAACTATCAGTGAAGAAGTTCTATGGCATATATTTGAGGTTTGTTGCCTGTGAATGCCTCTATTATTTATATGGTTTCCTGTCATATGTTTAAGTCCTGTATCCATTTTGAGTTTATTTTTGTGTATGGTGTAAGTTGGTGATCTAGTTTTATTCTTTGGCACGTATCTGTCCAATTTTTCCAACACCATTTATTGAGGAGACTGTCTTGACTCCATTGTATGTTCGTGCCTCCTTTGTCAAATATTAACTGAGCATAGTGATTTGGGTTAATATCTGGGTTCTCAATTCTATTCCATTGATCTAAATATCCGTCCTTGTGCCAGTACCAGGCTGTTTTGAGAACAATTGCTTTGTAATACACCTTGAAATCTGGTATTGAGATCCCTCCTACTTTACTCTTCTTTTTCAGGATTGCTGTGGCTATTTGGGGTCTTTTATTGTTCCAAATGAACTTTTGAAGAGTTCTTTCTAGCTCAGTGAAACATGCCATTGGTATTTTAATTGGGAGTGCATTGAACCTATACATTACTTTGGGAAGTATGGACATTTTGATGATGTTGATACTACCAATCCATGAACATGGTATGTTCTTCCATCTGTTTACATCTTCCTCTATCTCTTTTTTCAGTGTCGTGTAGTTTTCCGCACATAAGTCCTTTACTTTCTGAGGTAAGTCTATTCCTAGGTATCTTAATTTTTTTGGTGTGATGGTAAATGGGACTGCTTTTTTAGTCTCAGTTTTTGTAAGTTCACTGTTGGTGTATAGAAATGCCATAGATTTCTTGGCGTTAATTTTGTATCCTGCTACATTGCCAAATTCATTTATTAAGTCAATTAGTTTTTTCATGGAATCTTTGGTTTTTATGTACAATATCATTTCATCTGAAAATAAGGATAACTATACTAGTTTTCCAATTTGGATACCTTTTATTTCCTCTTCTTGTCTAATTGCAATGGCTAGTACTACCAGTACTATGTCAAACAGCAGTGGTGAGAGTGGGCATCCCTGTCTTGTTCCTGTTCTTAGAGGGAAAGGTTTTAGTTTTGGCCCATTGAGTATTGTTGTTTGTGGGTTCATCATATATAGCTTTTATTATGTTGAGGTATGATCCTTGTACTCCCACCTTGTTGAGAGTTTTTATCAGGAAAGGGTATTGGATTTTATCATGTGCTTTTTCTACATCAATTGATATGACTATATGATTTTTATCTCTAAATTTGTTTGTATGATGTATCACGTTTATTGATTTGAAGATATTGTACCATCCTTGCATTCCTGGAACAAATCCTACTTGATCATGGAGTATGACCTATCTGATGTTCTGCTGGAGACGACTTGCAAGAATTTTGTTGACGATTTTGGCATCTAAGTTCATGAGGGATATTGGCATGTAATTCTCTTTCATTGAGTTGTCTTTATCTGGTTTTGGTATTAGGGTGATGCTGGCTTCATAGAAGGAGTTTGGAAGTGTTCCTTCCTCCTGAATTTTTTGAAATATTCTGAGTAGGATAGGTTTTAGTTCTTCTTTGAATGTTTGGTAAAACTCTCCTGTGAAGCCAACTGGCCCTGGGCTTTTCTTTGCTGAAAGCTTTTTTTTAAAAATATATTTTTTAATTAAATTATTATTTTTGTACATATACCAATGCTCCCCCCCTCTTGTACATACCCTCCCTCCCCAGAGTTTTGTGCCCATTGGTTGTACTTATATGCATGTATACAAGTCCTTCGGTTGATCTCTTATTTCCTCCAGTTCTCCCCAACCTGCCCGCTGTAATTTGATGGTCTGCTTGTTGATTTACTGTCTCTATATCTGTCTTTTGGTTCTTCAGTTTATAATGTTCTTTATTATCCATAAATAAGTGAGTTCACGTGGTGTCTCTCTTTCATTGACTGGCTTATTTCACTCAGCATGATGTTCTCCAATTCCATCCAGGTTGCTGCAAACGATGAGAATTATTTTTTTTATGATTGCATAATATCCCATTGTGTAAATGTACCATAGTTTTTGCATCCAATCATCTGATGATGGGCACCTAGGCTGTTTCCAAATTCTAGCTATTGTAAATTGTGTTGCTATGAACATAGGGGTGCATTTATTCTTTCTGATTAATGTTTCTAGCTTCTTGGGATATATTCCTAGGAGTGGGATTACTGGGTCAAATTGGAGTTCCATTTTCATTTTTTGAGGAAGCTCCATACTGTTATCCACAGTGGTTGCATCAGTCTACATTCCCACCAGCAATGCACGAGGGTTCCTTTTTCTCCGCAACCTCGCCAACACTTGTTGTTTGTTGATTTGTTGATGTTGGCCATTCTGACAGGTGTGAGATGGTACCACATTGTTGTTTTGATTTGCATTTCTTGGATAATTTGTGACTTTGAGCATGTTTTCATGTGTCTCTTGGCCTTTCTTCTGTCTTCTTTTGAGAAGATTCTATTTAGATCCATTGCCCATTTTTTAATTGGGTCATTTATCTTCCTTTTATTAACTTGTGTAAGCTGTCTGTAGATGTTGGAGATTAAACCTTTATCAGTGATAACATTTGCAAATATGTTCTCCCATACAAAGGGCTTTCTTTTTGTTTTGTGGATGGTTTCCTTTGCTGTAAAAGAGCTTTTTATTTTGATGTAGTCCCATTTGTTTATTTTCTCTTTAGCTTCCATTGTCCTAGGGGAAGTATCAGTGAAGAAGTTCTTTTGGCATATGTCTGAGATTTTGCTGCCTGTGGATGCCTCTAGTATTTTTATGGTTTCCCGTCTTTTGTTTAAATCCTGTATCTATTTTGAGTTTATTTTTGTGTATGGTATAAGTTGGTGATCCAGTTTCATTCTTTTGCATGTATCTATCCAATTTTCCCAACACCATTTATGGAAGAGACTGTCTTGACTTCATTGTATGTTCATGCCTCCTTTGTCAAATATTAACTGAGCATAGTGATTTGGGTTGATATCTGGGTTCTCGATTCTATTCCATTGATCTAAATGTACGTTCTTGTGCCAGTACCTGGCTGTTTTGAGAAGAATGGCTTTGTAATACAGTTTGAAATCTTTTATTGAGATCCCTCCCATTTTACTCTTCTTTCTCAGGATTGCTGTGGCTATTCGGGGTCTTTTATTGTTCCCAATGAACTTTTGAAGAGTTTTTTCTAGGTCAGGGAAACATGCCGTTGGCATTTTAATGGGGAGTGCATTGAACCTATACATTGCTTTGGGAAGTATGGACATTTTGATGATGTTGATTCTACCAATCCATGAATATGGTATGTTCTTCCATCTGTTTACATCTTCCTCTATCACTTTTTTCATTGTCGTGTAGTTTTCCGTGTATAGGTCTTTTACCTCCTTAGTTAAGTTTATTCCAAGGTACCTTAATTTTTTTGGTGCGATGGTAAATGGGATTGCCTTTTTAGTCTCTGTTTCTGCAAGTTCTCTATGTATAGAAATGCCATAGATTTCTTGGCATTAATTTTGTATCCTGCTACATTGCAAAATTCATTTATTAAATCAATTAGTTTTTAAATGTAGTCTTTTGGGTTTTTTATATACAATATCATGTCGTCTGCAAATAAGGATAATCTTACTTCTTCTTTTCCAATTTGGATGCCTTTTATATCCTCTTCTTGTCTAATTGCAATGGCTAGTACTTTCAGTACTATGGTGAGAGTGGGCAACACTGTCTTGTTCCTGTTCTTAGAGGGAACGGTTTTAGATTTTGCCCATTGAGTTTGATGTTGGCAGTGTGTTTATCATATATAGCTTTTATTTTGTTGAGGTATGATCCTTGTACTCCCACCTTGTTGAGAGTTTTTATCAGGAAAGGGTGTTGGATTTTATCAAATGCTTTTCTGCATCAATTGATATGAATATATGATTTTTATCTTTCAATTTGTTTATGTGATGTATCACATTCATTGATTTGCGGATATTGTACCAACCTTGCATTCCTGGAATAAATCCTACTTGGTCCTGGTGTATGATCTTTGTGATGCTCTGCTGGAGCCGATTTGCTAGAATTTTGTTGAGGATTTTGGCATCTATGTTTATGAGTGATATTGGCCTGTAATTCTCTTTCATTGAGTTGTCTTTATCTGGTTTTGGTATTAGGGTGATCCTGGATTCAGAGGTTCCTTCCTCTGAATGGAAGTGTTCCTTCCTCTTGGATGTTTTGGAATAGTCTGAGGAGGATAGGTTTTAGTTCTTACTTGAATGTTTGGTAAAACTCTCCTTTGAAGCCATCTGGCCCTGGGCTTTTGTTTGCTGGAAGCTTTTTGATGACTGTTTCAATTTCTTCCCAAGTCACTGGCCTATTGAGATTTTTAGATTCTTCCTAATTGAGTTTTGAAGTTTGTATTTTTCTAGGAATATGTCCATTTCCTCGAGGTTGTTCAGTTTGTTGGAATAGAGTTGTTCATAGTATTTTGTAACAATCCTTTGTATTTCAGCGAGGTCTGTTCTTATTTCACCTCTTTCATTTCTGATTTTGTTTATTTCGGTCCTCTCTTGTTGTTTCCTGGTTAGCCTGGCTAGAGGTTCATCTATCTTGTTTATTCTTTCAAAGAACCAACTCTTTGTTTTGTTGATCTTATGTATTGTTTCTTTGGTCTCTATGTCGTTTAACTCCGCTCTGATTTTTGTTATTTCCTTCCTTCTGCTTACACTGGACTTTTCTTGTTGCTCTTTTTCTAACTCTTTGAGTTGTACTGTTAGATCATTTGTTACCATTTTTTCTAGTTTTTTGCAATAGGCTTGTACGGATATGAACTTCCCTCTCAATACTGTCCCATAGATTTTGGATTGTTGTGTTTTCATTGTCATTTGTTTCCAGGATGTTTTTAATTTCTTCCTTGATTTCATTGTCATTTGTTTCCAGGATGTTTTTAATTTCTTCCTGGGCTTTTCTTGTTGCTCCTTTTCTAACCCTTTAGTTGTAGAGTTAGATAATTTGTTACCATTTTTTCTAGTTTTTTTGCAATAGGCTTGTAGGGATATGAACTTCCCTCTCAATACTGTCCCATAGATTTTGGATTGTTGTGTTTTCATTGTCATTTGTTTCCAGGATGTTTTTAATTTCTTCCTTGATTTCTCTGGTAACCCAGTCCTTGTTTAATAGCATGCTGTTTAGTCTCCATGCGTTCGATTTCTTTGGATTATTTTTATTGTAGTTAATTTCCAGTTTTATGCCATTATGGTCTGAGAAAATACTTGATATGATTTCTATCTTCTTGAATTTGAAGAGACTTTGCCTATGTCCCAAAATGTGGTCTATGTCTGAAAATGACCCATGTGCACTTGAAAAGAATGTATATTCTGTGGCTTTGGGGTGGAATGTTCTGAAGATGTCAATTAATTCAATATGGTCTAGTGAGTCATTTTGGATGGATATTTCTTTGCTCATTTTTTGTTTAGATGATTTGACCAAAGGTGAATGTGGTGTATTAAAATCTCTGACTTTGATTGTATTGCTATTAATCTCTCCCTTAATGTCTTCCAGCATTTTATTTTATTTTATGTATTTGGGTGCTCCTGTATTGGGTGCATATATATTTACCAGGGTTATTTCTTCTTGTTGGATTGCTCCCTTTAGTATTATGAAGTGGCCTTCATTATCTCTTGGTATGTCCTTCACTCTGAGATCTAATTCGTCAGATATAAGTATTGCTACCCCAGCTTTTTTTTTTTTTCATTCACCTGGAAAACTTTTTTACATCCCTTCATCCTCAGTCTGTGTGCATCTTTTTTTCTGAAGTGGGTTTCCTGTAGACAACAGATATATGGGTCTTGTTTTCTTAACCCATCTGTTACACTATGTCTTTGATTGGAGCATTTAATCCATTTACATTTAAAGTTATTATTGATAGGTACTCATTTGACACCATTTTTATTCTATATCCCTGTGTTCTTTCTTTGCTTCCTATTTCTTTATTTTTATAATAGACCCTTTAGCATTTCTTGCATTGCTGGTTTTGTGGTGATAAATTCCCTTAGTCTGTTTTTGTCTGTGAAGCTCCCGATTTCACCTTCAATTTTGATTGATAGCCTTGCTTGGTACAGTCTTCTTGGATTATGACCCTTCCTTTGCGTGACTTTATATATTTCATCCCATTCCCTTGTAGCCTGATGTGTTTCTGGTGAGAAATCAGTTGTTATTCTGATGGGGGTTCGTTTATATGTAACTGTCTGTCTCAGTGGCTGCTTATAAGATTCTTACTTAGTCGTTAGTGTTTGCCAATTTAATTATGATGTGCATTTTGTTGGTCTTTTTGGATTCATTTTGCTTGGGACTCTGCGAGCTTCTTGGATTTGTGTGGGTTTTTTCTTCTCTATCTCAGGAAAGTTTTCTGTCATTATTTTTTTAAATATGTTTTCCATGTCTTCCTCAGTTTCCTTTCCTTCTGAAACCCCTATTATTCTAATATTGTTTTGTTTTATATTGTCCCAAAGTTCCCTTAGGCTCTCCTCCTTCTTTTTAATTTTTTTCCCCCAAAAGCTGCTCTACTTGGGTATTTTTTTCCATCTTGTCTTCTAGCTCACTGATGTGGTCCTCTGTTTCTTCCACTCTACTCTTGATGCTTTCAATTTAGTTCTTTACAGTAGCGATGCCATTTTTCATTTCCTCTTGGTACTTACTCATATTGTCAAATTTGTCTTCCATTCTTTTTAGCCATCTTATGATCATTACTCTGAATTCTTGCTCTGGTAGGTTGCTTGCCTCTAACTCATTTATTTCCTTTTCTGGTGATGCCTGCTTTTCTTTCATATGCGGACTGTTTCTTTGTCTCCCCATGATCTCTCTTTTCAGGATGTCTGGTTATGTAGTTCTCTTTCACCTGCTTTGATTTAAAGGCACAAAATACAACACAACCAGGTATGACACACACTGCACTGAACAGAAATGTGTTTGCGATATTAATAATCTCCAATAATGGTGACAAGAACCCAGCTAACAAAAACCTACAATCAAACAAAAAGAATAGGCAAACCAATCTTACAAAAAAAGCATAAAACTTCAATATAGTTAACATTCAACATACAACTACAAAGGGATAGAGAGAAAGACTGTGTGTGTGTGTGTGTGTGTGTGTGTATGTGTATGTTTAGGACAGTGACAAGGGAGGTGTGAATGAACTTGGAGCAGGTGGTTGGAAATTAGATATACACAAGTAGGGTGAAATTTTAGGAGTGGGTAAACAGAAAGAATAGGGAAAATCTAGAGCAGGAAAGGGTTAAGATAAACAGGGCACCAATGGGAAAAGGTTAGGAAGAGAGTGATGGCATAAAGGTAGGGTTGAGATAGAATAAAGCATTGGAGAAGAGAAGATATAGACTGTAGAACTCTAATCCCGAAGTTAAAAAATAATAATAATAAAATAAAATAATAATAATAATAATAATAAACAAAAGAAAATAGGAGAAAAAAAGTAAAATAGTAGTAGTAGTAATGTTGATTACATATACGGTGTAATAATTAAAAAGGTAAAATCAAGTGAGGAATAAAGAAAAATAGTTTCTTGAGTAAATGTTGCAAATAATGAAAAAAAATAAAAAACTAAAATTTAAAAATTTAAAAATTAAAATTTAAAAAATTTAAATAAAATTTGCAGTAATGAAGGTCATTCACTTCCTCTATCATTCTGTTTGGCATGCCTGTTTCCCAGTAGGGACAGCATTGCTGTTCCCTGAGTTTCACTGCTCCTCAGTGTTGTAATCTGGTCCTTATTTTTAAGCAGGTCTTGCTTTGATTTTATTACACTAGGGTCAATTTGTGATTTAGCCTCTGGGTGGCAGTGTTTCTAGGTTGACTTTCAGGGCTCTAAAGCCTCTCTAGCTTTCCCCCCCCCCCATCTGTAGAGGTGGGGCGGGCAAGTCTGAGCCAACTGTATTCCTCTATAATTCTTCGATATCCTGCCAAGTCAGATCCAAACGTGTTGCTCTTTAGATATTTTCCCTTTTAGGAGCCCCATATACACTCACAGGTTATACCTGCCCAAGAGCCAGGGGCTTCTACATGGAAACAACACCCCTGTCCTCCAGTTTCTGCCTGCCCAGCACACGGGGCTCACAGCGTTCTGGGGCTCACAGATGCTTGGTGGTCACTGCAGCTGTGGATATTCAGTCCTCTGACACAATCCAATCTTTCTCTCAGGATGGCAAGATTTTCCCATCCAAGCCCATAGGTAGCTCTGGGAAGGGACCTAGCCCTGCTGTGGGTGCTTCCCTGTGAGGGGCACTCTGATCAGTGGTCCTCCAGTTTCTCCTAGTGTTTGGCTGTCTCTTGGCTTGCCCATAAACACTCCCAGCATGACCCTCAGATGCTCTCTCTTTCTGCTTCGGGACAAGGCTCAGAATCCACCTATCTATTCTTCTGCCATTTTGTCTCTCTCCAGCTCTAGGTTTCATTGATCTTTTGTATTGGGTGTGTTTCCCCCCTACCCCCCTTTGGTTTCTATGTCATTTATTTCCAATCTGATCTTACTATTTTCTTTCTTCTGCTCACTCTGGGCTTTTCTCGTTGCGCTCTCTCTCTATAATTCTTCAAGTCGTAGATTTAGATAGTTTATTACCAGTTTTTCTTGATTTTTTGAGGTAAACCTGTTAAGCTTTGAACTTCCCCCTAGGACTGATTTCACTGTCTCCCAAACATTTTAGATTGTTGTGTTTTCATTGTCATTTGTTTGCAAGAGGTTTTTTTTAAATTTTATTTCTTCTTTGATCTTTTTGGTAACTCACTCATTGTTTAATAGTATGCTATTCAGCCTTCAAGTGTTTGAATTTCTTGTTATTGTTTTTATAGTTAATTTATAATTTCATGTCATTGTGATCTGAAAAGATGATTTATATGATTTTAATCATCTTGAATTTGGAGAGACTTTGCTTGTTTCCCAATATGTGGTCTATCTTTGAAAATGACTCATGTGCACTTGTGAAGTATGTATATTCAGTAGTTTTGGGGTGGAATGTTCAAAATATGCTGACTATGTCCATCTGATCTGGTGAGTATTTTTAGGATTGCCATTTCTTTGCTAATTTTTTTTTTGTATAGAGGATTTATCCAGTAATTTTAATGCGGTATTAAAGTCTCCTACTGTGATTGTATTGCTATCAATCTCTCCTCTGATATCTTCTTGAAGTTTTTTATGTATTTGAGTGCTCCTGCATTGGGTGCATATATGTTTACCTGAGTTATATCCTCTTGTTGTATTGATCCCTTTAGTATTATGAAGTGGCCTTCCTTGTCTATTGTTATGATATTCACTTTGAGGTGTATTTTGTCAGATATAAGTTGATACTCCAGCTTTCTTTTTCATTTCAATTTGCCTGAGAGATATTTTTCTAACCCTTCACTTTTACTCTGTGTGAGTCCCTTGTTCTGACGTGGGCCTCCTTTAGACAGCATATATATGGGTCATTTTTTTTTAATCCATTCAGTCATTAGCTGTCTTTTAATTGGTACATTTAATCTATTTAACATAATATTGATAGGTAATTGTTTATAGCCAATTTAATTTTTTGTGCCTGTGTTCATTCTTCCCTTTTTATTTCTTCTTTTTACATTTCCTTTAATATTTCTTGTTTTGCTGGCTTGGTAGTGATAAACTCCCTTAACATTTTTGTTTTATTTTTTCCCCCCAAAGCTCATGTTTCCCCTTCAATTTTGATTAAAAGTTTTGCTGGATAGAGTATTCTTGGATACAGTCCTTCATTTTGTATCACTTTGCGTATTTCATTCCATTCCCTTGTAGCTATGTATGTTTCTGTTGAGAAACCATTTGATAATCTCATGGGTGATCCTTTGTAGGTAATTTTCTGTCTCTCTTTTGTAGCTTTTAAGATTCTCTTTTTGTCGTTAATATTTGCCATTGTATTTAGGACATGCCTTGGTGTGGGTCTTTTGGGATTTATCTTTCTTGGTACTCTGTACTTGTGTGACTTTTTTCTTCCCCATATCAGGGAAGTCTTCTATTATTATTTCTGCAAATAGATTCTATATTTCGTGATCTCTTCTTGTCCTTCTGGCACCCCTATTATATGCATGATATTTTCTTTCATGTTGTCCCAGAACTCCCTTAGGCTCTCCTTTTGCTTTTTAATTTTTTCTCTAGTTGGTTTTCAGATTGGGCTTGTTTCTCTACCTTCTCTTCTAACTCACACATTCTGTCCTCCACTTCTTCTAGTTTATTGGAGAAACCTTCCATAGCATTTACATTGTACTATAGCACTTTTGATTTCTTTCTGATTTTTGCATCGGTTGTTGATTTTCTCATCCATCTGGCTTATGAACCATATGACCATTACTCTGAATTCTTTTTCTGTCATATTGCATGCCTCAGTTTCACTTATTTCATTTCTTGGCGATTCCTCTTTTTCTTTCCTTTAGGGGTTGTTTTGCTGTCTCCCCATTCTATATATCACTAGAAAGTCCAAATGCTGAGTTGTGGGTGCCTGAGCCATGTGCAGTGGGAGCATCATGCCACCCATGTGTCACTGAAGATCTCCAATACCAAGATATGTGGTTGGCATGAGTTGGTGGGAGTCACGCACCCCAAGAATCAAAGTCACCAATGCTCAGTGCAGCCTTAGAACCACATGTGCCATGCTGAAAAAAAGGACCTGTGGGTGTATGCCAGGAGTCAGAGACCCCATGGGCATGTGTCAAGAATCAAGTACTGGATCTATGTCACTTGGTGGGGTCTTGTGCCATGAATCAGGATCACTGTGTGGGCATACATGGAGAATTGCAGTCACAGGCACTTAGTGTGTGTGCACTGTGAATCAGGAATTCCATGCATGCAGGATGAGAAACAGTCCCCACGTGATCGCACCATGTCATTGGTGCTTAGTGCTACCTCTAGCATAAAGAATCAGGGTTCCTGGTCTGCTTGGGGAGCTAGGTTGCACAGCTGCCCTGTGCCCTGGATTGCACAGCTGCACTGTGGGAAAGGGACTCTTGTGTGGGCACTGTGCCCATAGTCAAACTTAAGTTGCATAGCCACCCTGTGTCAGCAGGAAGCCTGCTTGTGCAGAGTGGGTCTGGAAGGTCCTATGCCAATGCAGCGGGACAGCAGAGAGAGGGATGGGGTCCACGACTAACAGTAATCTGCAGCCAGGATGTCTGGAGTATTGGTGTCCTTGGGTCTACAAGTCTTTGTCCCAAGTGCTTGTAGGGTCCTGACTTGCATTTGAGACCAGATTGTGTGGTGGTAAGGCTAGGTAGCTAGTTGCAAGCAGTCCAGCTCTTCAAGATGGCATGGTCTCTGTTGCATCTTTTGCTTTTCACCTGATACATAGAATGCTATAATTAAATACTTTTGAATAAATGAATTATTTTTCTTTTTCTGCTCTTCCCTTTCTTTGCCTTACTTTCTCTTCATCTTTCTTTCTTCTTTTCTTCTTCCTTTCTTCTTCCTTTCAATTTTCTTTCTTTCTTCTTTCTCCAATTCTTTTTATTTTGAATTAATTAAGAAAATAATTCAAACATGATCAATGATGTAATCATTTAAAAATCTCTTTGAGGAACAAGGAAGATGGCAGCACTGGGTAAACACACATAAACAGCCACTGGGCACAACAAGTCCAAGGAAAAACTATAAAACAAACGTCTATCTTCCAAAAACCAAACCAAAGCTGGCTGAAAGGAAGCCCTTCATCTAGACTGAAAGAGAAAGAGGAGAATTCAGGGCATAAGCACTGAAAAACTGAGGTAGGAGGGGTGAAGAGACGATACTGGTTGGCGAAGGATCCCGGCAATTGTTTACTGTGCTGTGGTGCGAGACACGGAGAGATGCAGGGACGCCATCTGAGAGGCGGTCGGGCAGCCATTACTGTTGGCAATGCCCCAGCCTAGTGATGCCCTGAGACTCTGTCCATCACAACATATCCAAGCTCCAAGCAGCAGACTCTGCATATGAATGGCAGTCCTCTCTGTTGCAGTTTAGCAAAATTGCAAGCTGAGGCAAACAGATCCAAGGAGGACAGAACTCTAGTTCATGCTGTAGCTTCTGTGACAGTACTGGCCTCAGACAGTAGCTGAACTGCACCTCATTGAGACCCAGAAACCAGAGTTCTAGTGCTCAGTTTCAATCTCTCACACCCATAAGTGATACATTAGGGAAGCTGTCTCAATGAGCACCAAAGCCCCACTGAAACAAGGTCTGTCTCCAGCAAAGCAGTTCTTCCTTTATAGACACAGCAGGTCCTCACAGACAATTGGCCTGGAGGTCAATTCCTCCAGTATTCCAACAGCAATCAAGGCTTAATTACACCAAGACTGTGCAGTAAACCCACAAAGGGATATTGCAAAAGCAACCACCTCAGGTGATTGGGAAAGCTAAGCTACTGACCCCTAGAGGTCACCAACCACATAAAGCTACTCTATCAACACAGGGAGATGGCCAAAATGAGGAAACACAGAAGCATGACACGAATGGGAGAGATGGAGGAGAATAAACTAATGGATGACACACAGTTCAGAATCACTCAAGAATCTTCTAAAAACCTTTGAGAAACTTGATGAGACCTCCAAGAAGCTTGGTGAGACCTTCAAGGACCTTAAAGAGAATACCAAAAAAAAAATGGAAAAGGACCAGTCAGAAATTAAGCATACCATCTCTGAAATAAAGAATATACAGAAACTCAACTATAGATCAATGTACACCAAGAATCAAACCAAAGATCTGGAATATAAGGAAGAAAAAATCACCCAACCAGAGAAGCAGAAAGAAAAAAGAATCCAAAAGTGTGAGGATAGTGTAAGGAGCCTCTGGGACGCCTTAAAGCATACCAACATCCAGATTTTTGGAGTGCTAGAGGAAAGCGAGCAGGATATTGAAGGCTTAATGGAAGAAATAATGACAGAAAACTTTCCCTAACTGGTAAAAGAAATAGACTTACAAGTTCAGGAAGCATACAGAATCCCAAACAAGAGGAATCCAAGGAGGGACACACCAAGAAATATCATAATTAAAATGGCAAGGGCAAAAGACAAAGAGAATCTTACAAGCAGCAAGAGAAAAAACAGCTAGTTACCTACAAGGAAGTACCCATATGACTATCAGCTGATTTCTCAACAGAAACTATGCAGGCCAGAAGGGAGTGGCAAGAAATATTCAAAATGATGAACAACAAGAACCTACAACCAAGATTATTCTACCCAGCAAAGCTATCATTCAGAATTGAAGGTCAGATAAAGAGCTCCACAGACAAGAAAAAGTTAAAGGAGTTCATCAACACCAAACCAGAATTACATGAAATGCTGAAGGGTATTTTTTAAGGAGAGGAAGAAGAAAAAAGTAAAGGTAAAAATTATGAACAACAAAAAGACATAAAATACATACCTATCAACAAGCGAACCTAAAAATCAAGTGAATAAAAAATCTGAAGAACAAAATGGACTAGTGAATATAATGGAATCAGGGACATAGAAAGGGATTGGACTAACAATTCTCAGGGGGTGAGGGAAGAGATTGGACAAGAATCTTACACCTATAGATGAAGACAGGGGTGGGGGGGTTAGGGCATGGGGTGGAGTTGGGGATCAGGTGGAGGGGTGCTATGGGGGAAGAGAGGGGAAAGAGGAACACCTGTAATAATCTGAACAATAAAGATTTATTATAAAAAATCAATAAAATATATTTTTAAAAATCTCTTTGATAGCTTTCTATTAATAAAATGGTTATACTTATTGTGGACATTGCAATAGCAATGTTGTTTTTTTTATTTTTTTATTTCTTGTTGATAGTATTATAGATAACCCTCATTTTTCCCCTTTTCCCCCCTCAACACAGCCCCCACCTCAGCCCAGGCCTTCCCAGCCACTATTGTCTGTGTCAATGGGTTATGCATATATGTTCTTTGGATAATTTCTTCCCAGCTTCTTCATTCCCATCTTCTCTGAGATCTGTCATTCTATTCTAAATGCCTCTGGACCTAATTTGTCTGTCAGTTTATTTTGTTCATTAGATTTCATATATAAGTGAGATCATGTGATATTTGTCTTTCTCTGATTGGCTTACTTTACCTACCATATAATCTCCACACTATGTGTCTGTAAAAAAGGATCTCTTACCCTTTGCAATAGTATGGATTAACCTGGAGATTATTATGCTAAGAGATGTTTAATTTTAAGGTATATTTATTTGGAAGTTTATAGTACAATATATATAAAGTTTATAAAAAAGGAAATTAAGGGCATTATAAGCCTTTACTAGACAACATTTTAAAAATGTACAAGGAATCCCTTTATCTTTCTTAAGGACTATAAACACAGCAAGGAATGATCCATTCATTCTGTGAGACCATTTCTTACTTCCTATTTTGTATGTAATATGATATTTTTCAGTTTATTTGAGAAAACTATCTAACTCATGATTTAGTAAACAGTATATTTATATATACATGTAGGCACACCTTAGCTTTCTGCTTGAGGACTACAAATAGCATAATGTAGTGTGGCTGAAAATGGTAATGATCATTATTACTTTGTGTTCTTCCTTGTGGGACCACACTTATAATAGGCAAATCTTTTGTACTTTTACCGACAATTTTATTTGTGACAGTTTTTTTCTTTCATCTGAAAAAACCTGATTCACCTTCTATTGGATTATTGCTCTCTGAATCATAATTTGGTTTATGCTACATCCCAAAAAGGCAACTTTGTGAATTTTACATAAATGGTGTGTATTTTTGTTTAATTATCTCAAAATATATACTACAGCAGGGGTGAGTGACAGCTGCATGAGAATGTGTATATTCAATAATTTTCTTGCTGGGTTTGGCAGAGCCTGCTGTAGTTTCAGTCTCTTTGTTTACCATGTGCAAAAGGCTGGATCAACTTTCAAACACTTTTATTATGGTTTAATGGGGGAATCATTAGTAGATGAGTTTAACACACCCAAATGCTAGATACTTAGTGTTTTTTTTCAGGATTAAAATAATGTCTCTTTCTAACCTTCAGTAGTTTAATGCAAATTTGCATACAGCTGTATCCAGTTAAGTGCCTTTCAGTCTTCTTGTTACATTTAGAATGTACAAGCATTAACAGTGCTTGTAATACAATTGACTTTAGGCTGAATTTTACTTTAATGGCCCCCATTGTTTTTTAGCTGACATTAAAGGCTTAAGTACAAGAAAATCCATGTACAAACTGTATCATTTATATTTTAATTTAAACTCCCAAAAAGCTTAGTGACTAAAACATTTGTTATGCCATTTGGAATAATTTCCCTCCTTCCCCCAGAACTTTTTGTAAAAAGAGACAGATATTAGCATAATCCTGAAATGCACAGTTACCTCAGGATTGCTGAGCAAATTGATAAAGACTGCAGTGATACAGATTGGAATCACAATGGCCAGGGACACAAAGCTGATGGAGTTTGTGCCTTTCTTTGGGTGCTGTTAGGAAAAGGGCCATTAACACTAGTAAATAGAAAAAGAGCTGCGAGTAGGATGCTAACAAATACAGCAATGTGGACTAGAACAGAAAGTGGTTCCAGTGAATCTGTAAGAGAAATCCGTTAGACAATTTTCCTTCAACAAATGCCAGAAATTATCCTGTACATGTGACATCTACCAGCTTATTAACATCTCTAAAAGAATGATTCAATGTTAATAAAATCTTTACTTTCCTAGAAATGATAGCATATCCTATATAATTGAATTTTATGGTTCACTCTTAACATTGCAACTCTGTAAAATATACTAGTTTGCATTTCATTGTATTCATAAAAAATTAGGGCATGACTCTGCCTAAAGCCAGCAACGTCCTTGTCTTGGTATGAGGGAAATGCATTAAATATAACAGTAATTTCTTGGATGACCTGGGAACTAGTAGTGCCTCTTGTAGCCTTCATTCTGAATGTTTATTCTATTTGAAAATTAGTTCAGAAATTACTGTAGAAGGTGAGATGACACTGAACTCTATGAAATATATACCTTTGTGTTTAACATGTTAATTGCTTTTTTTGTAAAAGTAAAGTACTAAGAAAAATTCTGTTAATTGAGGGAACGATGTAGTTGAGTTCTAAATAATTGGGTGCTTATCACAAGCTCATCTTTTCATTTATTTTGTTTATTCTTTTAAAGAGTGCTTATTGAAACCAAGCTACATAATATAATATGAGAAATGATGTTTCATTGCCTAATGAACAAAACATGGAAAATACAGATGAAAAGACAGATGTGGTTATATCTTTTGGCTGGTATTAGTATATTACTGAACTACTACTTAACTATAAATTCATTGGAAGGCAAATGAATACCTGGAAAGTATGGTCAAAGAAAACACTTGGTAAAATAAATAAATATAGCCAGGACCTCCCAATAGGTGGGTAGAAAATAGCAACTTGGAGAGCTTGCCATCTGTTTACATTTTCCTCTATATATTTTTTTCTTTTTCTTTTTGTTTTTCAGTATTCTGTAATTTTCTGTGTATAGGTCTTTTACCTCCTTAGTTAAGTTTATTCCTAGGTATTTTACTTTTTTTGGTGAGATGGTAAATGGGATTGCTTTTTCAGTCTCTTTAAGTTCACTAATGGTATATAGATATGCCATAGATTTCTTGGCATTAATTTTGTATCCTGCTACATTGCCGAATTCATTTATTAAGTCTAATAGTTTTTTGATGGAGTCTTTCGAGTTGATTATGTACAATATCATGTCATCTGCTAATAAGGACAGTTTTACTTCTTTTTTCCCCATTTGGATGCCTTTATTTGTTCTTCTTGTCTAATAGCAATGGCTATAACTTCCAATACTATATTGAACAAAAGTCGTGAGAGTGGGCATCCCTGTCTTGTTTCTGTTCTTAGGGGAAATGGTTTTAGTTTTTTTCCATTGAGTGTGATGTTGGCTGTTCGTTTGTCATATATGTCTTTTATTATGTTAAGTTATGATCTTTCTATTCCCATCTTGCTGAGAGTTTTTATCAGGAAAGGATGTTAGATTTTGTCAAATGCTTTTTCAGCATCAATTGATATGACTGTGACTTTTATCTCTCAATTTGTTTATGTGGTATATCACATTTACAAATGCGGGTATTGTACCATTCTTGTACCGCTGGGATAAATCCTTTTTGGTGATAGTATATGATCTTTCTGATGTACTGCGGAATCCATTTTGCTAGAATTTTGTTGAGGATTTTGGCATCTATGTTCATGAGGGATATTGGTCTGTAATTCTCTCTCACTGTGTTTTCTTTATCTGGTTTTTGGCATTAGGTAGATGCTGGCTTCATATAATGAGCATGGAAGTGTTCCATCCTCTTCAATTTTTTGGAGTAATCTGAGGAGGATGTGTTTTAGTTCTTCCTTTAATGTGTGGTATAACTGCCCTGTGAAGCTGTCTGGCTCTGGGCTTTTGTTTCCTGGAAGCTTTTTTATGACTGCTTCAATTTCTTCTATACTTATTGGTCTATTGAACTGTTTAGATTTTTCCTGATTAAGTTTTGGAAGGTTGCATTTTTCTAGGAAAGTGTCCATTTCCTCCAGGTTGTCCAGTTTGTTGAAAAAGAGTTGTTCATAGTATTTTTTAACAATCCTTTGTATTTCTGTGGGGTCTGTTGTTATTTCTCCTCTTTCATTTCTGATTTTGTTTTTTTTAGATCTTCTCCTTTCTTCTTGGTAAGCCTGGATAGAGATTCATCAATCTTATTTATGCTTTCAAAGTATCAGCTCTTGATTTGGTTGATATTTTTTATTTTTTTATTTTTTATTTTTATTTTTTGTCTCTGTGCCATTTATCTCCGTTCTGATCTTTATTATTTCCTTCCTTTTGTTTACACTGGGCTTTTCTTGTTGCTCTCTTCATAACTCGTTAAATTGTAGGATTAGGTAATTGATTACCATTGTTCTTTTTTTTTTTTTTTTTTTTTTTTTTTTTTTGCAGTAGTCTTATAAAGCTATGAACTTTCCTCTCAAGCCTGCTGTATCTTGTGGATTTTGGATTGTTGTGTTTTTATTGTCATTTGTTGCCATGATTTTTTTTTTATTTCTTCTTTGATCCCTCTGGTAACCCAGTTATTATTTAATAGCATGCAATTTAGTCTCCATGTGTTCGATTTTTTTTATTGATTTTATTGTAGTTGAATTCCAGTTTTATGCCATTGTGATCTGAGAAGATGCTTGATATGATTTCTATCTTCTTAAATTTGAAGAAACTTTGACTGTGAGTTGATATATGGTCTATCTTTGAAAATGACGCATGTGCACTTAAGAAGAATGTATATTCTGTGGTTTTGGGGTGAAATGTTCTGAACATGTCAATTAATTCCATCTGATCTAGTGAGTTATTTAAGATTGATGTTTCTTTGCTGATTTTTTTATTTAGAGGATTTGTTCAATGGTGATAATGGAGTATTAAATTCCCCTTCTATGATTGTATTGCTGTCAATCTCTCCCTTGATATCCTCCAGAAATTTAGGTTTTTTTGTTTTTGTTTTTGTTTTTAATGTATTTGGGTGCTCCTGTATTGGGTGCGTATATATTTACCAGAATTGTTTCTTCTTGTGGGGTTGTTACCTTTAGTATTATGAAGTGGCTTTCCTTATCTTTTGTTAAGTCCTTTATTTTGAGATCTAATTTTTCAGACATAAGTATTGCTAAGCCAGCTTTTGTTTTATTTCCATTTGCCTGAAAAACCATTTTCCAATCCTTCACCCTCATTCTATGTGCATCCTTTTTTCTGATGTGGATTTTTTGTAGCCAACAGATATATGGGTCATGTGTTTTTTTATATATACAATTAGTTACCTTATGTCTTTTGATTGAGGCATTTAATCTATTTACATTTAAATTAATTATTGACAGGTACTTATTTGTCACCATTTTTATTCTTTACCCTGTGTCCCTTCCTATGTCTTTTATTTTTACAGCAGGCCCTTTAGCATTTCTTGCATTGCTGGTTTGGTCACAATAAATTCCCTTAGTTTTTTTTTGTTGTTGTTGTTGTTTGTTTTTTGTCTGTGAAGCTACTGATTTCTCCTTCAATTTTGATTGACAGCCTTGCAGGGTACAGTATTCTTGGATTCTTCCTTTACATAAAAATTACTTTTTATATGTCATTGCATTCCCTTCTGACCTGATGTGTTTCTATTGAGAAATCAGTCCATAGTCTGATGGGGGATCCTTTGTAGGTAACTTTCTGTCTCTTTCTTGATGCTTTCAATTGAGTTCTTTACAGTAGCAATGTCATTTTTCATTTCTTCTTGGTTCTTCTTCATTTCCTCTTGGTTCTTACTCATATTGTCAAATTTGTCTTCCATTCTTTTTAGCCATCTTATGATCATTACTCTCAATTCTTGCTCTGGTGGGTTGCTTGCCTCTATCTTGTTTACTTCCTTTTCTAGTGAAGCCTGCTTTTCTTTCATGTGCGGGTTGTTTTTTGGTCTCCCCATGATCTAGGATGTCTGGTTGTGTAGTTCTCTCTCTCCTTTTCCCCGAGCAGTAGGGCACTCCTGTGAGGCCAGGTGTTCGCGTCGCCTGGGATCCGCATTCTGGGGTCACAGCTGCTTGGTTGTAGCTATGGATGTGGATATTCGGGCTCTGACACGATCCTATCTTCCTCTCAAGATGGCGAGGTTTCCCCGTCCAAGCCGCTAGGTAGCTCTGGGCAGGGATGTAGCCCGCATGTGTGTTTCCCTTTGAGGGGTACCTCTGTCTGTGGCCCCCCAGCAGTTTCTTCTGGTGTTCACTGTCTCCCAGCTTGCTAATAAACACAGCTCAACACCATCAGCTGGCTCTCTCTTTCTGCTTCAGGATAGGACTCAGAATCCGCCCATCTATTCTTCCGCCATCTTACCTTCTCTCTTTACCTTGTCTTATAGCTCATTGATGTGGTCCTCTGCTTTTTCTTGTCGACTCTTGATGCTTTCTATTGAGTTCTTTACAGCAGCTATGTCATTTTTTCATTTCTTCTTGGTTCTTCTTCATTTCCTCTTGGTTCTTACACATATTCTTGAATTTGATTTCCATTCTTTTTTATCCACCTTATGACCACTTCTCTGAATTCTTTCTCTGACAGGTTGCTTGCCTCCATTTTTTTTACTTCCTTTTCTGGTGATGCCTGCTTTTCTTTCATATGCAGGCTGTTTCTTTGTCTACCCATGATCTCTCTTGTTTGGGTGTCTGGTTATGTAGTTCTCTCTCTCCTGCATTGATTTAAAGGCACAAAATACAACACAACTATGTACAACACGCAAGGCACTTAACACAATTGTGTTCACGATATTAATAACCCCAAATAAAGAGACCACCAGAGAAAGGTGAATTGGAGGATAGGAGAGAAAGAAGAAGAGAAAAAGGAGTTCAAAAATGAAATTGGGAAATGGAAAAAGAAAAGTAAGAGAGAAAAGAGAGAGAATAATAAGAGGGGAACTATATATATATATATAGTTTCCCCAAAAATAAAACAGTGTCTTATATTAATTTTTTCTCCCAAAGATACGCTAGGTCTTATTTGCAGGGGATGTCTTATTTTTCCATGAAGAAGAATACGGTACACATTTATTGTTAAATGAAAATAAAGGACATTTATTACCTATATACGGTATGTTAGTATGGTAGTTGTCAACACAAATCAGACAAACTGTGAATCCTACAATATCAAGAATTTACTCATTTATTCAATGACAATCATGTCATCATCTTCTGGAACATCATCATAACAATCCAATTCCTGAATTTCCTGGTGAATTTCTTGTAACTCCATTTCTTTCAGAATCAGTGGACCAAATCTCTCAAGTTTAGCAATAGCACTGTCTTTAAATGAGTACTGCTTATCAAGGTAGCCTGCTCGCAGTGCATTGCAATGCAACTGACAATTCCTATGAATTCTTCACCTAAGTCACAACTTCTTGCAGGTTAGGTTTTGAGTGGCAGCAAGTTCAGGTGTTTATCTATGCTACCGTTTTGATTCCTCCCCTAGTCAATTTTTTATGCTTTTGTTTTACCTCTTCTCTCTTACTCTCCTCTTCTCCTAATTGTTTAAATTGTGTTTACTCACTAAACTCAAGCCTACCTGTTCTCTATTCTTCTGTTCCAAAAATAAATAGATAAATTTAAAAAATATTTTGTTGTTTTATATTTATATTTTTTCATTTTTTTCTTCTTATCTACTCATTCTCTTTCTACCTTTTCTATACTGAACTGTAGTCCTTCCCCTATACATCCAATTCCTTAACCTTACTTTTTGTATATAACTCTGCCTCTACAGATTCTGTCCCCTCACTTTTTTTCTGGGTGTTTCTTGTTTGCATTTTTTTTGGCTTATTTATTTGTTCTGTGGTGTTTTCTCCCCATATTTTTTTTAATTTAGCTTTTCTCACTTACCTTTTTTCCCCTTCAATATTATTTTTTCTCTCTCCTAATTCTCTTTTCTCTCGTGGTCACTTTTATTGGGTTTATCAATGCCCTGAGTGTATACATGTTTTGTCCTCTTTATATCACGTCTTGAGGAGTTGTGTTTTGTGCAGTTCAGTCAATGTGTAGAGAGTGAGCCACATTACCAGAGAGGAGACTTCATCCATGAATGGGACAATAACACTCAAGACCCAGCTAAACCAAAAGAATCCAAATATCCCAAGTAGGAGACATCCCTCGAATTCCCACTTCAGAAGACTTGAGAGATTGCACCACTGGCTCCCAAAACACAATCATAAAGAATATACATATCCCCTATGTTCGTAGCAGTGCAATTTACAGTAGCTAAAATCTGAAAATAGCCCAAATGCCCATCAGTAGATGAGTGGATAAAGAAGCTGTGGGACATTTGCATAACGTAATACCATGCAGCTGTAAAAAAGAGGGATATCTTACACTTTGAATAGCATGGATTGACTTGAAGAATATTATGCTATGTGAAATAAGTGATTCTCAAAAACACAAATGCCACATGATCTCACTTATTTGTTGAATCTAAAAATCAAAATTAAAAGAGCAACAAAATAAGATCCAAAGCATGGAGTCATGGAACAGACTGACATGTCTTAATGTGGGGATTGGATGATGAGAATAGATAAATCAAAGAACTTACATACTTACTAGAGGCCTGGTGCACAAAATTCATGCACTTGGCGGGGAGGGTGTCCCTCAGCCCGGTCTGTGCCCTCTCACAGTGCAAGAGCCCTCAAGGGATTTCTAACTGATGGCTTAGGGAGTTGTCTTAAGGGCAGTCATACATCCTTAGCACTGCTATAGAGGCGGGAGTGGCTCCCACCACTGCCATTGCACTCATCAGCTGTGAGCCTGGCTTGTGGCTGAGCAGTGCTCCCCCATTGACCACCAAGGGACAGTTCCTGCATTGAGTGTCTGCCCGCTGGTTGTCAGTGTGTGTTATAGGTACTGGTTGATCCGCCATTCAGTTGATTTGCATACTGACCTGTGGGATTAGGGCAAAATGGCTCACCAACATTGCCCGAGGGGACCCAAATTCTGAGAGGGCACAGGGGCAGCCGAGGGATCCCACAGGTGCACAATTTGGGCCAGGGAGGGACTCTGGAGGTTGGCCAACCAGAGAGGGACAGTAGGAGGGCTCTAGGGCATGTCTGGCCTGTCTCACTCAGTCCTGATCAGCTGGACCCCAGTAGCAAGGTAACCTATCCATTGGAGCATCTGCCCCCTAGTGGTCAGTGCATATCATGGCGAGCAGTTGAGTGGCCTTAGTATATCATTAGCATATTATTCGTTTTTTGGTTGAATGGACAACTGGACATCCAGACACTTAGCATATTACGTTGTTATTATATAGGATTTGCATAGGCCATAGACCTGGGTAATATGTTGGTTAGTTGAAGAGCAAAGGGGGAGGGGGGTAAAGAAAAGGAAAATGGGAGACATCTGTAATACTATCTATATATAGAAGTCTAAGCAGCTGTCACATCCAAAATAACTAAACAGATGACCAAACAGGCTGTGTGCAGTGACCAGGCCAGCAGAGGGGTTAGTGACAGGTGACCAAATGATTGAGCAGTAGGTTGCATGGGGTGACCAGGCCAGCAGTAGGTTTAATGAGGAGCAACCAAATGACTGAGCAGCAGGCTGCATGGGGAGACCAGGTCAGCAGGGGGACTACTGAGGGGTGACCAAATGATTGAACAGCAGGCTGTGTGGGATGACCAGGCCCGCGGGGGGAATTGGGAGCGACCAGGGTGGCAGGGGGGACAGTGGGGGGTGACCAAACAATTGAACACGCACGCTATGTAGGGCAACTAGGTTGGGAGGGGAGCTTAATAAGGTGTGACCAAACAACTGAGCAGCAGGCTGCATGGGGCAACCGCATCAGCAGGAGGGGCAGTGAAGGGGTTAGCCCAGGGGGGGCCAGTTAGGGGAAACCAGACTGATAGGGTGGCAGTTGGGGATGAACATGCCGGCAGGGGAATGCAGTTGGGGGTTATCAGACAGGCAGGCAGGTGAACAGTTAGGAGCTAGTGGTCCTGGATTGTGAGAGGGAACTCAGATTGGAGAGGTTGCATGCTGGGCTGATGAAACCCCCTCCCCATGCATGAATGTTATGCACTGGGCCTCTAGTTAATAATAAAAAATATCCTATAAAATAAAAATAAAAGAGTGATATGCAAATTAACCATCACTCCACCCCACCCACAAGCCACGCCCACCAGCCAAACAGGAGAGGGTATGCAAATTAACCCAACCAAGATTGCTGTGGCCACGGAGGCTTGGGATTCCCCAACAATGGAGGAAGCCAAGCTTTCCACACACTCTGGCCTGCCTTGACCTCCACTCAAGGCTATAAAGTTTCAATTTAGAAGAGAAATAAATCCCAGATACCAGGGCCTCTGCTTGGGTTGCCAGAGGGCATGGGTGGCCTGAAAATCACAATGGCACCTCACCCAGGATGCCCCACACCCAAAGGGAACCCCCACCTTGATCCAGGACACCCTTCAGGGCAAACCAGCTGGCCCCCACCCATGCACCAGGTCTCTATCCTATATAATAAAAGAGAATATGCAGATTGACCATCACTCCAACACACAAGATGGCTACCCCTATGTGGTCAATGATCCTGCCCCCATGTGGACACAAGATGGTCACCACAAGATGACCAGCAGATGAGAGCAGTTGGGAGGGACCAGGCCTGCAAGGGAGGGCATTTGTGGGTGATCAAGCCTACAGAGGAAGGCAGTTAGAGGTGACCAGGCTGGCAGAAGATGGAAGTTAGGCATCAATCAGGCTGGCAGGGGAGTGGTTAGGGGGTGATCAGGATGGCAGGCAGAAGCAGTTAGGGGAAATCAGGAAGGCAGGCAGGTGAGCAGTTGGGAGCCAGCAGTCCTGGATTGTGAGAGGGATGCCAATCTGGATTGTGAGAGAGATCCCAGTGCAGGCTGGGCTGAAGGACACACACACCTGTGCACGAATGTCATGCACTGGGCCTCTGGTCTAATAATCTAATAATAGAGTGATATGCAAATTAACTATCACTCCATGACAAAAATGGCAGCCCCTATAGCCAGAAGATGGCAGTGCCCAGTTCCCTCAGCCCTGTCTGCAGGATCCGCCTCTCTGCTCCACCTCTGTTGCAGTGTCTGGACCTGTCAGGTCCGCTGGAGTTGGGGTGGACCAAGCAGCGAGGCTTGATCTGCCCCCAGGCCCCACAGACAGAGCCAGGACAACAGGGCATGGGGACTTCCTTAGTGTGTCAGTGTTGTCGAAGCCCCCAGGTTTGGCAGACAGAGCACACTGCAGGGCATTGGGGCTTCCTTCGCATGGCACATGGCAGAGGCAGGCAGAGAGCAAAGAGCAGGGTATGGGGTTTTCATCTCCATGGCTGCAGTGAAACCTTCAGGCCCCACAGAGAGCAAAGAACTACGGGAGTGGGCCTAAGCCATCCGTAGGACATCCCCTGAGAGCTCCTGGATTGTAAAGGGTACAGGTTGGGCTGAGGGACCCCCATGTACTAATTTTGTGCACCAGGCCTCTAGTATTTATATAAACAAAAATAATAAATAAATAAATAAATAAATAAACAAATAAATAGTCATTCTCTCATTTTGTAACAAAGTTGAAAAGAAAATTTCTATATCTATTGCAAGAGGAAAATGAATGATTTCAGACAACATTAAGCAGATCCTATTTCTTGACATCCTCACTTCTAGGAGCCTTTGAAAATAAAAATATGAAGAAGCCAAACAGGTTCATCATTTTATCTGTTCTAAAATATCTGTTTCAAAGGTAACCAGCAACGTTTCACAGCAGGGCTTAGAAGATAAATTAATTCAAAGGCCTTAACAACCTTACAATAATTAGAATTAAACTTTCCTTGTCAGAAAAGCTTTAAGTAAGGTAAAATTAAATTTAAAAATGTCTCTGTTAAACTTTTGAAATTAATAAACATAATTTATTTGTGATAGTAAAGACAATTTGGGTTTTGTAATTAAATAACCAAATGAAAAGTTATTTAAAATATTTTTTTCAGAAATTGGGAGAGATCCAAGATGGCTGCTCGGGTAGACACCTAACCGCAGCAGCACACAACAATTTCAATGGAATACAACTAAAATGTAGGGTGGACATTGCCCAGAGCTACAGGTAGTCGACTGACTGAAAATGCTACAACAAGAAGGAAAGAGAAAACCAGAAGGAAAATCAGAGGAGCTGAAAAAAAGCCTAAGGTACGGAGACATGCTGCGCGCCCGCATGCGCGCGCGGAGAGGTCGCAGCCAGAGAGGAGGAGAAGGCTGGGGGCCTGCCTGGCGTTCCCTAGCAGAAAGGAAATAAAGCCCCCGGCCCGGGATGAACCCCCAAACCAGCAGCGCTGAGCCCCAGTTATGGGCCAGACCCTGGGGACCCAAGCTCGGGCAGGGAGAAACGGGGCTGTGAGGCGGAATCCCGGGGGAGCGGCGAAAAGCAGGGCCCCCGGAATCGCGGGCACCCTGCGCGCAGAGGACTGAATGTTGACTCTGATGCTGGATTGCCCTAGCGGGAAGAAACAAAGCCTCCGGTGGCAGCGGTAAGCCCCAGTCCGGACTTTCACCATTCTAGGCCAATCCCTGGGGACCCAGATTTAAGCAGAGGGAGACGGGGCTGTGAGGTGGAGTCCTGGGGGAGCGGCGAAAAGCAAGGCCCCCGGAGGCCTGCGCGCGCACACAAACAAAGCCTCCGGCGGCGCTGAACCCCAGTCCGGACTTTCGCCATTCTAGGCCAATCCCTGGGGACCCAGGCTTAAGCAGAGGGAGATGGGGCTGTGAGGTGGAGTCCTGGGGGAGCGGCGAAAAGCAAGGCCCCCGGAGTCGCGCGCACACTGCCTGCAGAGGACTGAATGTTGACTCTGTTGCTGGATTGCCCTAGCAGGAAGAAACAAAGCCTCCGGAGGCGCTAAGCCCCAGTCCGGACTTTCACCATTCTAGACCAATCCCTGGGGACCCAGGTTTAAGCAGAGGAAGATGGGGCTGTGAGGTGGAGTCCTGGGGGAGCGGCGAAAAGCAAGGCCCCAGGAGTCGCGCACACTGTGTGCGCAGAGGACTGAATGTTGACTCTGATGCTGGACGCCCCTAGCGGGAAGGAGAAAGAAGGCTCTAGACTGGGGGAATGCGATGAGGAGCAGGAGCCCCTGCCGGACACCGGCCAGCCGGGCACCAGCAAGGAGCTGGGCGAGGGGGCCCCCAAGGGGGGGGGGTGCCCCTGAGCCTTTGACCGCTGAGCGCGGGCAATGGAGCCGAGGCTGGGGGCTGCTTCCTTGGTGGCGCCGACCCCAGCAACAGGCCGAAGCAGCGCAGGAACCCGCGGAGAACAAAGGGGTGCCACAGGCCAACCTGCTGAGCTTCCAGGACAAGGAGGAAGAAACCAAAGAAGTTCTCAATGTGAAGAAATCAAGTGAGAGCAAAAGACAATAAAATTACTTAAGAAAGAATACAAAGAAGATCTTGAAAAAATCAAAGACTAAGTCAGAACTCAACTCACCAGCCAACATTGCAACATAAATGCGTTGTTGTTTTTTTTGTTTGTTTGTTTTTAAAAAAAGAAGGAAAGAATGTTGGAACAGCAGCAGCCAGGCCTAGAGTGGCCAGGCACAAGGCGGTGGCAGCCAGGCCTGGAGCAGCAACAGCCAGGCCCGAGAGCAGCAGCAGCCAGAACCAGAGCAGCAACAGCCAGCACTGGAGCCAGCCTGGGCAGTGGCAGCCATGCCTGGGGCAGTGGCAGCCATGCCTGAGGCGGAGGCGGCCAAGCCCAGGGTGGCCAGTCCAGGAACACCAAGACCCGGAGTGGCTGGGCCCAGAGAGGCTGGGCCCAGAGCAGCCGGGTCGGGAGCAGCCAGGCCCAGAACGGCAGTGGCCAAGATAGGAGCATCCAGGCTGGGAGCAGCCAGGCTCAGAGCGGCCTGGCCCGGAGCAACTAGGCCCAGAGCAGACGGGTCCGGTGCGGCCAGGCCCGGAGCAGCGGCTGCCAGGCTGGGAGCGGCCAGGCCCGGAGCAGCAGGGTCGGGTGCGGCCAGGCCCGGAGCAGCGGCTGCCAGGCTGGGAGCGGCCAGGCCCGGAGCAGCAGGGTCGGGTGCGGCCAGGCCCGGAGCAGCGGCTGCCAGGCTGGGAGCGGCCAGGCCCTGATCATCAGGGTCGGGTGCGGCCAGGCCCGGAGCAGCGGCTGCCAGGCTGGGAGCGGCCAGGCCCGGATCATCAGGGTCGGGTGCGGCCAGGCCCGGAGCAGCGGCTGCCAGGCTGGGAGCGGCCAGGCCCGGAGCAGCAGGGTCGGGTGCGGCCAG